>CM025849.1:11955869-12019100 GCA_003952965.2 Morella rubra | reverse complement strand
AACAAAAAAGGGAAGAAAAGTGCAGTAATCACTTGTTTCATACAATTTTGCCCTTTACTACAAAAGAATCATATACTTTTTGTCATTAAAATCATATTCAGAGCTTTTTCAATAAAAATAAAGTTCCAAATGATCAAATGAAGCTATTCCTTCGCACAGTTATCCCACAAATCAAGGGGATAAAAACAAAGACAAAATTAGTGGTCGGCAGCTAGAGTTATTTGTTAATTCTGCACTGCAGTCCGATTATCTTGCTTAAAAAAAGGGTAATAAAAAAGAAACTTACAGTACAGAGGCCATTATCACATTAACCTGTTTGATAAAAAATTTAGAAGTTCAAAATTGTTTTTTTCTTGTAGAGCCTTCTCTATTTTCCAAAAGCATTTTGCAGTGATATAGCGTATGGATGAACTATATAATACATATTGTCCTAGAGGGTGCACGAGTCCTTGTCTAGTCAGACGAAGCTGGTGAGGCAGACGCTCCATAAATGCAGGCAGCAGGCAGCCAGTGATAAAGGGTATGCATGCGCTGACTATGATGCTAAATATAGGAGTAGTTATATATACATATATGCATGTTTGTTGCGCATAATCCAGATGCCGAAACCTTTCATCGCCGCCTCGTGAACCAAACCACCACCCTCCACCCCTAGATCAGCTCCACTCTATATAGCACCGAATTCGATGCAGATTGGTGGAGCTTAATTCGTTCTCATCTCGATACTGTCTAATTTTAGTCCGCGCGCGTACGACGACAATTAATGTCCCTTGGCATGGAGTATTTGGACGTAGGCCGCCGCGTCGAGCTATATTTGGCCAAACTGTGATATATTTTTTTAGCAGTAATGTTAACAATCTGCCTACTTAATTTAGTTTAGTCCCTGATCTCTGTGTAGAGTTTCCATTTTCTATACAACTAAAGGTGGCAACTTTGACAATATCTGAGCCACAGTCACCTGCCCCTTTGCGACATGACGAGCCGCGCGCACATACAGTAGTGATTTTCTTGACCCTAAAGGTTAGGTTATATATGCGAATCAAATTTCGTCCAGAAGTTAAAAGTTTCGTGAATCGACATGGTGGGGACTTTGAGGCAGTAAGAATAATATTATTGCCGACACCCACGTACGTACGATCAGAAGCAAAGTTAACCAGTTGGACAGGGGGAATGTGTTAGAGACAATAGACTGGACAGGAGCCAATTAGTCAGGCTGGGAGGGGGAGGAGAGACTATAATATATATCTGAAGTTAGTCCACGTATTATATACACACGAGAAAAACACACAAATAGAAGAAAGCAAAACACGTTACTTTATATGTCTACTTATGTGTATAAGGGAGATCAGCCCACGAAGGTAAAGCCTAAACCCATTCCTGAGGCCCAAAGTTCGCAGTTATGGCATTGAAACCAATTGCAAATGCAAATAATGTCCTTTAGGGATTAGTGCTTCTTCGTTTTATAAAAAAAAAATTAAAAATTTTTAAGATTTTTTTTATAGAATTGTTAATATTTTGTAGATATGAGTTTTATAGATTTTTCTGTAAAAGTTAGTGAAAAATTCTAACGATATTTAATTTTTGTTAGAATTTATAAAAAAGTGCAGAGATAGATGATTTGATATAATTTTTTAATAAAAAAATACGAAGTTTAGTGAAAAAGTATAGAGTGTAGTATATTCTTCCTGAGTGCACGCTTGGATGTGGTGCCAAGACTTAATAAGGGGAATTATATGCATAGTATGACTTATTTTAGTTGGCTCGTTTCAAAGAGTCTTCAGACTGCACACACAACCCTGTTAAGGGAGTAAATATGACCCAGAGTCAAGATTAGATGACATGTAGCGGATAGCTGACAAAGCACATTAAATAAATGTTTGAGCAATTGTTCTTTCAAGTTTTAAAGATGTTTGAATAAAGTGTTTTTACTATAAATATCACTTAGTTACATATTTATTCTATGTCTTCTCTCATCTACATGTCTATGTGCTATTTAATCATGACTCTCGACAAGCTCTCGAACAAAATTTCAAAAGTGAAAATCAGATGACAGGTGAATTTGACAACTTAGTAAACAAAATTATTATACTAGTATGTACTTCATGAGCCACAATGTAATTAACAGTACAAAATAGAATGCTAAAAATTTGTGAATTTTATCGTAAATAGCATTTGAAAATTACGACGCTTAGAAATTCAAATAAAATAACTATAACTTTAACATACTTTTAACTGTACAAGATAATTCCGTAAAATTTTCCTTTGACAATAGCTATGGACCACATTTATGCCCTTAGCAAGGTTGACAATCCAAATACTCTTTGAAACTTGGGTGATGTTCGGTTGCAAAAAATTCTCCAAATTTGTAGACCATTTAATAGTGGTGTGAATATTTAGGTAAATTGGAGTTTTATTAGGGTTTTGTCAAAATTTGGTAAAATATTTTATGTATATTTGATTGTAGATTGATTTTTATTGGAGATTGTAAAAAAAGTATATAGAGAGATGATTTGATGAATTTTTTTTTAATAAAAAAATATTGGAGTTTGGTAAAAAATTATAGAGAGAGAGAGAGAATATTTTACAGATTTTTTTTGAAAATGTATTGGAGTTTGCGTGAAAATATGTTGAAATTTGTATTAATTAATTTTTTTGAGATTTTAGATGTTTAGTTATGAATTTTTGTACTTACAAAAAATTTTCCTAAAAATGGTGACTTTTTCACACGGCCGAAAATCTAGTTGGGGGCCAACAAAATGAACAATCATGTTTCCAGGATGCGCGCACTTAGCCTCGAAGTACTATCTCCATAATCGCAATTGGTTCCAATGTCGTTACTGTGAACTTGGAACCTCAAGGTTTGAAACCGTTATACATAACATGTCATAAAATATCAATAAAAATTTTCATCTTTCCTGGGAACTATAAATTTCGACGTGGAAAGAGATAAAAAGATATAGTGAAAAAAAAAAAAGCAGATGCTTAAGATTTGATTAAGAAGAGCAAATTTTGAAATAAACATATGAATTAAATATACTTGTTCATCAACTCTTATGGGTTTGACAGTACTTTGCACTCAAAATTATCAATTTTGTTATATTTTAACTCTCAACTGCCAACCTCGTACACCTTGCACTCTCCATCGTTCATTTTTGGAAATTAATATTTTTAGTTTGTAAATAGTGATTTTATCCTTATATTTTTTGAACTCTAATATTTTGTAGAAGTAAAGTAGTTATTTTACTGACGAAAAATATTAATTTCTGTCTAAATTAACGACAAAGAGTGTAAACTGTACAATATTAATAGTTAAAAGGTGAAATATAACAAAAATTGATAGTTTATAATGCAAAATATCAAAAAACCTAATAGTTGATAAGTGAAAAGTGTATAATTTAAAAAAATATATATTTACTAAGGAATAATCAAAAGCAATAAAGTGTAAAATACTGTACTGGAAGCAGTATACTAAAGTCATCGTAAAATTTTTTTTTTTTAAAAAAAAAAAAAACTCTTCATAGGTTGCTAGAATTAAGAAGAATATTCACCTCATCACTTGTGAAAAAAAAAAAAAAGAATAACTCATATTGTTTGGGAGGTGGGGTTAATTTCTCTAATAATATTGGATCTCGAAATTTCTAGTGGATCCATTTTTGGTGCTGGTTTTTGCTTAAAAAGGCAATCTGGTACTGGTACTAGTACCCAGACCAAAATTCCTTCTACCAACTATACAAAATTCAGACATTAGTGTCTATCTCTCTGAATTAGATTATTTAAGAGTAATAAATTAGAGAGAATTCTAATCCAATTAAGATAAATCAGCGTGATTATAAGCATATCCCCCATCCCACTAACCTGTGTACATTATGACTAAATAAGATTCGGCACATAAAAGGAAGATGATCTGGTGAGGTATGAGAGCTTCGGCCTACCACCCAATTCAAGAGTATCAAACAATAGGTGCAGGACGAAGGACCTATGCCCGGAGGCTCAGCTAAGTCGAAAGATATTGAAAATATGAAGCCCTCTTAACTAGTTTCGTCAATTTTAGTTAAGCTTAAGCCAAGTTTGGAAAGAATTGCCCGAGAGAAAAAAAGTCTTCCACTCTCACCTCACCAACATCAATCGAATTCAAGCAAAATACTACAAATTAAGGAAACCATCTGCTAGCTGAGGAAAGGAATTGTCGGAGACTTCTCAGTGCACGTCGTAGACCCCATTTTAAGCAGCTCTGATTACAAGACTTCTCAGTACTGATTCTACTGAATGATCTGAATGGGATCAGGGGCGGCCTAGCGCCCCCAAAGCAGGAAGCCACATAAAATTTTGATTAGACTTCTCAGTACAAATGTGACTGGTCCATTGCACAAGCATTTGGGAGCAACATGGACCCAGTTTACGATTTCACATCGGATCCCTTTGCGGCTCGGTACACATCCACACGGGCCTCCAAAAATGAAGTTCCATATGGGCTTCAACGTCGCACAACGACTTTCGACCACATTCCAATGGTTCCCAAATTAGACTTTTGTTTCTCTTCCTCGTGTGTTTTCTATTTTGCGGTGAGAATATACACAGTGTGCTACACGTGCCTTTGTGGATACAGAGAAGCTTTACATGAACCTGATCATACGCGATCATGGCCCCAAATTTTTTCCTTTATTTATCAGAAATAAAGCTTAGTCCGTGAAACAACCCCCATCTCTCTCTCTCTCTCTCTCTCTAACAAAGAAAAAATTATCAAACCCAAAACCAGCTAGATCTTCGTGAATCATGGGTGATGGGTGACGGGTGTGTTCTTTGGCACTGTGCTCTAATTAGACTAGACATATGTGGATGGCCGCGTGGGTGATGCAATCACTACCCCTGTTGTTTTTTATAATTGGTTTTCTCTTTATCTTCTTCCCCACTAATTTTACATTATGATTATTAAATGGAACAGACCCATGTGAGCTGCTCTCCACATCGTACAAAGATTTCCCCACTCACACCCAGAATCCGGCTCAGATGAGTATTCATATATATGCTCTCTGATTTTCACAATCCCAATGTAATCCGTGTCCCAAAACTTTCATAATTTGTATAGCCTACGGTATTCTTTTTCATTGGCTGCTTACCCTTTGTGGTTCTAGATGCTCTCTCGGACTTCAAAAGGCCAAGGTTTCTTCTGCCCAGAATTTTCCTTGGTGCCTGGTTTTCTTTTAGTGTGTGTTTGAGGCAGGAGCTTAGTCTGTGAATTTCAGTAAAAGGGAAGGGTATTTGGGCTTTCTGGGTTTTGTGATTCAGTGGTGAAATTAGAGTATATACCAGTAGTTTCCTTGAAAGGACGCGATGCTTTCTGTTTCTGTAGAGTTATCTTGGAACTTGTTGTAGTGTGATTCGAGTCCAACTTCAATAACAGTTCGACCAATTTCTATGATTTTATTGTGTCATTTAAGTGGCAGCATCTTGAGCAATTCGGAGTCCAAGGCTTGTTGTCCTGGGTAATGTGAAATTCTTATCAAAGATGACATCTTTCAATGGGTTAGCTATGGGTTTGAGCCTGGTCTTTGGGTGCCTCCTCCTGGCTCTTTTTGCGGAGCTGTACTATTTGTTGTGGTGGAGAAAGAAGAGAATCACCAGCGCAGAGATTGAAGATGATTACGACAAATTTGCCAAAGAATTCTTCCAATTTATCTGCTGGAAGAGACCCACTTCTTCGAGCACAAACGCTCAAGCAAGGGTGAGAGACCCAGATGTCAACGGTCCTGAAGCAGACCCAGAGATGGGGTCTGGGAAGGATTTTTTGCTGAAGACCAATGGGGAAGAAAGTGTGGAATCAGAGCTCATGCGGCTACACAACCTGACAGGCCCTCCCAGATTCCTCTTCACAATCAAAGAGGAAACTAGAGAGGATTTGGAGTCTGATGATGGGAAATCTCGAGGCGACAGAAGCAGAAAAGGGTCAAGAACAAGGAGCTTGAGTGATATGTTTGTGGGTGTTGACAACCCATTTCTTACCCCTTTGGCTTCCCCGCCACTAAGGTCTCCTACTTCGAACCCTTTGGATTCTTATTACCACCACGGATTCAATCCTCTCTTTGAATCTTCAGCGGAGGCGGAATTAAACAGGTTGAGATCTTCTCCCCCTCCAACGTTCAAGTTTCTGAGGGACGCAGAGGAGAAACTGTATAGAAGATTGAAGGAAGAAGCGGAGAAAAAGGCACTTCAGACTTGTGGCTCTGTTCAAGATTCTGGGGTTAAAGCTCCTCTGGATTCAACAATAGTTATCGAAGAAAACGACGGTTCTTTCCTCGGAATTATTGCCGTCAAGAACAAAGAGAGTGAACTTTATCCAAATCTACCACAATACCCTTCAAGCTCTGCTCAGGTACTTCCGCTGGCTTCTTCCCCTACAACTTTCAGACTACTTGACAAAGCACCCATGGTGCACTAGTTATGAATTACCTTGAAATGTGTTTTTTTTTTCTTTCTTAATTCTTTAATCATGTTAGCGAGTTTTTCGAATATGATTAATTCTGTATTAATCAAGAAAATGTTTGCTTTTTAAAGCTTTTGGGTTCTTATTTTCTGTCTCTGTGTGCTTGGGAAAGATAGCCATGGTCCATCTGCTACATTTTCGTGCGAGGTATCTTTAGAATTCAATAGCAACTGGAATTTCCTGCAAAACAGGACACGATAGTTGTCAATTCAAGGGGGGGACTAGGACTACAGCTGTGGGGCAACCTATTTTTGTCTATATTTCATGTTTCCTGAGGTGTCTCCTGGATGGTACTGCTACAGAATCTCATTCCCCAACAAAAGGCTAGTAATGGCGGTCAAGATTATCCACTCCATTGGGAAAAAACATCACTTGTTAACTTTGCTTTATTCGAGGGTTAATGCGAACTTGAGCGTGTTCTTACGCAGCTTTCACATGGTTCTGTGGAATTTTATGCCACCTGATCAGAATTCCACACTTAAACGCGTTAGACACGAAATGCTGTCCAGGTAATATGCCATTGGAAAGTTTACAGTTGAATAATCGTACAACTACTTTTTGAACAAGTTATTCCTTTGTCTCTCTCCAGACTTCCAGCGTGTTTAGATTGACTCTAGAAGTGGAGAGACGAAATGAAGGGGGTAAAAGTTTCATTCAATTTTGTCTTGTTTGGATATTGGATGAGGTCAGAGTTAAGAACACATATTCAAGAAAAAGAAAACGAAATCCCTTATTAAATTCTCTCCAAAGTTCAAAGGATTTGATAGGAACTGGAAGAAAGTTCTTTTATCCAAGCTTTTCATTTGAATTGCTGAATTGGAAACTGGTGTAATCAAATTAACTTCTTTGTCCCCAGCTAAAATTATCCAATCCACTTGGCCATTAAAAGGGTCAGTATACAAAGTGGATATCGAGAGGTTCTGTAATTTTTTAGTTGAATTATACAGTACAATTCGAAGGAAGATAAACACAATATGTGAATCTTATTATAAGATTGTCTGTCTGAAATTTTACGTGGACAGCTACCTATTAATTCAAACACTGGCTTCGAAGAAAGAGAGATGCCATAACTTTCCAAACTGCGTACTATTTTATTTCTCAAAGTGAGTTTTGAGCCCATTTATCAGTTGCCTCTGAACCACAAAAATGAGTTTTTTTTTTTTTTTTTTTTTTCAAGCGAAAGTGAGAGTTGAATACGGTGCAGGCTCTGATTCGTCGAGGGTCTATGAACCTTTACCTTTCGTTTTTTGTCCAAGTCTATGAGCCTTTACCTAAACAACGAGAAATGTCGTTGTTATCACGGAATCAGCCGAAAGTTGCCCCGACTTACAAAGTATCAATTCCTATTAAACTCCTCGCATTTTCTTTTGAAATTCGAACCACACCCATCGATCCACTACTGTAAAAGAAGATCAGTATGTGCTCCTCCAACGGCTTGAATTTGAATTGGCGAGGCCAGAAGGGATTTTTTAAGTTATCCAAGACGTCGAGAGCTGGGATATGAGCACGGTTCCAACTTTCTATTGTCAATTCCTTTTGAACTCCTGACATTTTCTTTTTGAAATTTTGAACCCCATCTATGCACTACTTTTGAAGAAGATTATTAGTATGTGCTCCTCCAACGGCATGAATTTGAATTAGCAAAGGCCAGAAGGGATTGTATTTAGCCAAGATGTCGAGAGCTGGGATATGAACATGGTCCCATGTGACACCAACAGAGATCAGAGTCACCAGACCTGATGGTGGTCCTGAAGGGGTCAATTTATTGGGCCCATTCCCTTAAAACTTCCAGAAAACAAGAAAGAAGAAAAAAAAAACAAGGATCTTGTTGTTTTCCTTTCCTTCTTCACAAGTTGGGGATTACTAGAGCTAGCAGTCTCACAGTTCTGATAAGAAATGTCTGATCTGCAGAGCCCGTCTTGCGCTTATCACAAACTCTACCGCTTCTTGGAGCTTACAAGTCAGTAGGACCGCAATGGCAAAAACTAGCAGAAATATCCCACTGAATTTACTTTAGCCCCTTGTGTAAGCCAAAGTATTAAATCCCAGACGAAAAATCTGAAGCAAAAGTTTGTGCAAACTAGTTTTTCACCCAAAGAGACATATGGGTTTTGATGACTTAGCTTTTTATCAACCATGGCAATTAAGTGCTTGCAAATAATGTTGCCCACAAGATTTTAGAGTTTTATCCAGAAGATAAGGCAGGATAACTTGCTAGTGGGTCTTTTGGAGCGTTGCGTGATGGAGCATTCGAGAGGAATGTCTTTTCCCCTTCTTGGAGAGGATAATGACCAATTATTAGGTGTGATTTTAATTAAATATGAACTTCATCTGATTGATTAATACGACAATGCGTGAAAAAGCGGGTCGAGAAGACGTGGAAGATTCAAATTTCTGGTGTGACCCAATACAATTCAGAGAAACAACCCGACCAAAGTTGATTGAAGGATAATTCTGCTCCCCGTGAGGAAAGGTTTAAGTTGGATTAGAAGCCACTTCGTCTTTTCGAAGAGGTCTCGAAGTCAAGGTAGGTGAGAGAAAGAGGTGTTTTCTTGCCACGACTATTCCTTCTATCAACTGGCTTTGAAGTACCCTAATCCTCAAGTTATACAATGCTTGAAGGTAGTGGAAATGTTTTTGTAGCCAAAAGTTTAAAAGATTGGGAACTTTCACATGGATAGCTAATTAATAGGGGTCTACACTCTATGCGTGAAATTGACCGGCTTGTCTGGTTTGATCAAAATCGACTTAGGTTGATCGGGTCAGTTCAAATTTAGATCTTATTTGAAAGCCCACGTTGATGAATTTTAATAATTCAAGAATTAAATATGACGAATTTGGTAATTTAGACTATTAAAGTGACATTGACTTTATAATTGAGGGCAAACAAATAATTTTTCTCCCAAACTTAAAGTTGGTAAGAAGAATAAAAATCATTGGTGGTTGCACATGACATGTTTGATATTTCTCATGTAATATTATTGTAACCTTAGACAAAGTGATACGACACCAAAATAAAATTAAAAACACCGGGTCAAAAAATGTCCTTCTATGATGTCGTGGTCCTAATGGTTTTGGCGTCTCGTATACAACTGTCTGCTTCTTATTAATGTCTCTTATTCTACATATTTAACTTCAGAAATGCAAACTATGGCGTGTACTTTTACTAAGAGGCAACAACCAAAAAGAGTTGCTCAAATCTTCCTCGAAACTTCTTGTAAAAGTGGAAATACTTCATAGCTCAGACTGGTGTTTGGGGACACTTGTAGGCTTAAAGTGTTTAGTTTATCATGTAGAATTTTGTGAAGTGTGGAAAATTTTATGCTCATTAAATATGTCAACTAGACGAAAATTATCTTAAAAGTCTACTGGTAATTTTCTTCCGTTAAGAGGAGGTTAAGATTCCACATAACTAATGAAATATTTTCATCAATAATTTAAGATCTTTCATGGACAATGCCGAAATAACATTAATAAAATCTTACCTAAATTCATGAGCACATATGGGCAAAAAATTCCGGTTAAAATTAGAATTTTAGGTACCATATCCTTCATATAACGGTACTGGAACCAGAATGATTTTTTCATCCATTTTTGAAATTGAAATCCAAACCGAAAATTTTGTCCAAAATCAGTTGGTTTGTTTGCCTTTTTTTTTTTTTGTTTCAAAACAGGGCTCAAAGTGACGCCCTTTTACGTTGTTTTGAGCCCTTAAAAAAAATACAAAAACAAAGCAGGGATCAAAGTGACGTCCATTGTTTTGAGCCCTTTAAAATTGTCCTTTAAATGTAAATTATAATAATTCCTCGAGTTATCACTCAATTTTCAATTATTCTCTAAATTTTAACTTGTTATAACTTTTCTTCAATTTTTATGTCTGTCACGGTTCCATTCCCCACCAATTTGAGACATTATTTAGAACAGTTTCCGCCACACGTGTGGAATACATGATCCTCCTCTCTGTGTAAAAATACTATTACGCTCTCATTTGTTGAGGAAGAAAGAAAATGCCAGAGTACATGGATTTTGTTTGGGTGGCTAACTTTTTTCAGGCTGTTGTTTTATGAATTGGGTCCACCCAAATAAAATCAAGGTAAGCTGACATTTTCTTTCTTCCTCGATGAATGTAGGGGTGTAATAATATTTTTAGGCGAAAGAGAGTCACATGTTCTGCACGTGTGATGGAAACCGTTCAAAATAACATCCCAAGTTGGTGAGGGATGAAATTGTAACAAACATAAAAATTGAGAGTAAGTTGTAACGAGTTAAAGTACGGTATAATTGAGAATCGGATAATTGTTTAAGGGAGATTATTATAATTTGTCATTTTTAAAGAACAGTTTTATTGTTTAAACGGGTTGCCCAACGGCTTGTCTGAACCAAAACAATGAGTGGGCTTTCTAGCAGTAGCTCTATGGACTCGAAGCCCAGCCCAGGAAAGATCAGGCTTGTACTACCATTTTAACATGAATTTGGCAAGCCCAGGCAGGAAAATGGGTGTGTGAAGGGAAAAAAACGCACTGAGAGCAGTATTCGATCTCCCTCTGCAAAACCTCAGAAAAGACCAGAAGGAAAGAGGAAATCCCTCTGATCTGCCGAGACCCTAGCGTTCCCTATTCCTCTCTACTGGTATAGCTTCCAATCCTGTATGATGCGGTGTCTTTTTTTTTTTTTTTCCCGTCGCCCTTCAGTATTTTTTCCCTGAACGTTTGTTATGAACTATTTTGCTTGTACCAATAGGGCTGCATTAATGTGGATTATCCCAGATCACTTTTTACTTCTTGAAATGAATATGGTTGTACCTGACGAGCTTTTCGCATTGAGTGTACTTTCTGCATTGAGGAACCCAATCTATCAAGGAGTTGTAGATGTTGGGAAGTTTATGTTTCGGTCAAGGACAAGATACGCAGTTCTTTCCAGTTTTCAGAAAGGGAGACAAATTTTCTTTTTCTTATTGTGACTTAGTTTGGTAAAGCATATTGACCTTGGCCATGGTTCCTACGAAAGTAGTAATTTTGATCTTTTGTTTCTCTGTTTTATATGTTAAGATTGAGAATTGGGATACTTGCAGACCTCATCAAATCTCTATTAATTGAGTGAACTTTTTGCATTGAGGAACCCAATCTATCAAGGAGTTGTAGATGTTGGGAAGTTTATGTTTCGGTCAAGGACAAGATACGTGGTTCCTTCCCGTTTTCAGAAGGGGAAACAAATTTTTTTCTTTTTGTGACTTAGTTTGGTAAAGCATATTGACCTTGGCCATGGTTCCTACGAAAGTAGTAATTTTGATCTTTTGTTTCTCTGTTTTATATGTTAAGATTGAGAATTGGGATACTTGCAGACTTCACCAAATCTCTATTACCTTAAGATTTTGGTTCTAAATATTAGTGTCCAGTTGATTGATTCTTTTAGTCTCTTTGGGACCTTGTATTACGCGTGAAAAGCTAAGCCCGAGGAATAGGTGTCAATTTTTGTGCCAATATATCGTGTGTTTGGCTTGGCCTTCCTTGTGTATTGTTTGACACCTATGGATATGGTCATGCATCTGACCAAACATATCTATATCTGGAATGCATAAACTAAGTGCTAGAAATGAGGTGGTGGCAACATATTTGAATCAATGGATTTAGATTCCGTTGTTGTTGCTTAGGCATGAAATGAGATAGTTGGTTGTTGGGGAAAGTTTTGTAAAGAAAATTGCTTCATTTGTAAATTATAGGCTTCCTCCTTTTTGCTTTACCTGGTGAGAATCATTAAGTAAATTTTGCATGAAAATAGAGGATAATGGGTTGCTGGTTGGGTTCCTTTGTCTTCCTGGTTCCTGTTGTGTTACTGTCTTTGTGGTTGCATTTCAAGTTCTTCATTCTCAAATACGATTGGTTTGGGGTTTTATGTTTTATTTTACCAATTTTATTCGGTTATCTAGCTTTAGTAACGTATAAGTTTAAGAAAGAGGCACCCCCACTGTATGTCTAAACTGCAAGCTAGCACTCAACGGCTTTTCTGTTGTTGTTGCTTGCTGCTTGCAGGCTTGAAAATCTCTCTATCGCCTATGCTCCCTGTCTCCGTGCTGACTGATTTATGTTTTTCTATCTCGAGTTGTTCAGGGAGGGGAATGTTCATGGTATTCTTGTATAAGCTTGGAACTTAGGATGCGATTTGCTTTCTGTACTCCTGATAAGTTAGGGCATCCCTCAGTTGTTTGTCTGTAATTTAATGATAGAAAGATGTTGAAATAATTGAACCTCAGAAGTCTAGAAATTTATATGAAGGTAGAAAGCTGTCTTTTACAGAGTTCATTGCCAAACCGTCCCCCCCCACCTTTTCCATGCACGCAGTCTAGACAAGGTTATATATATATATATATTCTTACTTATCAAAAAAAAAAAAACTCCCCCCCTCCTTTTCGTATTTCATTAAGTGGATTTCATCTATTGATTAAGGGAAAGTTCCATAAAAACTCCCGCCTTTTTGAAATATTATGAAGAGTTCCCTTAGGTTGAGTGCCCTTTGTAAGGAAATCTAAAATAGAGGGACCATTTAAATAAGTTTGATTCTTTATCTGATAATAAAAACCCACTTTCCGGAGATCTCTCCCTTCTCTTTGGGATGTAACATGGGTACCTAGTGCTCTGACCTGTATTGCGTTGGGGTAACAGTTCCCAATTGAGGCTTCAAGCTCAACAGCAGGAAACGGTTTTAAGCCATTTCTCAGGTAAGTGACTCGGAGTGCAGAAAACTAATGCAACTTGCTTTTTGTGCTGAAGAGATGCTCACTGTTTATTTATGTTTCACTTCCAGGCAGGTGAAAAGTAGTCAAGCACCCTTAACCTTGAGAAAGAGAGAGAGAGAGAGAGGGATGCCCTGCCAAGGGTTAGTCGGAGATACAGCGCTGTTTAGTGGTTCATTGTTGTCTCGACTGAGCAATGGATGCTTTTTGTTCCTTAATTGGAAATTGATCTCTGTAGTTGATTGTTCAAGTGCCTTGAAATGTTGATGAGTTTTATATTGTTTGTGAGATTCTCTCTATTCTCATCCTTTTCTTGATTTTATTTTGTCAAGAAGTGGTTGAGTCCCACATAATTGTAGTCGGGTATTTGTCATAATGGCTTGAATCTAACGTTACCCATCTTGGTTGTGCATGTGTAGTTTAAGTGTAGAATAATGGGCCGGAAAGCTGGTACGCTATATATCAACCCAAAAAAATTTGGCTCTCTTCACAAACCTTGCATGAAGGAAATGGTTACATTTCTCAACTGCTTGGCTCAAAACCACAACAGTGACGATAAATGTGTTCGGCAAAAGGAACTTTTGACTGCCTGTATGGATTCTCAGGTGATATAACTTTCTGATTTGATGTAGCTTCTGCTGCTTTGTTCAGTGCTATTCATTCATTCTATTCTTTATTCCGTACTTTTGGAGTTGTTTCTTAGATTCGGTTATGGTTCTCCTAGGGTTGTGTGGTGCTGTATGTATCTCTGAAGCTTTTGAATTCATTTGTTGCAGACAAGCAATAAAAGGAAATCTTGGGGAAGTATTAATTACCATCTGCAGAGGCTGAACAGAGGAAGGAAGTAGTTTGGGTTTTGTAGAGAACAATGTTGAACTAGGGTCTCAGTTTTCAAGTTCATCAGTTGCAGAGGTTTAGCTGGACAATGACCTATTTTGTTTATTGAACCAGAGAAGTTTACCTATCATTTCCCAAAATTCAGTTGAATATGTCCACCAATTGAACATCAGACGTTTTTCTCTATTAATCATTGCTATGGTGAAGAATTTTACAATAATTTGCACCCCGGTTTCCTGGCCTCAGTAGAATGAAGTTGGAGAAGAAGGGCCTCCCAGTTACTTCTTTCCTCTGCTCCAAAGCTTTGCTATGTTGCTCACACATAAGAGAATCACCTATTTTGTGCTCCACTTACCTCTGCCAAGTATAACTTGGATTTTGGCCTTATGTTTCTGCTTTCTTAATTCTCCAGAGATCTATATGATTAGAAGTGTGGAACCAGAGGTTCTATGAAATTACGTCAGAAAGTACTTGGAATGTAGACTACTGCACTATCCTAACTGAATTTTTTTTTTTTTGATGTAGTAAAAGAGGCTGACCTCGGGTGTTAAACCCTTTGAATTGAACTGCTTTAACTTGTTATTATGTACATTGGTACAAGAGGAGAAGCATTTTCTGTTGAGAAGTAAGGGTAAAGAAGGGACCAAAGCACGGAGTATTTTCCCAAATATTTGTGCTTCTTTCAGTGATTGCAATCTTTGACTTTGGGGACCTATACTTACTGAGCCTAATCCCTTAACCAGATTCCTTGACATCCTGGTTTATCGCATCAAGAGCTACTTTACTAGGAGTTTCTGTTTCTAAAAGGACATGTAGTTTGTGACTAGGAATTGTATATTTTTGGAAACAGGTCTTCCCTGTAGAACATAGGTCTCAGCTTTTGATTCCAAGTTCCGCTCTTCTTAGGAGCTCACAAACATTTTTCTTCTAGAGAGAGAGAGAGAGAGGGAGGAGTTCAGACTTTTGGTTTCCGGGCCCCAAGAGTCATCTCTCTCCTTCGTGAGTGAGCGGCGGAAGGAGCCTTGCCTTGCTTCTCCTCCCGCCCCCTCCCCTTCCTCTGGTTGGTCTTTTACCAGTCAGGTGGTGTCCATAGTTTTGTTTCCGGGGTTTTTATCTATCCTTTTCAATTTGCTGCCCCTATGGTATGGGTGAAACAATGGGGGGGACATGTTTGGTTTTGGTCCATTTTTGGTAACGACGGCTAACACGCAACGATGTCTACCTGCATTGCACCGGCACGTGGATCTCGCATGCGAAATCCTTTATGACAATTCCACATTGGTGGCTAACTGGGTGGAATTGAATTTTAAGGAGCTTTAAAAAGAACATTGATCAATTTTTTTGAAGTGAAATTGTAGATGCGAGTAACACTTCCTTGCGTTGCTATGCAATTCTTTTCAAAGCAAGGATTTGGAAGAATTTTTGTGCAGTTAATTTTCTTTACAATATTAACCAAAAAAAAAAAACTGACATTTGAGAAACACAATCAGTGAAAGTTTTTCTCAAGCAAAAAGATAGTTGTTGAAAAAAGTAATGTATTTTGGAGAGAAAAATCTAAACACCTTCCAGACAAAGGATTCAGATACTACAGAAGAAAAATAGAAAGTTGGGTCTGACGATCATGATTATCTTATTGACTTTTTGTACAGAATCAAAGACAATGTAAGAAACAACATCACTGCAAGTGTTTGTCCAAACACGAAAACAAATCCAGATTCTTGGAGCCGTGGCCTCCCTAACTAGCTAATTCAATCCTCTCTTCCCTTCACCCCTCAACACATTAACTCTGTCTACACGTACAGCCAAACAAGTACTAAAAAAAAAAAAAAGAAAAAAAAAAGCAAAGAGATCAACTCATGCTGAACTTTCAAATGCTCTTTTGCTCTCGACAGCCATGTTTTATGACATGTTGGTCTCTTTTTGGGTCGTTTGATTTTCATATAATATTGCTCGTTTTAGTAGTCGTCAGTGCGAGGCAAATTGGCTCATCAATTAAAGGAATATTTTCTCCAAATCATGGATATATCAAAGTCTAAGAACTTTTCAAGCTTTATCTCTTGGAGCTGCGGTTGTAGGATCCCCAGCACTGAATAGTTTGGCTCCGCGTCTATTAATGAGGGAAACAGGGCAAGCTGGCTTTGCTGGTTTCGATATCCTTCCCAGCAGGCAGCAGCTGCAGCCTGCAAGTTATAAAGTGATCCCACTAGTATGTGATGGTGCAGAATCAATTTGGTGTCAGATACATGTGCAATAATTAATGAGCAAAAGCCTCGTCACATACAGAAACTATTTCAATGGACCGACGACTAGCTAATGCGCAGCAAGCAACTTCTTGTCACACAGCCTATGACAGATCGACGGACGTGGTACCAACATATTGCTTTGCAGTGAAGTGACCCAGCTCCCACAATGGATAAGCTCATGGAAGCTGGTCTTCACAGCTGCTTGTATAAAAAAGGGGGCAATTTGGGTCCTACGATCTGTCTCATTTTACCTATAATATTGAAGGTACGTAAGAGAAAAGCACGCCAATCTGTTAAACGCGTCGTTCATCAATCATTCTACTAATTGGACAAATCTGCGTTTGAATGCACGTGCCCCTGGGGGCGCTGTGTGTGACAGGTGAGAGCGAGAGAGAAGAGGACAAATGAATGTGTTAAGGCTGCTACTTCGCTTCCTTTCCCTACGTGAGGAGTAGCTTTCCGCATGAAAGTGAGCAAAAGCCGTACCCCTGTCAAAACTGATAGGGAATTAGATTCCAACTCCACCAATTTCCTCTCCCAAGTCTTCCACGATTAAACAAATAGAAATCATCCACCTTTGGGATAATATATAATTGTATATTGCAGGCCACACGATGCATGCAAATTATCAGAAGGCAAAGAGCACTCAAACAAAGCGTTTACAAAATCGGGAATGGATTCCTTTCTAAGGGTTCATTTCCAAAATGAGTTCGATTGGACGGAGAGGATTCTTTCCTACAAATCTAACAGTCCACGATCATCCACGTCATTATAAAGAATATTGTATTTTCTATTGTTGTAGTCCTTCATTAAATGACGTGATGGCTATAGGCTATTAGATTTGTGTGAAGAAATTTTTTTCGTCCAATCGGATTCTTTCGGAAATGAGCCCTTAGGAGGAACTCCGAATCGTATAAACTTCATATAAACGTTGTGATATATTAAACGATACATCGATCTAAAGCCTTTCAATTATCATTTCCAACTTCTTAAATATATGTTCTAGGCATCGATCGATCAGATAAATGATAAGTATAGGAGATTCTACTAAAGGTCTAGAGTGCGTATTTTCTATCTCAGCAAGAAGCTTACAATTTCAAAAATATTTTTACTAAATTCATTAAAAATTATACCCTAAGAATAATGTGACATTTTTCTTTTAATTTAAGGTATATATCTCGAAGTTTGGTTGAATCTTCCAATCTTCTACGCTTCACGGAAACCATAGTCATCAATTTCCTTGGATACTTGTGAAGAAATATAGTACTACGATGCCAACTTGATGTACTCGAATAAAGAGATCAAAAGTTCTTGTACGAAGGTTTAAACAGGCCAGTACTACATGCGGCCTCTGTCCACAGACTGGAAAGAAACGAATACTCTCACCCATCAAAGAGCAAGTGAATAAACAAAACCAGAGATAGTGAATATACAAAGAGGAAGATGATGCTGGTAGTGGTGGGAGGCCATGCTTTTCCACCGTCCAAATCAAAACGGTATATATTCTGTAGACTACGCACAGAGGAAAGTGCTTTTGTATGAGGACCCACGAGTGGTGAACGTGGCAGTAGGAATTTCCGACCAGGAGCATCTAAGGATAGAGACTGATATTGAAGCTGTGTCCTCACCGTTGTCTACGACGTCAGACGCGGCTTTAAAAGTTTTAGGGCACCAATCTTTCTTTTCTCTGCGTGAAAGCTGAGGCCCTCAAGCGAGTCTTCTCTCTATAGTACTCTAGCCCACCAACGTCAAATGAAGTTCTGTGGGGTTTCTTGTGTCACATGCATACACCTAGCTGTTCTCTCATCTTTTTAAGGATCTCTTGATTTTGCACTAGAAAAAAACAGGCTCTAGATTTTAATTAAAAAACATACATAAAAACAAGTCAGTTTTTAAGTTTTGCACCTCAAAAAACTTAAAATATGATCTTAATTAAACCCTGTATATATCAAAGCAAGAACATATATCAACTATGAATAATTAAAAGAAAGATAGTAATTTTTTTTTTGAAAAGCCAAGAAAAATAAAAGAAGGGGTGTAACAGAATGATGTTTTTCTAAAAAAGAAAGTCACCAAAGTAATATAATTTGGAATTAAGGTATTTAAAAATAATATAATTGATCAGACTTTCAAGGAAGATTTTATTACCTTTATGGACAAGCTAGCATGTTTCATGAGGAATGTTATGAAGCCCAATTATATCGCTAAAAAGATGCAGCACTAACTACCATTCCAACTAAGCTTTGCCCTAATTGGCCATCTTATCTTCCGAGCCCTAGAATGGAAGGCATTATGAAAATGAAAGGGGAATTATGAAGACGACTTCATTGACTTGGAACGTCGAGATTACCCTTCAAAGATGCGTTTTATCTTCTTAAGTCATTTAATGGTGTGGATATATATATATATCTTGGTAATTCTTCTGGAAATTTTATTTTTCTTTGTACACTCAGGTACAATTAAAAAGAAAGAAAGTGCATCATCAGAAGTTTAAAAAACAAATACTTCTTGTAGGAACAAAATTGGGAGTTTTCACTTTTTTTTTTTAATTAGGTTCTGGACAGCTTCTAGGGATTGAGAGTTCAAAAGATGAGAGAAGATCACATGACTTCCTATGGAATAGGCATGAAGATAGAAAACCCTGCATATATAGTTTCTCTCTCTCTTTTTCTGGACTTCGAGGGATTACTGGGAGTTCAAGAGATGAGAGAAGCCATGAGAGCTGACACGACGGTTCCGTGCTCGCTTAGTAGCAAAGTAAAGAGGTTCAGTACTCTTTAATATTATGAGAACACGCAATCAATTCATGTTGCTAAGAATTAAGGAAAAGGCATGCATGATGCATGAGGAGATTATATATATTATAGTCTCTCTTTTTTGATGGGGAGGGGGCTTCTGAGGTTTTGGGAGTTCAAAAGATGAGAGAAGAGTACAGGACTTCCTATATATGGAATAGACTTGAAGCCCTAAGAACTTTTCTTTTCATTTTTTATTTTCTGAGGACTATTACTGTACATGTATGCTTACTGCAAAACTAGAAATAATTTATATAGACAAAGGAGGCCGAACAGCAGAAAGTACGTTGATCAACAACTATTTGCCTAGCTATAAACGGTTATTCTCTTTTTCTTATAAAGTAGGAGGAAATTCAATTAATTCTGCCTTTCAATAAAGCAATTGTAATGCTTTAATTTCCTTTTGACGATCCTAATCACGAAGTTAGATAGCATACAGTTTCGTTGAACTTGTAAAGGAATCAGATTCCTTATTGACGAAGATACCTCTTGCTTCGTCGTTTCGTTCCTTTGGATTCCCCATGACCTGCGCAGCCCCCCGGCGCACCCACCCAGAAAGGAATTCATGATCTTCTACCAACTCAATTTGGAGGTCTCTATAGAGAAAAGGGAGTTTGGAAAAAGAGGACGTAACAAAAGAAGAATCAAAACAAATAAGAAAGACAAATTAATACAATTAGTTGGTATATATCCTCAATTATAAAGCATTATTTAGCGTTAAAGGTGAAAGGGAACCAGAGGATTTTGCGATCAAGTTAAAAAAGTTGAAGAGGACAGATGAGCTTGGAGCATCTATATTAACAATTTGCTGCCAACTTTGTCCGCATGCGTTAATGCTGTGAGCACAACTTTAGAAGACTATTTGAAGATCAATTAGAGACAATTGATTAATTTTTTAGAAAATTTCATGTACGTATGAATTTATCAGTAGATTCGATATGTTGCTCCATTTAAAGTTCATATCATCGGAATCTTCAACTGAGTCCTCCACATCATGAGCTATATATACCTCGAGCTCTAATTTAAATGACCAAAGAAAAAAACCTATTATTCCTCTTTACTCAGGTAGATCTGCATTGTTCTCGTCTACTAATTTTTCCTTCAGAAGCAAAACAATTTTCTGATTAGAGCAAATGGAGGCAGTGTGCCTAATTATCTGTGGCACTTTGAACAACCAACAGTTTGTATACGATGCCTGAGGCATAGAATAGCCGCACGTTTCTAGTTACCTATTATTCCTACTTTTGCTGCCAGCCTCTTGCCAATATACTCAAATGTCCAATAAGGTTCCTTTGACATCAAAACTATTAATTTCATCATTTTGTCTCTTCAAACTATCAAAATTCATTGATATATTTGCAATTAATTCAGATCCTACTATTGAAATGAGTGAAAATTAGGATATATGGCACAATCTCGACAATTGGATCCTATTAGCAGCTAGAAGACTTATATTGATGAATTTCGATCGTTCGAGCTTCCACCATAGCAATGTATGCGTCTTAGATAAAATGGCTAGCTATAAGCTTCACTTTAATTACCATGTTTCAATATATATATATATGCGCTTATATCAAAGTCTTCTCTAGGACATGGGTTAATTTGGAACAAGATATGGGTGCGTGTACTCTACCTCTGAACTCCAAAAGATCAACGTTGATGCCGAAATCTTACTGAAATTCACAATTCATTCGAGCATGACATTTATAGAAGGGATTAAGCTTCTCTACTCGAACCCGAAACTATCATCAAGTGACCACAAAGAATTGGTAGACCATTCATACTCTGACTCATGAGGGGATGCGCCATGTTTTCAAAGGCTGATCGTATATATAGCAGCCAAAATGTCAATTGAGCTGTTGTTCTTGTTTCCTAAAACCATACATCTCAACATGATCCAGATATATACATGATGCTCGCGAGTTGCTCTTTTGCCGTACAGCTCATATATTGGCGACCACAACCTTAATTAATTGGTGGATCATAATTAGGACTTAATTAAGTACTTCTGGACTACAAGGGCAAGTTAAATAGGAAAAGTAAGAATTAACTCTAACTCACTGCTAAGAACTTAAGAGTTACACATATTATATATGATTTATTCATGACCCAATCTCCATCTCCGTTGTCTACTTTAAAGTTTATCATCTTATATATTCCTTAAGATATTCGCAAAGCCATCTTGCACGGACATTTAACCTCTCAGAGTCCTACAAATATATACAGCTACAGATATCGGTTTAACGTCGGCCGGTGCTAAAGTTTCTATGTAAGCTTTATAGAAAGGTTGATCTCGTGGTATAAGTGTATTACTTATTTTCATCTGCGCCGGTCCCTAATTAGTTTTTTCTTATTGCGCGATCCCATCACCACGTCACCTAAAACGACAGTGGTAAACTGCTTTATAGTGCAGCATGACCTCGTTGATCTCTTTTCTCTCTTACATGCATGGGGAGCCACTGATCTCTTTTTGAGCACTAAATCACAGTCCCCAGCATCAAAAGAAGCTTATATGTTAAGAAACTTCGTCCACTCAAACCCTAAGAATTATAATAAAACAAAAAGAGATGAGAATGAGAGAATAAGAGCAAAGTAAACAAAAGCCTCTCTTAGCTGCTGCTTTCCTCCTCTTCCTCTTTAATTCTCTTTTTCCTTTCTTTCTTCGCTCTGGTATTCCCTTGGTGTGATTCTCCACCATATTTCCAAAAGACCCATCAAACTTTATAAAAGAAAAAAGATCAAAACCATGGTTTTCTCGTCTGCTCCAGTCTATTTAGATCCTCACAATTGGCAACAGGTAGGGTTTTCTTCAAATTTCATCCACATCTTCTGAACCCAAGAAAAGCAGATTAAAAAGATAATTATTCGTATTCTCTTGTGATCTCTTCTTGAATATACCATATATTTGTTTCTTTATGGTTCACAATTAATTATATGGGCGCTATATTTTGCAGCAACCAAATCATCATCAAGGAAGTGAAGGTCAAAATCCACAGCTTCCGCTGCTGCCCCAGCCAGACCACCATGCCGGTGGTGGTGCTGGCTCGATTAGGCCTGGTTCAATGTCTGATCGAGCCAGGTTAGCGAAGATACCACAGCCAGAAACAGCTCTGAAGTGTCCCAGGTGTGAATCCACCAACACTAAGTTTTGCTACTTCAATAATTACAACCTTTCTCAGCCCCGTCACTACTGCAAGACATGTCGGCGTTACTGGACAAGAGGGGGTGCCCTTAGAAATGTTCCAGTGGGTGGAGGCTGCCGTAGAAACAAGAAAAACAAAAGCAGTCGCCATAAATCTCCGGCTGCCGCTGAGAGACAAACAGGTCCCAACTCTGGTGGTGCAGTTCCCTCTGCCTTTACCTCAGAGATAATTGGTCATTTTCCACAGCAATCAGATCCTCAATTACCCTTCATGGCCCCTTTGCAGAATCTTAGCCGTTATGCTGGGGGAAATGTTGGATTAAACTTCAGAGACATACAGTTACAGACTGATATGGGGTATCAGATTGGAACTAGTTCAGGTGGGAGCAACACAATCTTATCTAGTGGGGTAGTGGATCAGTGGCGTTTGCAGCAATTCCCTTTCTTGGGTGGCTTTGAGTCACCGGCAAGTTTATACTCACAGCTTCCAAGTGAAGGTGTTGAAGCACCACCTCCTTTAGTTGGAGATAATGAGCTTAGGACTATGACGTCAAGTTCTAGGGTTTCTCAGCTGCCTCCAGTGATAAAATCGGAAGAAAGGCATGAAGGGCGAAACGTATCGGGTCTCAACTGGCCGGGAGGAATTGCATGGTCAGATTTATCAGGTGTTCACTCTTCCACAAGCCATCTGTGATAATTCTGATACTTCTCGGTGCTCAAAAGCTCACTATCAAGCTAAAGATCTAATCCAGCATTTATTATAGACGAGATCGATTTCCCACAAAAACAACTTCGAATTGGAAGCTGCTCCCTACGCCAGAACTGTCCTAAGACGATGAAATTGCAAATTAAGGCCGAATTCAGGAATCTCTTTCGTTATATTGCATGATCTGAGGAAGAACAAAACGAATGTGGTAGAATTCGTATTTACGTGCTTTTGTTAATTAGTATGTTGTTTGGTTTTCTTTGTGTGGTCTTGCTTGTAGACGTATTGTGTGTGCGAGGTGATGGGGTTTGTATTGTATAATAGACTATGAGTTTTGTTCCCATAAGATCTTGGCAACTTATTTTCCAATATTAATGCTTCTTCATGCACAAGCATTATCATCAATGGTATGTACCAAAGAGAAACTGCAAGAATATCTATGACCAAAAGTTGCTCAAGAAATAGCTTCTACCGTTCATAAGGTCGATCAGTGATTGATCCAACCATAAGAAGCGGATAGAGAGGCCACATAAATTATACCTTTGTTTGCTCTATAGGTCCTATGTTTAATGTTGTTCAGGCTTGCATTTGAGATGCAATTTGGCAATAATTATTAACTTTGCACACTTACCATGAAACGCTAACTGGGAAAATTCGAAGAAGTTTATCCGCATTATGCTACATCAGTCGATGTTATGCGATTTTGCCATCTTCCACTACTTGAAGAAGACGTTGAAGTTGCAGTGGAGCTTCTTCAATTGGCTACATTGTCGGTCAGTCCCGGTACTTTGTTATGTTGGTTTGTAGTTCTCTCTCTCTCTCTCTCTCTCTAGAGAGAGTGCTTTCTGTGAACTTGATCCTGCTTCCACCAAAAGGTGCACTCCACCAAGTTCTTTACCAGCAGAGGTATATCTCTAACGTACAATTACGACCAAAAAGTGATGATTCAGCTACATTTCTGAGGCACATCGGTTCTCCTTCCCACATTAACATTCTATGGAAAAATCCAAATCTCAAGGAACCTTCTTCGAGATCTATGATCTGAGAGCTGCAGGTTATTCCTTTCAGTTTTTCTTCTTCCTCTTCTTTCCCCTTCTTTCATAATAGGTCGTCCTTAATTGTTTTCCGTTGTCATCTCCCTAAGAAAACAGTTTACTCAGACATTTAGGCATGCATGTGTAAAACACACAGAGACAAGGAAAGAGGGGCATAACAATATCATTTTCACACGAAAACAGTACTACTCTAGTTCATGATTTTGTAATAATATCAGACCAGAAAAAGAAGATTTTGTCATAAAAAGATGGGACGTACATATTGGCCGAGTGCGAGACTGAATGATGAGGTGAAAGGGAACAATCTACGAAAACTCCAAAAAAAAAAAAAACCCCACTCAGACAAAACGACGATCGAACTTCCATTTTCAACCAAACCCAAGTCGTCTATGCTAGCCTAGAATGTACCATCATGATAACTCCATGACAAGACGAGAATTCTCGTTTTTTTGTTTGTTGTAAAGTTAGTCACTCACACGATACCGTATATACCGTAGCGTAGAGGAAGTGTTCTTTTGGCGGGAGCTCAAATTGGAGACAAGATCTAGGTTTCTTTTTTAACTGTTTTTTTCTCCCTTGGATTTCAATTTGCTTTCTATGATTGATTGGTTTTAACGTACAGGTTCTTATTTATTGGTTTTTGTTATATTTTTATTTTTCACGGGATTTAATCCTCTGGTCATTTAGTTAAAAACAAAATAACCACGGACGACTCCATGGCCAAAATAACCATGAGACTTTCAGAAAGTTTCGTTCTGATAGCTTTAATATGCCTCCTCAACCTCTCATGCCCTTCAAATTTTGATCTTGAAAGGAGGGCGCTTCTTCCAAACTAATAATTACCTACAAAAGTATTCAAATCCAACTGTAGTTGGTACTTGGTAGACTTATAAAAAGAAAAGGAATCAAATGCATGGATTTGCTTTTGCAACTTGCAAGGACCAAAGCTGCCCGCAAGAACGAATAAAGCAATCAAAACAGTGCCCAGCCATACAAGAAAAAGCACATAGACTCTCTCTCTCTCTCTCTCGTAATCCGTCATGGCAACGGAAACATGCATTTTCTGTAATTCCGAAAAATGTTGATGGGTGGTAAAAGAAAAAGGGAAGAAATAAAGAGGACTACTGCTGGTTGGTGCTCTAGTACGGATCCGAAGGGCAAGAAGAGGAGGGCACGGAAATCCATGCTTCATTTATGTTTCACCTTGACGACCACATGGATAGTCGTGAAATGTTCTGTGCCTGTTCAGAACGACATTCAAATCTTTTTCTTTCCCTACAATAGGGCTAATATATATATATATTGGCCAAATGTGCGCCCTAGTTTTGGCGTAAAAGCACCAGAATTTGCGTTTCTTGTCTTCCTTTCCTCCACTTGGTCATTCTCGATCGCCATGTTCTCCTTCTTCTTCTTCTCGTTGCTTTTTTTCTTATTTTCACAGTTTAGCATGCATGTACGACCCGTAGAACAACCACTCACTTAGTACAACACCACATCATCATGTTTAATTACCCAAAAGTGGAACAATCTACTTTTTAAATTTTCAAGCCCAATTCAAATCCAAATTTGTCATGTTCATTTCCCACTTATATTCTGAAATTGCTACTTACCAAACAAAAAGTTCTATTTATAATTACTAAAAATTCCGAGAAACATTGACATCTACAGTCTAAGATTGAATTAATGGGAACAAAGAAGTATGCACGAGAATTTTACTGTGAAGTGAATATTAAGTAATCCCTTCAATAACATGAATAACATTTAACCAATACTACGAGATATTTTGAACAATTCGGCCACTAATTTTCTAATTCATGACCAATGAAGAGTATTATTCACAAGTGGTGAAACCAGTTATTCAACCGGCTGCTAACACTCGGTTAATCTGCACACATAAAATGACGAGATACTTTTCTTTCTCGAGAGAGATTAACATGTCCTCGTGTCCTCTGATGTTTAAGTTAGCCATTTGTCACAATTGCTAAGCTCAGTGGCGGAATTAGGAATGGATTTGAAGGAGGGCAAACTCTTTAGGAAAAATGACAAAAAATAAAATTTGCTACATAATGCAAAAACGTGACTTATAGTTAAAATATCGAAAATTAATATCAGGACTACAAATATTGAAAATTGTACCATTTGCTGAGACTAAGAGGTGTCAATTAGATCCTACGAGTCTGCATCTTCTAAAAACGTTGCAAAATGACTTCGTTCTCAATAATTTAAAAAATTTCTCTCTCGATGTTATTATCATACTATCATTCATTCAGTCATCTCTCATCTTATTACGCAACTCAGTCTTGATAAACTTCATTGTAGAGAATACTCTCTCAAAAGTTGCAATCACAACTGATAAGACCAATGCCAACTAAATAAGCTGATAAACAAATGAATATATATAGAGTATGCTTTTTTGTCTCAACCATCTTCACAGCAAGACCTCCAATATCTTGAAGTCAAAAAAATGCATTACAGATGTTGATGTTGCCTGTTTAGATGTATATTAAGTGGTGGTGTTTCTGCATAAATGCAAAGAGTAATGATATACGAAGGACTGGAGACCGACTCTTACCCGACTCTCAGCCTACGTGGCATCATCAAATTTTTTAAAATAAAAACTGCTCACAAAACGTTCAAACGCCTTCAACGCCATTCATTACTCTGTTCTCTCTCCCCAAAATTCTGTTCAAAATTTCTTCCCCAAAAATCCTGCCCCCAAAAATCTGCCGCGCCGTTCCTTTATCCTCTCCACCGCCGGTCCACATTCAGCTGAGAAACATTAAGGTTTAATGTACCTTGTCTAGCTTCTAGTTGAGGCATCAGAGCCCCGAACTTTGTCTTCGACTATCCAACCAAAAGGCAACCAATTCGGCGACGGCCCCATCGCCCGACGCTGCTGAGTTCCCCCCGGAGAATCCATGCTCTTTGGAACCGGTGTCCCAGCCGCGGGCTCTGCACAGTTTTTCTCCGAGGTTATGCCAAATCCTCGTCCCCCAACTCTTGCCAGGAAATGGGTCCTTGAGCTACTGCTTAGCAATATGCATAGAATCTCAATATCATTCTATTCTTTGATGTTTCATTTTTTTTTTCCAACAAACTACAAATGCCAAGGAAATTTGAAGTGATTAAATAAGTTGTTCTTGCTTTGTTTCAGACCTTGGAAAAGTTCTTCTCCTTCCTCAATTCGTCTCGGGCAGGAGGAGGTACTAGAACGAGACTTATGGGTTAATAATCCTAGAAAAGCATATCTTATTCGTTTTGAATTATTCGTATGCAAGAAGGTTGCTGTTATCAATTTGGATCCTGCAAATGATGCATTGCCGTATCCTTTTTCACTAAATATTTCTAAAACTTCACGGTGTCGTTTGCTTGGATGATGGAACATTGCCGTATCTTATTAAACTTGATGATGCAATGATGGAACATTCTCTTGGTCCAAATGGAGGTGAGCCCCTGGCGTTATTAATTTGCTTCTTCAATCTATTGATGAACGAAGGTTATGCAATATTTATCGGACGGCAACAGTAGTTGGCCAATGCATTTGGGAGTTGCAATCACGATTTTTTAGGTCCTTACTGGATTTTTTCTAGCTGTAAAACTCGTGTCTTTAACTCTCCAAAATCACCCATGGGAAGAGGACAAAAAGAGAGAAAGAAGCTCATTTGCATAGATTAGATGGTTTTTGGTCTTTTCCAGTCTCTAGAGTTCTATGAGTTCCAGCTAACCAAGTGGTGGCTACTTGGGTGTGTGCTGAGTTTGTGACTTTGTAAACGGGAAAACTTCAAGCACTTTCAGTTTAAATCTTTGTAAATCATTCATCTAATCATTCATATAAGAAACCTGATTTTTTTTTCTATTTTGTTTGGGCTTTGTGTTTATTAGTTGATTCTTTGATCTTTTTGAGTTCTTTACAGCATTTTCTACTGGAGACACCTTCCTTTTCATTGGTGGCTTCCCTTTTCATTTAACCATGAGAGGACTAAGCACCTTCTGACTTTCCACTACCACACGATCAATAGATTCATTGCATGTAGAAGATCCACATGGAAGTGCTTGGGAAGGCTGACTGGGTTCACAGCAATCGCTGAATTTGTTCGTTAACATAAGAACAAGATTTCTCATTTATGCATAACGTTCTTCGCTTGGTGATGTAAGCTGTGCTAGTTTATGCATATCTTTGCACATTTGGTCATATCTTTTTGAAATAGGGTTGTCACTCATTGGATCATAACTACTTTGAATAAAAGTATATCCTCGCTTCAAGTCCTTCCTCCACCTATCAAGAATATATTTTGTGGCAATTGAAAAATATTATAACCTTGCAACACCGCAAATACATGTCTGCACAAATACACTCAACCTAGATTTATCATCCAAATCAATCATAAAATAGAAACGATCATTCATTCCTTGCATTCTAGTGAAATAGTCACGAAGTGCTTCAGCACCTCCTTGGCCAAGTCGAAGATGTCTAGCTTTATTGAGATAATTACGACAATCTCTTTCTGTAAATGGAAGATTCTCATAACCCCCCGCTTCAACAACGAATGTGTTGAAATTCTTACTAGGTGGTACTCCAGAGTGATCATTCACATCAAGCTTCCTTTTGACAAAACCATCCAATTTCCTGTTGCATCGAAAATATCTAACTTTGCCTGGGCTTAAAAGCATGATTATGGTCAATAGCCACAGTAGTTACAACCCACTTCGTTTCAACTAAGTTTGCATTCAAATGTGCCTTAGACCCCGTTTTGGTTGTTGGTTTTGGATTATTATAAGTACTACTTGAGGTAGTTTTAGTGTTGCCATGACGATCACATCCAAGGCTAATCCAACGTGGCCACCCACTTTTCAACTTTTTAATTTTGCTTTGTACCACAGCAAAACCCTCTTGCTTCTCATAACTCCTATAATATAAAGTAACTTCTTCTATTGAGCTAAACACCATTCCTTCCTTAGGTGCCTCAACCTTTTCAATTGCATCTATGAGCTTGTTGTTGCACTTGTTCTCTATATCTATAGGCTTTACATCATTTACAATTTCATTTTGATCTATAACAAAATAATAGAACAAAGTTCAGGGGAAACAACTATAAATAATAACATTCATTAAACAATAATCAATGAATGATGAGTAAAATTGACTAATGAGAAAGAAACACAATGATTTCAAGCAAAATTAACGAGAGATTGAAAGGACTATCATACCATTTTGAGGGTCAACTTAGAGGGGCAAATCTTCATCAATTAGAAGCTGCGTAGTCAAATAATCATCTTCACACTCATTCCCAAAGGCCGAGGGTGGCAAGTCCATCTAGGAGTTATTTCAAAAAAGGATTTTTAAAAATATTATCAACCATCTAGAATCCAATATTTTTGAAACAGAGACTTGGTTGTGTTTCATAGCATTGATCACAAAAATAATTATATTCAACAAAAAAAAATAAGGTCCCCTATTGAAATCTTATAATTATCTTTACTCACTGGGGAGAACTAGTTTATTTTGTCCTATCATGCTAATTGTTCATTTTCATATGATCATGTTCTATACCGTGCAGTGGGTGTTTGATTGCGATAAAATTACTATCTTCTTCATGTAGTCCAGTAACCAATTCATTTCTTTTGTGCAATTTTCTACCTTGGAGTAGTTTCTAGAAAAGTTGGCTTAATTGGGTTAATGTATTCGTCGTTGGTCGATTGGGTCTTAAATTTGTAACTTTTTTTTTTTCTTTTCTTTTTGTTTAGATTGGTTAAGGCGTGGAAGTGTTAAGGCCTCTGATGGGGTCCTTTCTTTAGCCTTGAATTTATCAATAACTATTTTATAAATAAAAAACTGAGTTCAAAACAAATCGAAAAGGAAAACAGTGACTCAAGGCATAAATGGTACCCATATCCATCCGTAACTTACAGAGAAAAATTTCAAAGGGATATACCTGTGGCTGTGTTGCTTTCCGGAGGTGGAGAGAGTAAGAAGAATGGTGCTGCAGATTGGAGATGGAGAGAGTAAAGTAGAGTAGAATGGTGTGGCAGATTGGAGATGAGAGAGTAAAGTAAAGAAGAATGACGTTTTGGAGAGAGAATAGACTAACGGCGTTTGAACGTTTTGTGAGCAGCTTTTATTTTAAAAACATTTGATGATGCCACGTAGGCTGAGAGTCGGGTAAAAGTCGGTCTCCAGTCCTTCGTATATCATTACTCAAATGCAAAAGGATACAAGCTACTAAATTGTTGGTTGTTGGAGATCAGTACAGATCGTGGGGCATCCTCCAAAAAACAGATGTTGATGCTGCCTGTTTAGATGTATATTAAGTGGTGGTGTTTCTGCATAAATGCAAAAGGATACAAGCTACTAAATCGTTGGTTGTTGGAGATCAGTACAGATCGTGGGGCATCCTCCAAAAATTTACCAACATTGAATGAGGCCCACCGTGGTCTCTAGTTAGCTTTGGCGCTCTTTTGCTACTTCCATCATAGATGATGTTGGTTGTTGTCTTCTCTTCTAATTTTTGAACCCTTCTGTTTGCTAACATATCTAAGATTTTCGTGTATAGTTGAACGTGCATATCTTATATATACTTCGTGTGTACAGAAAAAGAGCACAAAACTCCCCATTTGTATTTATAGTTACAAATTTCTGGATTGGGGGGTCGGGTTGGGCGGGCTAAGGGGGGCAGGCCTGGGCTAAATGGGTAACAATACTTTAATAAAAAAAAAAAAAAATTAAACCATTGGCAGAGGCCAAGCGGGCTGCTTCTGCCTCTGGCTAAGCTTATTTCTTAAACGGTGTATTTGAGTAGTACCTCTTTTGTGGTCTTCGCGTTCTTTTTATATCTTTCCTTTTTCTTAACCATCTGATCTTCCCCCACTTCCATGATCGATTTTTTGCTGATAGTAATCGCCAGGTTGTGGGGCGATATTTGGTTATGGACGAGTCGTGGTTATCGGTGGTTTACAGTAGTGGGCGGTTCCTTTTATGTGATGGGCCTTTTTGTTCACTTTTTGTTAAGACTATTAGGCCTATTAGGCTAAAATTAGATGGGGCTTAATTTTTGTACCATCAGAAAGGCCACAGAAATAAGCTAATCAAATTTCCAAGTTGACAAGGATACGGTCCTTTGAAAGCGTGCACACGACACATTACAATGTGTGCGAAAATATTTGTTTTTCTGCAATAAAATAAGCCCTGGTAATTATATGGTGCACGCCAGATTAAAGCGGCGTGGTTCACTCTAGTTACAGAGCAGAAACACAAGGCCCACAACATCGGGTCCCATGTCTGAAAGAAGCCCTCGAAGCCGAAGTGACGGGCAGTCTGGCAGATGGCTCTTCTTTTTCTTCCAGAATTTTAAAGCAGACCCCCTGTCGAGATCGGGCGAAGCGTTATCTGTGAGCTGGCAGAACCTTTCGCAGGCTCCAGAGCCGCCCAACCCAATCTTGAAAGGCTAGTTATTGGCAAGTGGTCGTCGATTCACTGGGGTGGTGCTGACTGCTGGGTACATATTTGTACAAGCCCTCGTAGCTTGAAACCCACAGCAGAAGATTTTAGCAGCATAGACCATAGTCGAGACAAGACCTCATCTCTAGCTTTATACATGGCTTTCCAGTTTGAAGCGCGCTTTCTCTCTCTCACCCTCTCCTCGCGCGCGCGTGTGTGTGTAGGCATGGATACAACGATGACTTGCATTCAAGCATAAGCCCGATGGGCCCTTACAGGGAAACCCACGGGCTTGCTTTAGTTAGATGAGCATAAATGCACCACGTACTTGCGAATTTACACTTTTTGTTTTTGCTTCGAATACAGGAAACATCTCTTCATTAAAAACCGAGGATGACTGCAGTCGTACATGTTACAATGGTACATCTTTCCCATATACCTCATATACATCTCAGCCCTTTTTAGTTCCATATCTTTCTCCCCTATTGAACTCTTTTCGATAATTCTTCAAATAAGGTCCGTGTACCACACAAACGAATAACTTACAGATAGGGTAGGTGATCTTCCACCAATCCTTCTGAAACAAAGCCGCCTCTTTCAATACCTTAAAAGAACCCCCCCAAAAAGAGGTCAACAAGTGAAAAAACCTCAGCTATCATCAGCATTGATTGTGGAGGGTGGCTGTGAATGCTGGGTCTGTGATTGTGCCTCGGATTGTGCCTGAGCCTGCTTCTGTTGCTCGTCGAATCTAGTTATACGCTCTAGCAACTGTGCAGCTTTTCGCTTGCCCCTGTCTGTGCCGGTCTGTGCCAAATCCACCAGTGCACCCCTAACTCCAAGCTCCTTGGCCTCTACAAGATGTTGTTGGTCTCCAGCACAGAGGTGCACCAGAACTGCAGCTGCATTCTCCCTATTCCGTGGTGATCCACTCGCAATCACCTGTACCAATACCGGCACCGCTTCTGCAGACCCAATGGCAGCCTTACCTTCGGGATGGCTAGCCAGTATTGCTAAAATGGCCAGTGCCTCATCCACCATTCCTCCGCCTGGTTCTATTAGGAGCCGCATCAGTGTGGGAACAACACCAGCTCTCACTGCCTTTCCCTTGTTCCCTTGGTAAATGCACAGGTTGAAAAGAGCTGTCGCAGCATCCTTCTTACCCCTTTGGGTTCCTTCACTCAGCAGTGTCACAAGTGGGGGGATGGCTCCGGAAGCGCCGATTGTAATTTTATTCTCATCTACGACAGAAAGACTGAAAAGGGTAGCTGCTGCATTTTCCCGAGCTTCCATGCTCCCCTTCTTGAGCACGTGAACTATACCAGGAACTGCCCCAGAGGATATGATGCTTCCTTTATTGTCCTCACATATGGAGAGGTTAAGTAGTGCTGTCACAGCATGCTCTTGGGTACGGGAGTCAGGAGTTGAAAGGAGGCCAACAAGGAGAGGGATTGCACCAGCTTCAGCAATGGCCACACGGTTATCTGCATTGCGCTTGGCAAGAAGGCGGATCTCACCTGCAGCAGCCCGCTGGTCTTCAGGGCTGCTGGATGTAAGCTTACATAGGAGAGTTTCAATCTTAGTACGTTCCGCAGGTGAACAGGCAGATGCTGTCTTACTGGGTCTCAAATTACTGGGTCGTTTTGGTGGTTCAATGCCATTTGCCTCACACCACTGAGCTATGAGGCTACGTAAAGCATAGTTTGGTGTCAGGGCAGTGCTAGAGAGGCTCTGTTGTGTCTTTGGACATGTCCCATGCCCTGCCTCCAGCCACTTCTCAATGCAGGAACGTTCATATGTCTACAGCAGAGAAAGTGAGACCTGTTAGAAATTAGCAGTAGTAGAATGGATATATGCAGATCTCTACTCTCATTTGTGGGGCACGTGTTCAGGGTGCGTAAAAGCAAAAGAAGTTTGTCAATGACATCCAAAAAGTCATGATTTATATCGTAACTTATTTCCAGAATCTTGCAAATCAATGGTTGTTTATGAGCAGCCAAGAGAAGCAGTTATGCATATGGCCATCTGGTCAATCTCCACAAAGGGATGGTCATTTCCAACTACAAGATTGGATAGGAGAAGCCAATTTCAGGAAGCTGATGACTTCGGAGTACAGGATGCATTCTACTAGCACTCTTAATATCATGCAATCAAGGGCAGAAGGGAGCGGGGCCCACAACTTTCGATTTTATCTGATTAAGGCAGGGTAGGGTGGGGGGTGGGGGGATGGTCTATGGTCAGCTAAGTTTGTAATCTAGTGCAAACCCAGGGTGCGTTTACCTGCCCTGTTGAAACAATGACAGGATCCTTCATCAACTCCAGGGATATTGGACAACGGAAGTCATCTGGTATAACTGGGGCCTTATGATTCTTTTCAGTGGATGCTTGTCCACTGCAGATTGGAGGAAGATTGCTTTCTCTTGGAGGAGGCTCCATGTTAGGGTTTTCAGTTTGCACAAAATCCTTGATTTTCTTCAGGAGCATTGACATCTTCTCAATGCTCTCCCCAGGATCTCCTCCAGTGGCACCAACCATCTCATGCAAAGCCAGTGACTCCTGTGTAAGGTCAGCTATCCCCATCAATTGTAACTTTTCAGCGAGTCTCCTTAAAACAGCAGGATCTGTTGATGCATCATTGGTCTTGTTGTAGAGGGATAAGAGATCCTCATACAGCTCAACATCAGGGGCATCAACCCTTCCTTTGGCTCTTTTGAACTGAGTTAGAACAAGCTCAACCTGGAAATAGAAAATGTTAAAAAGAGAACATGGAGAAATATCAACCCATGATAAAAACAAATTGACTTGAGACACTCTCCCTTGGGACACACGTACTCTTTGAGCTACATACCAAGAACGAGGTTAAATAAGATCAGTGAGAACTCCTTTTAATCCATTGTTTGTGTTCATAAAAACATGTCATCTTTGAATCAGACTCTGAAGGTCGGTATCAGGCAAATAATCTCAAGATACTGCACCATAACCTACTAGTATGGAATACAGCACAGAAAAAATAACCATTATATGGAGGTCCTCAGTCTCTACCTGTTCCTTCACTTCATCAGATATGTCAAGGTTTTCAAAGGTAATTCCACTCAAAGCTTGTTCCAGTTGAGCTGTCACTTCATGAAATTTACTCCTAATTTGCTCCCTCTCTAGAACCTACAAGCAGCATAGCAAAGGTTAATTCAAAGAGTAAAAAAGAAAAAAAAAAATATAATAACCATGACAGAGCAGCAACTAGAAGTGAATGCATGATTTTATCAGCACTTTGGAAGGACTTCCATTGCTCTTGAAAGTGGAATTTTATTATCTTAATTCAAATTAAAACAATCAGTAAGTTTGACTGTGTTCAGAATATAAGGGAAACAAATGAAGAGGAAGAAGAAATATAATGGAACCTATTATAACTAAGGGGCAAAGCAGGCATAAGGAATCAACAAAATGTTATCTTAAATCTAGAGAACCTCCTATATAGGATCGTGACTAAACAAAGCAGCTTATATGATGCACCCCTTCATACTACCTAATCATACTTGTAAGTAACCGGATATTCCTCCATTCAGGAACATACAAAATGATGAACCTCAAACCTTCCTCCTACATTCCCAGTTAACAATGAATTCTTTTGCACATTAAACGCTAGACCTTTTTCTCCTAGAAACATTGTCAGCAATTTAGTATCGTCATTCTTGGTTTGCTATCTTTGAGTTGGGAAGAGGGGAGTGGGAGTGGAAGAGGATGATAAACTATGTACAAAGGATGATTCTTTTTCGTGCTCTACTATGCCCATAAACTTTAGGACAATGGACAGAATGTTCATATTACAAAACTCACCACGCACTAGTTTCATCCCTCCTTAATTGAAGGTGGCTGAAGACCATCTAAGAGAAAAAAAAACTATCAAACTGAAGAATACAAAGAAAGAAGCAATGCCCTGCCACTCCCATTTTAGGATAGCATAACTCGACAAGTCCTCATACTAGAAACCAGGCTCATAAATGATTCACATCATCCTATATGTGTAACAACCTAAGGAAGTACTAGCAACATCTGCGTTTTAACTTCAAAAGGACAAGTCAACGTGGCTTTATGAAGATCCTTGGAATTATTATAAGACTCAATTATACCCAGTAAGCATCCAATATGGGACTTGGCCTTATACCAATCCTTTATCGTTCTTTCTCCTATCCAACTCTACGTGAGCCTCAGTGTATCACAATACATGCTACTCTTCTCGTCCCATACCAAAGTTGTATTTTATTATAATAGTAGTTGAACCACCATATGCAACGCAATTAAATGGTATCTTCCTGATTAAAAACAAGACCCAGAAACAAAAAAAAAACATTTATTGAGTTAGTATGCGGAGAAACAAGTAATAACAGAAATGCCGCTACAATCAGAAACTGGAAGAGGGAAAGTTAAACTCAAGGATAAACCAGGATTTAAGTATTATCATTTCTTTCAGTCACAAGCTTGCAAACATCAAAACAATGAATCTTATATGCAATTCATAACCTCGGGAACATAAATGCAGGTAGAAGAAAGTACGCATAACAAGGTCCTTCTCAGGTAATTTGTCTTGATACAATGAGGTTATACATAACCAACGAAGACAAAAAGGATCAATTATACATAACCAACGAAGACAAAAAGGATCAATAAGGCCAAGGAGAATGTGCCACAAATCTCACAATCCATACAGGAAAGGAACACTCGTAAAAGTTAACACAAAGATGATAAAATATACATCGAGAAATGAATACATTTTACTTTAGGCTTGCTGCTAATTGATAGATGACAACGATTGTGACCATAAACTCAAGGATCTAAGAATTAACATTTGTTGCTGAAACAAACATGTATAAACTCAAAAAAAAAAAAAAATTGAATCAGAAAATCGAAAAACGAAATACTTAAGGACCTTTATTCTGAATCTCAAAAGGGCGACGGATTTAGTTAGCTTCTGTCTCTACTGATATTGCATTTTACCCCATATCAGGTCAGTATGAAACTGTACGAGCGCATACTGAATCCTACATTCTGTAACCCGAAATAGCCCTCATACATAGAATCACCAAAGCCACTCTGATCATTAACCTTAGCCCATAAATAGCAGCAATTGAAAAGAACTCAAGTTTCTAAGACTCAAAATCCTGTAATTTTTAGCCTAAAGGAATGCGCATGAGACTGAGCCTAACACATACACTTCGCTAAACCGAGCCGAAATTTCTGCCATATTCTCCCAAACAAAAGACTGTGTAAAGCGCAAGAAAGATTTTTATAAAAATTTAAGATTATTGCCCGAACTGTTTTGGCTGCTTCCACAGCCTTCACGTGTGGGTGACCGATTAGCAGCTTAAAGTCCCAGAGGCGGCTCTTGGCATTCCTAATCACGGTCTGTTTTCTCTCGCTTTCCTCCATTTTTCCGAACAACCCAACGCAAGCTAAATCCAATCACTCAACACCTAAGGAAACCATGGATAACACCAATCAACAAACAAAAGACTCACGGAATGCACGCACCAGGTATATCTTGCTCCCTTCGCTTCCCAATCTGAGCAAGTCTTTTGTTGATTCCAGAGCTTCCTTCATGGAACCCAGAGCTTTCAAGGTCTCTTCAGGTACCACTTCTTTGCTGTCCCTAATCTCCTCGAACATTGGGGTCAATAGCTTCAACCTTCTCGCCAAATTGCAATACTGCTTCTTGACCGTACACCTGTAATCCGAGATCACAGATATCACGTTCACTATATCGATCAGGCCCTGCACTAGCGCCCCTTTCTCGTCCCCCATAACTCCGAACTCCCAAATCTCACCGACACGCACCGTTTCCAAACTACCCGTACCAGCTGTGGATTCTTTCCACAAAGTCTAGCCGCGGCTGTGACGTTTCCTTAGTTAGCGCTCCTCTGAACTTCCGCGTGAGTCCTGAGAAATTTGGGGGAGGCCGGAATTTAGCTGGTCAGTGCCGTCCCCAACTCTCCAGAGAGAGAGAGAGAGAGAGAGCAAGAGAAGGAGGAGAGAATGGGTGTGCGGCACGCGCACAGACTTTTAGTGGCGCGGCTGAGGTGAAAACTAAACCAGTGTTGGGTTGGGATGTAACTCGCGGTTGGTGAACAATTTAGCACTGCTGTGGGAGGGCTAAACCAATCGGCTCGGCTCGGCTCAGCTCAGCTTTCTAACCCTACCGAACGACGTAGGGTTGGTTGATTCGGTTAAACGAACACCCGGTAAATTGCTCCAAAACTCTCATCTCATGTCAGCGCTCAGGTTAAAGTTCAGGTTGTCTGTCTCCGACGGTTTCAGTAATCACTCAAATTATCTTCTCAATGCCCTTCTGTTACAATTTGAAGGATTCTGGGCTTCTGGGTTTTTGCTTACGGAAAGCATATGCAAAGGTAAAAGATCGGAGAATTTTCTGTAACAATCGGAAGAAAAATATACACAAAAATTTGATCTTAAGAAATCATATCGTTTGAAACTTTATATTAATAATTATAGTATTTATCTCTTTTTAAGATACATGATTGTATAGAATCCTGCTCCGAATATATTGAGTGCAGATTTTTTGACCAACTTTACATCAAAAGGGCAAGGCAAAATGAGCCAAAGACCAGCTGCATGACTTTGCTTCAATGGGCATGCATGCAAAGTTGGATGCCTGGGGACAAGAATCTGAGAAGAGACCAAGAAGGTAATGTCTGTTTCGACTTTCACGGAAGCATCCTCCATTGACGCAACATCATTGACGCTCATGCTAAAGAGGAAACTATCATTTCCTTGCACGCTATAAGTGCGTGCGTGCATGCATGCATGATTGCAGAAAGAGAGTAATGCTGTCCAGAGCTGCAATCCAATAATGAGTTGGGAACTCAGACCGAAACCCTGTCCTAATTGCTTGCTCCTATTCATAGATAGATATGGGTGGTGTTTGGAGTGGGAATAAAATTCTCAAATCTTCAATTTATTCTTTTTATTATAATACTCATTTAAATCTTCTATTTCTTTACTTTTTCAACAAATCTCATAAAATATCTTTACTTTTTCACAAACTTTAAAACTCTTAAAATTTTTATCTCTAAAATTTTCATTCCCCGAACGCCTCCATTGTTGTACGCGGCAGGCGCGGGGTTGGGTGCTAAATTTGGTCTGTGATGAAAGGTGCGTTTTATGGCGCCACTGAGTAAGCCATCATGTTTTAGCTAAAGCTTTGTCCTCGGTCTTAATGAATGTGTAAAATTCTAACGTCTACTTTTGATCTTTCAAATACAATAATATTGTTGACAGCAAAGCTTAACTGAAAAGCCTGAAAGATTAAAAAGTAAAACAATCGAAAGTCTTTTTTGGCGTTTTTTTTTTTTTTTTTTTCTGTTCTTTGTTACAGCTGGAGACAACTTCGACCATTGACCAAAAAACCTTTTTTTCCAACGCGGCACCGTTTTTGTGACCATTGTTTTATTTTGTATGTGTTTGTTTGGCCAAAAGGAACTGCAACGACTTGGACATGAAAGATGACCGACCACGAGTACAATCGGGTCACATGATACCTACAATATTAGGTGTGAGGATTATATATATTAAATGGACTTATTAGGTAATCTATGCATCATCTCTAAAGGAGCTTTACTCTTGAAGAGGTGGTAAAGTCTTATAAGCCACTATCGAATCATCCTTCTTAGTGATATAGGATAAAATTTCTGTTTTAACGCTCTATAATGTATGGGTTCCTTTTCTCTCCCCCAATTAATCAAGAAAAACAAAATTTACCCCAAATCCCTAAGAGGATGATCCAAGAATATTAGCTTATAAAGCTCTATCACCTCTTCAAAAGTCATGTCCGATAGTTTGTAGGCTAGCCCAATAAATCTAATTATTTGGCCCTCTATGATGTATGGATCCCTTTTCACTTCCCCCATTTAATCAAGAAAAAAAAGAAGAAGATAAATTTAGAATTCTAGAAATCTATTTGTCAATTCTAGAAACTTAGACTTTTTTTAAAATTTGAAATTTTTTATTTTAAAAATGGTTCTGAAACTTTTTTTGTTGGTTAAGCTTTGGATTCATTTATGTTGTTTTTCATTGAATAAAATTATTTTAAATTATCCTGATATTTAAAAATAATAATAATTTAATCATGAAAAAAATACCAGCTTGAACTAGACAAAAATATATTAATTAGTCTCTTACGTTTCACTTAAAAGATTATTAGGTTTTCAACGGATAGATAGGTCGTGTTGAGTCGGTTTTATTTAACTATAAGAAAAATCCTTCAATTAATCTATCATTCAAAAGTTTAACAAAATCATGTTATACTATTGCCTTACGTATCCAATTAGTCACGTTAAACTGGCCATGGCAGATTAGAAGTACAAAAATAAAACTAACAAAGTAAATATTGATAAAACTAACAAAGTAAATATTGATAAAACATAAAAATTAAAAATTAAATGAATTAGACAAAAATCTTATTACATAAAAGGAGGTTCCCTCTTGCGGCAACTTCTCTTCCTAATGCAGCCACCTCCTGGGGGACTGATATCCCTTCCCCACGTCTTCATGGAGGGTACCCCCAATGAGTGCCAGGGGGTGGTTCTATTCCCTCACAGTCAGCCACCGTCACTCAGAGTGAGGCTATCCTCAACCCTGACTTATGTGATCCATGGGCAGTCTCTACCCTACATATAGGGAGCCACTACAAGAAATATTGGTTGTAATGGCGCCAATTATCGTAGGCAAAAAAAAGTAAAATGGTTGGTAAAGCCATTTTCCAACCGCTCCAAGTTGTCGAAGACCTCGCAGCGTTTGATTGGTGAACAATAGCCTTTCACAACGACAAAATCTTTTCTTCGCAACAGATCTTACTCGGTGACTAATATCTGCCGAGAAAAGGCTCACTGTGATTGACCCATGGACAATAGCCTTTCACAACGAGCAGTAATTTTTCTTCGCAACAAAGCCTTTCACAATGACAAGAAGAGTTTCTTCGCAACAAAGCCTCTCACCACGACAAGTAATTTTTCTTTACAACAGAGCCTTTTACAACGAAAAGCAAAGTTTCTTCGCAATAGAGCCTTTCACAATGACAAGTAGAGTCTCTTCGCATTAGAGCCTTTCACTCCGCGACTAACAGCTGCTGAGAAAATGGTGAAGAATTGACCGCTAAAGGTTGCCCAAAACATGGATTTTCGTAGCAAAAAGTATTATTGCAACCAAAAATAGCTACTAACTTAAATTTGTAGCAAAAAGGATCATTAGCAACTAATCCTAAAAATTTGTTGCTAAAAGTTAACTATTGGCAACCAGAATTAACTGGTGGCCAAAAATTTGGTTGCGACAAAGCCTTTTTCTTGTAGTGTCCCCATGAGGGCTCTTCCCTCCACAGGATGTGCAATCTCATAGGGTTGGGTGTGCTGAGAGAGCTGCAAGAGGGATGTCTAATAAAGTGTTTTGAGAAAACTATATTTTGCATCATTTGGCTACATACATTTTGTAATTTGCACCTGATTATGCCAAATTTAGTCTAGCCCACAGATGAGCAATGAGCCGCTACCAAGCCTTCTTTCGTATTATCGAATCTGTAAGAAAACGCAAAGTAGACAGAGCTTACTAGTGAAAGTGAGCCTCTGATGCTTAAGTTATGTTTGAAGAATGCAAGCTAGGAGGTAATTTCAGTGTGTTTAGATTACGTATTGGAGGCTTTTATGTGAGTATCATTCCGCAAAAAGGGAAATGGTAGGTGGTGGATAAAGAGTACAGTTTCCTTCCTTATGGCTTACGAAACCTCATTCTGCTGCTATTCTGACCCAAGTGGTGGAAAATTCCTGCACATGGTATCGTATTGCATCTGCAGGTGGAAAAGGAGCCTAGGTAGGGGCTTGAAGTAGTTGGGTGAACTTTGAGAGAGAGAGAGGTGTCCTGATGCATCGAGGTTCCTTCTGACGAGTGGTACGTGGCCTTGCAGGTAATTGGGACCCCTTAGTTTTCCCCCCCAAGTCCTTTAGGGTTTAGAGCCCTTCGTGTGAGGCCCGTAGGGCACGCACCTTCTTCCAACTCGTGGGCTTTCTCCCTAAAGTCCTCTTGTACTTTGGTGGGCCAATCTAGGTCAAACGGGTCGATAATTTCATACCCATCAGCACCATTTAAACAAAACCTGTTAGTCAAATAGTAACACACCTCTCCACACCGTTTTAAGACAAACCTGTTAGTCAAATAGTAACACACCACATCCGCATCGTTTTAACGTGGAGAAGCAATGTTTATTCGAGTTTTCTAAGTGTCGAAAGGAAAGTTACTTTGTTCAGAGCCCCAACTCTCTACCCATGCGAATGGTGTGAGGTTATCTTCCACAGCAATTCCCTTCGAGCGCCAAGGACTCTGATTTTGTCGACATTTGCTTTGCTTTTGCGTGCATCATTGCCAAGCTTCGAGAGACTTTCACATTTGACCCATTATTCAAACCCAAAAGGTAATGACGCACTCACTGTACCCAATAGCCATGTTGGCTTGGAAGTTTGCTTACCTAGTCAATTTTTACTTTCGGTGCAGGGTCTGGGTGATTTTTCCCTTTAAATATTGGTGGTTGTTTTCAAAGAAAGTATCAAAGACCGAAATGACCACCTTTTTGTATCTGTAGATCACCGTGTGGACAACAATGGCAGGAGGTAGGGACAAAAATCACGTGCTCTCTCTGATTTTTTTGTTTGTTTATTTAATGTCATTTTGTACGCATATAATAAAGGGGGTCCTTAGGTTTTTGATTTTGTTGTTTTGAGGCTATTGAAGGCTGATGTGTGTTGTCTTTTTCACTTTACACAGTTTAGGCAGTTGAACCATGAAACACGGGGTCTCATAGTTAAATATTGTAGTTTTTAATTGTTGAAATTCAATTTTTAATTGCTTAGTGGTGCATGGGTTTTCAATTTGTAAGGATTGTCACATTACAACATTGGATTGAAAAATTGCCAAACACACTTTGCTGTTGTCCTATGACATGTCTCTCTACTTAGGACATAAATATTCTATATGGTTTTGTAGGAAAATTACTAAAGATACGTATATACCATGGTGGTCATTTCCTTGGAGGACGGACCCATATCTATTCTGCGGGGAATATGGATTCTGCAGGTGAATATGGATCCAGATTATATGTCTTCAATTGAGATCAGGCATGCAGTTTTGGGTCTTGGGTATCTACAGACGAGGGATTTATGGTACACCTTTGACAATGAAGACTAGCTTTGATAGGCACCAAGGTGGACAGAGTTTCAGAGATCCATTGTAAGTTCCAAAAGGGCCAATCATAAGATCAAGAGCAAAGAATATTAAGGAAGCTATGCAAGGATTGGTGCAATCTACTTGAATCGAGTATGCTAATTTATTGTACAAGACTCCTCCATTCAATATGGGATAACAAGAAGAAGAACCAATCTTAATTCATGTGATACAAGCAACAGAGGGAGGCACAACTTAGTGTTCTAGACCTAATATTTAGGCTTCATATTTGTGGGCTTATTAGACTTATTTAATTTGTTGGGTTATTGGTTTTAAATTGTGGAGATAGTTTTAGTTTAAGGGTTTTGGGTTACTATTTGAAACTACCAATTGAAAAACCTCTCAACTATTCTGCAACCAACAATCTCCCAAACTTTCCAGAAGCAACCAACAATCTCCCAAAAGCTTCTACCACATTCTTTTGGCCTCCACATCCTTCATAAACCAACTAAGTTGCTATATACATTCTAAAATGAAAATTACATTTATAAAAGGATTGTTTTGCCCATGGAAATAATGCCAACATACATAGACACTTTCATTGTTTACTTAGGGGCTGGTCCATGTTATCCCACATTGCTTATAAATAAGGGACTTGTACAAATCTCCTCCTATATTTAGGAGCTTCTATATATTGTTTTAAACATAAAAAAAAAAATTAAGTATAATTTTCTCTAAGAAAGAGTTCCTCTTCTTATTCTTGAGTGAACTAAAGAACTTATAAGGAGAACTTATCAAGGATTCTTCCTTGTGGCAACTTGGTTCTTGAAGTAAGATTTCAATGGGTTAAGATTATAACTACAATCTTGGATCTTGGAACAAGATTTCAACGAGTTAATATTTGTTCCTTGGCTTGATTTGTTGGTGTTCTTGGGTCTTTATTCAAATTGTTCGTGGGTTCAAGGGGTTTCAATCATGTGGGTTCACATCAGGCTTGCTGTTAGAAGATTGAAGAATGATAAAGATGTTGTCGAACTTATCAATAGATCCTTCTAGGAGAATAGAGCATTCTGAGCATATATGTTGATCATGCGGTAGACAAGGCAGAGATAGCTAAGCCTGCAATGCCCTTACTTTTACTTACTAGACCGAGCCCTTCACAAAAGCAAGTTGATGTAGCTGAGGCTCTTGTGATTGGGGCTGCTATATATGAGAGTGTAGTTGGGGAACCTAAAGGTGGGGATAAGGAGTTGAGTGTTGATGAGTTAAGTGGCTTCAGTGGGACTGATGTTGAAGAAAGCAACCTGCTTTTCGAGGTTGATAGCTCGATAAGAAGGGTAGAAACCAACAATAACATAGATTGGTTCGAGGTATTTCCAGTTAATGTGGGTGAAGATGATGATGAGAACGAGTCAGAATACGAGGATAGTGATGGGAAGCGAAGTCAAGGTGGATCTGATAGTGACCAGCCCCCACGACACAATCTGGACCCAGAGTTTAATGAGGAAACTGACATGTTAGGGGAGATCTCATTAGAAAGCGGCCTCATTTTCCCCAATACAAAGGGGTTAAAGAAGGCACTAAGGTGATACTCAATGCAAAAGAAGTTTGAATTCAATTGAATGTGCTGCGGAGGACTGTCCATTCTACATGTTTGTCTCAAGATTAAGAGATTCTAACACGATCCAAGTAAATGTGTTGTTTTCTTAGCATACTTGCGGTGCTCACTACATGACCAAAAACGTTGATGTTGATTTCTTGGCAACGCACTATCTTCTCAACTTTAGAGATTGCCAAACTTGGTTTGCAGCTACATTTAAGGAGCAGATACGTCGAGAGTTTACCATCGATATGTCATTGCATCATCGTTATCGAGCTAAACGGAGGGCATGTGAAAGGGTTTGGCACTAGGCTAAGCAATTCAAGTACACCAGTCAATATGATTTGGCTTTGGAGAAGTGGAATCCAGGTACTATTATCATTTTATGCAAGTCTGGTAGGCACTTTAAGAGGTTGTATATGTGCCTCGAGGCTTGCAGAATGGGGTTGAAGCACTGCAGACCAATAATCTGTGTTGATAGCTGTCATTTGAAGAGCCAATATGAGGGTCAGCTTCTACGTGTGAATTGAAAGGATGAGAACGACAACATGTTCCCTATTTCATATGCTGTGGTCAAGGCTGAGACTCAGGATTCTTGGTCATGGTTTATACATATGTTGTTAGACAACATTGACCCCGTCCAAGAGCATGGCTAGACCTTCATGAGTGATAGACAGAAGGTAGTATATGTTGTTGTTTCATAAAACAAAATATTCTTTTTTTGGAGTCCAATGTTGCTGTTATGATGCCTATAAAAAATGGCGTTTTGTCCATGCTACCCCTTGCAATACTTACATAGTTACATGCATTGATATGCCTTTGTCTATACTGCATTATGTTTTTTAGTTGTTGTTTTTATGGTGAGTGTTTTTTAGTTGCCAAGTTTAAGGTGACTAGAATTTTAGTTGCTGTGTTTGGAAGTCCTATGGCTATTTTTGTATATCTTGTTTTTATTTCCTGTTTGTAATTGTCGTTTTTATTTGCTATTTTTAAGTCTCTAAATTAAAATGTCATTGTCTTTAAGTGTTATTGTGTTTTAACCTATGGTCATTTGCAGGGTCTTGGTCTCACTTTTGACGAAGAAATGCCCAAGGTTGAGTATAGATGTTGTCTGCAACATCTTAATGCAAATCTGAAGGGTGCTAGGTATAAGGGAAAAGCGTTTAAAGACGGGCTATGGGCAGCTGCAAGTGCTTCAAATGTGGTTGACTTCAACGCAGCTATGCTGAAAATTGAAGTGTTCTATTCTGGTGCTTATAAGAAACTCCTAGAGATTCAGACAGCTAGATGGTCGCGATAGGCCTTCAAAATAGGTTGTAAAGGTGATATTCTTTTGAACAACCTCGCGGAAACATTCAACGCATGGATCAAGGAAGCTTAAGACAAACTTGTGATTACCATGCTTGAGATGATACGCCGCCAGCTCCAAATGAGGTTCCACAAGAAGGAGGTTGATGCTAAGGTAGCCCTTCGACAAACTCCCAATGCCCTGTGTCTAAAGATTTCTAAGAAGTTAGAGAAGATCAAGAGTGATTCTCTGGCGTGTGTCTGTCAATGGCACAATGGTTTGGAGTTCGAAATAGATCAGATTGACTCGCCTCGGAAGGTGGTAGACCTTTCTGAACGCACGTGCTCATGTGGGAAATGGCAGTTGTGTGGGATACCGTGCATCCATGCTTGTGCTGCAATCTATCGAAACAAGCAGAAACCTGAAGAATATGTAGATGAGTGTTATAAGCTGTCAATTTATCTGAAGTTATATGAGCATGGATTTCGTGTTATGCTAGGGCCTGAGTCATGGCCAATTGGGCCATCTGAAGTCATCTTGCCACCTGTTGTAAGGATCCAACCTGGGATGCCCAAGAAAGCTAGGAAGAGAACACATGGTGTGCCAGTGGTTCCATACAAATAAGTGAAAAGGGATACATGATAAGATATGGAAACTGTGGCACCGAAGGTCACAACGCTCATTCATACCCACATCTAGAAAATCTTAACAAGAAGATTTAGAAGAAAAAAAATGAAGAATGTAATATATATATCCTTAATCACTTTGACATGGTTTATATGTTGCTGCAAATGTGCTTTAGTTTGATTGCTTTGTTTGTGTGCAAGTCTCTAATGACACAACCCAAGAAAGTAGTCAGAATAGTACCTATACACGGAGGGGAAGAGGGCAGGGGAGACAAAGAGTGCTCACGGGAGAGGAGATACATGTTTAGGCACCAAGTGGCAGCAAAGGGGAACATGAAGCAACATGTTGACTGTGTTGTAAATAAGGTTGTTCAACCCCGGTGTAGGTGCCGGTTTTGGCCAAAACCGGCACCTATACCGAGTAGGCCAGTTTTAAATATTGACTACACCTACACCTACACCTACACCTACACCGTTAAGGGCAAAAATCAGCCCTTAGCGGTGGCAATTCCGGTTAACCTACATTTATATTAGCCATTTTTTTTAGCATTTTACGCTAGTCTTAAAACTTGCAATAGCCTAAAACTCTGCTATGACAATTCTCCAGACATGAGGCAATAGCCTAAAACTCTGCTACCGAATGTCTTCTAATAAAAAATGTATAAACTTGCAAAAACAAACCTAAACACAAACAGTATCCCCTTGATGTTATATTTGTTGTTTCAACTAATTCAAATTTTAAAATGCAGTATACAAGAAGTTGGACACTAACCAACTTAGTTCTCTGCCACTCTCATTTCCATACAAGAGCCTAAAGTACCTTGTGTGAAAATAAAACATCTTAAAGCTACTTCTTTTCCTTGAACTGATGGAAAGAAACCATCATTCAATCACAGTCATTATTTTGAAAGCCAAATAATCCCATAAGTCCAATTCCAAGACAATACAATTCTTAGATTACATAATATGAGATTATGTTTAGAGTTCAAATATCATCAAACATTGAGAAGACTCACAAAACGAACCTTTGCTGCATAGGTCTTCCTTAGCAAGCGCAGACCCTTTGCTGTATAGGCTTTTTGAGAGATCGAACTAGAGGTTTTGGGTCTGCAACTATGAATACAGAGAGGGTTTAGTAAAAAAAATGGGCAAAATTCAAACCGTACCACACTCAAACAGCATATAAACTCACAAAATGATTAACTACTTCAAAAGGGGATTTTGTTATTTTAGGGCATGAAATTTGTGGTTGCTCAGAAATGACACTCTGCCATTGAAAGTGAAAGCTTGATGAAAAATCGCAACAAGAAAAAATAAACAAGAGAAAGGTGACAGAAAAGATGAAAAGGGTGAATATTAGAGGGATGTCAGGCAGAACTTGGATTTGGATTTTGCAAAAAGAAAAAAGCAGCAAGAATAAAAGGAAAAATAATAGATAGAGTGAGAGTCTGGGAGAAAGAGAAAGAGAGACAGAGAGACAGAAAGAGAGGAAAATTGGAAATCAGGGCAAGATACTTTCCTAAACCAGTTGGTTAATTGCAGCCTGTGCGCAGGAGAGGGAGGAGGGAGAGAGAGAGAGGCAGGGGGTGACTGTCGACGAAATGGGAGGGAGAGGATGACTGTCAAGAAAAAATGGGAGGCTAGGAAGGGGATCCCGGTTTTACCGAAACCCGGGAACCCAGTGTCGGGTAAACCGGGAACTGAAAAAACCCCTGAATTTTTCCTAAAATAGGCCACCGGCACCGGTTAGGCCTGGTACCGGGAGCCCAGTGCCAGTGTCGGTGCCACCGGATTTTACCGGTGGCTTTGAACAGCCCTAGTTGTAAAGTCTTTTTTGATAAGACCAGCTTTGTATATGCTGTCATTTTGTTGAAAAGTCCAGCTGGGTGCTTTGGTTTTGGTAGATGACTTAATGTGCTATTATACTGCACTTATGTTTTTGTAAGCATGGCTGGCATTTTGGTAAACCTTAGCTAAATACATGTTAAATGAAGAAATGCTGGATAATATTGGTGTAAAAGAACTAACTGAATTATTCTATATGGGTGTAACACCCTTGTGAAGAATGCAGAATGTATTTTTGCAAGTATGTATGAAGTTGTTTTTGTTGAAAGTGTGTACCTATTTTTTGCAGTAATTGACCATGGCAGTGCAGTTTTCATCCTGCTAGTTAGTTAGTTGCTTTTTGTTGAAAGTGTGTACCTATTTTTTGCAGTAATTGACCATGGCAGTGCATTTTTCATCCCGCTAGTTAGTTAGTTGCTTTTTGTTTTTTTTCTGTGTGCACTCCAGTTTTTGAGTGCCTTTCTCTGTGTGTAGAGAGAGTTTAATATCTATTTTATAGAAAAACAAACTAATTTTAAGGTTCAATTCAGTGCAGGTCTCTGCGTAGTTTTAAGGTTCAGTATAGGTTATGTTTTTTGAAAGTGTTGTATTTGGCGGTGCTTATGGAGGGGAAGAAATAGTAGATTTTTTGATAATCAAGCGTCTTTGTTGGAGTTCTTAAAGGGACATATGTTGCAGTCTCTTTTTTTTATGGGCGAATTCCGTATTGGGTTTTCCTTTTTTGAATCTTTCGGATTTCAGTAGTTTTTTAGCTTGTACGCTTTAGCTGTTTTCAGTACAGTCTTTTGTACTGCTAACACTTTTATTATTAATAATATCTACCTTACTTATAAAAAAAAAAACTTATGAAATAACTAGGGATACAAAGGAGGCTGTAAAGTTATTTTAGTAGGATTATTAGCAATGTTGTTGTTGCATTTGTCCTTAAACCACCTATTTGTATATGGGGCAATGTTCGAGAATGGGGCTGAGATCGGTTTATACACATGTAAGACATCATCATTCTGTGCGGACGACAACTCAACTCAAATGTCATGTAGTACCTCAAACCCATGGCTAAGCCCAAATGTTTTATTGTACTTGATGGTTTTGCTCTCTAGGCTTTGAGAGTATGTTGACTTCCATGTAATATTGAAAGAATCTGTTATTTTGTACAGGATTTGATTATATTTAATTAGTATGAGATTCACTTTGGCAATGTTGTCACCATATTGTTCGTGCACATGCACAGTACATTGGCATATTACACTTGACAGATTACAAGTCAGTTCACAATACACATTTTGTAAATTCAAATTACAAGGCACATTACTAGACACATTACAAGACACATAACTTTATACATTACAGTAGAGATAACTAGACACTTTTCAAGACACATAACTAGCCAGGCGTGTGTCTCATCCATGCAACACCCATAGCTAGAACTGCAACCCACGACACTCCAAAAGCATTTTCAGATTCCTCTCATTGCGATTCAGTGACACCACCTCATTCTGCAGGTCTTTTACATTCTTTGTCAAAAAATGTCTCACTTGCATCCCCCGAAGGCAAGTGGGGGGATTAAACCAACAAAAGTACCCGCAGTGCCCTTTTTTTTTTGCAAACAAATTCAGCATACAAGTCAGTAGTACATTATGCAAGCAAACCTAACACTAGAATTATGATGGTTAACTTATTGATTTTCCATCAAAATTTGCACATCCATAGATACATCTTAAAGGGTTAGAATTTGTCCATGATGCTTTCGACAAAGCTTTCAGACCACAACTACATACCTTTGCGTCTTATGGTCCATTGATTTTGAGTGAAGTTGCCGAGACCGTCCTGAAAAAATAAGAATTATGAATCTATCTATATTCAAACTTAGCCAAAAATCTATCTATATCAAACAATGATAATTTGTCTATATTCAAACAAAAGCATCAGTAACCATGACAATCTATATTATGAATCTGTCCATATTCAAACAAAAGCATCTATATTATGAATCTATCTATATTCAAACAATGGCAATCTGTCATGACAATGTCATCTATACTTTTTTTAGCATGGATAATGTATTCCTCCAATGACAAAAGAATAGAACGATTGAATCAAAATAAGATATCAATACACAACAAAAGAATACATATTGCTGGAATCATCATAACCAAAGCACTAGTAACCAAAGCATCTCTTTGAACAATCACAAAGGGTCTCTCCAAGAAGAACAAAATGGCAACAATTAACCACCAGTTTCTGTTTTTTATGCTCTTTTTTTATGCATGTATATTTTCTTGAATATCATTTTCTTGATTTAGATGGTAATGTATGGTCTTTCTTGTTGAAATCACAAATATGGAATGCATGATGTTTTTTGAAAAGCCCAAGCATGCCGTAGAATTATTAAGTTCTTTTATTAGTAAACAAATGAACAAAAAAAAAATCCTCCTTGTAAGTTTCGAAATTTAATCCTAACAAAGGAGATATCTCTTTCTGATTCCTAATTGGGTATTATGTTAAAAGAAGCTTATAAATGGATAAACTAAATAAATTAAAGTTATCACACTAGATTTAGAGAGCAAAGATAAACAAATGAATAACAGAGCATATGGATCCGAGGAAGCAGAAACACAACAAAGGTGACCTCAGCATGAACCATAACTAAAATAACTAAATTTCAACAATTTAATCCATAAACTAACTTTTGTTCAGACATCGTGGACTAATTTGACAACGATGAGTCTCATAGTAGTTGAAGTTGGATCTCGCAGGCTCCTAGTCGCTGACGGTGAAGTTGGTCGCTGACGTTGAAATCACAGGTTCCCAGTCGTAGAAATGGGGGTGTTGTGCGAGAGGAGAGGGATAGGTTTGAAATGGCAGATGTGGGGGTGCTATGCGAAAGAAGAGGAAGGAGATGATGTTAGGGCACGCAAAAGGAGAGGAAGGAGAGGATTTGGGGGTATCAGGTGTCTGATATTCTATTAGGTATAAAACAGTGAGTTTTGGAGAATAGGAATAAGGCCCCAACTGTCTGTCGTTTTAAGCTGAATGGGCAGTGATGTGAAGAATATTTTGGATGACAGGGCAACGATGCTGACATGGAGAGAAGTCTCATTAGTCAATAAACAGTCAACTCACGGAAGGACCACAAATTTAAAAGGCAATAAACTCAGTGACTGAAAATTGAAAAAAAAAAAAAAAAAATTTCTTAGTGACCAATTCATAAAATGGGTGAAAACCTAGTAACCAAAAGTGAAATTTTCCTAAAATTAAAATATTCATTTAAAATCTACAATAAAACATTCATCCAAATTCTAAAATTTAAAATATAATTACAACATTCTAAAATTATGACTATCAAAAAATAAAACAATTTCTCCATTTAAACCTTATTTTTTTAAAAAAAAAATCCGATTCCGGTTTCGACACATAATTTAAATTCGAGTATGTGTTGAAATCGAAACCGAATTCAAAATTTCTGTTATAGCATGAATATTTGCCCACCCCTATTTCCTTAGTCCCTGCCTGTGGTATGGAGAAACAATTGCTAGATTCGGGGAGAAGGTTTGTCGCTAGAAAAAGATTCGGTGGGAATTTTCATCAAAGTATAGCAAAGCAACACCAACAAACAATGCTAAAAAAATCAAAACATATTTTGAACATATTTTTAGCGCGCTCTGTTAACTTTATACTTAATTAAGAGGATAGAGTGATGCTACACAGCCTAACTGTTGTTGGTCCAATATTTATTTCATAGAAGATAAAGCTCGCCTACCATTTAAAAATAATAATAATAATAAAAAGATAACTATGTTCTTTTTCAGACCTAGGACGAATCTAGAGCATACACGTAGCCAAAATGAAATCAAGGGCCCAATCGTGTCCTAGCGGCTAGCAGGAGCAGAGAGACACGTGGCCTACATGCGTGCGTTCGGTGGTTGTGGGTTTAGGAAAGAGAGACCGTCAGTTGGTCGACCTGATGGTGATTTCTGCCTCTAGGAAATTGACAAAGCTCAGCTTCGTTCCGAGTTTCCAAGCCGATTTCCCCGAGCTCCGAGCCTAAGCTCTAGTGCATAGCTTCGAGCCATCAGCTGAGTCCAGACAATCAAGTAAAAGTCCACGAGCCCGAGGTGGGACCGGCCTTCAAAAATTAAATACTGTATTGGAAGTGGGTCCCTACGTGACGAAAACCGCGGCACATGGTCGACATGTAGGCGATGATGGTCTTGTCCCGTCCACCGTGGCACGATCCGGAATCGGAGTTGGAGAGGAATCGGGGCCGTCGATAAAGAATCCGATGGCAGCTGGTGCATCTCTAGAATAGAAGAAATTCGATATATATAATGCACCGTCGCATCCCTGTGGGACCCGAGACAGTGGCGTGGCGTTGATGCAGGCGCATGTGATACGCCGCAAGGACAGCTCAGATGCCTCTAGCGAAGTTTGGCGTTTAGCGCAACGGCTTTTCCTTAAACCATGAGATGAGAAAAAGACTCCGTCACAGGAGGGTGAGGTAGGTGCTTTGGTGGTTTGCTCACTCTAACCTTTGCGTTTTGATTGGACAACGGTATGATACACGTGAAGTCAATGGATAAATTTGACCACTTTGTTTTTTTTTTTTTTTATCCTTTTCCTGCTCGTGGGCTATCCAACTGGTGCTGGGATTGTACAGCGACAATGCTTGAGAATAGGGGTTGACTTGCTAAAAATATATATATATATATATATTTCACTGTTTACTAGCTAACTATGGTTGATTTTACATTTCAAATTTCAAAAGGTCACTTTTGAAATATTAGACCCTCTAATTTAGGCACTTTGCACTTTTATCAAAGTTTTAGACGGTTGTGTTTGTAAGTTAAAATTTTATATTTCTTAAAATTTTCATATAATAAAAAAATTACAATATAATTTCTCTTTTTCTTATTAAATTATTTTTTTACTATAATAAATATTAAAAATCATCTTCTTTTCACTTGTTCACTAAAACTAATACCCTAAAATTTTAAACTCTCCAAAATTTTACAAACAAATAAACCCTAAAATGTCTAATATTGATAATTGAAAAGTGTAAAATGTTTAAAAATTTGATAATTTTCTCAAAGCATTAAGATTGTTAATTAGAGAGTATAATATCTCAAATCTAATGGTTTAGAGTATAAAGTGTAAAATCTATAGTAATTCGTGAGAAAATTATATTTTCGCGAAAAAAGGTATATTTAGATTTTGCGCTAAGATTTTAATTTTTATTGCAATTAACAGCGAGAGTATAATTGTAGTTAAAAAATTATGACTCGATAAATAAATGTCTACTCGGAAGGGATTTGTTGTTCGCACTTGTAACGCAGTCTCTTTTGTATTCAACTCATGTAGCTAATTTATTTTCTAATTTCATTTATTGGGGAAAAAAATAATTTCAATTCCCTTTACCTAATAACTCTACTGACCTTTTTTTATAAGTGGAAATGGTGTAGAACAACTATTATTAGGTTAGGTTAGTTTTGAGTGTCTGGTGTTTGTCTTTGTGTTTCAATCCTAACATTATATTTTTTTGCAATTAGACTTATAAATCCGCTCGAACAATTTTTGTACACAAAGTTTATTTGTCTATTTTCTTTAGGATGCAAGTAGTTCAATTTCTAGCAATTAAGTCAAACACAGTCAAAAAATTTGTGCCTTGACCTTGGAGTAAGTGGGGACATATTATGACTGACTCAAGAGCACGTGTAAAATCTTTGAACATATGCAATGTCTTCTTTCCACACATACAATTTAAGTCGCAACAAGAGTTGTGAAGATTGAACTTAGCCCTGAAATTGATAGATCGATATCCCAAGCCAATCTGTCTAACTTCAAGGGGCTAAGTCAAAACTTTAGAACAAAGAAAAGTCATCAAATTAGCTGTATTTAAAGAGATAGAAGCAGCGGCGGATCGAAGGGGTGGCAAGCGCCCCAATACTGTAAAATTAAAGTTTTTTAATTTCTTAATATTTTTATACGTGTTTGCTCCAACCACCCCCTTGACCCAACCCAGCCCGCCCCCCTTTGGGCAAGCTTGGTATTGTTCTTTTATCTGTTTGTTCTTTACTCTATGTTTTCAGCGAAGTTCTTCATTTGTTTACGCAAATGATCGAAGGAAGAGAAAAAGAACCAGCATTGCCTAGTCATTCCCAATGGCCTTCTTTTCAATAAAGCAATTTAATGTTTTTATCAAGACACCCAAAAATGAATGCTTTCTCAATGTTTTTGAAATTTTGGGGTCTAGTTTGCACCTGATAGTCTTTTACTTTTCGAAACCCAAATGTGGTAGACAATAGGGGAGTGTTTCCTTTTCATTCCAGTTCGCTACAACGAAATGGAGTCACACAGTCGTCAAATATAATAGATAAAAGGAGGTGTTCAGAATTACATGCTTTTTGTTTAAAATAACTCTTTTCATTTGCTTTTTATTGTTCTGTTGGATTGGTCAGAAATGCATGCAAATTTTATATATATTTAGCTGAAAGAAAATGCTGTGGGCTCATGTCAAATATGTGCAATTATATTTGAAGGAAAACTGCTTTGCATTTTCAATTGTTGCAATTAAATAGTATGGTATGTGTATTTCAATATTTTTTGTTTAATTTTTAATAATTTAATTCTAAGATAATTTTTACATTACATAGAAAAAAAAAGGGGGAAATACACTTTTCACCCACAAACTACCGGAGTAGTGACACATTGCACTCCAAACTACCATCTTTAAGACATTGCACCCTCAAACTACCAATGTTATACATTTTGCACCCTAAACTACCCACTTTGACACATTACACCCTCCAACTACTAATATTACACTTTGCACCCTCCATTTGACAATAATACCCTTGAAAAAATTAATGAATTGACAACAATATCTAAGGGCATTATCGTCATTTTAGTTTGAAAATTTGATAAAGGGTGCAAAGTGTCAAAAATTGGTAGTTAAAGGGTGCAATGTGTCAAAATTGGTAGTTTAGGGTGCAAAGTGTAAAATATATGGTAGTTCGTGGGTGAAAAGTGTTTTTTCCCAAAAAAAAAATTTGATATGTCATTTCGTCTTATGAGTTTGCTCCCTTCACTTGAGTCCTAATTCTGCCACTAAATAGAAGATTGTAAATATATATATATATATATATATATATATATATATATATATAAGACCAGAGATGCAAGATGACATTTCGTTTTATGTCAAAACTGAAAAAATACATAATACTGAAAAAAAAAAAATTTCTTTTTTCTTTACAAGAAACATGGATGTGTTTTGCGGGGTGCGCCCACGGGAAGAGGATACCTTGGTCAATGTTTCGAAATTCTTAAACAAGAATCATATATAGATACATAATATTTTTAAAAGGATTGTTAGAATATTTTTAATATATTGCCCGTCAATCGAGTTTAGGTATTGGATAAGTCGTAAATTAGGGGTTCCAATTTATAGACTTCTCTCTCCATTCATGTGTAAATACACCTTCACATATTTCTTATAAATACACTTATAATTATAATTAATAAAAAAAATCATATAACCCTTTCGAAACGTTCATGATGGTAGACGTAACTTACAGGATTGAATCACCTTAAATTATTTTATCCTCGCTTTTCTCTCTCTCTCGTACAATCCTATTTCCGTTTAATTCAAGATCTTATTTGAGCCTTATGTTCATGGATTTTTGGTATATCAATAGTTCATTCTCAATCAGCCTCTCTCTCTCTCTCGGCATTTGGTTCTTCCATCTCGTATTTCTTCCATTGATTTCAAGCCTTCTGATTCATCGATTTTTGGTGTATTCAAACCTCAAATCGATTATGCGTCCCACAATTTAATTAGGCGCAAAGAACAATGCCATCTGATCCTTCACACGCCTCCATGCGTTGCCTCAAGTTTCTGTGTTCGTGTTCGCCGTCTCACATGCCACCATGGACCAAAGACAGGTTGCCTCACACTCGCCCCCACGCGAGTTTTGTCATTATATATAATATATATATATATATTATAAGAATGTATCAATATAATTTTCATTATATAATGTATGAATTTATTGATAGTTTGGAATAGTTAACTGTAAAAAGCATTGTTATTAGAAGATTTAAAGTATAGCTTCGCTAATAATGCATTTTTTCCGCTGGTTCACATCTCTTTTTTTTAATCAGAAATGCTACTTCTTATGAGGGAAACAAAAAATACAGAGGACATGACAAAAAACAGCAAAAACAAAGTAAAAAGATATCTAGCCACACCACCTAAGGAGGATCTGTTGCCTCGTATAACCAACACAAATTAGAAAAATGTTCAAAAAAAGCGGGTAAGCCTCAACCTTTCATGGATTTTCAGCTTCCAAAGGTTATGCCAATCCGAAGCTGCTAACCAGGAAGAGCGATTTTCTTAACCGCCTCGAAAGTGTCTACAGAATAGATCTCCTGTGCTTTGGCTAATTCCCAGCTCTGTGACATAGGAAGTATTAAATCAACAACTTTTATCCCACGGTGATGCTCAATGGTTGAGAAGTGTTTCGGTTGAGGAAGAAACAGAGGCATAGAAGGAATCCACGCATCGCTCCATACTCCAATCTGCTGCCCATCTCCAACGAGATTACATGAACCAGATTTTAGCAAGTGCATCAGAGAACATATGCTCTTCCAAATCCAGGAGGGATTGCGACCTTGAACAGACTGCCTAGTATCTCCTTCCCTTATGTATCGACCCTTCAACAATTGCACCCAAGGACAAGAATCACCATTCAAAATCTGCCATGCAAGCTTAGATACAAGAGCAAGATTCATGTCTTCCATTCTTCAAATACCCAGGCCCTCAGCTGCTTTGGGCGTAGATATCAACTTCCAAGCAAGGAGATGTAAATTCTACATTTTCTCCGAACTAAAACCCCACCAGAATGATCTGATGAGGCCATCCATAGTTGAACACCAGGTTTTAGGCATGATAAAAAAAAAAAAAACTTCAGGGGGTAGGCCGGAATTGCTGTGGCCATAGTCTTGATAAGAGTTGCTCTCCTAGCTTGAGAAAGGAACTTTGCACGCCAACCTGATTTTACCAAGGAGCTTATCCTTCAAATCAGCAACTGCATTAGCTTTAGATTTAGGAATCAAAGAGAGAGACCTATATATTTAGCTTTTGAAGGCATGCGTTTGAAACATAAAGTATCAAGGAGAGGGTGGAGAGATTGGCCTCGAAGATTAGAGCTAAAAAACACTGAAGATTTGTCCCGGTTTATTTTTTGATCGGACCAAGACATGTATTTAGCTAGGCAAGAGTTAATGGCATCCACATCCCTCTTTGTAGCTTTGGCAAAAATAATAAGATCGTCCGCAAAAAGTAAATGAGACACTATTGGAGTGTTTCGCCCAATTTAATACCCTTGAATTTTCCTTCCAATTCTGCACGGTTAAGCAATTTGGAAAGCATTTCAGAACATAGAATAAACAAGTAGGGGGGATACGGGGTCACCTTGGTGTAGATTGCGAGTGGGTAAGAAATGACCAAAGTTTCCTCCATTGAGCAAAATTGAGAATTTGGAAGTCGAGAGGCAAAGATTTATCCATGAGATCCATTTTTGATTGAAACCAAACAATTTCATTACTTTGATGAGAAAATTTCATTCAACGCGATCATAAGTCTTCTCCATATCAGCTTTAAGTGTCATCCACCCTCCGTTGCCTCTTTTATGGATCATACCATGGAACAACTCCGTTGCAACTATATAGTTATCATTTATATTCCAGCCCAAAACAAAAGCTAATTGATCAGGAGAAACCAGCCTAGAAAGGAGTTTTAAGTTGAGTAGCTAGTATTTTAGAAATCAGTTTGTAAATGACATTACAAAGACTTCTTGGCCGGAACTGTCCCACTTTAAAGGCATTATCAACCTTTGGTATAAGAACCAAATTTGTTCGATCAAGCTCCGGAGGTAATCTATCATTCTGAAAAAAGTGTCTCACCATCTTCACCACATCTCACCCAACAATATTCTAGAAATGTTTGAAGAATAGAACGGTCATACCATTCGGCCCGGCGCCTTCTCCGAGCCCATCTTTTTCAAAACACCAAAAATTTCTTTCTCATCAGGTGTACGGGACAACTCCTCATTTTTTTGATCTGTAATTTCAGGTTGGATTAAACCCTCCAGGTCATCAGGAAAATCAGATCAGTCAGAGGTAAAAAGAGATGAGAAAAACTCAACCAGTTCATTTCCTACAGCCCTCCTTCCTAAAATCCAATTCCCCACCTTCTCTATGTAATCGGTCAATTCGGTTTCTGCATCTTCGAATTACCGCCGAGACAGGAAAAAAGCGAGTATTTAACTCATTCGAAGTAAGCCATTCCATCCTCGATTTCTGCTTCCAAAGCAACTCTTCCCTCTTCCACAGCTAATCTAACTCAATCATCAGCATACTTTCTCGCCCAAGATTTTCAATAGAAGGCTCGGCGTTCTGAAAAATACCGATTTGTTCCTTAAGAGCTTTAATAGACACATGGATGTTGCCATAAGTGGGTCTGTTCCACTTTTTAATAGCCCCCCTAACAGCTCTCAACTTGTCAAACAGAATTTTTCCCGGAGTGCCAGAAAAATGCCTTGCCCTAGCGGTGGCCACTACTGCAGAACAGGATTCATTACAAGTCCAAAAACCTTCAAATTTGAAAGGCTTCGGGATGGATGCTCAGTGCCCAGCAAATATTCCGGGGTACACATCACAAAACGCCACAATTACACGCGCATATATATACACACACGCATACCCATACATAGCTTGGCCCGGAGGAACTATCAAGAGTCCCTCCAGGCCCAGATGTGAAGGCCGTGGGCTCCGAAATGATTCAGGCTCTTGGATACTGGGCCATTAACTCCACGATTTTCTATCTCAACTGGATCACGGATAGGAAATTCCCGACAAGCATTCGTATATCCAGGACTTTTTTTTACTCCACAGTCGTACGGTCTTTTTTCTTGGTTTTTTTTTTTTTTTTTCCCTACGCTCGTACGGTCTTCTTCTCCATGTTCGTCGACATGCCCAAGAATGAGTTTTTGGCTTAGGAGATGGTCCAATTTCAGGATCAGAGCAAGCCTTTACCTCGATGGAAGCTGATCGGTCGGTGCACGGTCTCCTCTATCTCTGTCTTGTTCTTTCAATTTTCGCTGTCTTTGGTCCCTCGGTTCTTCTCCGCCTCCCCTCTTCTCATCCAGCTCTCACTCTCAGGTCCTTCCTCTGTCTCTCTCTGTTTTACAAGTGTGGAAATAGTGTATTGACAGGCAATTGTTTTTGAAGCTTTTTGCGTGGTTTTTTGGTAGCTGTGGTATTGCTGGTGATTTTGGGTCTAGGAAGATGGTGCAGGCGGATTCTTGGGGTGCGCGCGTCAGCTCCAGCTTTTGTTTTCTTTAATCTGCTGTTCATTTGGGCTGTTTATTTAGCTGTTATTCGAGAAGGTGGTGGTGCTTGTGTTTTTTAACTTGTGTGTAACGAATTGGCCAGTTTGGTACAGTATTTTGCGAGCTAAGAGTTGTCAAATTTTTCTTGCCTTGCAGCTGTGTCATGGTTAATTGGTATTGTATTTAATGGAGAGGTCATCCTTCTCATCATAGGTCTGTGTAGGTTCGTATTTTTTTATATTCTCATTTAGAACTTCACCGTATTGACCTAGTCAGGACAAACAGAAATAAAAATTTGAATCTTTCTATGGCATGTTCTGTTGGTTATTAATGTCTTGCTCTAATGGCAGTATCCTATCAAGCAATCCGGGTTTGGTAACATATGGGTCTTCCTTTCCCAACGAACTTGGTGGGAGCTCAGTTGCTGACGAGGGTCATAATGAGGTTGGGAAAGTTGTATTATGCTAATTAACTATACCATCTGATGTGCATAATCACTTTACCCTTACTTTTGCGAGTGCTGGGTCCTCATCAAGTGGGTTATGTCATCAAAGCCCGACCAAATTAATCGCCGTTGTGTCCATGTTGTTTTCGACCTTGAACAACACCAGAAATTCCTACCATTATGAGTTTTTTTTTTTTTTTCTCTTTCAAACCTTTCCAAGAATGCTTCTTGCTTTGTTGTTTCTCTGCAATATGATTGTGTCTCTAATATTGTTTTCTTTTACAGGGTTCTGATTTGGGCAGGAGGGTAAGATATTGTAGAAGCTGCAAGAGGTATGTAAAGGGGTTCGATCATCATTGCCCTGCGTTTGGCAACTGTATAGGTAATGGAAATATTTGTGTGCATTCTCCTTAACTTAACCCTAAAAAAAAAAAATCCCCTTATGCTGTTATTCCTGGAAGTCCTTCAATTTCGTTGTATTATAGAATGTGACTGTAGTATACCTGAGAAGATAAAGATGTTAATCTAGTGTCCATGCAGGCCAAAATAACCATGCGCTCTTCATGGTTCTTCTAGCTGGATTTCTTGCTACTGAAGCTTTGTACATCGTATGCTCATACCAGTGTAAGCTTACTGTCAGTCATACCTGATAATGCTTATCTAGTTACCACCTTTTTGCATCCTAGGACACCTAAATGAATGTTTGAAGATGTATTATTAGCACGTTTCATAATTTGCTTAATATTTGTGGCATAGGGAGCCCTCTGAAACACCACACCTCCATTCCAAGTACCTCTTTAGAGTTTTAACACAGCCTATGACAGTCTCAACTTTCTGAGATGTGAATATTTGTTATTGTCAGCGGCCTAATTGAGATTAATGTCACAGTGTGAATTGTAGAGCAGAGCCGATATTTAACCTTGTTGTTTCATCTCTTTAATTAACGAAATGATTTTTCTTGTTACATTTTCTTTTGATTCAATTGTGTGCTTTTGCACTTTTGCAGTTGCTGCAAAATCCCAGATCATAGATAGAGCTACACTGGAGGTAGCACCTTTCAGTAGAAGCTTCAGTTGATAGAGCATTTACTTTGTTACCATGTCTCCTACTCGATGTCTTATTGTTCTTTACTCTATTTCATTAGTATTTCTTGTTGTTTTGTAATGTAAAACTAATCTGTGCAGCCTAGTCTCTCTGAAAATCTGGCTATTAGCACAATGCTGTTCGCTATACTCCAACTGGTATGGCAGGTATGTATCCTGTATTTTTAATGATGCTTGTTTGTAAAAATGTATTGATGAGAAGGTGATTTTTTTTTGGACATATGATGGGATCTACTCGCTTACTTGTAGGTGGTGTTTATGACGTGGCATATGCACTGTATATGTCTCAACATCAGAACTGAGGAATGGGTAAGTTCCTAGATGAAACCCGAGAGAGAAAGAGGAGGGGGGACGGGACAATGATTTGATGTTATGTTTTAGAAGTGTGTTGAAACTTTAGTCCATGATCACATTCTTCTTTAAGACTGAGCGTGGTGACTAATGTACAGTTCAATGGTGTGAAAAGAAAACTCTCTCTCTAGAAAATGGGGGAATCTTATCTTTTTTTCAATCTGCAAAGTATGTGACTTTATGCAGTTCTGTCTCTTTTTTCTCAGATTAACTGGAAAAAGTATCCGGAGTTCCAACAAGTTGTTCAGTCCCAATCAGGTAGATATATTTCAAAGCACTTTCGCAATTCTAAATATACATAACCACCGAGACATGGAATAAAATTTTCTTTTTTCTTATTATAGGGGAAAATGAGGTGAGATTTCAAAATCCATATGATAAGGGCATTGCGGAAAATGTGAAGGAGTTTCTAGCTTTAGAATAAACGTAGAATCAACACATGTTCTCTGCAATCCTTGCTTGGTTTTCTGGCTTCCTTGCTTTGCTCTTTAATGGCATGGACAAACACTACATTGGCTGTGGAAGCTATAGGGGTTGCTCTTGGACGAGTAGATATGGCTTATTCTGGTGTTTTGTTTGTGGTGATGTACAACTCCCTTGCTTTCAGTTTCTTCCCATTGTGTGGTCAGCCTTGCTGGGGTTGGTGTGTGTGGTGGTGTTTCCATGCCAAACATTTAACCATCTCAAAATTTTGGCCTAATAAATAACTATAAAATAATCTCTTCCCATCAAATCATCTCTTTCTATCACAATAAATATAAAAAATTCACTCAATCATCAGTTTCTTCATTTTTTTTTACCAATTTCCTCTAAATTGAAATTTTGAAACTCCCAAAATTTTGGGATTATGAACGCTAATGCGAGAGTTAAGACCCCCCAAGTTACAAGTAAGACCGCCGTTAATTGAAAATGAGTTGCACTGCGGAGTTTCCTCTCACACAGATTACAAATCAACAAACTCGTTCGACTCATAGACAGTTTGGATTTACTTGCATATTGGGCCCACTTAGCGACAATTCCGATCAATTGGGCCCATGGGCATGAGAATTTTAAGATGATTGTCGAAAACTATATGTATAAGAGAGGATTCTAGTTCCTTAACCACTACAATAATTAAAGGTAAAGAAAGAGATAGCAGAACTTTCTTGACATCTCCAATAGTTCTTTCTTCTCTAAACTTCTACCACTTTCGCCAGCAACCGTATATCCTTTTAGCCTCTAGGCTTCGTTTTTCTTTAAGCCATTAGGTTTTACACTTCCCCAGAATGAAGATGCTTTTAACTTTGTTTAGGTTTTAAGCTCAGGATCTACAGGCATTTTGATACGAATAGTAAGTGTTAACTTGTTACTCACATGGAATCAAGTCAAACCAACGCCATTAGAGACTGCTTTGATTCTTAAATGTTCACTCTGGACTGCTAAGTCGACTTAAGATTTCTAAGATTGAGGAGGCCCAGAATAATAGCGGAAATTGAAAAAAGAAGGAACATGAAGATTAGCACCATCATATGCTTCTGTCTGGAAGAGCTCGCGTAGAAACCCTATTGGAATTTATGTATTAATAATAATTGTTTGTGTTACTGTGTTATGATCCATTTGAGAGTATGATATTCATCCTACATTAGTAGTATAAGCTACCAATATAGGACTTATAAATTCTCTGATTCTCCATCTAAGCTAGTTTTCGAGGGTTATAAGTTCCTCTAAATTTCCGTCTGAACTAATTTTTGAGGGTATATAAGTTCTCTGATTAGTTTTATTAAGTTCCCATTAGCATGCAGCTTTGATGACCAAAGGCTATGTTCTTATGTTTTCTGGTAAGAGAGGACTCAAGACTCCATGTTCCTGTGAAAGGGAAGGATGAATTCACAAAATGCTAACCAGATGGAGGAGCTAAAACAGAACTTTTAAAAGCAGAAAACAGAAACCTGAGACTTAAAAGATAAGT
>CM025849.1:11760422-11946971 GCA_003952965.2 Morella rubra | reverse complement strand
ATGATTATAAAATTAAACAGCTGCATAAATAAATTCCTGGGTAACAAAGAAACAAAAAGTTTTGAACGTATACACTTGTAAGGCACAGAGAGCTAAGAGCCCTTCAAAATACAAGAGGTGGGCACTGAAGATGAACGGTAAATCAAAAAAATATAGTTGAACGGATACACTGAACGAACTTCAGGAAAGCTACCAAACTAGTAATATATCTGAAGAAGCCTGTTGAGCGAATTACGTTGCAATGGAAGATTCATAGTATTGCAGCAATAGGTAGATCACTAAACCTCCCATCAATGTGGAAAAGAACCAAAAACATAATTGAAATATCCGGCTTGCTATCAACAACAGCGGAAAGATGTCTAAATGATTTAGGCTGAAAATAATCCAGATACATGTGCCAACTTTTGCTCATTAAGCACAAATATAACTTCCTAAAGTTGGCCCCTGCGTTGAATGGAAGAGTGATTCAGAGAGTTGCACAGGCCGAGTTTTCATTACAAATACACAAACTCGTTTCACTCAAAACGGTTTGGATTTACTTTCATATTGGGCCCAGTTAGTGACAATTATGATCGGGTGGGCCCATGAGAATTTAAAGATGACTGACGAGTGACGAGCACTGTATGTAGATAATATACGAATATTTGCATAAGAGTGGATTCTAATTCCTTGACCACTACAATAATTATAGGTGAAAAAAAGAGGACTAGCACTTTCTTGACATCTTTAATCGTGCCTCCTGCTGCAATTACTTCAGTAGTTCAAAGGGATGAGAGCGGACACTTCTTTCTTCCCTAAACTTCTACTACCAAATAGAAGGAGCCAAGGAAAAATGAATTAAGAGGAAATTGAAGATAAGCACCATCGGATGCTTTTGTCTGTTTTTAGCACTGTGTTATGAGCCTTTTGAGAGTTTGAGATTCATCCTACATTGATACTATAAACTGCGTTTTGAGAGTTTGAGAATTATCTGCCTTAAGCTTTCCGTCTCAGCTAGTTTTTAGAGGTGAATTCTTTGATTCGATTTATTAAGTTTTCATTAGCATGCAACTTTGATGACTAAAGGCTATATTCTTATGTTTTCTGGTATGCCAAGACTCAAGATTCCATGTTCCTGTGAAAGGGAAGGAGGAATTCACAAAATATCAGTTTTTGTAAAAAAGGACTGAAGTAGAGAGACCCTGTAATTTGCGTATATTCCCTTGAGAGAAAAGAGCACGGCGCTCTGTACAATATATCACAGAAAGAATGAAAACGGAAAGAGAAAAGAATCTCGCCTAACATATTAACAACCAGGGAACGTTCTGGAAGAACAAATGTACACGTAAGAAAAATAGAATACAATTGGAATAGAAAAATCAAGACAGCTCAGCACGGAAGAAACTACTGACTACACGGCTGAATCTGTATCTGCATGCTCTTGTGGAGAACTAGAATTCGAAGTTTTGCCGCGTAACACCCCCCGCAAGCTGGAGCATAGATATTGTCGATGCCCAGCTTGGATAAATGAGAGAATACTAGACCCGATGGCAACGCTTTGGTGAAAACATCTGCAAGCTGCAAAGCAGTGTGAACATGAAAAGTTTGGAGAAGACCAGCCTGGATCTAATCACGTATAGGTGATAATCCATCTTGATGTGTTTCATTCTCTCATGAAACATAGGATTCGCAGCAATATAAAGCAGCCCGATTGTCACAGTATAGAGAGGCAGCCTGAGGGTGTGAAATTTGCAAATCGTGAATAACATAGCATAACCAGGTCAGTTCACAGCTCGTGCTCGCCATAGCGCGATATTCGGCCTCAGCCGAGGACCGAGAAACAATACTTTGTTTCTTGGACTTCCAAGATACAAGAGAGTTGCCAAGAAAAATGCAAAAACCGGTGATCGAGCGCCGAGAGTCAGGACATGCTCCCCAATCAGAATCACAGTAGGCTTGGAGAGATAGAGAGGAAGAAGAGGGGAAGAAAAGACCCTGTCCAGGAGCTTTCTTAATGTACCGTAACACTTGATGGGCAGCGTGAAGATGGGAGTCAGTAGGACGCTGCAAAAATTGGCTAAGTGTTTGAACAGTGTAGCTAATATCCAAACGTGAGAGAGTGAGGTACAACAAGCGCCCCACTAACCTTTGGTAAGGAGCAGCATCATGCAGCGGTGTACCTGAAGATTGACTTAGACGTAAATTCTGTTCCATTGGCAGTGTGAGTGGGCGGCAACAAGGCTGTCCAGAATCTGCTAAAATGTCTAACGCATATTTGCGTTGACTGACGAATAAATCCCTCTTGGACCGTGCCACTTCAAGACCTAGAAAGTAACGAAGGTCTCCAAGTGATTTTATCTTGAACTGAGCATTGAGAAAAAGCTGTAAAGCATTGATAGAAGTCAGATTATTGCTGGCAACAATTATATCATCCACATAGACGAGAAAGGCCATAAAAGAAGAGTCTCGGCTGAAAATAAAGAGACTGTAACCAGCTTTGGATTGATAAAATCCATAAGAGAGCAAGGCAGAGGTAAATCAGGTATTCCATTGACGAGACGCCTGCTTAAGGCCATAAAGACTCTTTTGCAAACGGCACACTTGATTTGGTTGAGCTGCAGTATATCCAGGTGGAGGTAGCATATAGACTTTCTCGTCCAGAGAACCATGCAAAAATGCATTTTGAACATCAAATTGTTTGAGATACCACCCTTTAGAAGAGGCCACAGCAAGAAGGCAACGGACAGTGGAAAGCTTAGCAACTAGAGAGAAAGTTTCATGATAGTCAATGACTTCCTGTTGAGTATAGCCTTTAGCAACTAAATGGGCTTTATATTGTTCAAGGCTTCCATCTGAGTGATATTTAAGCTTGAAAACCCATTTACATCCAATAGATGTCTTACCAAGAGGCAAAGTAGTCAAAGACCATGTGTTGTTAAGTTCAAGGGCATTTAGTTCAGAAATCATGGTATTACGCCAGTTAACATCTTTCACAGCAACATCATAAGAAGTAGGCTCAGTAATAGAAGTAGTAAAAGCACGGAAAGGGAAAGAAAGTTTATGATAAGAGAGAGTATGAGAAATAGAGAAAGGATCACCTGAGTGTAGACCAAATGCAGCAGAATGAGATGAGGAAGAGGCGTCACACATGGCCTGCTGGCAGTGATAGTCTTGCAAAAATTGAGGGGCAGATTTGGGTCCAGTGGACCTGCGGAGGGGAGTAGAAGTGGTAGGTTGAATTAATAAAGGTGTAGGTGGTATAACAGGTGGTTCGGCTAAGTCTAATGGAGAAAGAGATGGAGTTGTAGTGACCGGTGGTTCATTGGGTGAATTGGAGGGAGGGGAATGCGTAGTGGGTGAAGTAGATGTGTCAGAAGGTACATATGTAGAGTTATCAGGTAAAGGTTTAGTGAACACAAAAGGTGAGGAGGAATGGGCTGGAAGGAAAAGAGAGTAGTGTGGTGTGGAAAAATTGTCTCGTGGAAAATAGCATTTCGTGAGATGAAAATGGATTTAGTGTATAAGTCGAGCAACTTATAGCTTTTTATGCCAAAAGGATATCCAATGAAAATAGCAGCTCGATTGCGGGGATCAAATTTCTTACGGCCTTGGGACAGAGTGGTGGCAAAGGTGAGACAATCGAAAACTTTTAGGTGGGAGTATAAAGGTTTGTGACCGAACAGGACCTCATATGGTGAACGACTTTGGAGGAGAGGGGATGGTATTCGGTTAACGAGGTATGTTGCTGTCATAACAAAATCTGTCCAATTTTTTAAGGAAAGATTAGACTGAAATTTGAGAGCCCCAGTAACTTGGAGAAGGTGTTGGTGCTTGCGTTCTACGACCCCATTTGTTGAGGGGTTTCAACACAAGTGCGTTGGTGTATGATGCCTTTTTCTGCATAGAAGGCTGGGAGAGAAAATAAGGCCATTGTCACTGTGAAATGTCTTTATTTTGACATTAAATTGTGTCTCAACGTATGCAGTAAAGGAATATATACAAGTTTTTGCCTCAGATTTATTTTTCATCATATAGGTCCATGTGCATCTAGAGAGATCTTCAACAATGGTAAGGAAATAACGATGTCCATTATAAGAGGTGGTAGCATAAGTTCCCCATATATCTAAATGCACTCATTCAAAAAGACAAGAGGAACTGTGTTTGCTGTCAGGAAAAGGTAATTTTTGTTGCTTGGCAAGTGGACATATGAGACAAGGATGTGATAAAGTAGAAGAAGAAACATGATCATCATTAATAAGCTTAAATCTGGAGTCTGACAAGTGACCAATCGATAGCGCCATAAGTCAAAAGTGGAGGAAGTATTTGCTGTAGAGTTCATAACCGAAGTCTGAAGAGAGTTGTAATTGGCAAGGGTGTTGTGAAGAGCTATTGGTGGAGGTTTTGCAGTGTCTAAATAATAGAGCCGATGTGTGACATTACCCTTCCCAATCGTCATCCATGTTGCAAGGTCTTGTATAAAACACACATTAGGCAAAAAAACAAAACAACATTAAAGCTGGGAGGATAACTTTCGTGCAGAGAGTAAATTGAAATTAAAAGATGGTACACAGAGAACATTGGTCAGAGTGATGGTTTCAGTCAATTTGACTACTCCAATATGGGACACAGACACACAATCTCTATTCGGCAATTTTACAGAATACGAAACTCTAGAAGTTATGTGAGAAAAAAGAGAGGTGCTACAGACCATGTGGTCTGTAGCACCTATGTCTATTATCCAGGTAGCTTTGGTAGTGTGTGACATAGTAGAGAGGCAAATAAAAATACCGGACATGGTGAGAGAAGATAAAGGAGCCACGGTTTGGGCATGGTTGGCAGAAGGGGAAGCTATGACAGTTTCTTTAGACTTGAGTAAAGCCATAATTTCATGAACTTGTCCTTTAGTCAACAACCTAGGTGCTTCATCATCCTCTGCCGAAAAAGTCTGTCCAAAGACATTGTTTGCAGATCCTGCAAGGCCTCTGTTCTTGTTAAAAAATTTATGTCTAGGTGGGTATCCGTGTAATTTGTAGCATCGGTCTATAGAGTGTCCTGACATGTGACAGTGGGTACAAAGAGGTGCTTGGGCATTACCGACTTTAAAGCAATTCTCAAAAGAATGCCCACTGATTTTGCAATGGGTGCAGTATATTTTGTCTTTTCTGAAACTTCTAGTCTGGTTGTGAGACTTCAAAAATCCTCCAGTACGTTTAGTAAATAGTGCCACATTTTCAGATCCAAAATTAGTTGACAGTACCTGCCTTTGACGCTCCTGCTATTGTATATAGGAAAACACTTTGTTTACAACTAGGAGTGGTTTAAGCATCATCACCTGGTCTCTCATGTTGGAATAAAAGTCATTGAGACCCATAAGAAATTATATTACACAATCACGTTGGTATTTCTCAGAAAGAGTCTTCAAATTTCCACAGTTGCAGACAGGAAGTGGATCATAAATTGAGAGCTCGTCCTAAAGTGCTTTGAGCTTCCCATAATATATACTCACCGTGTCGTCTCCTTGAACGAGATTGGAGAGGCTTTTCTTGAGCTCATACATGCGAGGACCATTCTTTAGTGCAAACCGATCTTGCAACTCGTTCCAAATCTCACGGGCGTCATCCACAAAGGCTATGCTGGATCTAAAAGGAGTGCTGATGGAATTGTGCAACCAGGAGACGACCATGTTGTTGCATCGCTCCCAGTTGCTGAACGTGGGATTAGTGGAGGAGGTCTAGTAGCTTGCATAGCATTCGACTGAAGAGTGGAATCAGTCTCATGTGGAGGCTGAAGGAGAGCAAGCAACTGCTAATATTGGTCATGAGTGAGTGGAAACTGTGAGTCAGCAGTTGGAGAATCAGGATCACCAGATCCAAAAGAGACTTGATGAGCTGTGCTGCGAAGTTTGGTATGCTTGCAACCAGGTGGATAACTGTGGATCTTATAACATTTATCCACGGTATGTCCAGTATACCACTGTGGCTGCACACTGGTCTCTCTCTCTTAGGATATGGATTGGAAGATTTGGTATCAGCACAATTGTCATTGGATCGACTGAGGAAAGCAATCGAATCTGCCATAGTCATCACAGAGAATGTTAGCTCCTTTTGCTTTTCTTCTTGCAAGATCAAAGAAAAAACTTTGTTGATGGGAGGCAAAGTCTTGTTGAGTAAGATTTTAATTCGAACATTAGAGAAGGAGTAATTAAGTCCCATAAGGAACTTCATGACATACTCCTGGTGCTGAAAATCAACTAACAATTTCATAGCACCACAAGAACAAGAAGGCATTGGACGACAGTTTGATAACCCGTCCCCAAGTCCCTTTAGTTTTGTAAAATAAGTGCTCACAGACATCTGGTCTTGTGAGAGCAAAGATAGCCTTCTGGAGTTGAAAAATCCGTGGACTATTGCCTTGAGAAAAGCGTTCCTTCAAATCAGACCAAATCTTATATGCCGTATCAATGTATATAACACTTGCGGCAAGTTCTTTAGGAATGGAATTCAAGATCCATGATATTACCATATTATTGCACCTTAACCAAATTCCATAGTTTGGACTAGAAATGCTCGGTTTGCTGATGGATCCATCAATAAATCCAAGCTTATTCTTTGTAATGAATGCCATCATCATCGATCGGGACCAAGTAGGATAATTGTCTGCTTGAAGGAGCTGAGTAACCAGAACAGTACCAGGGCTATCTCCATGGTGAAGATAGTATGGAGTTGAATCGCAATCGGTTGCATCTCTTACTGGAAGAGTGTGTGCTGGGTGGTGGTTGGATAGAAGGATTGGATTCATAAGTGGAAGTCATGATTCAGAGTCAAAGCTCTGACACTATGTAAAAATCAGAGTACGCAAGAACAGAGGGAAAAAAAGAGCAGAGAGTATTTGAATAAACTTTTTCGTATATTCTTTGTATAGTACCGTACATCTATTCACTTTATATAGACATAGAGAAGAAACTAACTATCTAACAGACTAACAGCTCAGCTCAACAACTTCAAAATAGTGCGTAACTTCTCTGTAATAACAAAGTAACGACTTAATATACAAAGAGAGAATAAACTATTTAATAACGAGCACGCTATATAAATAGCTGTTGGGAGAGGGTTCTGACATCCCTCTATTTACAGAAAGGAAAGAAAAAGAAAAAGAAAAAAAAAAAGAAAAAGAATGAAGCTTCTGGTATCCTCGTAGTGCTTCTTCTATTAGTCATCAGGTCACCATAATTATACAGTTCCATCCCTTTCCGTAAGCTTCTAGTACCACCTTCGTTGTAAGCATCTATCTACTAGTCTAAGCAAAACTAGACCTTAGATATGGTAGCGCTATTGTGGTTCGTCTTAGCGGACGGACATGAGGGGGAGAACGAAATTGAGAATATTGCCCACCAAACGGAAGGTCATTGGGGTGAACAGGAAAAGACCAAAAAATAGGACAAGCCCGTTTGTTGGGCAGGATTGTAGGACACAACATTAACAGTTTACCGGGACTATTCCATACGTCAATCAAGATGAGTTCAGCCCTCTACAAAAGTCCATAATTACACAAAGCTTAGAAATTCTTCTCGTTTTCTTTTCTCTTCTAGGACAATAGTAAACCAAAGCGGAAATTAGAGAAGATCTGTCCCCGGACAAAGGAAGAACCAAACAAGACAAACGGGCTTAAAAGCTTTTACAACAAGTGAGTTTAAAGTACACACTAACCAACAGGGTCCAAACACCCAAAACCCAAACCCGGATTCGAAGATCCGGAACCACTAATTAATAGGAACAGCACACAAACAGCTTTTCCGAAATGAGTTCACTTGGATTGGCTTCAGACTTGAACACAGCTAAGGATTCTCCTGAAGTACCTTATGTCCAAGGAAAACCTCTGTAAGAACTGTGGCAGAGCGGAGGGAAACCATTACCAGCTCCAAGCCCTAAGAAGACAGACAGCACAAACTCAAAACCAAATTAATCACATGCATAGCAAACAGTAACAAATGCTACTATCAGTAAAAAAAACCCAAAAGAAATTGAAGCTATGAATAAGACCTTCTCTATGTCAACCTCCACCGTCTTCTCCTGAAGAGAGTTGACGTCTTTGATGTTTAAAGTTTTGAGAACGGTAGTGGTAGACATGACCGGCATGGGCATCACCCTCAAATCATCCATCACCCTATATGTCACCACGCCTCTGACATATCCCTTTTCCTCGAGTTGAACCACAGAGGAACCAACAGGATTCAGCGAAGGGCCAAATGCAAACGACTGTCTAGGAGTACTGGGGATGATCTGAAGGGAACTCCAAACGCTGGATCCGAAGATGGAAACAGGCGGATGGTCTTTTTTTCGGGAATACTGGGGATAGTCTCTCGGTTTGAGCAAGCGAAGTTTTGCAAAAACAACGGGGTATGGGTTTTTGATGGAAAGGCTGCTTTAGGCCTCAAAAGAGGATCCTTGCTTAGGTTTGGTTGGAGGTAGTTAGGTTCAAGGTTTTTGATACTTCATAGACTCTACTCAAGGAACCTGACCAAACCATTCCATTATCCAAAAGAAGTCCCATCATTGATCCAATAGGTATCTGCAAGAGCCCGAACAGGAAGTCCACGAATTCCTTTCCGGCCTCTGCAAACACCACCTTGTCAGAGCTGCTGTCTATCGTAAGCGTCAAGCTTATCGTTTCGCAGCTCCTGGGGGTCGTCGTGGCCATGTCGGTCTCTACGGGTCACGCCTAGCCTCCTAGGGCTGTAAACAAGCCGAGTTAGAGGTTAGTGGCTAGAGATCGGCTCGATCAAGATAAGTAAAGTTCGAACTCGGTTCGAGACTTGGATCACAGTATTTTCTTCTTGATTTACAATTTTTACTTCCCAAATAGATCCCACCCTTTTTATCAATTTTTCAAACAATCAAAGCACTCATACGTGCTTTAAAGAAAAAAAAAAAAAAAGCACTGATACGTACAGTCTACAGAGAAAGATATAAGAGAGGGAGTCCAGAAAGAGCATCCAACCGGATTTTATCGTATTTCCTTCCAGTGGTGAAGAATGGCGGAGGTTTGGTGAAATCTTCTGCAATATCCACGCCCTGACGCCCACTACGATGGTGCTTCAGTCCCCGTCGTTGATGAACTTTTGGTAGGTTTCCATCTCACACACTCACAAAGGTCGGAGAGAGATAAAAGGATAAAGTGCAAGGACAAAAGCCAAGAAAAATGGAGACACTGAAAGAATTAAGGTACATATGTAACGACGATTCTCTTCTCTCTCTCAAATTATATTACCATTGATTCATCATTCAAGGGATAGAAAAGTAAATCATCGATTAGAAAAGAAAAACACTTTGCAGCTTTCCTTAGCATAAAGCCCAATAAACAGTAAAAAGAAATATAATAATAATTTAATATCAAAACTGCAATCAGTTGTTGATTTTTTGGTTCAACGGGATTTTTCGGTTTTACCTACACCGGGTTTTCGGTACCCGACTTGCCAGTAGGCTCTATTTGCATAAACTCAGTGATTTTACTGGTTCCAAGTACTGATAAAATTGAGTTTTATTTATTTTTTAATATCAAACGACATATAATGAGAAACTACACCGTTTAGTTCCTCGCTCCCTTAGGTCTTCGATAGTCCCCCCCCCTCCTCTCAAATCAACATTTGCATCTCCCTCAACTCCCTCTCCAAACTCCTTGCGCACAGGGGACACAACTACTCTTTGCTGACCACCATGCTGACGGCGCCTCCCTTCGCCGACCACCACAGCTACTCTCCTCTTCTCCCCTCTCTCACGCGTCAATCTCTTCTCATCTCCTCTGCCACATCTCTCTCACTGATTTATTTATGTATGTTGTTAAAAAATCAATGGTTTTGTTGATTTTAATTTGTTCTATTGTAAGCATTAGGTTGGGGACATATATTATTGCTTAACTTTTTCCTATTTGTTTGCAATTTTTAGGATTTTAATTTTTCTTAATCTAGGTTTGATGAATTCGTGGACGGTAAAGATTTAGTTTGTCATTGCTGTTTGAATGCATTCGTTGAAATTGTTAGGACGACAACAACCTGCAATTGTCTAATTCTTAACAAGCTCTATTTAACTTTCCCCTCTCCATACTCATTGCTGTTCTGTGGTTGTGCTAGTTTCTTGCATGTGATATTTATTCTGTGGCCCCACTATCTAGTAGCTTACAGTTTCGGATTTGAATGATGCAAACACTAGGCAAAGCCCAAGAGTTCGTTTGTAATTTTTGAATTTGAATGCAAACACTAGGCTGTTTTGGATTTGAATGCATTTTATTGGTATGTGATGAATGCACTAAAAAAAAAAATACATTGGGTCTGTAAAATATTAAAAAAATGATCTAATATAAATACAGGTTAACTAGGAACCATCACCGTTAAAGGCTGGTTATATCCCTTAACGATAGTGGCGGCGGTGGCCAATATTTGAACATCCCGAGTAGAAAAGTATGATTTTGAGGGCAAATAAGTTAATATCTTTGTTTTTAATTAAATTATTAAACTAATCTGTTTGTCTTGCATATATTGTAATGTTGGTAACATATATGTCTATATGTGTATTAAAAAAACTAAAAAACAGGTTTTACCTTTGTATAAGGAACATAATCTTAACATATAACAAATAAATATAAACATATGTTTGTATAAGGAACATAATCTTAACATATAACAGATAAATATAAACATATGTTAGATTACATGTATATTATTATTTCAGCTGTTTGATGTTTATTGTTATTTAAGATTTGTGCATTATGTTTCATCAAAAGAAAAGAAAGATGCAAAGTTCAAAGTGATGTTTATAGTATGATATGTTATGTATTTTCAAATCCTACAGCCCAGAGTTTATAAAGATAGAGCATTGGTACTAATTGTAACCCATTGAGTGTGCTCATTCTGGAAACAGAGTGGTTTATTTTGTAGATTCTTTCCGAGTGCACACTTGGACATAGCCAAGCCTTAGTAAGGAAAAATTCTACCCATAGTATTGGCTTAGTTTGGTTGATCCCCAACTAGGTAGCAAGCACACAACCCTGTCATAGGGGCAAATGTGACCTACAGTTATTGCCAAAGGAATTTTCTATAGTATAATTATGAAAGATAAAATGTTGTTTTATAGTTATAGGTATATATTATTTGGATTGAGATTTATAGTTTTCTATTAACTTTTACTTCTTAAATGTGGCTCCTAAAGGGCACCATAGCATAATGATTTTGCTTATTGAGTTGTCAAACTCATCCCTTATCTGTCCTCTCTTTTCAAATGATATTTAAGAGCCTGTAACGAGTCGTAATAATTGGCGCCTGGGTGAGTAGCTGAAAGAAGACTTAGACTTTCAGTTAGATTAAGAGTTTTCTTTGTTATTTTTATTTTTATTTTTAAAGAGTTTCAAACAGAGTATTTTTATTCAATTTTTTTCAAGTTTTAAATGTGATTTTATTATCAAGATTGTTTATTTTGTAATAACTGATTTCTACCCTCTAATATTCGTCAATTTTCAATGATTTTACGTATAAAAGTAACCCTTTAACTGCCGGAGTTCGAGGCATTACACAAGGTGCCTGGAGTGGTAATGAGAAATGGCTGCAATCTTGTCATCTGAGTCTCTATAGAGGTCACACTAGTACCCAAGTCGACGCACAACTGATGCGTCGGCGAAATAGTAGCCTCAACCATCCCCTTCAGGTCCGCCATCCAAGCATTGGCCTAGGTTGGTCGCTCATCCTATGCACGACGAGAAGGTTCCTCCACTTGCTGTGGCTTTCCGGCAGTAAGAGCTCGCGGTATTTGCTGCCACCTAAGCTGAGCCTCGAAACAGGTCAAAGTGGTCTGATAGATGGGATCGAGAGGCGGGTTCCTTTCTTCTTCTGGACTATCCATGCAACCCACACTATGAAGGAAGTCTGTCATTAGTAGACTGTGTGGTAACACAGTAGTAGAACTGATCTTCACATCAAACCGAAAAATCAAGAAGACGTACAGTGGAAAATCCACAATGGATCATCTATCCACGGACAGCATCAGCTCGCCTCTTACTGTAGGACACTCTGTCGTGTGAGCACTCGGCTCAATGTCGTATTTGAAGATGAGGTGCAGAATACACCAAAATGAGAGCATGTACTTCTGTCTTATGAATTGTCCGACGACCACCATGTCTTGGCCCTTGAATGTACGGAAGATGTCTTCTACATCTGGCTTGTTCCCTATCTCCACTACAGGGTATGCTCCAATCGACCTCTGCATCCTCATAAATGCCGCTAAGATGTTTGCTGACAACTAAAATGTCACCCCGCGTACAACAATGGTCCATACCGGTGCATCAAGATCCATAACATCTAGCGGTGTTATGTAAAACATTCGAACCAGATCTACAGAGACTACACTATCTCTCTTCAGATACCCAATCCAACCCTGGTCATCCATAATATCGTCGATACTCCGGCCCATATACTTCATATGCTTAAAGTCAACAACTGTGACTTCATGCTCTACGATAACTGAATGGATGAGTATCTCATCCCGCTACTGCTCCAGATGTTCCTCCTGTGTCATATAATCCTCCTGACTCTGAGGATCATGCTGCGAAGAGCTCTCGGCAAATGAGGTAGATGACGAACGTTGGCGTTTAGACATTTCTTAATCTATAAAATAGGGCAAAAACAAATAAATTGTCAGTTAACACCATCCCCATGGCGTAACATAGTATATAAAATGATGTCATCAAATGCAAACAAGCATTCGCACAGATATAGAAGTAGTCCAAACGTCTAATGAAACGACTTAGTTTTAGGTAATATACGTGCGCCCGCCAAGATAATCATCCGCAACAAAAATACTTCATAAAATTAAATTTTTAACATGTTTATATATCATCAACAAAACAACAACGTATAACAAATTAATGTCCGAACGCACTAACACTCTATCTGAACAACTAATAAAATGACCTAGTTTAGGGAACAAATGAAAAATAAATATAATTGCACAACATTTGGACGCAAATATAAGTCATTCGAACGTTTAACAAAAAATGACGTAGTTCAAAACACATAAACACAAGTATATATCTTAAACTAAACAATGGCGTATAAAGTCAATGCCGTCCGCACGTCAAACTCAGAATGTCTGCACGTTTGTTTTAAAACGACAGCATTTCCAAAAGACTAACAATAAAAAAATTTAAAACAATATGTCCATATAGATGAAACCGTTTGGATGTGTCTTGGGAAAGAAGACCAAGTCGACTTAGCCATGGCTAGCCTCTTGCCCACCTCCAAAACTACCTCAAACTAACACCAAACATTACAAAATTATAGCCTATACAATCCTACAACATTAAGCAATCCATATCAATTCAAAGATCGGTCGTCAAACAACTGTGGTGGCCGGAAATCTAATATGAAATTTTCTACGTAAATAACGTTAAAAACACGATTTTTAAACGGAAAAACAAAATAAAAAATGAGGAATGTACCTGGATAGAAAGAACTCCACGAAATAAGACTGAAGAGCAAGATTTTGGATGAAAAACGTAAACGCACCTCTGTGAGAAAGGAGAACATCGGCCAGGCTAAAATGTCATTAAAATGGCTTCTGTTTGTCTTTAAAATATGTCCATATCGATTCGGATAACCTGTTATTGCCGTGCGGAAGTTTCCGTTTTCCACATGGACCAATCAAATTCCTATACATTAAATTGTAAATCGTAAATGTTTAGGCAAATCTTTTGAGAATGATGGCGTTCGGACAGTATGAATCAGCGCGGACAACTATAGGAGGGCAGATGTCTAGAACGTGCATCGTAAAGTACCACCATTTGCTGAAACTATTGTCATACGCGTTCAGACGAGAAGGAACTGTGTTCTCCATGATCGTCTAAAATAAACGTGTGTCAATTATGCACGGACTGTCCCAGTTGTTCAAACATTATGATCAAACTGTGCTTACATAATTGTAGCTTTTGTGAAGATTTGACCTGCGTCACTTATGAGTAAGAACGGTATTTTGTCAACGAAACCATGTGCGCATGGCGTCGTAGACCGTTCGGACGGTTTCACAGATGTTAACGAATGTTTTTAATTACAAATATGTGACATTTTATCTTTCGTTGTCCGTAGATACCGTGCGAACTGATTTTAAGGCCGTCCAAACGGTTTTGTAATTCCTGACACACTTCCCATAACAAAATTTGTATTTTTACAAAAAAAAGGCATGATTTGGGACAAAAGTTTTGACACCTAAAATTTTAACAACTAATGTCATTTTCCTTGAAGTGAAAAGGGAAGAGGAATTCACAAAATGCTAACCAGATGGGGGAGCTAAAATAGAAACCTAAGACTTATCAAGAGTCACTCAACTATTTTAAAAGCAGACGACAAAGAGTTACATTCTCAGGCTTTTACAAACACGGACACACGAACAAACTGAAAGTCATGGTCCAGTGGATATTTTTGATCCCCCTTGAACCTTTTTCTTGATCAATCAAGTTTAGCTGCTTGGGGAAAAAAAGAAGTAATTGACTCCAAACGACAGCTTCAAGAGCGGTGGACATCTTGTTTAGCCAGAGATCTCGATGGGCTTGACCTCCGGCTTCTTCTCCGCCTCCTTTGGAACAGTCACAGTGAGCACTCCATTCTCCATGCTAGCCTTAACTTGATCCAGCTTGGCATTCTCCGGCAGCCTGAACCTACGGAGGAATTTCCCGCTGCTCCTCTCAATGCGATGCCACTTGTCATTCTTCTCCTCGTGCTCTTTGCTCCTCTCTCCGCTAATCTGCAGGATTCGGCCTTCTTCAACCTCAACCTTCACCTCCTCCTTCTTGAGGCCCGGCAGATCCGCTTTGAAAACACGAGCCTCTGTGGTTTCCTTCCAGTCAATTCGCAGGTTGGCCAATGCAGCGGTTTCGCGTGCTGAGGAGGGGACATTGGCAACGCTGGAGGTGAAGAACCCATCGAAGGGATCCCATACGTCTAGAGAGAATGGATCAAACACGTTCGTTCGACACCACCGAGGATGCTAGGAATGAGCGACATGTTTGGGAAATTAGAAAGCCAATAAGGAGATTTTGAGCGTGTATCAAAGAGAGCTCTGATCTATAATCAAATCCACGACGAACTCTTGCGGGACGAGCACCCTATATATTGCTGTTGGGAGAGGGTTCTGGTATCTCTCTATTTATAGAAAGGAAAGAAAAAGAAAAAGAATGAAGCTTCTGGTATCCTCGTAGTGCTTCTTCTATCAGTCATCCGGTCTCCATCGATGGAATGGATTTACGAGATGAAATAATTACCTTTCTGTAAGCTTCTAGTACCACCTCCGTTGTAAACTTCTATCTACTAGTCTAAGCAAAACTGGACCTATTTATGGTAGTGCTATTCTGGTTTGTCTGACAGGACGGACATTAGGCGAAGAAAGAAAATGAGAATATTGCCCACTACTTGGAAGCCCATTGGGCAGGAAAAGACAAAAAAGAAAAGAAAAGGAAAGCCCATTGGGCAGGAAATTCTTCTCGTTAATAGTTTACCTGACTATCCACACGCCAATCAAGATGAGTTTTGCTTAGAAATTCTTCTCATTCTCTCTCTCTCTCTGTGTAGGCAAATAGTAAATCAAAGGGGAAATTAGAAGATCTGTCACTGGACAAAGGAAGGTCCAAACAAGACAAACGGGCTTAAAAGCTTTTACAAGAAGTAGAGTAAGTTTAAAGTCCACACAAATGATTAGGTGATAAAAATGGGTTACAAAAAGTGCCAAAATGTCTAAGTGTGACATATTACTATGTATAAATGCCTCAATTTACAAAGATATTTTGAAAAGGCTTGAAATTAATGTAAATTACATTTTTGTGCTTAAAAAGAATATAATAACCCATTCACTAACTCTTTCTCAATGTGCAGGAGGGCATTTTTGTCCACAAAAATGAGCATTCACGTTAATTGAAAGGAGCTAAAGATAAGAGGGCAAATAAGGAAAAACAAAAAGAAAAGAGAAAGGATTCTGTTGCGATTTGGGGGAAGGATGTCGACCAATGCATGGAGGGGAAGAAGAGAGAGGGTGCTGCGCGTGGAGAGGAGGAATGGAGCGCATGGTAGAAATGGGGAGCTGGCCATTTTTCTGATATAGTCTCTCGACCAGATGGAAAAAAGTTTGGGTTGTTTTTGCTGTATTTTTTCCTTTCCCTTTTCTCTCGAAACTTCTTGCTGCTGTGTTTGATGGGTTTCTAAGTACCAAAAACTTGGGTTTTGGTTTTATCTTACATCGATTCGAGGTTGTAAATTGATGGAGATGTTTTATTTTCAATTTCATTGTTGTTCATCATTTAGAGAGACGATTTTCGTTTGAAAACTGTTGAAATTCTTAAAATGGGTATTTTGTAGACTCTTGGCACAATCTATTCCGTTTATGGGTAAGATTTCATTTAGTCATTATTTGCCTAAAATCTCTCTTATGGATGATGAATCTATTCATTATTTGATAGTTTGTGGAGTTTAACCTCTTTTATTTTCCAGTTATTGAATCCTTGATTGGATAAGCAACTGAGTAACTTTAGCTCGATGATATTAATTTCAGATTGAGAATCGGTGTTGGTAAAATCAAAGCTCAAGTGTCTTTTTAAATCTCTTTCCAGCAGACTTTTATTTGTCCTCAAAAATTGCTTATGCGCTTTTGAATTACCTGTAGCTTTGAATCTTGCGACTGAATTGCCTTTGAATCTTGCATTTCTTTTCAATTAACGTAATTCCTTTCTTTTAGCTTTAGGATTCGTCTGTTACTTTTTGCCAATTTATTTTCCTTTTATTTCGTTTTTGTTTTTAGTCTCTGTTTGTTGTTTACGTTAACATTGCGTTATCTTTCATTTTGTTTTCCTTTTCATCTTTTCTTCACTTATTTCTGTTTCACGTTAGCTTTTCCTTTTTCTTTCTTTTATTTTGTTTTGTTCTATTTTTGTTTTTAGTTGTTCGTTTAGCCTTTTCTGTAACATCATTGTCCCTGTGTAAATCGATCTTGGGACTTAACCCTTGTTTACAACTTGACAACTCTTGCACTTGGGAGTAATTCTTTTGTGAGCCAATCACTTAACAACAGGGTCCAAACACCCAAAATCCAAATCTGGATTCGAAGATCCGGAACCACTAATAGGAGCATCACACGACCAGCTTAGAGATTCTACTTCTTTTCCTTTTTGGTTTTGTTTTAGTTTTGTTTTCCCAAACTAGTTCAAGCATTGAAGAATTCCCTTTTCAGAGTACATACAAACCCATGATTATATGATGGCTTCGGATTTCCGACTTCTCCCTCTAATTCCAAGAGAGAAAACTGAACTAAAATCGCAGAATTGCTTTGAGGTATTACTTGGATTGGCTTCAAAGTTCGACATAGCTACAAGGATACTCCTTAAGTACCTTATGTCCAAGGAAAACGTCTGTAAGGACTGTGGTAGAGCGGAGAGAAACCATTAACAGCTCCAAGCCCTAAGAAGACAGATAGAACAAACACAAAGCCAAATTAATCACATGTCATAGCAAACAGTAACAAATACTACTATAGTTAAAAAAAAAAACCAAAAGAAATTGAAGCTATGAATAAGACCTTCTTTATGTCAACCTTCACCGTCTTCTCCTGAAGAGAGTTGACATCTTTGATGTTTGAATTTTTGAGAACGGTAATGGTAGACATGACCGGCATGGGCATCACCCTCAAATCATCCATCACCCTATATGTCACCACGCCTCTAACATATCCATTTTCCTCGAGTTGAACCACAGAGGAAACAACAGGATTCAGCGAAGGGCTAGAAAATGGAGAGGTAGTCTTAATTGGCTTAGAAATCTGAGACACAGAAGTACCTCCAAAAGGACTCGAAGATGCAAGATTAATACTGGGGATGGTCTTTTTATCGGGAATACTAGGGATGGTCTCTTGGTTTGAGGAAGCCAAGTTTTGCAAAAACAACGGAGTATAGGCAGCTTTAGGCCTCAAAAGAGGATCCTTGCTTTGGTTTGGTTGAAGGTAGTTGGGGTCAAGGTTTTTGATACTTTCCTGGACTCTGCTCAAGGACCCTGACCCAACCATTCCATTATCTAAAAGAAGTCCCATGATTGATCCAATAGGAATCTGCATGAGCCCGAAAAGGAAGTCCACGAATTCTTTTCCGGCCTCTGCAAACACCAACTTGTTAGAGCTGTTGTCTATCGTAAGCTTCAAGCTTAACGTTTTGCTACTCCTGGGGGTCGTCGTGGCCATCTCGGTCTCTACGGGTCATGCCTAGCCCTAGGGCTGTAAACAAGCCGAGTTAGTGGTTAGTGGCTAGAGCTCGGCTCGATCAAGATAAGTAAAGTTCGAACTTGGCTAGCTCTAGACTTGGATCGCAGTATTTTCTTCTTGATTTACAATTTTTACTTCCCAAATAGATCCCACCCTTTTTATCAATTTCTCCAGCAATCAAAGCATGATACGTAAGAGAAAGATATAAGAGAGGGAGTCCAGAAAGAGAGCATCCTACCAGATTTAATCGTATTTATTTCCAATGGTGAAGAATGGCGGAGGTTTGGTGAAATCTTCTGCAATATCCACGCCCTGACGCCCACTACGATGGTGCTTCAGTCCCCGTCGTTGATGAACTTTTGGTAGGTTTCCATCTCACACACTCATAGAGGTCGGAGAGAGATAAAAGGGTTAAGTGTAAGGACAAATGCCAAGAAAAATGGAGATACACCAGCCAGAACAAATAGCCGAAAAATGGAGAGATACCAGCCAGAACAAGCAAGGAAGTCCACGTTAGACGTTTGAATATGGGAAATTTTGGACCATTAAAAATTTGGGTAATTGGCAATATTGTCACTTGGTTTATACCACGCTAACGATTTAGTCACTAAGTTTTATTTTTTTACTATATAGTCACTTAGTCCATACCTTCGTGACGATTTGGTCCTACCGTCAAACTTATGTCAATCTATTTAACGAAATGCCCTGCCATGTCAGCTTTTTAACACATCAGCGTCACACGTCAGCCAAATTAACACTTAAGCCCGAATCCTTAAGCAAAACGCTGCGTTTAGTCATGTAAATTAAAGAAAAATTGACAATATAGTCACTAGGTTTATACTACACTGACGATTTAGTCACTAGGTTTTTTTTTTTTTACATTATGGTCACTGAGTCCATACCTGTGTGACGATTTGATCCTTCTATCCATATTCCGTTAATATATTTAATGGAATTCAATGCCACGTCGGCCTTAAACATGTCACCAAAACACATCATATAGATTAACCACAAGATAAAATTATTATTTTAAATATTTTTATCTGAAATCATCAGTTGTTATGTGAAATTTGATAAAAATAATACTTGAAAGTGACTCCCATAATTAAAGTGTGGTGAGTGTATATATCATTTAATAAAAAGATAACAATCTAGAAGTGAAATTTCTTGCATTGGCTGATGTCTATGTGGCATCAAAGACCGTCGATATTCAAGCAAAGCTCTATTAATATTAGCCTAAAAAAAAATATTTATTATAACCCACTACGATATTGGTGGAGCCCTGTGTGGATGTGACAAGAGCTAAAAAAGAAAGAAAAATAATAATATATATCATGATTTCCTTCCACGCAATATATGAATGGGAGGAGATATCTAAAGAATTATTCTTTATGGGCATTAGTAGATTCTAAAGATGGTCCAGTTATCTCATCTCGTATCATCTTTTCCATACCTCGAAGCCTAATTAATTTTCTACTTTAGTGGGTTATGATCTACAGAATAAACTCAACCTCATCATCAGTCATGCTATACCTTTGCTGATCCACTTGCAACAACTATCACATGATAATATCACTTCTTTTTAAGCAAGTGAATATAAATTTTCATTGCTTATAAAAAAAAAGAATATAAATTTTCATGAAGTAGAAAATATATTACTACATCAGGGACAGAGCTAATGCCAATGGATTTATATTATGAGTGTAAATAGAAGCTGGAGTCACTTGTGTTTCCGAGTCAAAATTTTGGTTTATAAAATAATCTTTTTTCTATTAAATTATTATTTTTATTACAATAAATATAAAAATTCTCTCATCATTTTTTTTAGATGTAGTGACAGAATATGATGGAAGATCATATCGCCACATTTGTATAAAATCAGTTACCAAAATGTAAAAAAAGTAAACCTAGTGACTATTTTGTCAAGTGGGTTATAAACCTAGTGATCAAATTGTCAAATTCCTTAAATGACAAAACGCAATCGTTTTATTTAATGATGATCTGATGTGGTTAATATGGCTGACGTGTGGTGCTGACGTGGTAGGGCATTCCGTTAAATAAATTGACGGAGGTTTGACGGCAGGACCAAATCGTCACGAGGGTATGGACTGAGTGACTATATAGTAAATAAATGAAACTTAATGACTTAATCGTCAGCATGGTATAGACCTAGTGACCATATTGCCATTTCCACAAAATTTTTAAATAGCCAAACACGTTTAAGTTGGCTCCAAAATTTTGACTTCTAGCAATTTTTTTGCCTTCATTCCTTTCAACAGTCGGTGCAACATATTCCTTCAGATCAGAGGCAACAGAGACGGCACTGTACAGTGTTAAATGCGTTGTGCAGCGTTAAAATTCAAAAAGTTATTGTACAAGGAAACTGTTCAAAGTTAAAAACAAACGAAATGGATTTTTTTTATCATCTAATAAAATATTCAAAAAATTATTTCTTCTTTACACTAATCCCAAACAAAACAAATATCCAATCATTACAAATCATTATTACTCTAAATTTTCTAATATCTACACAACTACATTCTAAAATTTTAACAACTTTTTACAAACCCTAATAATTATTAATATTCATAAAATTTCCCAAAATTTTAAAAATATTCTTCAAAATTTTGTCAATCAAACTCCAAGAATTGAGGTATATATCACAAGACAATTCTCACCCCTCTCTCTCAAATTATAATTACCATTTATTCATCATTCAAGGGATAAAAAGTAAATTGAGGATGATAACAATGACAAGAGTCAAATCGATTAATTAGAAAAGAAAAGACAAAAAAAAAAACTTTCCAGCTTTCCTAAGCATAAAAGCACAATAAACAGTAAAAAGAAATATAATAATAATTTAATATCAAGACTACAATTAGTTGTTGATCTGTTTGAAAGGCGGACAGACAATTCTGCTTCCACAGTTCCACCCTCCTTCCAATTAGAAAGTAGGATTTCGAGGGCAAATAAGGCAACATATTTGTTTTTAATTAAATTATTAAACTAATTTGTTTGTCTCACATATATTGTGTCGTTTGTAACATCTATGTCTATATGTGTCATTAAAAAAAATATAAAAAAAAAAACCGGTTTTACCTTTGTATAATGAACATAATCTTAACATATAACAGATAAATATAAACATATGTTACATTACATGTATATTATTATTTTAGAAACAAAATATATGTTTACTTAAGCTCATTATAAGGTATAGCATGTTACAGGCCGAGCCCAACTTAAGGGGAAAAAAAACCTCACAAGCAATATATGTATATTACAAAGATAAATATGATATATATTTATATGTACACGTGTGCATATTTTACATATTATATAAGATGAAATAAACATATAAGATGTTCGTAATCTTCCAAAACTGCCCATATAAATATAGGGCCTAATTATCTTAAACATTCCTGTGGTATTCGACTTTTGCAAAATTATTCTTGGGGTAATGAATTCAACTGTATCATCATTGTCGTATTCGATTGGAGGAAATCAGTCCCTCCCTAACCTACATATCATTTTATGCCAGATCAACACTAGTCACCTGCTGCCAAATGTCATCTTATGCCATGTCAGAAAAAAAAAAAAAAAAGCCAACGTGAATGCCATGTCATCAAAGGTTGACACATTGGCTTAAATAAAAACAAACTCCCCCCCTAAACATTTACCCCCCACGTGATGGATCCCTCTAAACTTTACCCCAGCTAACCCTAACTCCCCACTTTACCCATTCTTTCCGATGCCACCTTTCCATCGACAGCCAGCACTCCGATACTCTACTCACCCATGCTCCCCATGTTTCTGTCGATTTTTATCCCTCATTAAACTAGTCATTTTTGTTTCTCTAAGCAATAGCGAAATATTACCTTAAGAAGCATATCCACACCTACAATGATCCCAGACACAACAAAATTATGCCCAAAAGCACCAAACCCACTAGTGTAATCTTCCTATAGTAAGAAAGCCAATATGCTAATCTCCAAACAAAGCACTCTGGACGTCGTGAATAATGATAGAATATTCCATCCCGCTTCCTTCCTTAGAGAGCATTGCCATGCCTACTTCATCAAAACCAAGTTCCAAACCAGTTGAGCCCTATTTAACATTAGCAAAATCAAACTGCCGGGGACAATGAGTGACAATCACATAACTGTCTAGTTTCTTGGTCCGCAAGATTACAGACGAAAAAAATAAGTGTGCAAATAACAAAGAGTGATTTTGAGGCAAAGAAATGGAGGTAGGGTCATGGAGAGAGGATCACGCGAGGTCGAGGGCGGTAGCGAGCCAGAGAAAGGCGTAATAGGAAATCATGATTTGTTGTTGCCTTAGAGGAGACTCATGGATGTTTTCTTTCCCGGACCGCCAAATACAGGATGATGTTATTGAAACCCTAATTTTGCTGAGAGGGATCGAGAGAGAAGAGACATTGTTTGGCTTGTGAGAAAACCAAAAAACAATGTTTGCTTTAAGAGTTTGGAAACTGGAAAGTCTGCTGGTTGCGTTGGATTGGATAAGGGGACGGTGGAAGCTTTAACAATGGAGGAGTTAAATATCGATGAATTTGCTGTCGGCAGACCGCAGAAACCAAATCATACGACAGCATTTTCTCCCTTTCCTCAATATTTACTGTTTTATATATTTGTTGTTATTTTTTAAATTCAATTTACCTCATTTTAGGGGCAATTGAGTAGGGAAAGGGAGAGACGGGGGTTTTTCATTTTTTTTTTAAACCGACAGGGAAACCTTTGATGACATGGCATTCATGTTGGCTTTTTTTTTTTTTCCTCACGCGGCGTAAGATGACATTTGGCAATAGGTGATTGGTGTTGATCTGGCGATAAAATGACACATAGGCTAGATTTCGTCAGGTGCCCACCGGAAATTGGTCAAAGGGACTGATTTGCTTCAATTGAATACCACAAGGATGATACAGTTGAATTCATTACCCAAGGGATGATTTTGCAAAATTCAAATACCACATAGATGTGTAAGGTAATTAGGCCTAAATATAGAATGTCACGATTTACAGACATAAAACATATTAGAGATAAATATGACATAACATAACATACTACGTATATTATAAAAAGTGTGTATATATGGAACAAGTAAAGTATATATTAGTATTGTAATAATTAAATATGTAATCTTAGTAATACGTTTTTTTTTGAAAAAAAAAAATTAGTTCATTTAGCTCTGTACGGCCATACCTAACAATTTCAAAGATAAAATCAGAACGCTCCCAATACAGAAGAATGCTACCCTTAAAATTCATAAAAATGCCCATTGAGCAACTTGGTACGGAAGTGAATTCCCACTACGTGGGACGTATTGCCAGAAACAGGAGTTGAACTGACTAGCCAAAATCCACACGTTCTGAAGGAATTCTCAAACCGCCATGGAGGATGAATAGAAGAATTGTTGAGAACCTCCATCACCACAGAAGAATCCCCCTCAATGATGATGTTCGGCAATTGAAGATTGCCAACCACTTTAATACCCAACCACACAGCATGAATCGGTAGATGCCTTGAATCTTTGATGAGAACCTCCGATGCCTAAATCTTCACTTGATGGTACTGCAACTTTTGGTAATTCAGCAGATTCTATAACTACAAATACTATTGCCTTTACCTTACCAAATGCCACTCGGCTTATGTACGTTAAGCTTCATAGAAAAAACTATCCTGCTTAGGTGTCTCAGTTCCAACCAATTCTTTGTAGTCATGAAGTGGTGGGGTTACAAAGGGCTTGTTTGGAGCTTCTGAGCTCAATCTGGCAGTTCATATGACTTGTTACGCCCCTAGGAGGTCTGACACTAAAACAATGCAGCAAGAATACACAAATGACGGCAGAGTCCAGTTTCAACGTGTGCAAGACGGACCGGGATCCACTGCAATACGTAGGGTATTCCACAAGAAGCAATTCTTTCATTACCAGCCCTTGTTTGAAATTGAGGGCCATAAATATGACACGTCATCTATTTGGGTGAAAATTTGAAAACCAAGTGAAAAGTGCCTCTAATGGGGGAAATAGAGCTCTAACGCCACTTTTAGTCTTTGTTAGTCCTCTCTTTCATCCCATGTCTATCCTATGTCACGTTGGCTTGCGCCAACCAAAGCTTCACCTACAATGCCACTGTGCCCCTCTGTGAAGTAGAGTCTGTTGTCGAGTCCCCATTCCATGTCATAATCAATGTTTCTGACGCCCCTGACCTCGCCTTGTCCCACACGCATGCCGGGCAGTACCTCCAACTTCGAGTCCCTGATGCCGCCTAGCCCTCCTTTCTCGCCATTGTGTCCCCGCCTTTTTTTGTTGCGGCACGTGGTGCGTTCGAGTTCTTTGTGAGGAGTGTGGCTAGCTCAACCGCCGAGCTGCTCTGTAGTTTGAAGAGAGGAGATGTTGTTGAGTCAGATTTATGGCGTACTTTTTTTTTTTCCTATTTTCGTGTTTGATCACTGATACAGACGAAAAACTTGAAAAAGAGCGTTCTCAAATTTTCTGTTTTGACTATGGATTCATTTCTCTTCTAATTCACTTTATTTGGAAATTCAACGGAGGCAAAGAGATGAAATGCATAGAAGCTTTTCTGTGGCAATAGTTTTCATTCCTACTCTTTATCTTCTAAAGAATTAGAAAATACAAATTCGTTGAAACTTCTACTCATTCCTTCTTAATGTCATTTAATTAGTTCATAATAGAATGAGTAGATCTTTGTTTTCAGTATGAGGGTCACCCTTATTTCACTACACAGGATGCTAGTGTTAGTGGAATGATATATTAATGCACGAGGTGATATAATGCAGTCAGTTGGAGACTAGATGTGTAAAATGTCTAAAGGAGCACTGGGTTACAAACTAATTCGTAAAAAAGTGAAGCATTATTTCTTTGTCTATGTTCTATTAAGCTCTACACCTTTACAAAATTTGATTTTGAGTTCATTTTTGATCAAGTTCACTTTAGATTTGTGCTAGTTTTTTTTTTTAATCAGATTTTACAAGGCCGATTGGTTACAATTTTATGAAGAACTCTCAATATATGCAGATTTTATTTTGAAGTCGATGGAGATGTGTAAAAGAGAGCCAAAGGATTATGGAAACTTTCCTAACCCAGGATGTACGTCCCCTTCAAAGAGTCAGAAACAAAAGATATATGTTATCATATGATGGTTATATATGTAGAATGTCAAGTAGAAAATGTTGAGATAAACTGAGTCCAAAACTATTGACTATATGTATCATGTTTTACTTGTATAGACACTTATGTTCTAAGATTGAATGATTTATCTCAATAAATAGTTATTAGACTATTACTTCTTCCTTTAGTTGAAGATCCTTAGATCTTGACAGAATTGCAACCTTCAATTTTTTGTTTCACTAACTCAAAGATACTTGAAATCATGCATCCTTCACTTATTAATGTGTCCCTCACTTATTGTAAGCTGGTGATAAAAGTCAATTAAGAGGGCCAAGGCGGATATCATATGTTCTTCAAATTGACAACACATATGAAAATGGCTTCTTGGTTCATATCATCTGTTGATCGTGTCTGCCCTGCACCTACTAATATGTTGTGCCCATATTTTTTTGTGATAGTTCAGTCATAAATGACAGCACTTTTACTGTCAGTTACTTATTTCACTGGCCAACAAAGAAAATGAAATAGGATCTCAATTATCATATATATATATATATATATATATATGAAGTTGCTTCCCATATCTTTTGACCCTGGTCAAGCAAGGTTAAATACAAGTTGTCCTCTCAAAATAAAAGAAGTAATGTTATCACAGGTTGCTAATTTTACAGAAAAAAAGGAATCAAAACAAATTTATGAGCACTATTTCATGTTATACAAGATAGTGCCCGAATCTAAAACTATACAAAAATACGGCATCGTCAATACACAAAATGCTCCACACTTGATGATGTCTACTATCATTCCTGCTCCTTCATTTCACAAAAACGCTCACGTTATGCATCAAATTCTGCCATGGCAAACAGGAAATACACAAAAAAGGATAGATTATTCACATATAAGTTGAAGCACTAATTTCACAAGTTTACGGATTCCATATTTCTTTGATGACAAACTCATTGAATTTGATGCTTGTGTCCTACAAAAAATTTATTGTCGCAAAGTTGAACCCAACATCCATCCCCTACGAAAAGAAAATCGATTAATTCATGTCTTTATATAATATTTCTCTGGGATTTTTTTATTGATAATTTTCTCCATATGACAAATATATACCTGAATAATGTGGGTATTGTTTGATGCTTGAGACCGAGAGGTAATGATGTTGTCATCAAATGATTCCTGCATATAACATAATAAGTTGTATAAAAACAAAAAAATAAAATGAAATACTCATGAATAGTTCAAAAAGCAACACGTGCAATAATTTACCAGAAGAAATTCAATGTAATTATTGTTGCATATGTGACCTCGGGATCTTCAAGTTCCTATCAATGCTGTTGAATGAGAAACTTGATCCACTTCCTACAATCAACATATAATGTGAGACAGATAAAATTTATGTATGAAGATGCCTTATAAAAAATAATTACCTTTAATAAATGTTGCTCGCTGCTATTAGTTGCTTGAATTTTTTTTCCTTCTTTGTTGCTTCTCAACCTAACTTTTTAATCGTTTACCACCCTTACGACCTTCTTTCTTTTTAAGGCCTTTAGCCTTTTCCATCAAATTGTTAATAGATGCTCCACGATCCACCAATTTATGACCATCAGATAAACACACTTTAGCATGAGAACTACCAAGATTTGTGTCCAAATTTTTTGTTGCAATACTTTCAACTTGCTTTTCAAGTTCCTCTGTCATCTTCTCTACCAAAGCATACGTTTCTTCGATGTCAGCAGCTCAGCAACCAATTTTATCAACCTAGGACAAAGCCTTCAATACCGTTGTACAACATTTAAATTAGCATCTCCCACACCATCATTTATCATATGGCTTCCTGATACATATCCATTCTTTGCATTCCTTGTCCATCTTTTCAAAATATACATGTCAGGAATTATTTTTATATCAAGCAAGTCAAAAACCTTTAAAGCATGACAACACAAAATCCCAAATGTTTCAAATTTCCTACAACTGCATGATATTGTCTTTCTAAGAGGGTCACAATAAACTGTGTACTCACCTTCCTCATTCAAAAGCACAACAACGTATTCATGCATCAATTGACTTTCATTTCGAGATTTTATAAATGCTGTAGAAGCATAGTCATGCTCATCTTGAAATAGCTTGAATATCACAGGTATATACATTTTTGCTCCTTGCTTCAACAGAGGAAAATTTTTCAAGCTTAATGTAGGCAACTTTTGTCTTGCATTATTCTCAACCTCTAACTCTTTATGTCGCTTTTGCTCCACCACCCTTTCAAAATGTTCAAAAAATTGAAAAATATCTAAATTTGACTTCAAATAACATTTCAAGTCCTTATTCAAACTTTCACTAAGTTGAGTACTTCATATCCCTGAAGTAAATTTCATCTTCATGTAGCACTTAGCCCATTTTGTCTTCAACTTATATATATTATCTAACCAACTAGCATCCTTCACATTATATGTATGACCATATTGTCTCAAGCTTTTTCGAACTTACTTTCATCATCGTATTCATACATGCAAGCTTTGAAGTCTCGAAGGAAAAAAGAACCATCTTTCATCAAATTTTCCAAATGTTTGATGTCATTCTGCATAATATGCCAAGTGCATAATCCATGCCAAGCATCTGGCATCACCTAAGCTAATGCTTTTGTCATTGTTGGATCCTGATCAGTAAATATTGATTAAGGTTTCTTACTCTCATGCGCATTTGAGAAGCTTTCAAAAAGTTATTTGAATGATTTTGTTGTTTCATCATATAAAAGTGCAACCCTAAAAATCACCACCCTTCTATGGTGATTAAAACTAGTAAATACAACCAAAGGTCTTAATTCTTTGTTATTGCCAAATGTAGTATCAAAAGTCATCACATCACCAAAATGCGCATAATCAAGTAACATTCTAGCATCAGCCCAGAAGATATTAGTTATTTGCTCTTCATTATCCAATTGAACTGCATAATGAAATGATGGATTATTAATCAATTGTTGCTGAAAGTACCTTAACAAATAACCAGCCTTTCCATATATCAAATTTGTTGTCGTCTTGTCCGTAGGTAATTTTTCTGATCACGTTCCACATACCCAGGTTAGCCCTCCCACCATCTTCTCTACATATCAACTCATGTGTGTCCTTTGGTTAATTCCTTACATATGTGCAATAAAATTTTAATAAAATTTTAATGCTTATTAATAGCAAATGTTTGGGCTTGAGATAGATGTCGTTGTGATCTCATCATATAAGTAGTCTTAGAAAAATAGAGAAAATGATTATGTTTAGAAACAAAATCATAAATCTTGTACTTTCTAGTTTCTCGAACTAATGAAAGATACATCCGTACAAGACACTTAGTCCTTGTTTCTTCTCGAGGAATATGAGTAATGCTATCTTGTTTATCTGCTCTTCAGACACCTTCTTTAGCACATACAAATCCTCTTGATGTTATCTCTCCATCCGCCTTACTTTTATTAATAAAATGCTTCCTAACACTAAAACCATTAATTTTCCATAATTTTCCCAATGCTTCCATGCTTCTTCTAAAGAATTGAACTCCATGTCAAGTTTAGGAATCCAATTATCCATGTCATCCATGCTTTGAGAGGGATAGCTCATAGTACTGTTTAAAAAAATTCAAACAAATATATGAACTTAAAAACGTAACTGATATAAGAAGCATGAACCCAAGAGACAAGAAACCACGAATTAAATACTGCCTCTTGTTTGGAAAAATTCAACACAATCATCACAACTTAATTCATTCAACAAACCGTGTCGTACAAAACAATCCAAGACAAATAAAAATCAATTAGAATAGTGAAACAACAAGGGACCACATTCAGTGAAATTCAGACATGAGGGACCACGTTCATTTAGTGAAAGTGCATAGAGATAGAGGGACCACATCTTTTGTATATAAACATAGCAAATATCAGATAAAAAATAATACAAATGTTATTGTTAATTTAAAACTGCAACCACACTAATGAAAGAATGCCAACAAAAAGGACCTGATAATATCGAATAAGAAATACAGCAAACAACGATCTCCCATGTTTCCTACATAAGGTGCAATTTACAGTCATCAAATGATTCCTGCATGAGTTGCATATAAAATAATAAATTTGGTGTTTCTTATAATGGTTGCAAGTTGGGATAAACTACAACTAAACAGGAAAAATCCTACCTTTGCAAGACAACATATAAGATAATAAACACTTTGTTGTTTCCTGTAATGGTTTCTTCAGTTGGGATAAAATATGGCAAGAGAATGAACAGAAGCAGAGCAACAAGGGTACAACAAAAATCAAGCCAAAATAAAATCCAGATAGGAAATTTGAGAACTTCAACAAGAAATGGTGTAGAAACAGGGAGAAATGTCATTTCCAATTAATGGGTTCTTGATGGTAAACAGTGATAAATGAGGTACCAGGGCAGAGGGGGCTAGAACTTCTTGGGGTTGGCCTTGGCATTCTCATTATTCACAGCATTCAATACCCCTTCATCTTTCCGAGTTTCACTGACTTTTTCCTCAGGCAGAGGGACCAGGTCCAAAGAGATGCTTCTTACACGATTATCGTGCCAAAGTATGAAAGCTTGAAGAACAAGCCAAAGTATGGGACACAGAGGAACTAACAAAAAGAAAATACAAACAAAAAAATAATAAAAGTTAAAAAAAAAACTAAAAGTGGCGTTAGAGCTCTATCTCAATTTCAAACGAAAGGCTGGTAATGTAAGAATTGCTCCTCGTGCTATATCCTAGGTATTGCAGAGGAGCCTCGCCCATGCAAGACCACGCGGGTTGGTTGGGCCTTAGGCCATGAGCGTTCATCGGCCCAAGTTGATCATTTTTTGCAATGCCCAAAAAGGATGCAGGCATCTACCTTATATATAACTATTATAGTGACGCAAACAGGAATGGATATCTTTATTTTGTACTGTGACAACTGCAGTGGCCGAGTTAGGATATTTCGTTTGAGGAAAAATAATTTAACATTATTATTTAAATAAAATAAAAAATAATTTCATATATGAATTGTAACTTATAACAAAAGAAAATATGCAAAATATTTATAGCAACTTCAATTTAGATACATCAAAAAAAAAAAAAAACACAGAAACCTATTATTCTATAAATCTCTTATCATAATTGATATCAATGATGTTTTAGAGAATAAAAGTCATCTGTCAACAATTTTGTGCTAAAACTTACAGCAATTTCTTTTTCTCATTGTAAATAAGTAAAGAATTTTCAAGGAATTCATCTTCCATCTTGTTGCAAAGATTTGTTTTGACAATCTTCATAGTTGAAAAAGTCCGCTCTATAATTGTTGTTGACATTGGAAGAGTCAAGATAAGACAAATCAAGCTGTTAATTAAATAGTAGATATTTGATTTTTCTGTTTCAACTAACTTTTGACATAACTCAGAAATGGTAGACAAACATTTAAACTCAGGATGATGAGGCACACACTACAAGAAAATTAACCTTAGTTGTCAAAACAAATTTTGTCACCAAATCATGCCCTTCCATGTCAAAATAAAGATTTTGTTACCCAACATGTGACAAGAATTAAAACCATCCAAACGTCCTTAAACTATATCTGACCGGTATTCATGGTTGACAATAGCCAAAACGTCACATATTAGTGAAAAAAAATATTTGTCAGCATTTGCAAAAGCATCCGAACGAGCCGAGAAACCGTGCACACGGTTAAATACTGTCCGGATGCGTATGGCTATAACTTCGACTAATGGTGGTACTCCATGTTGCACGTTACAGACGTTTGCCCGTGTGCACTGAGGCATCTCGTCCAAATGCCATCATTTTAAGAAGATTTTACTAACCGTTCACGATTTGCAATTTAATGCTTTGGAATTTGACTGATCCATGTGGAAAAATTCGAACGAGTCCGAACAGTGTGGACGGATTTTAAAATCGAACACAAGCCATTTGAACGACATTTTCACCTACATTACACCATTTTCTCTCCTTTCTCACAAAGGTGCATTCACTTCGTCCAAAATCTAGCTCTTCAGAGAGTTCTTTCTATCCAGGTATGTTTCCCATGTTTTTATCGCATTTTTTAATTTAAAAATCATGATTTTAATGTTACTTACGTAGAAAACTTCATATTAGATTTTCAGCCATCACAGTTGTTTGATAGTCCATCTTTGCATTGATATGGATTGCGTAATGTTGTAGGATTGTTCAGGCTATAATTTTACAGTGTTTGGTGTTGGTTTGGGATATTTTTGGAGGTGGGGGAGAGGCCGGTCATGGCTAAGTCAACTTCGTCTTTTTCCCCACGACAGTTGCGGACTGTTCAAAGCCATCCGGACAGATAGTTCTACATTTTCTATAGTTACTTATCCAAACATTTCCCTTTTTACACGGCCGTGCGAACGGTATTATTACGACATGTGGACCTCTTTGGCTTTATACGACGTCGTTTAGGTTAGATATATACTTTTGTTTAAGTATTTCGAACTACGTCATTTTTCTCCTGACGTTTGGACAACCACTAATACGTGTTCTGACGTTGTGGCTTTAGACGCTGTCGTTTTATCTAGGATATATAGACAAATTTTAAAATAAGAGTTTTTATGAGTAATTTTTTGTGGACGGTTGTCTTAGCGTGCACACATCTATTCTTTAAACTAGTAATCCACGTTTGGACAGGTTGTTTTGGCATGCGGACGTCTGTCCATTGTATGCCGCTGTCGTTTTTCCTTGTATATATACATGTTAAAAACAAAAGTTTTTAAAGAGTTATTTTTTATGGACGGTTGTATTAGCGTGTGCACGCTTGTTTCTTAAAATTAAGTCTTTTATTACCCATTCGGACGGGTTATTTGTGCGTGCAGACATGTGTCCGTTATACGCTGACATTTTTTCTAGTATATATACAAATTTTAAAAATTAATTTTTTTAGGAGTATTTTGTCGCAAACGATTTTCTTACTGTGCTCACGTCTATTCCCTAAAAGTAGGTCATTTCATAAGATGTTTAGACACCCTATATATGCGTCCGAACGCTTGTTTGTATTAGACAACATCATTTTGCATGCAGTGCTAACGTTGTGTTAGACGTGCGGACGGTATTAATTGACAGTTTATTTGTTTTTACCTTATTTTATAGATTAAAAAATGTCTAAACCCACTGTTGTCATCTTCCTCATTTGCCAAGACCTTATGCAGCAGGATCCTGAGAGTCCAGAGGATTATATGACGCAAGAGGAGCAGCTAAAGCAGCAACGGGTTGAGATGCTTAGCCGATCAGTTATTGTAAAGTGTGAGGTCTCCATTGTTGACTTTGAGGAGCTGAAGTATATGGGCCAGAGTAGACATTATGGATGACCAAGGGATTGGTATTTGAAAAGAGATGACATAGCCTTGTAGATCTGTTCCGAGAGTTTAACGCTGCACTGCTAGATGTTGAGGATATTCAAGCAATGCTATGAACCGTCTGATGGACCTGGGTTCTAGACCAAAAGACATGCCTTAAAGTTAGAGTTATCCAAGCTCTCTTATTAAGTCTTCTAATTAGGTTCTCTAAGCAATATGGGATCTCAACAATCCCCAATCCTTCGAAGACCGACGTCCTCGTCGTCTGCGTCTCCCACATGGCCTCTATAGGGGGCTTTCACCGAACTTGGGCCTACCCTGACCCATATTGGATCTATAGGGTCAAAGAAAATGGGGTCATGCAAGCCACCGCACTGCCTAGGAAGGACGCATGGGCCACCAATTGATGGGGACTTGAGTTCTAGACCAAAAGACATGCCTTAAAGTTAGAGTTATCCAAGCTCTCTTATTAGATATTCTAATTAGGTTATCCTAAGTAATGTGGGATCTCAACATTGTCACTGTACGCAGGGTGACCTTTCAACTGTTACCAAAGATCCTAGCAGCATTTATATGGTTGCAGAGGCCAATTGGAGCATACCCTTGGAGATGAACAAGCCAATGTGGAAGACATCTTTTGTACTTTCACAAGCCAGAATGTGGTGTTGGTCGGACCCTTCGTCAGACAAAAGTACATGCTCCCTTTCTGGTGTATTCTGCACCTCATCTTCGCCTATGACATCGAGCCGAGGGCTCACATGACAGAGTGCCCTATTTTGATAGGCGAGCTGATGCTAGCTGTGATAGAAGATGTGTTGTAGATCTTCCCCTGTACGTCTTCCTGACTCTTCGGTTTGAGGCGAAGATCACTTCTTCTACTGTGTTGTCATACAGTCTACTTGACACACTTCCTTCATAGTGTGGGTTGCATGGATAGTCTAGAAGAGGAAAGGAAGGCACCTATTGGTCCTATCTATTGAACCACTTTGAGTTGTTCCGAGGCGCAGCTCAGGTAGTAACTGTGGGCTCCTACTCTCGAACCACAGCAGTAAGTGGAGGAGCCCCCTCGCCGTGCGCATCAAGAGTGACCTGCCTGGGCTGATGCTTGGATGGTAGACTTAAAGGGGATGGTTGATGTTGCTATTTCGCCGACGCATCAGTTGTGCGTCACTTGGAGACCCATGTTTCCTCTATGGAGACTCAGATGACGGGTCTGCAGCGATTCCTCACTACCACTCTGGGCACCTTGCGTGTGATGTCGAGGAGGTTGGGCGCCATTGAAGATCAGCTTAGGAAGATGAGCAAGTCCACAGGGAGGGATCCAATCAGCCCAGTCCACAGCATGATTAGGACTTTCTTTTAATTTTTATTCGTCGTTATTATTTTTGGACATTTAATATCATATTTTATTTTTGTTTTGGATATTTATTTTAGATTTATATTTTGGATATTTATGTTGATTTTGTTTTATGATGGTTATTATGTACCTTTTTTATTAAGTTTAATATTTACCTTTGACGGTTTCTATATATTAATATTTAAATATAATGTTCATGATCTGTTACTTAGAATGTTATTAATCCTAGAATCTTATGTTAAAATTTAATATGAAATACATAAGTAATTAATTTATAAGAAATGAATAATTAATAAATTTAGTATCAAAATTATTGAAGTGATATATATATAATATATATATTAACTGTAACACTTAGAATCTTATATTAAATTTTAAGATGAAATAATAAACAGTTAAGTTATAAGAAATGAATATCAATATACTATATATATAGTAACTGTAAGTCTATAACATTGTTAAAATTTAAGATGAAATACATAAGTAATTAATTTACTTGTCTAGGTAGCGGTCGGACGTATTAATAACCCTTCGACGGTTTTTGAAGATTAAATGACGCCATTTATTTAAAAAATGATTTCCTGTGTTTTAAACAAGGCATCCAGACGTTCATTTTCTAATACGACTTTGTGGAGTTGAATATAAAATGGTGTCATTACTTGTTCGAACAATTTACATGGCGTTTGGGAAAAAATTTAGTTAAATTTTAGGAGTTGGTAAAAATGAAGAGAGAGAATGAAAAATTGGTAAAAAATGAAAAAGTGAGTAAAAATTGTGAAAAACAGAGAGAAAAAATTGTAATGAGATAAATTTTAGGAGTTAAAATTTTGGTTTGCCAAACGCTATGTTAGTGTATTTAATTCGAAAGGCATCCAACGCCATCGAAATTTTCGATAACAATCCGGACGGCCGCAAAATTTTTTGCGGTAAATTTTCACACCAAATTTTTCAGGCAAATCCGTCCAGACGATGTTTCAAGGAATTAAGAGGCGAAAACCTAGAAATTGTATGTTCATCTCTCAAATCTCCTGAAAATAAAATAAAATAAAATTCAGTGGGTATTAATTATTTGATCTTTGTCAACTAGGCATAGGATCCAGAGAGAAAAACAGAAATTGCAATAAGGAGGTAGTAAAATGTTTCCGGCCCACACGATAGCGTTACTGACAGAAATTATTGACTCGTTGAACGAGACAGTGACTCCAGAATCCTTAGGATTTTCTCAGTAGACAAGCAGACTCATTATTGTACTTCTTTTCGGGTTGTCTTCTTTGATTCCTCTCGATCGACTGTCACCGTATATTATAACAATTTAACTCATTCTTCTCTCTCTAAATTATTGATGACATAAGAGAACATATTATTATTCAACTATCAATTATAAGAGATGTACAACTATCCAGATTTCACTTCTGATCAAGTATTATTCTCATATACTTTGTATCCTTAGTAAAAATTTGGATCATAAATTATCACTATTTTAAGTGTAAAAAAACTCAATTTCAATACAATTTGACAATAAATGATGCAAAGTGTTAAGATTGATAGTTTGGGAGTTTAAATTGTCAAGCTCCTAGTATTCATGAATAAAAAGTGTATTTATACTTATTACTTGGTTCAAACTTTAAATTATATGTTAATATTGTTGTGCAATTGATCAGGATTACAATAAACCACTTGGTTATTTTAAGGTGAGGTACATCCACGTCCAGAGACAACAGAAAAAATTCGCTAATCCCAAAATCAATAGTACAAGCAAATCACAAAATATCTATAGCACTCCTTTTCTTTTATACTTGATCGGCAGTTCAATCCAAATTTGAAAAGACTTATAATTTGAAAAGAACTCATAATCTCCTAATTGGATAAGGATTGTATCTACGTTCAAAAATATTAGTTAAGAATTTGGATAAAACAAGAACTCTTAGTTGGTTACTCTATCAGCAACATCCTGGACCACATGACATATAAAATCCAAGGCAAGCTCAAAAAATATCTCACTATTAAAATTAATATAAAAAAAGAGGTCACGTGATATTATCTAAACCGTGAAATCAAACATAAAATGTAAGTGTAATTTATTCAAAAATAAAAAAGAAAAAGTTTGGAGGTCTCAGGCGGAAAAAGGGAATATGTTATCACTAAGCATTCTCTATCAACCATTTGTGGTGGGTATATATTTCTCGCTGAAAAATAGGCAGGCGGCCGGGAAGAGGGAATATGTTATCATTAAGCATTCTCTATCAACCATTTGTGGTGGGTATATATTTCTCGGTGAAGAATAGGCAAACCTCGAAGTGTGACATTCATATTTGTAAATGTAATAGTTGAACACATTATATCAAAAATATTTTTATTAATTGTAATGTTGTTAAAATATGTAGACAACTTGGCTTGGCTCATGGAGAAGGCTTATTGTGAAGGTGTACAAAAAACTTGAAGGTTTTGAGGTGTTTAAAGTATAGTTGCTAGTTGGGGGTAGATTAGAATTTGAAGAATGAAGAATCTAAACAACGAAGTAATTGAAGTTAGCTAGTAGTGATCCCGAGGTAAGTTAACCGAGTAACAAATTGATGGACTCGAAAATGAAAATAATCACCAAATCCGTTACTTAGTCAATTTCTTTACAACCTTCTTGACACCTATTTAAACGACTTATTAAAATCATTCCAAAGGCGTGAATACACAAAAACAGAGAATAACCTGACAAATTGCCTTCCTGATTAGAACAAAAGCAAGAATTCTGAAAGTAGTTAGAAGAAGAGAAACAAAGTCATGTTCCGAAAATTTCTAAATTTCTCTCCATTTTCGAGAATAACAAATCATCAAGATCGTTGTGTCCTTTTTGAGGATCTCTTGAAAGTTCTTACGAGAGCGTGTAGCTAGAGTTCTAGTGAAAGACTGAATGCAAGTTCGCATGAGAATCTACTACGAAGAGGTTCTGAACGTGGCGCGTGTGCACTAGTCTAAGTGTGGCACTTGGATAGCATTTAATCTTATTAATGCGAAGTGATTCAAAGTATATAGTAGTGTTGACTAGAAATTGTGTGTTTGACAAAGAAATAACAATTATAATTTAAGTTTGTGCCTTGAAAAATCTAGTTTAATTTTTTAAAATAGATTGTAAAAATATTTTTTAAATATCTTCTCACCCCCTCTATGCGTCTAAACTTTAGTTTATCAAATATTGTTTACCATATGTGTCTGGAGCCACCGGTGACAGTGTTTCCTCTACTACTGGGGAACAGTCTTCCCCAGATTCAGTTGACATGAGTGACTCCACCTAAGAAGTCAGTGCTTTAGATTTAGCTCTTTATCGTATTCTCTGAAGGCAGCTGCTTTTCAGGGGAGGATAATATTCCCAGAAGGGAACTTACTATTTAGAGATATATGCTACCCGTTTCTCTTGCCAAAAATATTCCCAACTGATGTCGGCCTTAAATCAACTTCCTTTTTATACAATAAAATAATTTGCAATTTGCTTTGTAATTAGGAACCTTACAAGTTACAAGAACTAACGGGAGATGAGCCAAACGTAGACAATGACTGCCCTTGCATATTTCCCGATCAGTAAACGGGTAGCACAATTTTTATATGTATTTTCTTTCTTGAATCAGTCACTAATAGGGCAGACCCGTGATATATATATATATATATATAATGAAAATATATAAATAATTTTGTATTAGTGTTCAAATTGGAGAGAGAATTTGACTTCTATATAATAGAAATTCTCAAGTCTCCTCTACCATAAAAGATCGGGGATTCTCCTTTAGGTTCTTAGAAGTTTCTTATATATATTCTAAACATTATTGGTAGGGCAAACATGGTAGTAAACCTCACATCTATGGATAAAAATCAATCAGCATCTCGCAAGCTTTAATTTATTTGATTAGGCCTCTCATATTTTATAAACAATCAATCCTGATCCTCAGCTCGATTTGACTGTTAAATCAAACAGAAAGTGATATGGATTGATCGAAATATCTATATAAGATAAAATTAGTTGTAAAAAAAAAAAAATAAGAATACAAAATTATAAATAAATAAAAAATGAAATATAATTTTATTTTTATTTATATATCTTTTTTTTTGAACTTTTTAATGTTTTAGTATTTTGTTTTAGATAGGCATTTCAATCATTTTTTCGTGTGGTTTAACGGCTAAATTGAACAGAAGACGAGGATTTTTTTTTTTAAACATGAGCATAATCAAATAAATTAGAACTTAATACCTTAATAAATTCTAAAGAATATCGATTTGTCACATCGAATATAAATTAAATTCTGATATAGTGAAGGAATGAAAGTCCAAATAAGCCTCAAGAATGAGTTAGTTTATATATCGGACTTAAGTGTATACCACTGTAGATTACTCGGTTTATACGTTTTAATTACAAACAAAAACTCACGATCAAAACCAAAAACAAAAAACAAAAAGATGAGAAAATAAATAAATTTAAATTGGCATATACATTAATTCAGAATTTCAGAGTAAGATGGATTCAAATTACTTGAAAACCATAACAATAAGAAAAAAGGGGGAAAAAATTCCAATTTTCGCCTTTCAATTATTCAAGTTGTTATAATTTTTCGTAATCACATATCAATATTGTTACATTTCATCTCTATAACTATTGTACTTGACATCATTTACTATTACTTTGGACAAAAACTAATATTTTTGGTAGGTGAAATTATTAATTTATGAAGGATCAAACGTTATTATTGAGCTAAAGCTAAGGCGACGCTTTAATATTTTGTTATAGTAGCGCAGAGCTCCATGCTAAATGACAGGTTGGCATGAGAAGTTGCACCGTATGGGTGCCGCAAGTGAGGTTGTCAAGCCAACCGGTCCTTTCCAAGTCTAAAGGTGATTGGTGACTCCTATAAGGCCAACAATTTACCTCCACAAAGATATGATGGTGAAAAAAAAAAACATTTATAAAATCATCATTTCACATATTAAAAAAAATATTTCTTTCAAATTAATAGTGAAAGGACGTACAAATTAGTAGTATGCAAGATTGGTCGTTTAGGGTTGAAATATAACTAAATTATTTGTTTATGGTGTAAAATGTCTGAATCCTAACAGTATGTAGTTGATGGACGTATACTGTAATGTTTTTTTTTTTTTTATGAAATATTACCGCTTGCTTAAAAAAGAAGAAGAAAAATAATAATAAAAAGTTCAAACGTAGACCATGTTATAAATCATAACCTTAATCAAGTGGTTTATAGAGCTATAAAGCATTTAATTGACTTACTGATGCACGGACACCTACCCTAGCTAGCTACCTTTTCTACAACGTAATTCTTAATGTGTGTATGATTAGATGGCCCTTAATTGAGTTCTCCAACTATGGGACACACTCTCAAACCTATGCCCCGGATGTTCGTGGCTCTGCAGAGTACTACCGCAGATCGACTCTGATCTGTCCCTCCCAAAGTCGTCTATCTATATATATAATATCCAAGTAATTATAATAACCGACATCTTGTCCCCTACATAAGTCATTATAGTACTACAAAAAACTATTCTTTATTCGTTCTAATTTTTTTTAAAAAAAGTTGTCAGTTTTTTATTTTAAAAGCAGTACTCCAACCACGTGAGAAGAATAATAAAGAGCAAAAAAAAAAAAAAAAAACAATAGAATAAGAAAATAACCTCAGCAATGGGCAGATAAAAAAGTTTATTTGGAAGCATTAAGTAATCATTCTTTTTCTTAGTCATTCTTTTTCCATTATCAATGAATCTTGTTGTGATTTGCATCGGTGATTAAGAAAAGATTAAAGAAGAGAAAGATAAATTGATAGTAGGATTTTACGTGGTTCAACAATCTAAAGTTATATTATAAATTAGTATTTAAATGAAGACTCTATGCATATGGAGACGCGTCGTGCTAAAAAATCGGGTCGTATAAACCAAAATTTCTTGTAGTGGCAGCCACACAGACCTATTCGTCCCTAGCTAACAAGAAAAACTACAATTACTCTCAAAGGTTAATCCTCTCCACTCTAATCTTTGGCCACTTATTTTAGCACTTCAGTAATACTGCATAGTTTCTCAAAAATGAAAGCCACTTGGTCCAACGAACCACTACTTAAATGACAATTAATAGCCATACTTATGATCTTCTTCGTCTCTCTCTGAACTCGCATTATGAGTAATTAATTTGCAGATTTTAATTTCGTCTCCGTCATTAATTTTTGCAGCTGTCTGTCAACTTTTGTGCGAAACAATTCTGTTTTCTGAACAGCTGACATAAATATTTGCATCTATCTTTTAAGGTTTGTGCAGAACTTAGATTCTCGCGAGGTTTTGTCTTAATCGTATTGCAGGTTTGTTTCTTAGAAATATTGAATGAATAAACCCATTAATTGCACTTTGCTTTTGATCCAAGTTTTACTCTTCACGGTACTGTTCTTTCTTCTTGTCAGTTTGATTTCTGCATGTCTCATTTCATTCGTCATCTTTTGATCTCTCCTTTTGTTGTGTTTGTGGTTACGAGAACATGAAGGAAGTATTTTAAGTTTAGCCTTGGTTCACTTAATCACAGTTGCCTAGGCGAGTGACGCCATTTTAGAGGGACAAAGTACACTTATTGAGAAGTTGAAAGTTTAAGATGGTACATCCATTTCACATGCTTTTTGGCAGTATTTATCGAAATAATCATAACATATTAACTTCATTGAACTTTGTAAGTAACGTTTACTTGGGGAGGTACATTGGGAGAATTCCATTAACATCTCCCTTAACTAGAGTTCTAGAGGAGTTTAATTGGTTGTAGAGGTTCGGTGTTAGAATAACGAGTTCGGTCCTAATGAGACTATAAGAAAAGTCTCGGAGGCAAGGTTGTTTCTGCTTGGTAGGAATCCGAGTAGAGTTATTTGGATTATTGTATCGGAATGTCAAAGTTTGTAAAGGGTTTATTGTATCTGAATCACCGTTCTTCTTATTGAATTTTAGGTAGCATTGATAGTTAAAAATATTTTTTTTTTTTAAGAGGTATTTAGAAGTTTTCCACTTCGTCAATAAATTTATTTATAGTAAACTTATAAGTAGAGCACACTTGAGACTGTGTAGATAAGACCTCTAGATTATATTGGTGACTTCCGTGGAGGGTCATGGGCTACCGCGCCACTAACTTTGTCAGGTTAAGCAAGCTCACTTCAGTAGACTAGTGTAGATGATTTATTCTTGTACCAAAAAATAAATTATCAAAAAATTACGACTGCAAAAACATTGTCAAGCTGAATTCTGATTGGAGTAGCAAGAAAGAAAGAATTCTTTTTCCCTTCGTTCTCGGTTTTATCAGGGAAAAAAAAGTTACAATCAACATTCTGAAATCCCATCTATTGTTATTCTTTTTAGTTAGAATTAATGTGTATTTCTTAGGAGAAGAAAAATAGGCTAAATTAATGTCCATTCCCCCCCCCCCCCCCCCCCCTCCAAAAAAAAAAATGGTATATATATATAGCATCCAATGATAATTTTTGTCTCTTTTTTAAAAAAAAAAAAAAAAAATCCAGCAAATAATAAAGCAATTAGTGAATTGCATCTAAAGTTTAGAGTTAAATAGCTCCGAAATTGCTTTAGCCAAAAAATAAGAACACTTGTTGGCAAATCAAACCCAGTATTCTTTCACTCTATACTTTGCTTTGGCCCTTGGACATGTACAAGATCAGAGTTCAAGCGATTCGTCGACAAAAAGGAGGCAGCAAATGTCTATTTCAGGATTTATGAATGTTCTTAATTAGCACGCTACACGTAAAGAAAGTTATAAGCTTTTATTAGAAGCAGATCTGCACGTGCTTTGTAAAGTTTTTTTTTTTTTTTTTAAAGTTATATGTATGCTATGAATTGTTTTCTGCACTCATTTGGTTTGCTTTAGATACACTTCACTCGTAGTACTTTCTACGCTTGAGAAACAAAGATACACCATTTCATGCACTCTGGATTATATCCTTAAAAAAATTGTTTCCAAATACTCGTTCGTCTTGCATGCATTAATTATCTTTAGATAATTTCCGATTGAAATTCCATTTCCCCAATTTAGTATCTAATTATGATTCATTTATAAGTACCCATAATCTAGGAGAGTATTTATTTCACGCCCTTATTTATAGAACAAAGGGATAAATACACTTTTGTCGCATTAAACATGTAATTTGATACTTTGTACCTTAAAACTACCCATTTTAACACGTTATACTATCTAACAACTAATCTTATACATTTTACAAATTCTGACAAATTAGACTGAAATGATGATAATATTTCTTGCCTGCTTGTGTATATGTTTATATCTATTCGGGGGTATTTTTGTTAATTCATTAAGTTATTATAAGTATTATCATCATTTCATATGTCAAAATATTCTATTTTCTTCTAGTAGTTTGAAATAAATGTGTTAAAACCCTTGTTGATATGAGAAAAATGTATTTATACTTTAGGACAATCTAAGAAATTAATTAAATATTAAGTAATAATGTAAGGAGAAAGTTACACTTTACACCTTACACCTTTTAACTATTACTCATTTTTCATTTTATAACTTAAATTACTAAACTCTAATTAATTTACACTTTGCCTCATAAGTTAAGATATTACAGTTAAAATTAATATACGTGACATAATATTAATCATAAAATTGTAACATGATTTGTGAAATGCTTATCGATAATTTTAGTTGCAAATGTTAAAAAGCGCATCGTTAAGAGTATAAAAGTATAATTTTGCCCGGTATAAAAAAAAATATATGTATATATATATATAATTGACCCTGAAATCTGAATTATTTCAAAAGTATTTTTCGAGGCGATCCAAAGGTACAGATGCCAAAAATGTCGCCTCAATAAAGCAAAAATTGTCTGAAAAAACGGAAAACCGACGCATGCAGACTGCAATGGCTGCTTTTTTGATGTTACACTGTCATGTCACGGCTACCTGATAAGAGGCAGCGTAAGTAAATAGTCATATAATCAGACAACGTACACAACATTCTGCTCAACAAAGCCGACGTGGTCCCCTCTTTTTCGGTAATTACGCCAATGTTCGTAAAATTAAAATTATTGGGTTAAATAGAATTTTTTTTCCGTTAATTTGACATTTGACATATAAAATTATTAATTTTGTTATATTTTATTTTTTAACTATGAATTATTTATACTTTATTCTTAACAATTAATTTGGACAGAAATTTATAATATTTTTATAATTATATTTTATGCAGAATAAATTCATCATTCACTAAACCAAAACAGTAATTTATTATTTATACAATTTTTTTCTAGGATGGTACTTAGTTTAATGTCTCACTTAATTTTATTAAATGTCAAAGATTGACGATTTAGTATCTTTATTTATTTAAACTAATTTAATTTTTTAAAGATAAGTGCAAGAATTATTGAATTATATATGACGGTCAATTATAATTCAATTTAAAGACCATATGTTAATAAATAAATTTATACCAAAATTATGCACCAACAAACATGCACATTACTTTTTCAGATAGAACATGTACCCAAAACAGTATTATCCAATAATTCACCATTTTATATATACTCTTTTAATAATTCCGACGGTCGATGGCAGAGAACAAATGAAGTTGGACGGCTAGGATCTTTCCACAGTAGTGGCTTTGAATAATCAAACGCTACACGCGTAGACAGAGGGCTTGGGATAAAGAATCATTCGTGGTCTACAGCCCAGTTACTGTATGTGGAATCTAATACTGCCCGAGAAATATCTGACTGTTGCCCGAAATCAGTCACATCTCGGCCCGGCGGCCCCCTCCTGACACGGTCAGCTACCCGCTCCCGCTCTCTCTCTCTCTCTTAGAGATTTCTCAGGGGACTAGAGGCCTCTTGGAAGGCAGTACTTATAAATGTGAGCTCTGCGCATAAATGGCGAAAGAGGCCACCACCTTTGGAAGAAGGTGCCGCAGGTTAGAGGTGGAGCGCCTCGCCGGGGACCGTGGGTGAAGTGCGCCCACTCTTATATGTAACAGAGAAGAGAGAGAGAGAGAGAGGGAGAGATATGGGTCAGGGACTGAGTTGTGCTTCGAGTCATGAACATGGGCTCTTCAGGGCAGTACAGCTTGGGGACTTGAAGACCGTAGAGGCTATGCTGGAGAGAGACCCAGCTCTCTTGCATGAAGCCACTCTCTACGATCGACACTCTGCGCTTCACATAGCCGCTGCCAATGGCCAGATCGAGGTGGGTGCTCTTCCATTCTATTATTCTGCTCTTTTTCGTTGGCGTTCTGGGGTTCTGATTTGTGGGTCTTTCTGGGTTTTTGCTTTCTGGGGCGAGATTCATCTTTGTTCTATTCAGTTCTTGGGTTCTTTTATTAACTATGTTTCTGCGTTTTGAGTATGTTGCAGATCTTATCTATGCTTTTGGATCGATCCGTAAATCCAGACGCGTTGAATCGCCAAAAGCAGGTACGAAGTTATTTCTGCGTCGTCTTAATTTTGTTTCCCGTATATTTCGGTATGAATGTGATGTCTCTTTTTGCTTGGAAATGTGTGATCTTGTGGTTGGGTTCTGTTTTTTTGCGCCTCCTTTCATTGTGGTTTTGATTCATTGATGGAAATGGTTCAGACTCCGCTTATGTTGGCTGCAATGCACGGCAAGATCTCCTGCGTGAAGAAACTCCTTGAAGCTGAAGCAAATGTTCGTAAAATTCCCAATCTTAGTATTTATCTTGTCCTTATATTTATCAAATTGAATAAGAAAGCTTATATAGGTGATCTTATTCTCAGATATTGATGTTTGATTCTGTTCACCGAAGAACCTGCTTGCACTATGCTGCTTACTACGGCCATGCCGATTGCCTTCAGGCAATTCTTTCGGCTGCTCAATCTAGTACAGTTGCTGTTTCTTGGTTGGTTTCTTCCTTCAAATTGATTTTGTGCGCTCTCTACATTGATTTGGCTTATGAATCTTCGATAACTGTATTAATGGGGATCTAATTACAGGGGATATGCGCGTTTTGTGAATATTAGAGATGGGAGGGGAGCAACACCCTTGCACTTAGCATCTCGTCAAAGACGGCCTGCATGTGTACATATTCTACTAGGCAATGGAGCTCTTGTTTGTGCTTCAACTGGTGGATATGGGTAAGAATTATAGATAAGATACTAGGCATCAATATCATGACGTTGATTTTTTCTTCTCGATTGATATATTGCTGTTTACAGCTGCCCGGGAAGTACTCCTCTTCATCTGGCTGCCAGAGGAGGATCTCTTGATTGTATCCGTGGACTGTTAGCATGGGGTGCGGATCGTGTTCAAAGAGATGCATCGGGGTATGATTTACTTGACCTTCATGATTTGAAACCAAAACTTACCTAGATTCTCAATTGTATCTCCTAAAAACTGTGTAACAGACAGATTCCTAGCATCAGGTGTTTGAACATGCTTGCCTTGAATAATAAATAATCTTTGGTATTCTTCTATATACGGTCTATCTGTATGATGTGCAAACTTGGCATTGCAAGTAGGGCTATCGCCACAATCAATTGCCATAAATGCAACTGTTAAATTTGGATATATTCACATTTTAAGAAGATCCTTAAGTTGAGTGTATACCCAATTGTTTTTCAGCCCGTTCTATTCAATTTATGCCAGCAAATTTCATTTTTGTGCCAGAATAGCCATTCACGCCCTATTATGTTTTAGTAGTGTAGAGTATCATTCCATCTTTGGGATGGTTTATAAATTTTTTGTCTTTCTAACTTTTGCCTCAACTTGATTTTTCAAATACTGACTGCTAAACTACTTGTTACATTGCCATGTGTTTACAGGAGAATACCATATGTGGTGGCCTTGAAGCACAATCATGGAGCATGTGCAGCCCTGCTAAATCCTTCATCAGCAGAGCCTCTTGTCTGGCCGACACCTTTGAAATTCATCAGTGAGCTTAATCAAGAGGCAAAAGCTTTATTAGAACAGGCCTTGATGGAGGCAAACAGGGAGAGGGAGAAGACCATCTTAAAGGGAGCTGCATGCGCCCTTACATCCCCATCTCACTCTGATGCTGGGGTTGAGGACAACATTTCTGAGGTAATTTTGCTCTCTGCCTGTTGAAATGCTTAGAAGACTTTGTTATTCCTCATCATCCAACCAGAGCGCACAATTTGAACTTCTATATATGTCCTATTCTTTGATTAGGTAGTGGAATCATAAGTTTTTCAAAGCCACAACAATAGCCGGACATTTTTGACCTGCAAAACTTTGCTTTTGAATTCAAATTTTAGGTTGTGAAAAAAAAAATTTGGAAGCTGAACAACTGTGTTCAAACTTGTTCTTGTATCTCTTATTTCGGCAAAAGATTTTATGAAGCCTAACTATGGGATACAGGCTGCAGTTGGATCAGCTTCAATCCACGTCAACTTGTTGGGTTTGGCCAGGAACTTGGGGCTACTACCAAATTATTTTGTCCCGCTTGATATGCGTGCTCTTTCCTTTTCAAATAAACCTTCTCTCAGACAGAATCCCTACATTTAGAAAAGTCTCAGAACTCCTTAAACTTTAGGCCTTGTGCCAATTTGTAGGCTGTTAGTTGTTATTATTTTATTATGTCAATTTACTTTAGTCAGTTATTTTGAACTAATTATGGACCATTACAGAACATTGCAAGCACGGAACTGATATATTCAGTGGGACAATTATTATGCAGGCCAGTGATACCGAGCTTTGCTCCATATGCTTTGAGCAGTTGTGCACAATCGAAGTCCAAGACTGTGGCCACCAGATGTGTGCACATTGCACTCTGGCACTTTGCTGCCACAACAAGCCCAACCCAACCACAGCGTGCCTAACCCCTCCAGTTTGCCCATTCTGCCGAAGTAACATTGCGAGATTGGTGGTTGCAAAGATGAAGAATCATGATGATTCTGATTGCAACATTGGCGATATCAGTTCTTCCAAGTTACGCAAGTCAAGGAGGTCCCAGAACTATAGTGAGGGAAGCAGCAGCTTCAAGGGCTTATCCGCAATGGGTCCATTCGGGAAGATGGGTGGGCGTAGCTCTGGTCGGATTGCAGCCGAAAACGAGTGGGTTGACAAGCCTTGATAGTTGTTGGCGTTTGGAAATCAAAGGATTTCTTTTGGTGATCAAGGATTGAGTCGCTCTGTCCAGGAGTGAAGGACAAGAGGAAAATAGGAAGAGAACACTATCGTTGCTGGACCCATTTGTATGTATAGATAGAATAGAAATCCATCTGTTATGTAGATTTCGGAAATAAGCAAAGAAGTGAGTTGCAGTTTGGGTTAGTATTGATGGTCAAGGTCATTTTGTAATATTTGTTTACTCGAGATTGAAGATGTATGATTGATTTTTGAGAGCCTCCTTGATACCTAAGTTTGTAAAGAAAGAAATTCCTTTTCTTCAAAGTTCAAGTCAACATTCTTGGGTGGCTGCTCTGCTACTGATAGGACAATTGGACTGCTACAGAACCCTTTGAAGGAGTCAAGGGCATGAGTTTTAACTTTTGAACCAAACCCAGCTCTCTCTTGCCTATGAAAGAGACTAAGAGAGAGACTCTTCTGGCCCTGTGATATTTTATACAAAACTGCACAATAAAATACAAAGAGAAAACTCCTGTTTGGCTGTTGGTTGTCATGCAGTCATGCCTCCATTGGCTTAATATAAAGTTTTGAGCTTTCTCATCTGACCTCAAGGCTCAAATAAGAAATTTCAGGCAAGTCAGATTGGATCACCCACTAGAGCATCTGGGTGGAACCCCCCGGGCTCATGAACATAATCTGCCATGATGTTGACACGTGGAGTGGAAAGTTGGGCCTATGAGTGTGAGGAAAGTAAAGAAAATTCGCAGGCCCACCTAACTTCTTGTGAGGGGTACATTTCGGTTGGCCTATAGCTTTTGGAACTAATGAGTTTGGACGCATACCAAGTACCAACCAGCTCTGTTCCGTGGGGACAGCCACATGATGGTATATTTTCCATGGCAGCATGGGTATGGCCAATATTAGGACTCATCGAATTATTGACTGTTTTCCCTCTCCTGCAATATGATGTAGACAATGTTGTTGACCTGCTCTCTGGGTCCCCATGCTTCATGAACCAACCACACAAGTGGGATCTTGTCTAGTGGGTCCCTTTTAAGGACACCTTATCACACGGTTCAGATTCAAGACACGTGGGTGGTGGGATCGCGGCCGACATCTAGGACAAACATATGGGCACTCTAGCAAGAGAGGAAAAATCCATTTGGGGCACTCTTGTTCACGTTAACATAGATACCTAAAAAAAGGGAAAGAGACATGAATAACACGTAAGATTATAGGATGCTATCTGAGTTGGTTTGTTAGTTAAGACGTGTCCCCTTCGGTGTACTATAAAAATTTCAGCTTTGGAAGATTTTGGTGCGTTTATTGGGGTTACGTACTTGGAAGTACCATAAAACGGTAATTCTCGATTTTTTTTTAGGCCAACTTATAAGGAAAGTAAGCATATCAGGACCCAATCCCAATTGAAATAATGATTGATTAATTTTGCTTGTAAAATTAAAATATAATTCACAAAAAGATTAAACACGTCAAAAGCGTGTAAGTTTTGGTCAGCACTGCTCTTACTTCATAGGGAGTATTTGTGACAATTAGGTAAACAGTTGTTTAATATTTGATTAATTAAAAATTTTAAGTGGATGAAAGTCAATTTGATAACCATTTGCATACTTCACTATATATATAATAAAAAATAAGAAAAAAAAAACATACTGCGTCTTCAAACTAGGTGGCCAATGATAATTTTGGAATCCAAACTACGCCTAAATTCTTTAGATTGAGCTCTCGAATAATTAAAATTTTATCAATTTGCATCCTTTAATTAGCTATTAAGATTGAAATGGGCAAAGATCAATCACATGGTATAATCTTTATGGAAAAATCCTATTAAAGGACATACATTAATAAATTTTGATAGTGAGAAGATTTAAAATGACGAACGTGATAGTTTAGACCACAAAACGACTTTGTTATAATATATGGACGTAAAATTAAATTTATATATGAATGTAAAATGAAGTTTTTTCAAACTAGATTAATAATTTATCGAAAATGATTTCGAGGCAATAGGAAAGGACAATGAGAAACGACAAATTAAAAGTGATATAGGTAAACTTAGAATTAATACACACATTGTTATGAAATTATGGAGAAAATAACAATTTGAATCTTGAAATCGTATAGCAAGATCAGAAAAGTAGACAAGAGAGTAGAGAGAAATAGTTATGCAAGAACTATGCTCTATTGATTCAATATTTGTATATATGTTATACATCTCAAGACCCCTTTATATAGGCATAAGGCTATACATAGAATTAAAAGGATATATAATGGTGAGAAAACCATGAGGTGGAGAAAATAAAAAGGTGTAATATTGGTCATCCATAATAATTCATAATAACATTGAATCTCGAATATATATATATTTGGAAAGGAAGTTGGAATCTTACAAGTTTCCCAAGTAGACTGTAGAATCCAATCGAAACAGTCGGAACATGAATCACATGAATCTGGGAACGTGTTCTCTACGATAAGCGAGTGATCAGGGAGCCGGCTATCATCACAGGTATCTATCAATCCTTTTCTCTAAGGGTTGTGGTTGAATTCACGAGAAGCAATAATAATATCACTGTTTTAAATCATATTGGGTCGTTCTCTAACAAGATTGTTAGCAGTAGATTATGACTAATATTTTGTCTTGACAAGAGCCCAGCACAATCGTGGCATAGACGTTTTCACTTAGCGTTTGGGAATGGGAAAGATTTGAAAGCCATGACACGTTTGTTAGATCTCACCGAAATTTCAGAATTTGTGGTCATGTACGTTTAGGTAGAGTGGGTCCAATATTACATGTGGTTTTGTGGAACTGGCCTGCAGCCAAAAAGATAATTTAATAGGACAAAAGTTTAGATCAACTTCTGCCCGTCACCTTCGATAGGCTGCCTTCAAACCCTAAAATATAAGTCAGAGTTGCTAGTTATCAACAGCTAGCGTCTGCAAGATTTGAGTGAGTGTCCATTTATAAGGTTCGTCCTTATCTCCAAGAATTACTTGAATGTCCGGTTGCCGACACTCGTGGGATGCTGCTTCTGCAAAGGTATCAGGTTCTTTTGAGAGATATATACTACCATATATGAAAGATATACATATATACGATGATGATCTCTTAATTATCATGTTTTCTGCTGTTAGTTTTCATAAACTTGTGAATGTGAATAGTAATTAAATATAAACACTATAATATTAATCTATAGAGTAAATTACAATTTTCCTCCTTCGAATTACAACTCGATTCTCAAATATCCTTACAAATTTTAATTCGTTACAACTCAGCCCCAAATTATTTTTCTCGTTGCGATTTCATCTACTAACTTGCTGGAGCCGTTATGCGAACGGTTTCTGTCTTACATGACGAACACGTGACCTTTTCCTTACATGAAAAGATAAATTTGCCCTTGTTTAAGCCCTCCTTACCCTTCTACGATACTTCTAGCTAGCGATTCGTAGACCAAAGAATCACAGTTTAAATAATTGGTTTGTATTTATTAAAAAAAAAAAAAAAAAGAGGATGACTCACTTAGACTCAATGTGGTCAAATTTGTCTTTTCAAGTATGGAAAATGTTAAGTGCTGTTGACGTAAAAATAGAAACCGTTCAAGATACGGCTCCGGCGGGTTGGGGGATGGAATCGCAATGAGAAGCATAGTTTAGAGAATGAGATGTAACGAATTAAAGTTTATGAGAATATTTGATAATCGGGTGGTAGTTTGAGGGGAGAAATTATAATTTGTCCTAATTTGTATGGCTCTAACAGAAATTTGTAGAGGGCATTTGAAATCCTAAAAACTATACCCATTAGGACAAAATTCATGCAGTTCAATTGACTCGATTTTTTGTAGTGTTTGGGTATAATATTTTATGTTGGTGTTAAAAAAGAGGCATATTGGAATTGGTGAATGAGTGCTAAAAGTAAAGGTAAAATTTTAAAATGTGTTCGATAAGAGTAAAATTTTGTTAAAATTTTAACTTCCCAAACACTATTTAATCCAGCTTCTCCTAAAGCTTGGGCAATATTTTTCATTAACACCGGCCGGCCCATGAGGTCGACCAAGCTGGCTTCATTATTTGATTGAGCATCTTGGGTTTTCATCATTATCTTGTTGGATGAGCCGGGTCGCAATTTCATCCGTGAATCAACCGAGATATAATCTCTCCAACCAAACAAGTTTTCATAACTCTCACCTCTTGATCAATTGATAATTAGGGTTCATAATGTTTATAAATCTTTTCACTCGTCTACCTACCCGTTATGCCATAATTATAAGCTATTAGATATTTGGTGAAGGCCATATACTATAGAGAAATTAATCTAGGTATAATTTAGATCTCTTCTCAATCTTAAACCCGTTAGTTAATTAACTAAACCATATCAAACACCAATGGTATATCTTGCCATGTTGTTCCTATTTCGTTCGGAGCAAGTGAGTTGAGATGGATCAGACCACCAATATAGTAATAAATTAAAGCATGGTGCTTCTCTACGTACACCACAAATTCTAAAACTGATCCGGTCCTTTCCCTTTGTCTGTACAAATATGTTTGTTTTTCATAGTCATTCATTAATTAATTAAGAGAAAAAAGAACTCTAAATATTCTGCGTTTAGGCATGGACACCCATCGGATTTGGTGTTAATTCTTTCAACGAGATGCGAGTCGAGTCTTGAAACGCTAGTTCACCAACAAAGCGCACGTCTATTTGTTTCCCAAGAGAGAGCGACATTAATTAATGATTTAAATATGAAAGCAAAACCTACCACAACCAATTAGCTTATCCGGACTGCACCAACATCAATCATTGTAGCACTGACCGACATCACCGAGTTGAAAAGCTGATCATAAAAATCTACTGATCGATTCGGTGAGTCACCCCACTTTCTTGGTCCCCATCTAAGGGTCTTTTAAAGAAGAGTGTCGTTTCATGAAAGTAAATAGAAGTTGTAAAGTTTGGAATAATATCGTGCATATTGGGACAAAAAAATTAATACACTTTTCTGCAAATATTTAGGTGGGTTTAAAGAGTCTTAGGCCAATTCAATTCCATTTTCTTCTAAGGCAATTTATTTCAATATCCTACGACAGGAAATTCAATTCCAATCAACAATCGAGAACCAAACGACGAATTTCAAACATTTTGTTTAGTGATCCGACGGTTGCCCACACATGCACATGCATGGAAATAGGGAAGCAACTCCAAACCCATTACCATGCTCTAGTCCTCTAAGTTTTCCCCTCTTGGCATCCGAAACACTATTACCTGAACTGCTTTGAGGAGGAGCAATGCGGCCATCAACAAAAAGTGAGTTTGGCTCTGTAAATGGCTCTTGCGCCATGCCAATTTCGTCGGGTCCAATGGTATTAGAGTTCTGGTTCCTTCTATATTCATCAGCAGCTTTTCTCTCCGCATCAAGAAAGTGGCGAAGAGATGGAGGATTCTTCACTCTCTTAGTGTCAGCATTGTCCGGCCTTAAGCATAAACAGAAAAACCATATCCTGGACTTGTTGCTCTTCTTTTCCTTTGAGGGCTCGGTTTTTCTTCCCCTCAGTGATCTTCTAGAGAGCTCTAAAATGCGGGAAACACCTATAAGGCTCCCAAGGGTGACGCTCTTGTCATGGAAAAAAGACCCTGTAGACTGCAATAGATCATATATAGTGATGTAAGCAAGAGAAACATTTCAGAATTGTTGACTAAATAGTACTAATCCTGTACTGAATCGGGTATCCAGTCAATTATCATAGATTAATATCAAAGCTAATGACCCTATATATAGTTTACTGTTTCCAAGTAAAGATTTAGGAAGGGTCATTCATTGAGTATCTGCTGTTTTAGGCTTGTAAAAGTTTTTATTTAAGATAATTGGTGACAGTTAAATCTCTAAGATCTTGACAATATTTTACATTAAAATTGAATCTCTAATATCATGATAATATCATGTCAAATCTTATAAATTGATTATGATATTATCTCTAACATTATCATATGGTTTCATAGCTTACTTCCAAATAGCAATGGGTTCTAGTACCATATACAGGTTGCAGAATGTTACTAAGAAGGAGCTGAATTTTAAAAGTTTAATTTCTAACTAAATCAAATGGGAAATTGTCATGATTATAACGATCAGACAGATAGAATTAATTAAAGCTAGCAAATGACATTTTCTAACTAAATCACTGTTGAGAAAACCAGAAAGTATCTTCGTTTATAAGAGGACAAACTGATAGAAACAAAAGCAATAATTCTGTTCTTGTTTTTTTTCCTAAGTGGCAATAATTCTATTCTAATCATGTCATAGGAACTTTTTTGACTTCTGAGACCCAATCAGTATGGAGCTAGCATCAAAGAGAAATCTCAGAGATAAAATGTGAAAGCAAGTTTTTTTACCTTAATTTCAGGAAAATACTACTGACCTCTGTATCTAAATCTGATGAAGAATCTGTGGAGCAAGTTGGAGAGCAAGTGAGTAAAGTGTTGAAAGATATCGATCCAGAGAGCACACGGTTTCTAACCAACCCGACTCTCACATTCAGCGGCTGCAAACCCAGAGGCCAGCCTTCCTCCTACGATCAAATCAGTCAGAAAAACAAAATTATAGAGTCTGGTTAACAAAACAGACAAAAATTGAACAATGAACTCTGCAGCAAGAAACAAGAAAACACAAGGAAAGCTAGACCCACTATCAAACAAAAACTACAAGAAAATAGTACGATCGCCTGTGAACCTGGACAGAGAAGAAAACTGGGATAAAACCCAGAGGGAAAAATCCAAATGAACAAGAGAGAAGCTGACAAGTGAATACCTGTCCAGCCATGTCTGTCAAGTACTAATGTGGTACTTGTACGTGGTAACTGATTATGGTAGAGACAGTCTAATGAAGTCACCTCAGGTGGCAGAAATTGAATGAATGAACTGTCATTTCCTTGGTGCGTAGGGCTCTAGCTAGAAGAGGACTGCGCCTGCCCTGCAGTGTGGAAGATTATTGAGAAGATGAAAGCTAAAACTTATATATGGGTGTTCATCAAACTGTAGAGTCGTTCAAAAAGTTAGCTTACAAATGAATGAGATGGAAAAAGCGCTAAGAAAAATAAGTAAGAGGCGTTATCATTTGTGCGCACACTCTTTCTATGCCATTCCTCGGTTATGTTGACCAGAAAACGAAAGCCGAATCATTTTGTTTCATAAAAAGTAGCCAAAGGCAAAAGCCGAGAAGAAGTTCAGAGACCGTCTTCCCAACTTAATGACAGACATACCCTCAGAAATATTTTTTACTTTTCTCTTTATATTACTTAGATTAATTTCGGGTCTGTGCTGTCCTCCGACGTATATAAATCGGACAATTATCATGTCAAGGTCTTAGAGGTGGCCCATGAGATTGGTAACACCTATAAAATTTAAAATTTAAAATCTTGAAAGAAATATACCACTAAAACACAAGTCTTAATTACTAAAAAGAGAAATTTTTCTTTCACGGCTACTAACAAATTTTCTCCTTTTAGATTATTTCTTCATTTCTTTTTGTTAAATTTATATTCTCCAATATTTCTCCTCGAGACCAAAAAACACATGCACCCATCCATTAGAAAAGTAATTTGACCTTTAAAATGGGAGGTAATATAGAGGCCAGGTTTGAACTCATGATCATCCCTCTAATATCCTATTAAATCATCATTTATCTCAAAAATTTAAAAAAAAAAAAGTTCTTTTAAAGTGTATTCTCCAATACTTCTTTATTATTTTATTTATTCTTTATGAAATAGGAAATTTGCTATAAAAGAATTTTTTTTTTTTTTGGGGGTGATGACCCATATGGAGGGGCTGAACTTAGACGCGACCTAAACACCAGCCTGTGTGCCATGTGGCTAAAATTAGTGGTGCTGGTGGCCCAAAATCTGGAAAATCCCAAAGGAACTTGGCGATCCAAAATTACAGTTATAATGGACGCATGTGGGGAGAAGGAACAGTTAATACGGTTCCTAAGAAAAGTTTCTGGCATCCCATGATGAGGTTGGAAGGGGAGAGGATCCAATGAAGTGGGCAAAGAGGGAACATTTTTGCTTGGTTGGATGGCAATGACTTGCACATCAAGAACTCCTCGGCCATCGAGTGCACCGTTTTGGTTGGAATTACAAGATAGGGTCGTGTTTTACTTGACAGGCCCAGCTTATCTGGGCCTATGGCTTTATTGAGGACCCATGAAGCAAAAATGAAAGCCCATAAATGTTTTATTTAAGACCCAGCAAGTGGAAAGCCCATTGGTAGCCGCAGATTCAGAGTGGGCCGTAGGTAAGATTGCCATGAGCCCATTAACAAGTGACAAAGCCCAGTAATTAAAAAAACAATCCAGGCTCCACCAGTATAGTTTTGGAGATAGACGTCTCATCCTCCACAAGGCCCGGCCTACTACAAGCTTCATCGCCATTTTTTATTTTATGCCCCAATTAGACTAATTAAACGTTCTCTTAAATTCTTGTTCAATGTGTAAATTTTTACGTCTTGTGGAATGTTTTCTACATATTTTCAAAATTAACATTTTGCTACGCTAAACAATTGTTCGAAGAAATTGATTTTGGATAGTTTTAGGAGTGAAAGTATCGAGAGGATACACTGCCAAATAGTTTTGCATAATTTAATTTTTTTATTTTTTTTTTTGAGAGAGAGGAGGAAAGGAATGAGAACTATAGAAATCAACTTATTGAACTGGCTCAACGCAATATCTCTAAAAGGGCCTACATCATGAAGAAGTACTGGTAGAGCCTTTAAACCTCCACCCATAGTTAATAGTGAGTTGACATTTTCGGCAGGCATGTCAAAGACTGGTGGGTCAAAATTGAAAACCATGAAATCTCTATAAATCTAAACCTTCAAAAAAAAAAAAAGAAGCAAACTCCCAGGAACAATGTTTGGTAATCGAAGAGAGCTCCCGAATGATATGTAAAATTCGAAGTTTAATAAGCTGCTTCCATCGATTAGTTTTGAGTTGCTCATGAACAACTGCAAATGCATGTGAATAAAGAAGACAACGCATGTGAATCCAACACGGGATGAATCTTGCCAAAAATAATATAATAAGGCATATATCTTTCAAAAAGAATATGCTTCAATTGTATCTTGGTTATAAGAGACAATGCCTCCTATACAATGTGGCATTGATCATAGTCTCTCTTCTTCTCTCTATTATTGTAAACATTTTCTCTACTACTACTACTACTTTTTCACTTCTTTAAAGTTAAAGGTCAAGCTCACTGTGTAATAGCTTACCTAAGAGACTAAAACTACTATGAAGTAGGGCTGCCCATCAGTGGGCCGAAACTAACTAGGCCGACCAAAACTGGCTGAAAATGACTGGGCCCAGCAGATTTTGGGAAGGCCCAATTTGGCTATCGGCCTAAGCCCTCTAGAAATCGAGGCCTTGTGTTCGATCCTTGGTTTCAGGGGTTCGGTCCACCGAAACCAAACCGAACTGAGAGTATAAGAGTAATTTGATATTTTTTATTTTTTTATTTTTGGAGAGTGAGATGACGTCGTTTCGTCTCACTATCCAAAATAATTTGCCCTAAGCCCCTCTCCCCCCGAGCCTCATTTCACACAACATAGACTCTCTTCTCTCTCTCGCCTCTCCCCACGATTGCATGATGCTTGCTTCCTCCGTCTGCCATCTCCGTCTCTGTCTTCGTGTTGTCATTCCTAATCTCTCTCTCTCATATATCTCTTCCTGGTTTGGTGTCTCCCTCTCCCTCTCTCTCTTGGTCTGCTAATATTTGGGACCTGGGTTTCTTAGAGTTGATTATTGCGATTTGGGTGGTTGTTGTTGGTTGCTATTTAGGCAGTTGTTATTGGTTGTAAGGGTGAGTGGAAATTTCGATAAGGATTCCAGAAATTCCGTTCCGATTCCAACATATATCGGAACAGGAACCAAAAGTTCTAGCGGAATTAATGGAATTTTCGGTTCTGATTTTTCTAAAAAAATAAAATAAAAATAGTGCTCAAAATAAAGTATAACACATGTAATTTGATTAAATGTTTATTTTAGAATCTAGATTTTGGATGAAAATTTTACATTTATTATTAATTTATGATGAATAACTAAAAAAATACCGAAATTTTAGATTTAGATTTTTTTTTTTTATAAAAAAAATAGGACTTAAAATAAAGTATAACATATGGAATTTGTTTGAATATTTATTTTAGAATCTAGATTTTGGTTGAATGTTTACATTTATTGTTAATTTATGATGAATAATAGAAAAACCTTCTAAAAATTCGGTCCAAAAAATATTTTTAGCTTGTTAGGGCCCAAAAAAATGTCGAAAAAAACTCACATGCTGAATCAGAATTTTCAGTTATGATTCTGGAAATTTCGGTAAATGGAATGGAATTGGAACAAAAAAAATTACATTCCGGAAATACCGGAACGAAACCAAAATTGGCCATTCCAATTCCCTCCGTTCCGGTACTCACCCTTATTTGATTGCGGTTTGGGAGATTTAGGTTGTCAGTGGTGGTAGTTGTTGGATCATGATTTTTCATTGGGGACCTTAGGATCATGTTCGTTTTCATCTTTTTTGTAGGATTTGCATCCTACTTTTATTTTTACCATCCAAACATCATAACACACACGCATTCCAATACAACACTTTATTATCTTTTTTACACACACTAATCTCTTTTAACAACTTCTGCACGCATTCTTATACAACTTTAACACCACCTAAATATTCACAATTTCATCAGAATCCTAAAAAAAACATGAAAACGAACATCACCCTAGTTTGTTGTTGGATTTTTTGTAGTTGATTTCGATTTTTTTTTTAAAATCAATGGTTATTGCAATTTTTGGTTTTAATCATTTGTCAAAAACCGACCAAACCAACCAAAATCGAATCAAGATCGGTCCTATCAGTCTTGGGAGGCTTCGGCTTAGTTGTCGGTCTGCATTTTGTGATTCCATGCCTCAACCCACTAGGGCTATTTTGTTGAACGGTTTCTATCCCACTTGAACGGCATATGACCTTCTACTTACCTTAAAAGATAAATATAACCACATTGATTCTAAGAGAGTCATTTTTTTTTGTTAAATAAAGAAAAATCAACTAATCACATATTATTTATTAGGTTTACGAATTGTTAGAAGCATCGTAGAAGGCTAGGGAAGGCTCAAACGAGGGAAAATTTATTTTTTCACATAAGGAGAAGATCATGTGAGACAAAAATGATTCGACATAACGACTCCAATAGGTTGGAGAATGAAATTGCAACGAGAAAAATAGTTTGGAGGTGAGTTGTAATGAGTTAAAGTTTGTGAATTATTTGAGAATGAGATGGTAATTTGAGAGAAGAAATTGTTTTTTACCCTTTAAATATAACACAAACCTAACATTTTTTCACACAAACTTCAATAACTTTTTTAAAGATATATTCTATTAAATCTTCTCTCTCATTTCTCTTTCACCAAACTTTAAATACTTTTTTTATTAAAAAAATTCTATGAAATAATCTCTAAACTTTTTTACAAATATCAATAAAAATCAATTTACAATCAAATATCATCAAAAAATTTCACTAACATTTTATAAACATCAATAAAAATCAATTTACAAATATCTTTAAAAAATTCATTAACATTTTACAAAACATCAATAAAACTCCGACCTCTCTAAATATTCGCACTATAAGTTTTCTACAAACGTTTTGCAACTGATGTCAGCACACAATCATAATCGTATGGTGTATGTCTGTCCCTTCTCAGAACCGACAGAAAATCCACAGAGAAAATCCGGTCTTTGCCTGACTCTTTATATTTGACCATACATGGGGGCGTTGTGTTTCCTGTTCCATCACTGTATCCAGCAGCACAAAACGAGTATGTATCCAGCAGGCTACCTAGGCTTTCTAACGAGTCTTTGGTGGAAACATTAATACATAATAGGTACTAGCTAGGCATTTTCTCTTGCTGTTCCCAATATTACCTGTCACCTCGTGGCACAAAAGGGTAAACAATTTTCCGATAAGTAGATCCGCAACAAATTAAAGAGATTCCTTGAATACTGTAGGGAGGAGGTGGGGGCCGGCAAGAACAGCCTTGAAGTTAGAGAAACCTTTTGAGTACCCAGTGATGATTTCTGTCATGTGAAGGAATATCCCACATGGGTCTGCTCAAATTCTGCTGGTAGAATACAGCGGAGGATGTTTGCTTCTCTTTGGCAAGTCAATGCAGCCCCATTTTTTCTTCTCAAATAAAGAAAGTCAATGCCATCCAGAGAGAGAGAGAGATCGGGAAACTTCACCTTCAAGCTTGAGAACTTAACAAGTCCTATTTTCAATAACAATATATCACCTAGGATACAGAAATATCATGTTGCATGGGTATTCTATGTATAATTCTTTGGCGACTCTAGTCTGGTTTTGATCTTCTGTTCGTACATTTGTGTAGATTCAGATCTGGGTCAAGTGCGAGATCGATACCTGAAAATTCTTTGCCGGATCAAAAAAATAAAAGAAACAAGAACAGATCCTACATCTTATATATGGCAGTGAAGAGGAAATAACATTGACGACAACGCCATTTTCGAAGATGACATGAGATCTGTGTGGGCAGTTCCACTTAAAAAGAAACAAAAAAGAAAAACAAAAGATAGAAGGGAGGAAGAATAACATAAGCTTCACATGACATACAGAAAAACATTATTTGGTTTCATCTGATCCTTGTCTAATTTTCTTAGTCTTACCACTAAGATATACGCCAACAACTGGAGGAAACAATGATTCGATCTCATTTGAGAGATCAAGCAGAATTCTTCGTCGAACGGCTTTTCGTTTTGTCAACGGAGTTGGTCTGGGTTTCCTTGGTGCAGGTGGGCATTCCAGAATCGCTGAGATTTTGTGGTCCAAGGCAGTTGGAGTCTTGAACCCATCATTATCATCTTCCACGTCCCTGAATTCTCCTGGAGAAAGAATTTTGAGCCGCAAAGACGATCCTGAAGTGTTGCATTTGTCTTCTTTTTCTTCGTCTTGTGCTCGTTCTCGTTCTCGTTCTCGTTCTTGATCTTCTTCTTCTTCTTTCTTCAGTCCTTGTATTTCTTGAAGCGAATACGTTTCTGGAGGTACTGTAAGGCTCTCATCGCGAAATTCCAACGCGGGTCTTACTCGGAAATTGAATTCCATAGCATTCGGATCTTTCTCAGAGATCAGAAACATCTGAGAATCTGAAACAGTACCCATTAACGGAAGTGACTTGCAACTCAGAGCACATGAACGGCAAACTAATACAAGATGATGGGAATTGGAATAAAGAAGGACCACAACAAACGGACAAGAAGATGAAGAATAAGAAATCTAAAGCTAGAGGGGACTCATGACAAGCCTAGGTAAGAAAACGAAAAAGATGCCGGATATAGAAATGAAATGCCTGAGAGGATAATCATAAAATCACCATTCTTTTTTGTTTTTTAAGTGATTTCTTCAACTTCTTTGGATTTTAGCCCTCAAGGCCTTCTTGAGACAGAGAGAGAAGGTGGGAGCCTTTAAACCCACTTCGGCGAAGGATCCAATGCATCTGTATATATAAACACCTCCCTCTCTCTCTCTCTCTCTCTCTCTCTCTCTCTCTCTCTCTCTCTCTTCCCTACGAGTCAGCCATTAACTAACCATATTATCTCGTTTAAGCAATCGCTTTCTCTGATTTCTACGAACTTTGATGCATCTATGCACGTGCTTTACTACAGGAAAACCATCTGATGTTAACGTGCATGTTATTTCAGTCGGCCCCCTATGTTCTAATTTGGCAGAGATGGTAAAAGAATCTCTCAGGATCTAGTTTGTTTTGTGTTCAAAACGATAAATTTCTGTATATGCTCGTGGCTGTGAAAAAAGGAGGAAAACTTGTATGTAGCTTTTCCAGAAAGCTTTTTTCAGTGGGACTTGCTTTTGCCGTCCTTAACCTTTGGGCCGCAAGAAGACAATGTGTGGTGCCACTTGTACCCGAAAAGTCCCTCCATAGCTTCTACACTCTTTTGCTCTCTTTCTCTACAGGATTAATGGGTCGCTCAAGTACTGTTGATAATTAAATATATAGTTTCCATATTCCCTCGCCATTTGTCTATTCCTCAAGAAAAACTCTCGTTAAAATTTGCTTCAGACATCAGATCGTGACCAAATAAATTTTCATGAGGACAGACCTAATGACAACCCCACCACTTGCCTGGACCGTACACGATACAATTATAAGTCTAGGCATTGCCGGTTGTTGTATTCGCCATGCGTTTTGCATTAAAAGACTGCAGCCTTGACTGCATTCTCTATCAGTTGTTTTCATTTGGGGCCCCTAGATCTGCAGGCCATATTCTCGTGTTATCGAATCATGGAGAAGCTAGCTGGTCCGCTTAGGATTCCCGTGCGTTGAACTTGATCAGAGGAACCGAGCTAGGGAGTTGTAATTCTGTATGTACGTTCTTATAGTGTTCTAGGTCATTTATTCAACACAACAATGATGGAAATACAAAAAGTAAGATAACGACTACTTAAATCGCAGGAAAATCTAGTCATGGAAAGGAGGTTTATAGCTAGCTAGCTTCTCGGCCGGCCGGCCGGCCACTCTTTTCGCCAGTGTTTGTAGTTATAGAATCTCTTGAGATGATAAAACGACGCGACGGATAACTCTCTTTTCTTGACTGGAAAGTAACTGGGGGGGCCCGAGTGGATTGCATGGATTTCACCGCATGTTTGTACCTTATAAGAGTGGCAATTAATTTGAGGACCACATTAGTACTGTTACCTCAAAAGACAAAACAAAATGATGGAAGCTGTATATATTACACCGGCCGGAAGCTTCTGTTTTCAATTTCTTATTTCCAGCGACTTAGGGGCTTTTTCTTTTGTTGTATTATTTTTCTAGGGCTAGATAAAAACCAGGTCTTTGAATTATGGTGCACTCAAAATTACGTCAAATATTTAGAGTAATTTCTAAAACTTGAGGAAAATTTTTTTAATTAACTATGAATACAAAGTTATTTATAAACACATACCGCACCCTTTAATTATAAGTATCCTAACACTTTGCATCTCAAATTATCATTTGTCAAGTTACATCGATTGACCAATTACTAGTTTAGATATTTTGCACTTTCCATCAAAATGTTCTGTTAAATTAGATCAATTTTTTTTTCTTTTTCCTCTATTGACAAATTTAACCCATATAAAATTCATGCCAATAATTATGTGGGTGTAAAATGTGTTAAAAATCAATTTTCATCCAAATTAACAGATAATTTCTAACGGAGGATCCAAGATATAAAAAATCAAAAGTTTGTGAATGCAATGCGACAAAAGCTATAGCCGAGAATGCCAAGTGCCGGGATCTTGTAATAAGAAGCAGCAAAATTTGTTTATCTAAAATTATAAAATAGCTTAAAAAACAGAAGGGATAAAGAAGAGCTTTTGCGCCACTAAGTACAAAAACTTCTCTTCCGTTTAGTTAATTCCCTATACAACTATATATATCAATATAATTAAGCAGTGGTAAGTTAGTTTATTAATGTAATCTTGCGATCAAAAGCATCAACATGTTGTGATAATGTGGGGTACTAAGAGATTGCTTATAAAAGATAAAAAGTGGCGACACACACTCTCATGGCACATAATTGCGTCTCATGCTCATGCTTCATGATTTTGCTTCCCATCCCCGATCATCATGTCCCATCTCTAACAATCATCTCCCCCAATTTCAACTCTCCTGCCTCCTGCTTTCCCTGTATATATATAATATATATAAATAATTTACTTCCTTTCTTTCGCGCCATTTTCTTTGCCAGTGCACTCTCAGCGGCGGAAGTAGGGTTTTATTGAATAAATAAGCTAAAATGCCCGTAATTCATGATGGAAACAGAAATGAATTAATGTATACTTTTTTTCCACCATTTGTGTCAGATAATGATGCAGACCAATATCTCTAGCTATTGGGTCGGACCGTCTCACACATTGGATACTATATTAGGCCAACTAATTAACCTTTTTGAAGATCAGTGTGATCTTATAACTTTAAGCATTAAGTAAAACTAATTTGGTAGGTCTCAATATTGTTCTTTGGAGAAATTAAGTCAGTCGACACACATTAATGGAAATTAGCTGTCTTCGTGAGGGAATTGGATTACGATTTGAACTAACATGTGTACTTTATGTCACTCTCCTGATCACTAGATAGACAAAGAAATTAGAACTTTATCATTGTCGGTTGATTGATTGAGGGGCTGAGGACAAAAAAATATAGACAAACTACGATATTATAAAACTTACATATATACGAGGCTTCGTGATGATCAGCGTGCATTTATCATCCAATTAATCGTCATTAAGATATGCAAAAGTTATGTTAATATATACGAATGAACAACAGACATTGAGGTTAAGAGCATAACCGACTTAGATTATAGGCAGAAGGCCTCCAAAGTAGGAATTTGAAGAGAGATAGACACAATAGACTACAATTTAATGTTGTTCATGTAAAAACGTTTCAAGCAGCATCGACCCTACAATAAGATTAAGGGGTCCACCTATTATGTCTATCTCTCTCGAAATTACATAGTACAATTCAAGTAGGAAATTGTAGAGAATCCTCACTATGAATCAAATTAAATATGTAATCTCTTGGTTTATGTGAATATTCAATTAACTCCTCCAAAAGAATATTGTAACCTATAAAATCTCCTTGTTTTAAAAGTAATGCAACCGATTTACTAGCTAGTACTTTCTTGCTTGTCATAATTTATACCATTTGATCGAAATAATATGTCCAATAGAATCTCCTTAGTTGGGGGCCGGAGAGTTGCCAATTCTATCATCTACACTTGGTTACTAACCTTTTAAAGTTATTTCCCAACCAGAAGAAGAATCTCTTAACTTTTAAACTATTGGGACGGATTTATTTAATTTTCTAGTAATACTCGTTGACAGCTTGTTTCCTCGTCAAAAGGAAAATGCTACTTTTTCTTGTTTGCTGTGCATTAATTTGTGTCAGTACCAGGAATGAAGTTGTCGTGTCCTGTCCTCCGGTTTTAATTGAGACACTCCAATTGAATGTCTCGTGGGTCTGCATTAATTATTGTCCGAAGAACAGATGTACCACTCATTTAACGTGAGCCTCGGTATAAATTTTTAATTTTAGTACTGTCTGTCTATTCTGCGTGATAGAAAATTTAATTTTAGTACTGTTTATCTATTCTGCGTGATAGAAAATTTAAACTCATTCGGCTAGCTCAAGTAAAGCAGGGTGTTAAGAGTATGAAGTAGGCGTATATATATTTAGAGTTTTAAATCACCATTTGTGTAAAAAACTTACAATTTAAATGTAAGGCTGATTTGTAGACCGATTAATCTCTTTAAGTTTTGTCGTGACATTGAATCTAATTGTGTGTATACTTAGATCCATACAAGCCCGATACATATAAATGAGTGTCTACATTTCTCTCATTATAAAAATAATAATAAAAAAATTTTAAGTGATGAGTAAGTTTATAATATGGGGTCGAAAAGTACGTATAGTATTGGATTTTTTCTGTTTCTAAAGACTATCTTAATTGTGGTATCTTGTTAGGGTGTATTATATATTAAATGTAGATTCAGCTACTATGTGGCTCATTAAATGTGCAGCATTTTTTCACCTCTCGTATGTTAGCTTGTGTACCCAATTATTGTAACTACATATTCATAACTTTGGCCAGCTGGTGTTAGATCATCTTGACCTATGGATATCCTCAGGCTAAAGGTAAGCCTGAAACTACAACCAAAATTAGACGCCAAACATGTTCTATTTAAAAATTCTTCATGCCAAATTAATTTTTTTTTTCGTTTTTACTTATAGGTTCAAAACATTTTTTTTTAATTCTAAAATTTTAATAAATAATAAAAATAAGGGAAAACATCACTTTGAGGGCTCTAATTACCAATACAATTTCAAATAGGGTCTAAATTACCACCTTTGACACATTAAGCCCACAAACTACCGAATTTCATCACTTTATGCCCCTAAAAAAAATCCAACAATCAAACTCGTGCCACGTGTGTTATGAATGAGTCACGTGGCACGATTTTGACTATTAAATTTTATTTCAGGGTGCAATTTGATTAATTGTGAAAGTTGGATGGCTCAATGTGTCAAGATTGGTAATTTAAACTCTATTTGAAATTGCATTGATAATTAGAATGCTCAAAGTGATTTTTTTTCTCTAAAAATATATTTCAAAATCATTTCTATCCATCAAAATAAACATAAAAAATTCAATCAAATCATCTTTACGTAGTTTTTCACTAACTACCGTAAAAACTCCAAAATTTTTCTAAAAAATAATCAACCTTCTTAAATATTTTTACTATTTGTTTTCACAAAATTTAATAAAATTACTGATCAGATCTATATATATACTTGATCCATTTTCAGGACAACGCCAAAATTTTCTAACATTTTCTAATCCCTAATCGCAATATAATGATGCAAATCGCATGCCACGTAACAGAAGTTGGGAGGTTGGGCTCCCGTAGATGATGGTACAAGTACAACCTCAGCGCATCTACAGCCGGCGTTAGATGGGAGGTACGCATGAATCGGGACAGACGATATTTGTATGAAGAATAAAGGGACATGATTGCATGGCGTATCTGCTTACCTCACCGCACGATTTGACTTTGCTGGTTCCTAGAATCCTAACGAGATGTCTAAGGCCTTTTGTCTCTTCGTTTGTTTACTTCAGCTTGTTACTAAACAAATCTCACAACCTCAAGACAATGGTTTTGTAAGTCCTATTTAAGGAATATGGCCCCTGGTAATGGAGGGAGATACAGATCATCGATCTAGATGTAACGAGAGAGCATTTCTTAAACAATTAAAAAAATATATATAAAAAAAATCATTAATAAATAAAACAAGTACTTAAACATGTTACATCTAGCTAGAATTATATTAAAAAAATAAAATAAAATAAGACAACTACTTTTAGCAGAATTCATTTAAAATAAATTTATTCATTTCTTATTAGTTTGTCAGATATTGAAAATGACATGGTGAGCGTTTGTTGAATAAAAAAAAAATGTTCATCTTTCTAAAAATACCCACAAAAATCGAGGAGGAGAAGGTGATAGTGACCAAGAGGAGGGCAGAGTGAGGTCCTGATGATGAACAATCACATTTTCTCTAGTTTGTTTATAGTTTTTTTTTTTTTTTTTAATAACCATAGGAATTATATGGCCTCTGGTCCGACCCCGTCTAACTTGAAGTTGATAGGCAAAGTCGAAAGCAAGTATATGTGAATTGTAGTTGTCATCCGTTAGACCCACTGAAGAGACTTTTTTCTCGAACGCGTTATCTGCTTGACCAAAGTGAGCGCGGAGTGCTTTCTTCTTGACTTTTTTTGAGAATGGTGGTCGTTGCTCACTATCTTATCAGAAGATGTCACGACAACCTTTTGCTCTTTTTCTTTTTCTTTTTTGGTGAAGTTTTGGTTTGGACCTTTTCAGATGCTGCAGGGGAATTACTGCTTCGAGTTTAAATCCCTGTAGAAACCGCTTTTTCCTTGGGCTTGACCGATATACCACTTATTTTTAAAAAAAAAAAAAAAAAAGTTAAAATATTTAATTAAAATTAAGGTAAAATATAAAGTCATCTTTAATTTAAAATAGTTTGATTTTGATATTATATGAATCTATTATTTATCTTAAAAATTTAAATTAATAAAAAAATTTATTATTTAAATTATATCAACTAACACTTAAATGATTGAAAAACAAATTCACTAAAATGGTATTTAGGTTGTTTACTTTTATACTTCAATCCAATCAATGCATTGTGAGTGTAAATTGTATATTTATTATAAATAATTTAAGGTGTAATAGTTGGATTGTTTGTTGTGAATTTTATAAAAAAATATTATAGTTTAAGTTTCAAATCGCAATTTCTCCTTTTTGTTTGAATAGCAGTATGGCACGTAGACAGAGAAACGTGGATGACAACCTTCTTTTGAATCGTTCTTCGATAGTTTTAATAAAACACAGAATATTCCAGTTATTTTGTCGCCTTCGCTTTCATCGGAGACGCCAGGCTTTTTCTGAAGGTTTGAGAAGGAAAAACTATTTTATTAGGGGCACAATATTTTAATACTTCCTTTATTTTGTGATTTGTTGCTTCCTTAGGAGATAATTTAATATTGATTAGTTGACAATCACTACTGATTAATACAATTTTTTTTTAAGCTCATTGAAATCATTATATAAAATTCAGTTTTACTTAGTAAGATATCAAGGTGGATTCGACCCTCTTGACTATAATTTTGAATCTAATTTTATACTTTGCTCAAAAATCTATGTTCCCTTCAAATAAATAGAATGCTCTAAAACTCTTAATATTGTTCCCTTAAAAAATCTATGTTCCCTTTAAAATTAATCACTACAATTGTGGAAATAATAATGAAAATATAAAATATTGTTTTTATAGACAGTAGTTATATGAAAACCACGATAGCCTAAGCCTGTAGTTTTTTTTTCTATAAAACCACGGTTTGTCAAATATATTAATAAATTTAAGGCAAAACATAATAGTAAGTAATTATTATTTATCAACCCCTCAAATTTAAATTTATTTTATCACACTCCTTGTGTTTCAAAAACAATCCATCTTTACTTTCCCTTTCCCTTTGGAAGCTTCAGCTTCAGTCTTATAGGACAGTAAGAGATTCTTTAGTGTCTGTACTTCATTGTATGCATCAGTGAATTGATCATACAGGGAGACTTGGTGATCGACATCCTCCTCTGTCAGCTCGGTTATAATGGCTTCAAAGTAAGTCACTCTTTTCTTCACAGTGAGCTGTTCTCCAGCCATTTGAATCTGGCTCTAATACCAACTGTCATAGGGTTACTTTTCATACTAGAATTTTTACAACCAACCACTCAAGAGATAGAGACACATCTTATATTCACAACGTAAGAAGATACAAGGATGTCAAGAACTTTACAATCTCGCTAGACACTTGACTCAGAAGGCTCACCAAGATCGCTCACTTAGCTATTCCACTATGCTTGAAATTTGCATAAAAGTAGACAAAAAGTGATGTGGATTGACTGAAATGACATACAAAGACAAAATACAAAAAATTAATGAAGACAAATTTAAAAATAAGGCTAAATTAGTCTGCACGTCCCTGAGGTTTAACCTTTTCCCAGATCGGTCCTCAAGGTTCGATTTTCCCTGAAATATCCCTAGGGTGAAGATCCATTACCAAATAGATCCTGCCGTCAATTCATTAGACGGAAATGCACACGTGGCTAACGGCTTACACGTGGGAATTGACAGCTGGATTAAAAAAATTCCACAATCAATGTGACACGTGTCAGTAAAATAAAAATAAATAAAAATTAATCTAAAATTAATAAAAAAACATAATTAATTTTTTTTAATGTAAAAAAAAAAAGAAGCTGATCGGGGTCGGGGACCCCCGATCCTTTCCCGGTGGAGGGGTCACGGCGATGCTCTGGGGCAGTTGGGGGACCTCCCCCAGTCGCCCTAGAGCCGGGTGGAGGAGGGACTCCTCCTCCTCCAAACTGGGCGGCCGGTGGAGGCCCCCTCCACCGTGACCCCTCCACTGGGAAAGGATCAGGGGTCCCCGACCCTGATCAGCTTTTTTTTTAAAAAAAAAAAATTAGATTTATTTTTTTAAAAAAATATTTATTATTTTTTATTTTACTGACACGTGTCACATTGCGATTGGGCGAGATTTTTTCCAGCTGTCAATTCCCACGTGTAAGCCGTTAGCCACGTGTGCATTTCCGTCCAATGAGTTGACAGCAGGATCTATTTGGTAATGGATCTTCACCCAGGATATTTTTAGGGAAAATCGAAACCTGAGGACTAATCTGGGAAAAGGTCAAACCCCAGAAACATATGAATAATTTAGCCTAAAAATAAAATAAATTTTTGTATTATTATTTAGAAAATATTAGTATTTATTTATTATTTTTTAATATTGCCAAATAAATGGGCGATGATTGATTGTTTTTGAAACATGAAAGACATAATAAAATAAATTGAAACTTGAGGAGAATTGATTAGTTTTTTATGATATTCTTATAAATTTAAATGTCACTACAGACGTATGTTAATTCCTTTAATAAATATTCATGTTATGAAAGCGATAAGGCTGTAATTTTTTTCTGTTTCAATTGAAACAAAGAAACTAATTTTGTAATTTTGCAAAACCTCTCCATCCACGTAATTTCTCTGTATATTCGAACAGTCTTCCAAACGCACCATTATTTGGATATTATTATATGTCTACTTCTTGACTGAGGGGTTCCCGTCATTCACGTTCCGGTCCCACCTTCCCCCTCAGGTGCGCATGACCGACCTTTTTCATTGGTGGTGACCCAGCCACCAAGACTTTGAAAAGTACTCCTTCATTTTACCTACCCCGATTAAAAAAGTACTCCTCAAATTCCCATATCATGGAAAAAAAATTGGCAGCCTATTTGGATAATTTTGTGATTTCATATTGTATATTTTTTTTTTGTTTTTAGATATTCTTTTACTAGAAACTTTGACAATTTTTTGCTCAAATTACAATTATAGTTTAAAAAGAAACAAATGCATGCAACCTAATTTATATTACCTAAAATTTTATATGAATATCATTAAATAATATAAGATCTACTTATTATATTTATTTCTTTTTAATTTACACCTTGTAATTAGAAATATAAAATTATAGAGGATCTCGATCCATTTTAATACACCATTAGAAAAATAGAAGTTGGCATCCCTTAATTTTATTTAATTTTTATCTTTGAGCCCTTTCATATATAGTGCCCGTTATTTTTTATATAATATAGAACATAACTTGAGAATTATAACCTTTAAATTCTAGTCTTATATGTCTCCAACATGTCTCCCATCTCAAGGACTAATTCATTCTCTATCTTTACTTTATGGTATTCTTTTTTTAAAACTTACCTTACAATTGTTCTGCATTCTCATCCTTTCCTTTGTATTTATTAATGATGATGAATTGACATAATGACTTAGAAACTAAGGTGTCTATGGCTCCACTCCTTCCCATCCTATTTGTATTTTTGATAAATTATTGTTCAATATATATATATGTGTGTGTGTGTGAGATAATTAAAAATCTGTGTTCTCTTAATTTTTATTTATTTATAAACTTGATAATTGGATTGTTGGATGCATGTAGATTTTACTTCCACAAAACTACGATGCTGATTTCAATTGGTTCAACTTGTAGGAAGAATACTTTTGCATATTATAAGTGTAATGTTATAAATAATAATCTTCCTCTTAACTACATCCGAATGCAAGGGGGCAGATCTAAAGGCAAGGGTGTATTTTTGGAATTTTTTTTTTCATATTTTGACCTCTCTAAATTATATTTAAGTGAAACTAACCCGTTTTAATTATAATCGTGAATTCATCCCTCCTCATTAAAACAACACTAAATCTCTCTCTCTCTCTCTCTCTCTCTCTCTCTCTCTCTCTCTCTCTCTCGTTTCAAGCCTTAAATCTTGTCATAGTTTTTTCCAACATGTCTCCCAAGACTAATTCCTCTATATCGTTCCTCTTTGTTTAATATCATATAAAATGGCATGCCATGCATCTTCTTTTATGGGTTTACTTTTTATTTGTTTTAATAGGTTTAACAACGTAGATTTTAAATATATAAATTAGATTTGAGATGAGTTTCTCCTAACCAACCTTTTAATTTTCGATGATATATTCACCAATTACTCGTTGAAATATCTATGAAAATTGTTTCAGTTCATCCAATTGTAATCCAAATCGCTGGAGGCATGTAATATGATAATTTAAAATAGTTCTAATAAATCCAATGAAATATAAAAGAATATCTTTTTGGAAGGAATATATTTTCTGAATGGAATAGCATAATATCTTGTTGTTAGCTACCCTTTCATTTTTTCTTATTATTAAAGTTATATATATTTAAGATAATAAGGGAAATTCGTGCACCAAATTCGAACAAACCTAACTGCAGAGTTAGTTTATATATTTTTTGGGTTGAATAGTGAACCAAAAAACGAAAGATTATTTCATACTTTTAAATTATAGGATAAATGTCAATGCTATTAAATTAATCACATTAAAATTTTAAATTATTAAAATTTATTAATATTCACCTTCAAATAAAATTCGACTGTACATGACTTTAACCGTCGATCTTATTTTAACCGTTCAGAATCCTAAATGATGTTTAACAGAATTTAGGGAGCAAAGAGGAGCATCCGCAGTAGACATGGGTAAACTGTTCTGTCTCCCCCTTAGACAAAACCGAAGTTCCTCTATCTATCTCTCCTCTAAGAGCATTCTTAGTAGGTTCTCTATTCTAACATTTTGTTAGAATAGAGAACCAATTTAATAAAAAAGTCAAAAAATACCATGTAGCAGCTTATCTATTATAAAAATTTTAACAAAAAATTTAACATGAACGGTGGTTCTCTTTTTTAGAGAACTACTATTCACTTCACTATCTTAAAATATTAATATCTCTTTTTCTTTCTTTTATTTTTTTTTCTTTTCTTCTCTCACACTCTCACACTCTCACACTCTCTCTCTCTTTTATTTTTTTTTATTTTTTTCTTTTCTCTCTCATGCTCTCCCTCTCTTTTCTTTTCTTTTTTTCTTTTTTTTTTTTTTTTCTTTTCTTCCTCCAGATCTCACGTACTCCCTCTCTTTTATTTTATTTTTTTTCTTTTTCTTTTCTTCTTCCCATATCTTTAAAAATAAATATTTAAAAATATAAATATTAAAAAAAGAATAAAGAAATCTTTAAAAAATAATATTTAAATAAAATAATAAAAAATAGATAATTAAAATAAGAAATAGATAATTAATAAAAAAATAAAAAAGCAATTAAAATAGAGAACCAAATTTAAAGAAGCTGCTGAGAATGTCTGAGTCTCTAACTTTCGGTCTAACGTTATCAAGTCACTGCTAAAGTCTACGGCCACCTTAAAAGGAAGAAAGAAACCCAATACTTGGAAAATATATTCCGAAGGATCTCACTCTTTGATACGTTCGCCTCTCTCTCTCTCTCTCTTTCGCGCGCGCTAACGTTATCAGGTCACAGAAAAAGTCAAGGGCACTTGAGAAGGAGGAGGAAACGAATACTAGGGGAATATTTCACAAAGAATCTTTACTCTTGGAGACGATTACCGTGTTGAAAACTCTTTATTTCTCTCTCTCTTGCCGGAGAGTCCGGCAAGAATGGAGCTCTTGCAGCCCTTGCACCCTCCTCACCACGCCTTAGACGGGGACCGATTCTACGGGTTGTCTTCCTCGCCGAGTTTCGGAGGTGGGTTTCAGCGGGAGGTGAGCACGCAGTCTCAGCTGCCAGAGATAGTGGAGGAAGCAGGAGAGGAGAAAGTACATGTGGCGGTCGGGAAGACCGTGGACCGAGCCGTTGTTCTGCTTCAATGGACCTCCAAGCGGTTTGTGAACCGAGAAATTTGTATTCTTCACGTTCACCAGCCCTCTCATGCGATCCCCACTCTCTGTAAGTCTCTCTCTCTGTTTCTCTCTGAGGTGGATGCCGATTGGTTTCGTTAATGGGTCTTTTTTGGAATTCTTGAGCTGGGTGTTTGTGATTTTAACTGTAAGGTCTTTGGTATCCGAGTTCTTTTCTTTCTGTCCGAGCTCTTTGTTTGGGGGGGGACGAGAAATTTAAGAACATTATGCACGGACAAGTTTTCTTGAACTTCGAAGTGTTCTTTGCATTTCTGTTGTATTTTTATGCTCTCAATTATGTGCACTTCATTGTGGATCGAGTTTTGTCAGCGTCCTGACTGAGCTATTTATGTTCTGTTCAAATTGTGCCGAACATATGGAATTCAACATCTCAATTCCCTGCATGAGCTGTACTGTCTCTTACTCAAATACTTTTCGCAGTAGGAAAACTACCAGCAAGTCAAGCAAGTGGCGAAGTAGTGGCTGCACATAGAAGGGGGGAGTGGGCACAGACAATGAAGCTTTTAGATTATTACATGAGCGTTTGTTGTAGGGAAAAGGTGATTCTTTCTCTCTCAATTCTTTTTGCTATTGCAGTAGCTGATTCTATTTAGTTTACATTTGGGATTTGTTACCATGAAGCTCGAATCTGTGCGACACAACCATGAGTTCACTCATTTTCTAGTTTTCTTCTTTACTTTGTGAAATCAGTTTTAGGGATGACTTGTGTTCGGTCAAAGTCTGATGAAGAAATCATGGTTGGTCTCAAAATATGCCAAGTGCAGTAGAAATGTGTCTTAACTTTGATTCCTCATGAGCTTTGGTTTGTGTTATGATCTGTTTGCATCTGGCTTGAGACAAAGTTCTAGTTTTTCCTCTTGTTAAGACAGAATAATAAACTACAAGGTAATGGAGAACATTTTCTGAAAAATAAAATTCAGAGAAGATTTCCTTTATTGCTTTACTCATTTCCTTTGTTTCAAGAAGCAAGTTTGATGCATTAGTTGAATTTTCCTCAATATTTCTTGTGGTCAATCTGAAATCTCGTTTTTTAATGAAAAACCAAGGTGATGCAAGTGGATCATCTTGCTAGGAATTTTGTGTTCCGCTTGAAAATTTTCTTGAAATGTGCTGATTCAGAGAACACTGGGAGGCAATTTCCGTCATTCTGTAGAAATAGTATTGTATGTTTTCCCTTTTTGAGTTGCTTATTTACTTGACTCATCATGCTGTAAGCATTTACTTTACAGGTAAAAGCAAGCATTGTTACAATAGAGGCTGACCAAGTTCAGAAAGGAATTGTAGATTTGGTGAACAGACATGGTATTAGGAAGCTTGTAATGGGGGCTGTGTCCGAAAAGTAAGTGGTGCATCTGTTATTTTATTCTCCTCTATGGAAATCAATATATCTTATAAGCTAATATTATAAGAAATGATTTTCTGAGATATCAAAGTTTATTCACCAAAAGAGAAAAAACAAATGAATATTTTTTCATTTTCTTTGAGGCTGTGACTTGAGATATCTTATGTGAATTTGTCTACTTCTGCTTGGTAGGCTGTAGGACAGGAAATCTAAGATCTTGTGGTTTGCTAAGGTAGAGGAAAGGATTTAGGGTTCATATGAGTTCGAAAAGTTTGAATTTTGATGGCTATTAAAGGAATATAACAGGTTTTATAAATTATATGCAATGGGGAAATTAGGTATATAATGGCTGGTTTCATACACTATACAGGGTTCCACAGTTTCGATAAGGAAAAAGAGCTCGATATGTCGTTGCAAAGAAGGAAAAAAAAGAGAGGGTTTTGATCAGTTTTGGGGCTGTGGTACCAGTGAAGTAAGAAGAAACCATATGTTAAAGAAGGAGAAGAAAGAGAGATAAGAGAACGCACTAAACCCAAGGTGTCTCAGTATTCTATGTTCCAGTACTAGAGGTCTCTAAATCTCAGCACATAAAGCACGTACTCTGGATATACTAGTAGCAATAGGGCTAAAAGAAAAAAAAACCCGAGCCACTTAGAAGCTCCTGAAAATCTTTAAGTGAACTCAATTATCACAATATCCATACTTGCAGGAGTTTCAGAAAGTTACAGATATGCCCCTCATCCCAAATAACTTATGGATCATAACCAAAACATAAATCTGTTTTACCGCTAGATTTCTTATGACTTGACCTTCCAACCACATAAGACTTCTCTCAAGCCAGGGTTGTAGCTGAGCTCCATAAACTTCTTATTGAATTTGTTTCTTTAGTCTACAATGGTGACCAACCAGAATTAGATTTCTAGTTCAAAGCTTTTTCTTACAATTATGAAGGGACAAAAAGGACTTTGATGCAATTAAGTGTAAGCGTGTGTCCATGGAAGCAAAGTTGGAGAGATTTTTCATAAAAGATGGTGGAGAGGTTGTCAGTTGCTATTTTGGTCAAAAATCTCTCTGGAAAAGCAGTGATCAAGAGCTTGGTTCTTCTGATTTGGTTACAATACCAAACTTGTATGATGGGTTTTGATATACATATTTGCATGTTTTGTGGTGGGATTTAGCACTGAAAGTTGGTGTTCAGGGGTTGGGATTATTGACTAATTTATCTAGGGTTCAGATAGTTTGAATTTGGTGGCTGAAACAGATTATGACGTGTTGGAGAAATTTTGTGTAGCACCGATGTTAGATGCTTCGTGGCTGGTATGATGGGTTACTTGGTGGCTAACTGGCAGGGTTAATATATGGTCCTAGGGTTTTGGTTGGCAAGGGAAATGACTTGATTTGGTGTTGGAAAGGAGGAAGAGAGAGGATTTTGTTGTTGTTCAGAGGCTGTATGAACAGAGGGAGAGAGAGAAAAGACTGCACTAAGCCCCACGTTGCTCTGCGTTAAAACCACTCAATACTCGTTTGATCAAAGTCTTTCAATTCTGTGAGTACATTGACTGCATATGTACCAGGACTCTGCTTGTAGTCCTTTTAGAAAGATTTATAATTTAACTGGTAAACTAAAGACCTAGTGAAACCCGTACAAAGATCAACTAGAATTCAAACCAAAGCAAACCTGAAAGCTCTTAGGCATCTAGAAACTTCCCACTTGACTAGTTACCAACATATCCTTAATTTGCATGATTTGACTTTCAAAACCATATAAGATTCATCAGAACCCGATCTTGTATATGTGAATTACACTCATGAAAAGCTCAAAGATGCCAATAATGGATAATGGAAATTACATCTACTTTACTTTCTGCCATTGCTGCATCAGGCTGTGTTGGTTATTTTCTGCTGTGCGGAATACCCGACCATTTCACCAAACTTATAGATCTCTTGGTAATGCATTTGCTGCAAAGAATAGAAGTACGTATGATATCTAGTAATGTAGTTCGGATGAGTATAACTTAGATGTTCAACTTGGCTCTTTAGCTTCTTGTAGCATATAAACAGACATTGGACATCGTAAGAGTTGCAACTTTAGCACAATGTCATGGTGAACTTCTGTTTTCTCAATATTTTGTAAGTAATGGAAGTTATGTAGCTGGTTCCTATGGATGTTGTCCCTTTTGCTAGAGCATTACATGAATGGCTGTTTGGTACTTATTTTTGACACTTCTAATACCGTATATTTAAATGTGTCCCTGTCTGAATAACCTAATGGTTTTATACAGCTGCATGAAGGTGAAAAAGAGCTCCACCAAGGCAAATCATGCCGCCAAAAATGTCCCCTTGTTCTGTGAAATATGGTTTATTTATAAAGGGAAACATGTATGGACTAGAGAAGCTTCTGAAGGCCCAAATTATTTGCCTCCCTCTAGTCAACAAGAGGAGAATACAAGTGCAGATACCTTTAGATCCAGGTCATTTCGATTTGGCAAGAATAATGCAATCCATCCAGAATTTACTCTATGCAATTCTGCTAAAAATACATCTGTTGCTGGAAATAGCAGTTGTGTTCAGGGTGAAACAGTTCGTGCGCAAGTGCCTTCATTGCCCTCTTCATCCCATTCCCCTCACAACCTCAAGGATTCATTTTGTCCAACAACAAGCACCAGCTCAGACGATAATTCTGCTGAGAGAATGGTGTCTTCAATTTCTGATCTAAAGGTTGAGGAAGAGAGCCTGTATAGTCAGTTGGCAGAAGCCAGGATAGAAGCTGAGGTCTCTACAAATGAGGTGCTTGTAGAGCTAACAAAGCGCAAAAAGTTGGAGTCGGAGGCTGTTAAGGCTATCAGCAAGGTAAGAATGAGCTTGATGCCAATTCTTTGTTTTAGGAACATGCACTTTGGATTATTGTGGTTCCTACGAGTTCAGGTGTACCAAAATAGACTTTGCATCAATTTAGTTTATGCGTCTTAAATAGGGCTGCACAGAACCGGACCAGACTGCAAAACCGGACCGGATTTGTGGTCTTAGTGGTCCAAATCCGGTCCGGTCCAGACCGCATTTAAAAAACCGGTTTTATCCAGTCCGGTCCGGTCCAGGCCATTTGGGATCCGGTTTGGACCGGACCAGACCGCATTTATTAATTTAAATAATAAATATATTTTTTTAATACAAATTTTAAACTTAAAAAATAAAAACTCTAAGTCAAAATTATGCATTTTGATGCCCTCCCTAGTCCCTTGAGTCCCTTCCGGCCTGCCCCCTTCGAAATTAAGTTCTCCCTGTCCCTTGATTTACAAAAAAAAAAATAAAAAAAAAACTTAGGAAAAAAATTAAAAAAAAATTAAGAAAAAAAAAAAAAGGGGAAGTGGTCAGGTCCGGTCCTTCATTTTCAGTACAACCGGAAATCCGGTCCAACCGGATTCCAGTCTAAAAATTGGACTGGATTTCCGGTTGTGCAACCCTAGTCTTAAATTTTGAGAACCAATTTATGGCGCCTATAATGAAGTGTCAAGCTTCTTTCCTATGCTGTTTGAAGTGTTACTTGAAAAGAATAGGAAATGAACATAAAGTTTTGCGTGTACATGTTTTGTCTGTGTAATTTTTCTTTTTGGTGCATTGGAGGCCCATTCGGCATATAGGCTACACAGTAGATATTCCTCTCCCATGCCTTTTGAACCCTCCTCCCCTTGTGTGGGTGGATACAAATGTATACAACATGGGGTTTGGCAAGCAACATTAATGAACTTGTGTTGAGAACTTTCTAGACAAGACATGATTATGAAAATCTACATTATAACTCATAGCTGCGTAACTTCAAAATCTTGCTAGAGATTCTGTCAGTCTCACAATTTTTTATTTCCTCACAAGGTCAAAGTCTTTGAAACTGCCCATGCATGTGAAGTTAAGCTCCGGATGGAGGCTGAGGATGAGCTGAGAACTACGATACATGACCAAGAAAAGCTTTTGGAAGAAAGAGAAGAAGTAACTAGAGAGCTGCAGAGGACCATGAGAAATGTGGCTCTTTTAGACAGTCGTGCTCAGGAAGCAAACCGTAGGTGTGATGAAGCGGTTGGAGAGCTAAATTTTATTCAAGCATCCATTGCAGCTCTAAAGCAGGAAAAGCAGAGGATCCGACGACAGAAATCAGAAGCCCTACGCTGGCTTGACCGCTGGAGACGTGGGCAAGCTGGAGGCGCAAATTGCAATGGGTTCGTTGGTTTCATTGAAGAAGTGACTGAGTTAGCAGAATTTTCATCGTCCGATCTGCAAAGTGCTACATGCAATTTTTCTGAGAGCTTCAAGATTGGGCAAGGAGGATATGGTTCTCTTTACAAGGGTGAAATGTTGGGTAGAACTGTTGTCATAAGGAGGCTTTATCCACATTACATGCAAGGACCATCGGAGTTTCAACAAGAGGTTAAAATCCCCTCCTTGATCTTTTATCTGTATCATTACCAAAATAACTATCTTTCTCTACTGAAATAGTTATCGAGACTCCTGGTGGACTTAGTAGAAGAAGCCATACTTCTAAATCCTCGTTATGTGATCTAAAGTTCTCAATGGGGAGAAAAGATAGAACATTTATATGTAGATAAATGTAGATTGAAAAAGAAAAATGCTTTTATCTGTTGAAGGCAGGTTTCAATCAGAAGTTTCCGGTCCAACCCTGCAGAGACTTCAATAGCAGTCTAGTTATGGCACCTTCCTTCGTAGTCTTCATAATCATAATTGGACAGATCACACAGAACAGATACTCTTCCAGCATGGAAGTTTGTCTACATTCGGGTACTCATTAGGTTTCAGAACTGCTGTATGGAATCCAATAGTTTTTGTCTTCTAGCACGGAAACCCCCTTTTCTTCTAATATGGGATGGATTTTTTGACTAGATTTGCAAACTATAACGTGTCTAAGCCCATTTGAAACTATGGGATGGTTTCAGATTTTATATTGAACTAGCATCATAACTCATAAGTGTGCTCTCAAACACTTGTGAAACTTTGGGGGTGCTTTTAACATATTCTGTTGAACTAAAATTCAAGCTTAAATATTGATTCATTACTTTGAAACACATGGTGTTACTTCAATTTTCTGGACTTTTGAGCCCTAATTCCTACTTTATCACAAAATTTCTGTTGGAAGATTGAGTAGTAACTTGCAGTTTCCCATATTTTGCTTTCCTCGAAGATAACTAAATATTACTACTAGAAAAGCACTAGTGGAGGTTTCTAAATACACTTGTGATTCCCAAACTGCTGTTTCTGATAATATGTATTGTTTTAGTTAATGCAAATGTAGATGCCAAATCATGGGGGATTTCTGATCTAATCCCATAGCATAGTAGTTCCCAGCCTCTCCTTATTGGCAAGTTGAAAAGAAAATTACGTACCTGTGAATGACCCTTTTGACTACATTCAAAACTACCTTTCTTTTGATAAAAATTTATACGGAGTGCATAAGTACTTTTAAAATTTTAGCGGCAGTTGTTAAAATACTGCTTTAAATTTCTGGATAACCCACTGACATATGGTAGGGGGATAACAAGAAAAATTCTTTCAGTTGGACTTCCCTATATGCTCTTTCTAGATTTCCTGCTTCTCTAATAATGGATTAGCTAAATGAGTCAATGAGATGCGTGGATCATATGTCCTGAACTTCACTCTTAAGAGCCTTTGATTCACTGCTGCCTCTTTCTGCCTCCCTTTTCTGCTCAATTGTAAATTTCTGAACCCCCACAAAGGGGGAATTGACTGAACATTTCAGCTGCTGGCGCGAATTTAAGTACACCAAGATTTAGCAGTCAGGAATGTGTATTTTTCTTGTTTTGGCCAGATGCAAGTGATATGTTACATTCCATTGGTTCTGAAATAACCTTCATTTTTGTGCATGCAGGTTCAGGTTCTTGGCAAACTACAGCATCCTCATCTGGTGACTTTGCTTGGTGTATGCCCAGAAGCTTGGTCCCTTGTATATGAGTACTTGCCCAACGGGAGTCTCCAAGACCACCTTTTCCGGAAAAGCAATATTTCTTCCTTGACATGGAAGACCAGAACACGTATCATTGCTGAAATCTCTAACGCCCTTTGCTTCTTGCACTCTTCTAAACCTGAAAACATAGTCCATGGTGATCTGAAACCTGACAACATACTTCTAAGTACTGATCTAAGCTGCAAGATATGCGATTTTGGGATTTGCAGGCTGGTATCTGAGGACAACCTTTCTTGCCCCAGTTTCCGCCGGAGCACAGAGCCAAAGGGTGCTTTCACATATACGGATCCAGAGTTTCAGAGAGTAGGAGTATTGACACCCAAGTCTGATATTTACTCCTTCGGGCTGATCATTCTGCAGCTACTCACAGGAAGGCCGCCAGTTGGGTTACCAACTGAGGTACGTAAGGCTGTTTCTTGTGGGAAACTGGCATCAATCTTAGATTCATCCACTGGAGAATGGCCTACATTTGTGTCCAGGCGATTGGCAGAGCTGGGGCTGCAATGCTGTCAATTGAGCAGTAGAGATAGACCAGATCTAACCCCTTCTCTGGTGAGGGAACTTGAGCAGTTGCATGTCTCGGAAGAGCGGCCGGTGCCTTCTTATTTCTTGTGCCCTATCCTTCAGGTTAGTGATGCTTCTCATGTATAATCCAAGTTGGGTATCACCTATACTAGGCGCTGGTTGGCCAAGTTACATAAGTGGGCTGATGAACCAATAAGCAACTTGTAAATACTCAGGCTTGCTAACCAAAACAAGTAGAGATCAAGCTGGAACTCCACTTATGTGTGACGGTCATGCCCAATCTGGATTGACCTGACCTCACACAGTATCTTCCGTTTATGATGGGAGGAAAAAGCTGAACTTCCAAAGTTAATAGCTGAATGTCCCAGAGGCTCTGCTTGCTTAGATTTAAGGTGCTGGAAAGTCCTAGACCCATATTTAATCACACATTAAATGGAGAAATCCCAAGTTACTTTGCAAAATCTAGACCAAGCAATGCTCTGAGCCTCCAAGAAAAATACTGGACTTTGGCTAGTGCATAACATCTACTTGGGCTTAAACCAAGCTGGTCCGAGCTTTGCTTGGCTAGTTTATGCTGGTACAATTCTTCTGTAAGGGTAAAAATGCCCTTGCTACTGAGAAAATGATATTTTTTATTGGAATACTGCAACTTCCCCATGGAGCTAAAATGTAAAATTTGTTCGATATTAGCAAAAATATAGCTACAATGTGTCGTGCGCATTGTTCGTGGGTCTATATCTCACATAAGACCCATCACTCACTGAGTTTCTCATAAACCTCTACATAGCCTGGATCTAACACCACAGGGCTATGTTTCCACCAGATTAGACATTATGTGGCTTACACTTGTAATGGGTTGCTTTCAGGAAATAATGCATGATCCTCAGGTGGCAGCTGATGGGTTCACTTACGAAGGGGAAGCCCTGCGTGGATGGCTGGAAAATGGGCGTGAAACTTCTCCCATGACCAACTTGAAATTGAGTCACTTACATCTTACTCCTAATAACGCTCTGCGGCTTGCTATACAGGATTGGCTTTGCAAATCTTGAGTCCATTTAGTATAGATGTATGTATGTATGTATGTAGTATCTTTTCATTATACATCTCTCCGGCGGTGCATTAATATGCATCCCTACTTTTTACCATTGTAGATAATGGCAATAAGAGAAAGGGGGTTGGGTGTATTTTGTCTATACTTCACATTCTTCATTGAGCGAGAAATTCTACATTTTCTATAATGAGCGACCGCCATTGTGGAGGCCAAGGAGAAGAGCTTCTTCAAGCACTGTGAATGGAAATGACGCCGTATTGGTAGTCTAGGAGTTGGCCAATTTTTAAGCTCGAAAAATATATCCATCAAGAACTATGATCACTTATGTTTAGCTGATAGACCTATGGATGAGCATGCATGTGGAGGAACTCGTACGAAATTTCTTATAATGGTAACAACTAGAGGGACATGTAAGAAAGCAGTAGTGAGTCTGTGTTAATATGGAGAAATCATCATGGAGAATTTTCAGCTAGTTTCCAAATTATTACTCAAATATCCGTAAGTTACTGTCTAAATTATAAATTTCATCATCAAGCTATCAAAATACATCAATATTCATCATCTAGTAAGCTTGAAATATATATAAAGCATGTTAAGTAGCACCACATCTACTTTTGGATCCTATGAGATGGCAAATATTGATGTATTCAGATAGTTTGGAAGTTAAATATGATAAAATTCGTAATTTAGATAGATAGATGAGATTTGAGTGAGAGGTTGGGGCGTAGAATCGGAGATTTCTCAATGATCATTATATCCAGATTAGTTTCAATTAGGCGATTATCCTAATGGCTTAAATCCACCTCATATCCCTGCGGTATGCTTAAGTTGCAGATATGCCTATATGGTAAAGAAAGTTGTTTTAATACTCCTAGAGTAATATTTATGTTAACAAAATACTCCTCTATCCACTTCCGTTTAAAAAACTAACGTGAAGTGGTGATGTAGCATTCTTTAACACGTATGCACAAATAAAAATGTGCCACATGTCATTTGGGCCCACTTTCGCCACATCATATGTCCAGTCAACTCAAATGCCATGTCATTTTTTAAAAAAAAATTAAAACCAAATTCGAGATAAGCTGACATGGCATTTGAGTTGACTAAACATATAACGTGGCGAAAATGGGCCCAGATGACATGTGGCGTGTTTTTATTTGTGCATACGCGTTGAAGAATGTCATGTCACCACTTCCCGTTAATTTTTTTAATGAGAAGTGGACGGAAGTGTATTTTGTTAATAGAATTATTACCTTAGGGATATTAAAACATTTTTTTTTAACCAAAGGGGCGTATCTACAACTTAAGCATAACAAAGGAGCATGAGGTGCATTTAAGTCTATTCTAATCAATAATTTTTATCAACTGGGTGTTGAGGGGAAACAGAAGGTTAGCTAGTGGGACATTTCAGACAGAATTTTTGTTTTTCGAATGCTCAACGTTTAGATATCCCACTTTGTATTGTATCGGACACATTCAAATTCCTCATTTTGAATTGGTTTTTGTCAGTGGCCTGAACAAATTTGTGGGTGATATTCCATTTTGACTTGTCATTCATTCTTTAACATCCACGTGAACTTTTGCGTTTTGGTTTTCATAAAACTCTTGGATTTGAACATTATGGTTCGAAATCCTGTCAAAATTTTTCCAATCAAAGCAATCTTGATAAGCGTTTCAAGAAGCTCAACAGTATGGTCTATTTTCGTTCTTAGTTAAAACATAACAGAGCTTTGGCATTGCCTCACTCGACTGTATAACACAACCCCTAATACCCATAAGCGTGATGACAGAAACAACCGAACCTCAGCTAGTTTTACTGATTATGGATCACAGCATCATCATTTCCGTCGAGTCTACGAAAGCAGTGATGCTGTGGTTCGATTATCATCGCCACTGAAGGGATGATCTTCTTCAATGGAAGTCACAATCCTGGGTTCACCCTTCTGAACATCCAGAAGTGGGTTAGACTCCCCTGTGAAGTTCCATCTGTGCAAGTCTTCCTCGTTGGGAGCCATGTTTTCTTTGAAGCTTGTCGGAGTTTCAGCTTCATCAAAAACCTGGGTATTCAACAAATTGTCCCAGGATTTCTCGTTGACCGCTACCATTTTATTGCCAAACTCAAACCTGAGATGTTGGCTTTGATGTGGTTTTTTAGCTTCTTTAGTCAACCCTTCGTCGGAGTCTGGAAGCTGGTTTTCCTGATTGTCTTGACCGATGAACTGAGAATAAGACCTCCCGAATATTTTTTCCGACGATGATTCTCTTAGCGTGCCTCCTTGTGCTGGAAACGACCGCTGGGTAAAGCTCCCAAAACCCTGGATACCTCTTGTTACCTTCCGAGCTCGGTCTCTCTCTTCTTTGAGAAGGGGGCCTTTCTCGAGCAGCTTCAAGATTCTTTCTGATTTCTTTCTAACAGCAAGGCCCCAATTAAATCTACATATAAGTACCGATCGAGATCTTGTCACAACCCTTTATAGAGCCAACATAGAACCAGAAGAAGAAATTTAAAAATAACAAGTTAGGATTTACAGACCCTGTCTGGTCTATATACTGAAAGCTTTGCATTTTGTTCATAACATCTTTGTCACTTTGAAACTCTCCTGCAACACTCTCTGGTCCATGGGTCAACAAGTGCTCAAGAACAATCAGGGAATTGTAAGAAACCCTCCAGTTCTTTCTTTCAAAACTCAGGAATCTGATGCAGAGTATTAAAATCAGCAATCCGTACCAATCCTAGCATATCAAAATGGGCAAAAGAGAAGGAAAAATAAAGACAATTAAAAAGAAAAAAAGTCATCAACCTATTGTGCAGAATTTCCACAATTTTCATATAATCTTCCAGTTCAAAAGCAGCCCTTGAAATGGAACCCAGGGTGCGCGTGTCTGGCGCCCATGTATTTCCACTTGTAGCTTCTTCTGTCATTCTGCAAACATCAAAAGCATCATCGGAGAGATGCCCAGATCACATACCAAAACCCAACAACTGGTCAAAACATGAAACCAAAGAACCACATGACAGAGATCTCTCGAAAACGTTAAAAAACTTACAATTGTGCAGGTGTGGCATCTGTGAGAGCCAATCTAGCAGTCTTGATTTTCTCTCTGAAGAAGAAAGAAGCTTGCTTTTTCAACTCATGAAAGGAGGATTTTCCCATCTCGCTGCTATTGTCTTTGCTCAAGATAGACATCTCTAAGAAGGAAGAAAAGATGTCGGGCTAGAGGCTAGACAGTCCCTATATATTTTGCCTGTGACACAAAGAGGATAGAGTCTACAAAAGGAGAAGGCACAACTAATCCTATGTCACAACAAGACCAAACACACCCAACAACAATATAGGGGTCTGCAGATTTGTAATACCTAATACATGCGAAACAAATAAGAAAACATATACCTTCAGTGGATCGTCTTATATCAGGCGAAGATTTCGAAGAAGAGAATTTTTCAGAGGAGGGAGGCAAAATGTCTGTGAAGGTCGCATTCGGGGTGGAGTTGAGAGATCTCAGCCCGAATGCTGTGTAAAGAGCTCATTCGTCCCTTTAGTCTTCTCATCGAGAAAATATATTAGAAAAAAAAGGATTCTGATGTTAAGTCAACATCTCCTACAGTTTACTAGACAGCGGCCGTTTCGGGTTTGAATTTGAAACGGTCTATCTATCCACTGGAAGTGACGAGAAAAAGAATTGAAAATCTTATTTCTAAATGTATGTCTTGCGTTCATCTCCTATGCACCATTCATTTACAATTTGATATCACCCTACATCTCATTGATCAAAAGAATTAACAAAACTTGGAGTACTAAGTCATGTAAGTGGTCCGAAACCCTAATCGCGGCCGGATAAAGGGGATAGGCAGCCGAGGCGGCTGCTTAAGGTCCCTATGCCTAAGCAACGTCCCTCACAAATTAAATTGCTTTTATGTGTTGCCTATTTTCAACTAAATTTTCATTCTAGAAATGGAAAGCTCAACGTGTGTCTAAACATTTAGATGTTGTATCACATAATTTAGCACGATGGGATTCTGTTTATCTTTATCAATAACATTTTCTTTCTAGAAATATTCTTAGTTTGTGTTTGTTTACTGTTTTGAGGAGGTGAATAGTGTATAATATATATATATGACTTATATATAAAAAAAAATTACTTTATGCTAAAAAGGAAAAATAAAATTTTTTTTTTTTTTTAGGTATTAACATTTATTTTGTGTAGTCATTTTTATATCATTATTTGCTTTTTTTGAGCTAGTATTATCTTTGAAGCTTAATAATCTATTCAGCATATATATATAAGAGAGACAACTTTAAACTTTTGCCTTAGGCCTCTATTTACAAACAGGTGTCCCTAGTGATCATAATCCTCTATTTTTCTAGTATTTTAAGCTCATTCATATGTATTTTTCTTATCGACGGATGATAGAGGCACATAAACGGAAAATTGTGTATTTTTTTTTTTAAACTAAAAAAGCGAAATAGTATGATTACTAGCAACTGAAATATAATATACAGATAGAAAATAAACACATCTATTCTTCTATGTTCTAGTTATTTGTAAACAAAGGAAATATAACACGCTCATAGTTTTTCATCTTTAGGGGCTTATACCATTTTCTCTCAAAAAAAGGGTTATATGCATTTCATCTTAGACTACGGACACTTTTTAAAAAGAAAAAAAAATAGGTTTCTTGATTTATGCCACCTTACTTTTTAAAGAAAAAAATACATGCAATACAACAATAACATATAAACTATAGGGAAGTAGTCTAAGTTTATGCTTATCGTATAGGGAAAAATATAAATAGCATACTTGTACTTTTGGCAAAATTAGTTTCAGGACCTATGCATATAAATTTTTAAATTTAAGACCTGTGCTAGTTAGTAGAATCGAGATCTGACCTTTATTTTCGTCAATTACGCAACAAAAAAGTCCACGTGACACTTGATAAGTAGCTAGCGCAGTGTACGCCGGATTTTTCATCACTTAATTGACGAAGATCAAAGCAGAGTAGGGTCTCGATTCCACTGACTAGTAAAAATATTAAATCCAAAAATGTAAAAATTTAAAAACACGTCTCCTAAAACTATTTTTTTTTTTAAAATCACAAGTATGTTATTTTGATTTTTTTTCCCCTATACTATATGATTCAACGACGTCTATATTCAGAGCAGTATTCCATTTGAGACCAGCCCAGATAGTGTGTAGTCTGCATATGAAGCACACTAAATAAATTCCATTATTTTGTATATTTGAAGAAATAAAAAACCTGCGCATGAAGTTAGCGGAAACGTTGCATCAGAATCGTCCAAGTGGGTGGCGACGTGCGGAGCAAATATTCTAACGCCCTAAACACGACCTCTACAAAATGGCCTTTTCCACCTTTTTAAACGGACAAAGTTGAAAACGTCGCAGTAGTTGTTTATTAGAGATTGCAAAGCAGGGAGGGAACCTCGTAATTTTAAAAGGAAGATTACACCTACCTCACTGAGTTTTAGCTTTATATCAAAAGTCTCATTAAAGTTTTTTAAAAAACTCAATAAAAATCTCAAAGTCCATTAAGTTTTTTTATTTTGGTATGAAAAGTAACTCAAGCCAATGTTGTTACTGTAAATAATGGAGCGTAGTCCACTTAAGCTAAATATCAAGGCTAAAACCAATTTCTTGTCTCTGTCTACCACAGCTAAATGTTAGGGCTAAAACCAATCACTGCCAGTGTTTAAAATTTCTTGTCTGCTCAATTCTGTCTCTCGTCTGCCACAGCTAAATGTTAGGGCTAAAACCAATCACTGGTTGCCACGTGTTTAAAATTTCTTGTCTGCTCCATTAGGTTTCCCATCTGTCGCGACGAATGCCAAGTCGGAGTTAGTTTTTGTATCACATGGCATACGACGTGACAGAGAGAGACCGAATAGAGCAGACAATAAATTTTAAACACGCACAGCCAACGATTGGTTTTAGCTTTGACATTTAACTTAAGTGGACTGGGCTCCGTTATCTCTAGTAACGGAGTTGGCTTGAGTTAGTTTTCATACCAAAATGAGAAATCTAGTATGTTTTGAAATTATTTTTTAAACCGAGTAAGGCTTTTGATATTGAGCTAAAACCTAGTGTGCTCCATGTAATTTTTCCATTAAAAAAAGACCGTAAATTTGGCTATACATGCAGGCATCAGTTCACACGTGGCAATTATTCCTAGTGGATATTTGACTGCCTTATAGCTATTTTTAGCTGACCTTTTTTGTCTAATTTTTTTTCTTTTTTTAATTTGTAGACTGTATGTATGATACCTTGAATTATGTCCATGCTATACGGATGGTTAAAAAAGATAAATATTTAAGATTTTTTTTGTAGTAAGATGTTGACTTATTATTTCAATAAAGTATGCTGAGATACTATTTGATTTAAAAGCTTAAATTTATAGCCTTTGGAGTACTCATAGGTGTTACGAAAAACCATAATTATCGTGGTCACTATCTAGGTGAGAATTAACTAGGTTCGACATTGATAATCCCCAGTTAAGCGCAACCATGCCTGGTGCACCCGTAGATTCGCTTAACCTTGTTGGAAATTTTAATTTACAAACATAATTAACTCAAAATTTTAGTCAAATAAAATAATTTCAAAATAATCTCTCTTTCTTTATTAAATAATCTCTTCCCATTACAATAAATATAAAACATTATCTATACTTTTTTACCAACTCCCATCACATTTTACTTTTTCACTACTTTCTCTCGAAATTTAATAATACTCTAATTCACCACAATTTTTTCAACATTTTCAAAATTTTCATAAAATTTTGATTTGCAAACCTCCAGTTTGTTCACCTATTTATAACCAGTCCAATTTGATAATCCTAATTCTTCGGCCCATGTCTCTTCCTTTTCTCCCTCTTTTCTATTGGGCCAATCAATGTGGTTGTCTTAGAACCAACTTTTCAGTGCAATTTTAGGTCGCCTTAAAGTCTTGTTTGAGCAGGCCCAAACGACTTCTTATCTTGGCCATTGTAACCATTTTTTTGTGCTTTTTGGGCCATTCAACCTTTTTCGTTCTTTCGTTCTGTTTTTTTGTTTTTATTACTTTTTTCCGCCGGTTCATGCCGATTTTGGGACACGAAGTCCAGTTTTGGGTCCAATACACAATTAAGTTATCAGGTTTTCTTAAAAAAAAAAAAAAAAAGTTATCAGGTTTAATTCCAAAGATAGATAGAAACTCACTTTTCTGCTATATCTTAATATTTCCTTTAATAATTTGGTGGGTGGGGGTACCAACTAACAGTCTTTCATAGAAGAAAAGCTTTGTGGTGGTGTTCCAGAATTTGAGAGCGTGATTGGTAGAGAAAACCCAAATAGAAATCATATCCTCTTTACTCTCTAAAATTGAGCTCCATTCTCAGGTTTCATTCAGGGGCCTCTTCCGGTAATTTAATTGGATATGATAGACTTCGGCAATGTATAATTTGACCTGCTTTCAAGGGTTTTGTACAAGAAGCTCTATAAAAGTGGCTACTGGTTTCTATCCCAACAATTTATTTGGATCCAGTAGTTTTGGTTCCATGTACAGAGAGAAATTGTGGATCAAGAAGGGATAGTTGCTGTGGAAGTGTTGGACCTTCAACATTTAGGAGCTTCCAGGAGGTTTCGTATCTCAATACAATGTGTTCTGAGATACATTCGACATTGGAATCTTGTTAAGATTGGATCTATAATGGTAATGATTCCAGAGCTCTTAGTTTTTGAATTCAGGAGACAATTGAAGCTTATATAAACGGCTGCCTGAGATCAAGACTATGGAATTCAATCAAGAAATTTGAACTATGGAAAAACATCTTGTCTATGGTTTTAAATGTTTCATACGTAGCCGGCCAAGTTTAATTGTTACCACGATATTTCTCCGTTATAAGTAAAGTTTCTCTAATAAAATTCGGACGTACCGTCATCTCGTAATTGAGTGAGTAGCTCACACAAAGACACGTGTTTGAGTTTGTCGAGTTTAACAGGAGAATCAGACGGCAAGCTTAAGTTGACGTAGTTGAAGAGATATTAGGCTCAATCAGGTAGAATTAGACTTATGAAGAGCAATTTGATGTTGGTGGACGAAGAATGAATTATTATATTCCCCCTGGACGTTCCTCTTAAGAATAAATATCCAGGATCAACTTTTGTTTGGACTATGTAGATCGGTTCTCATAGACAAGTTGAACTGATGGGCAACGGGCACCGGGCATGCCCACTTAAAGCTACAAAACACATGCCCCCTTCTTTTTCACTCAAACGATCATTTTCTTTCCCCAGTTGTTTAGTTTATCTTGTATGTTACTAGATCGCAGACGCACTTCCTTCGTTCTTTTTGTTTTGGGTTGGGGTCTTGTCCAGGAGTTACATTGAACACTGAAGTCAGATGGGACGGGCAGCAGTAGACTACGTGTAGGACAACCCAAGAGTTCGATATGGGGCAAATTCCAGCCCATTAGAGTTTGGCTGAAGTTTAGTTATGTTGACCCCAGAACAATACCTCATGGCATGGCCTTGATTGAAATTTAAGAGATATGTTGACCCCAGAACAATACCTCATGTGAATCGAACAATCCACATGTTTCCAGAGCTTTTGGTTGCAGTAGTTTATCTGTCAACAGAAGGAAACTTCGTCAAAATTTCACTGTTAAGATTATCAAAAGCTCACTGTTCTCCCATACAAGTGTCCTGTCCTGTCGCACTACCCATCAATGAAGGAACTGCTTTGGAGATGTTGAGGATAGCAGAGCATGACTGAAATCTTGGTAAGAAATTTATTGACCAGATGATAGGTTTCCATCAATCACTGACATCTGACATTTGACATCGACCACTCCCAACTGCATCTCATTCAAGAAGTAGCTAGCAGTTACGATAATTATAATTGGTTCCTCCAAACAGAGTCTACAGGGCTCTTGTTTTGCCACGCAACGAAGACAACGACAACATACGCATAAACTGGGTCAAAGGGTTAGGATGTCCAGTGATTGGGATTATTGTTTTTTTTTTTTTTCATTTGTTTTGGTTTTGGGTTAAATCAATTTGAGGGCAACTAATATCATGCTTCGTTTATGTGTTCAACAATTCCGATCGATGTGGGTCTGTTTAGGACCACTTTTTTTTCTTTCTGTTTTTTCTGAATAAAAGATCTGCATGTATTCATCATTTACTTGCAAAAAAGGGAAAAGGGACCTTGAACAGTATAAGGTATTGTACGAAGTTGACTGCTTCTTGCAACACAAGGGACGATTGACTACACAGTGGTGCAGCCTTTCCGCCCTTGCAACGTCCAAATTGTTTTTGTTTTCTTTGACTTGAAAATGGCATCTGGACACGACTGGAAAGGCATATGCTTCAAAGGGATGCAACAGATCAATGGGGGTGACTGCCACTAAGAGGCCAAATTGGCATCTCGGTTTAAACTAGACAGTGGAAGAAAAAACAAAGAGCGTGTTGCCTGTGGAATATGATGCTATGCGTTTGAGAGTGCTTCCGACTTTTCTGCTACCAATGTATCCTTGTCAAATCAGAAAGGGAAAAGTTAGGACACAAGCACAAAACCTAGTAGTAGTCTTGTATGGCGAAAAGTGCCGGGAAACCTAATGGTTAGGTTACCGAAGTCCTCTGCACCTGGGTGGTATGTGGGTATTGAAGTCCCCGCTTGGTCAGAGTTTCGATCGTTGGTAGAGGGAGAAGGAGAGAGAGGGAGAAAAAAAAAAAAAAACAAATGGTTAGGTTTTTTTTTTTACAATTTATAAGCAGAAAAGGTGGAGAAAAAATTGCAGATGCGGAGAATGGGGAAAAAAAAATGCTGCTAAACCTACAAGACTGGGACAAAAGAATTGCAGAAAGTGATAGCTTTGATGATTCCGAACACAACAACCCTTTTCAAAAGGAATGCCATTTATTAGGATATTACAATATTCTATGACAGTTTTTATAATCAACATGAACCATCATTTACTCCTTTACACCCCTCACCACCCTAGTAAGTTTGCCAACTAAGTTCCTCAGGCACTTCCGGAGGGAGCTTAGTTGCTAATTTTACAAAGGTGACCAGAAGAAAACAGCAAAAAAAAAGAGGGGTAACGCTGACTCTGTAGCATGTCTCTATATATTTCTATATGTGGGTTCCTCCAATTATACACATGACCTCCATATCCTTCCCTCTAAAGAAATGACAATGATCGAAATATCATCGTGGTAACGCCGCCGATCCCCTTGCGGTATTTCGAGCAATTCGTGGAAGTCCATACCTGCAATAAAACCAGAACCAAATTCACTGAGTTGGGATTTCAAAAGTTAGTCACAATGCTCTAATCCTCATTGAAAATTGAAATTTGAAATTTACCAGCTTTTTTGGCCGCACGAAACAGCACTTCCTCAATCAGATGTTGGGCGGGGTCTCCTTCGGGTTGCAACGTGAGGAACAGTTCAACTTCAGAGACAGCTTCTTCATTCGTGAAGTATTGATAGAGCCCATCAGAGGATAGTATCAAAAACCTGTCTTTTGGGCCTAGTCCATGGTGGTACAGAGAGGGGAAACAGTTGATGTAAGGGGAAGTGCCAATGTAGTCTATTCTGAACATCTCCAAAAGGGCGTTGTTCCATTTAGGCTGCAGAGAACCAAGAAAAAAAAAAAAACAAGGGTAAGAAACTGGAAAAACAGTTTCTCAGTAAAACAAGAAATTTAAGCAGATAGATTTTCCCAGTGCAGAAGCAAAACATAAAAGAGATTTCTGCTGAGAACACATATGCTTGTAAACCTAATCACTACATGGCCAAGAAGGAATGCATACCGTTTATGTGTGGACATTATGACAAAGACATATAAACTAGTGTTCGGCTGGCTGACGAGCACATTGAACTATCCGTGTGGCTAAGCATGAAGCATCTAAAAATATTGCTACATAAACAGGTGATTTTTTTCTAGTGTTTCTGTCGAGTAACAAAGAGAAGTCCTCAAGTCCCTGTAGCTTAGGCTGCCAGTAGCATCATTCATCATTTCCTTTCTCTTGGCACGGCATTAATTGTTAAGATATTATACTATTCCTAGGTGCATTAATGAGGAAAGTTATGTATCTCTTTCTATTAAGCTAATGAACATGCAATAGGTAAGGAGAACATTAGAACAAGATGAATGCTATTGAAAATGTACAATCTTTATCATTGGCGAGTTCTTTTGTTATGTCATCTGTATATATGATCAGGATTAATGAGTTGCCAACACCACCCTATCTCAGAATGTGCATCCCAGACCATGTTATGTGCATTGTGAAGCATGTGTTCAACAAATTATCAAGATCCATATTCTCGCAAAAAGATTTACGTGTGACTTGTGCATAGTCATGATCAAGAATTTACTTTTTCAAACATCATTAAAGGAAGTCAAAAGAACTATGTATGTTCCAGATGGCAACAATCATGGAAAATTTTGTAGAAAGCTAAGAATGTTAAGATACCTGCTTGAGAAAACCAGCCCCAAAAGCCCGCGTGACCTTCAATGAACCCTTCACACGATCATTCATTACAGCACAAGCATCATCTAGATGTTCATTCTTTATTCTCTGAACCTCCTGCAATCAATAGCGAATTAAATCAATCAATAAAAGAACAAGACACAGAAAATCTACTGAAACAGTCGATCAGTGTGAACAATCCCAATTTAAAAGCTACACGTCAGAAAGGACTTTGTACCTCTTCCACACTAGTGCTATGATCCACGGTAAGCTGGAAAGCGGTCAGATTCGGACATGTGCTGGGTCTATCACCGTCAGACGCTTCCAGATCATGCATTGTTTCTTCGTTGATCCTCTCCAAGTTCTCCCGAATCTTGCCCAGCCAATAATCGGGCTCAGCTTTCTGAGCCAACACTGCTCGACTATCACCCACATTCATCACATACACATCCTCACCCTTCATTAGCATTACGAGCACACAAGAACCCATCAACGCCAACTCCGGATTCTCCTCGACCATCTTGTCGGCGACCTCTAAGTAGGCTTCCTCTGTTTTCCTCAGAGCTTGCGAAAGAGCTTTCAACACGTCTGAGTGATTGGTCGCTCTCGAACCCTCCGCTCCAGATTTGTAACTGCTATTCAGTAATTGCTCCTTTAACTTTCGGTCGAGCTCCACTCTCTCTCGGTCCCATTCACACCTCCATCTCCACCTCTTCTGATTCTCCTCCCATTTCTTTTTGCTCCTCGAAGATTTCTTTCCCCTCTTTCGCTTCCCATCATCATCCCCACTAGCACAGGGGTAATTCTCTTGCTCCTCAACTACACACCGAGCACACGTATCACCCAGCGTTCCATTCCACGCGGAGTTCCCATTGCAATCTTCCATTTCGGGATTGGTATTGTAATCGGAATCAGAATTCTGGGGTAAAACAGGGGAGCAAGTGGCAGGAGCGGAAGTGGTTGTATTCGTTGCGGATTCAACCTCGTCGTCCCACAATAAACCCTTGAGCTCCTTGTGCACGGCGGAGTACAGATTGCAGAGCAAGAAATCGGGCGCATCGGGGCCGTTGAACCCATCGTAGATCCCGACGAACACCCAACCGTGCTCCTCCGAAACAACGACATGTACCCGATCCTCCCCTGCTTTTCCCTGTGCCCACTGAAGATTCTGACTTTCGGAGGAGTCTTCGTCTTCTAAGCTACCATCGCTGCTCAAATTCACACTGCTCACAGTCAAATTCTCATTGTGGTGCTTCTCTGGCCCCACAATCCAATCGGGCTCTTTCACCACGCCGCCTTTGATCGGAGCCACCATGGAGTTTCGCTGGCCCCGTGTCATCGCCTTCGATAAAGCTCGCTGAAGGACCCGAATGAGCTTCCCTTTTCTGGATCTGGGCTTAAAAGCTAAACCCCCTTGGGAGAAGCTCCTCTGGAACTGATCAGAGCTACCCCTTTCGATTGGACCAGAGTACAGCCCATGATCGATCGGACCGGACATGAAGCCCCTCTCAATCGGCCCCGATAGGAACCCTCTTTCCAGCGGGCCGGAGCATGAAATATCGTACAAGCTACCGGAAATCGGACCGGAATTCATCAGATTCCTCGGGATTGGTTGGAGAGGAACCGAAGCGAAAGAGTTGGAACTCTCGAACGCAGCGGCTCGGTCACAACTACTGTAGGAATAGACGTCGACGACGGCTGTGGAGAGAGGCGTCCACGTGTTAGCACTCACTGAAGCTCCGGAGATAGTTTTGAAGGTGGTGGTTTCTTCAGAGTGGACCTTGGAGGAGGAGAGTCGGCTCGGGTCCGGTCTTACGTACACGAAGGAGTGTCCCAGGCCCTCATCCAGAGGGTCCAATAAACCGGGTAAGTCCTGCCTCCGGTGAGCCTCTTCGCCACCGGTGAAGCAGACCGTGATCTTCCCGAAACTGTTACCCATCGCCCAAAAAAAAAAAAAGAATGAAAAAATCGAGCTTTTTTCTTGTAGGAGAAACAAAACTCTCTATGGCAATTATCTCATAGCCGATTCCTTTTCAGAGAGAGAAAGGGAAGCTGAGAAGAAGAAGAAGAAGAAGACGTTGAAGAGAGAGGCGTTGACCTCAGAGGGTGGGCTTTTGAAAAGAGAAATCTGCAAAAAACAAAACAAAAAGAAAATAACAATTATTTTTGTTTTTATTTGCATTTTAAAATGTTCATGCTTTTTCTGGTGGGGCGTTGACTAATGTACGGGGTTTTAAGTAAACTCAAATGGGTTTAGATCTAGATTAGTACTAGAGATTACGCTTCACTCAGGAGCGTGTACCAACGCTCCTTCGCAAGTGGACAAGATTTGTAGGACGTGGGGTGGGCCCACGCGGAAGTCGACTAGATCTGAATCTGTTCTCTGGTGTGTGAATTCTCACCGCTTAATGGAGCGCGTTAAAATGGTGTGCCCGCTGGGGGAATGGGATGAAGATTGAAGGGAGGGTTCATAAATTCTGGTAGGATCAAAAAAGTCAAAGAGCGAAGCCCAATAAATACGACTTAGGAAGGCGTGCCGTAATTGCCGTTGGATCGGGCGGACTGGGATTTATTGAAGTAACGGTTGACTGACACGTGGTGCTCATTATTCCCTCCCTCTGTTATCCTTTTGTCAACTCGAGGTTTCCCGAGTTCTCTCTCCTCCTCCTACAGCTCAGCTTGACTTTTTTTAAAAAAAAATATTTATTTATTTTAATTTTATTTTGGGAATTATAAATATTTAATAAATTTGGTAAGGCGGGGTGGTTGCAGATTATTAAAAGTCTAATACCTCATTTCACTACAGTTTGAGAGTTTTAGTAAAATTTGACTGATATTTAAGCCATCAATTTGCGCTGACTTGGTATTAAATTTTGACCATTAAAGGGAAAGGTAAGGGGGGAGCTTTGCTGGATAAGATTTTCAAAGGCAATGACTCTTTCAACTTGCAAGCTATTTATTTCAAGTAGCTTCTAACTTTTGAAATATCTTAGGCACATTATTTGAAATTTCTTACTTTACCAAAGTCAGCTCTAATAATTATAGCTCCTCGTCAAAAAATTTGCTAGTCCATAACAAATTTCTCGTGCCCAGATCTTCCTTTTTATTGTTTGAATGGACAAGGTCTCTTGTTCATTTGTTTCTCACCTGATTCCCATATTTCGCCGCAATCTGATCCCTCAGCGAACTTTAAATTTAAATCATATGAACTTTTTTCATTTGTCAAGGCAAACTATCATTGAATAAGGTCGAATTCCTCCGATGGTATAAGTACCACTAGGGTATAATAAGCTTGTTAAGGATTGAACTTTCGTCGGGCATCACTCTTGAATCCTAACCTTAGCTCAGCATTACCAAGCCATCACTCACGTTGGTCGATGAAATCATCTCTTATTAATATAATAATATTAAAAAAATTCACTCAAATCATTTTTTTCTTTACTTTTTTATTCACTCTTATAAAATTTTATATTTTATTTCTTCTATAGTTTTGCTCTTTGTTTATTTATTTACTTTTACCTTGTGAGGCAGTGACACGTGGCAATCATGTCACTGTGGCATATCATGAGACAAAGGTAAATGGTTTTTAGGTACATAATTGCAATCCCAGAACCACCAAAAGAAAAAGGTTGGAGGGGGGGAACTATTCCATATCATGTATAAATATATTAATATTATCTGAGGGGACTAAAAGAACATAGGCTGTAATTAATTAAGGGATAGAAAAAGCTCAATTTCCACTCTCATAATAATATCCCATTTGAGGGTTTCAAAGCTATCATCATTCAATTCTTCGTAAGTGGAGAAACCTCCCTAAGCCACCATCTGCACGATCCCTTTTGGATTGCCCCCACCCACCACTCCTTTCCTTTGTCTTTCTTTAAACACTTCTCAAAACCTTGCATGATTAATTAAATAACCCCCCCCAAAAAAATTAATAATATCACTTGCACACTTAACCATTTGCATGCTGCAATTTTTATGCATTAATTCTGCAGAACATTTGCAGGGCTAGCTACGTGCAAAATTGTAAAGATTATATGAGGGTTTTTCACTAGTCTTCAATAGTAAGTGTAATTTGATTAAGTTCGTCCGGACCCCCAGTTTGTGTGCTTGAATTCTTACTCGATGTATTAATTTAAAAATGGGTAATGTTTAATAGTTTTGTGAGTAAACCTTTGGGCACGTATAACAAAAAAAAAAAAAAAGATTTCAAATCTTGGACAAATCTTCAATGACTAATTATGCAGATAAAATATTGTATAGTTTAATAAAGACAAAAGAGACTTTCATACAGTGTACTTTGAATAATGGCCAACACATCCATGATTTATTATTTAGAACCACCATTGGCATGGCTTTTATAATTCCCAATGGATGGAATATTGTGGCTGGATGCATTGACTCGCCCAACTTGTGCACACAAAAAAAAAATATAATGTCGTTTTGTCTACTTTAGCAGATGCTCAACCATATATATATATATATAAATAATTCAATTCCAACGTACTGTACAATCCATTGGACACTTAAAATACTCTTTTCTTTCTTCTTAATTTCCCTGAAGAGAGACAAATTAAACACTAAACTATGTGCATGTTGTAGTCCTAGCTACAAGTTGTATGAGAGTATAATTTTTGTAAGTTTGAAGGTTCTTGCAAGCAGGATTTAGTAGGTGAAACTCAGGAAAGTCTTAGCCTAAATGTTTGTTTTTTTTTTTTAAAGAATGGAAATGCTTGTACTATAATGTTTCGGCAACCTTAAATTGTACTGTACTTATACCCCGGCAGTAGTACAATATATCTTCGTTATGATACGTATAAATCCTAAAGTGTATGTACTTGTAACCCGGCAGTAGTACCATATATCTTCGATATGATATAAGCATAAACCCTAAAGTGTACTGACATACATGTACCTTCTAATTGGCAGTAGTACCAATTCCACTCACCCAATCCCAAATTAGTCCACTAATTCCTAGGGTATTACTCAATCCCAAACTAGTCCCTAGACTAGTACCTGTGAAATTCTTTGTTTTTGGTCATTTTATCAACTCAAACGACTCTGTAAATGAAAAAAAAAAATTCAATGTGGTTACCAATAATCGCATGTCCTCCTTAATTGCAAAATTACTCAGAGTGCCGCATGCTTGGGTGATTTAAAAATTAAGGACACGTGATTATTGATAATTGGTTAACACGTGTCCCCATTAGTCCCGTTAGATTTTTTCCATTTATAAATGATTACTCGAGTTAATGAAATAACCGCCTCAAGACACGAAGAATTTCACAGAGATTATTTTAACACGAAACTTACTCTAGAGATTAGTTTGAGATTGGGCAATACTCCATTGACTAGTGGACTAATTAAGCCTAAAAAGTAAGCCCTAAGAATTTCAACTTCTAAGACATCAAACAAGACAATATATATTCTAATCACTAATGTATCGTGAATCTAAACACTTTGTGATCTTAATTATATGTTTTGCTCAACTAACATTATTCCATATTAGCTCATGCTGTTTGGATCAACCTATCTTAAGCAGGCTGCATGCTCTCCCTCTTCAGCATTGTAGCCTTCAATTAAGAAGACTTCTCAACTACTATGGATGGGACGTCCAAAATATTCATATCTTTGAAGCATACCCCTAGCCTTGTTCCACCTCTCCTTGTGCTTTGCATGTCATGTAAGTTTTCAAATTGGTACGTTGGATGAAAGGTTGAAGGGGATCAAAAGGAGTGATCACTGTCCTTTGTCATGTCCACCATCAAGAAGATAATGTCTAGGGTCGGCTAGGTCTTACATTAAGTGAGAAAAAAAAATCGTGGTAAATTTGTACGAGTGCTTATCCCACGTTGGTTTCGCATTAGACAAGACTAGGCTTTATAAACAATTTGAAGAGGTTCCAATTAGTAACAAGTGGTAATCCTTTGGAGTACTTATAGTGCATGCAAATGTCGTTTCACATAATTGGTTTCTTTTTTTTTTTTTTCCTTCCTAATCTTGTTCCTAGTTGGAATTGGCTTTTGTAACTTGTTTTTCAAGGCGCAACAATATCCACAAGTCCCAACCTATAGTTTAATTAATATATACGATTTCCATATTAATTTATCTTTAAGCCGTGATGGTCCATGTTATAAGAATCTCCTCCACTTTTTATTTGAAGCACTCGTAGCATGCACATATGTGCTTCTCCTTTAATTTAGAAGATAATTAAGCTAGAAGCTGCAATATTTACGCACTAATCCTCCTTTGTGATCTGTTGTGCAATATTGTCTCTTTCCCCTCTCTCTTGGCTATGAGAAATTAATGATCAGATCACGTACATATCTCTACCAGGTACCGTATATATATGTGAGTAATCAAGACGAGCATTTACAGTCAAATATATGATCATCAGTCTTGCCTGCAGCTTATCGTTCCTGCTTCTGCCCTTTAAGAAAAGTTGTACTTTGTTGATGTTTCGCTGTCTCTGATACCAATATATTTCGTCCCAAGGCAATAGATCATCACCTGACGATAGTCTATAGATGCTGGTCGGATAAAGAAGTCACAATAGTAGCCAAATTGGTGGCTTGGTGATAAGGACGACATTTGAGACTATATATGTGATTTGGACGCACGGATATGGATCCGATTCTCTCTAAGATTTTATCAGTGACTTAAGTGGAAGATCTTGGGTGATGGGTTCTTCCGCTGATCTCTCCGAGGTTTGCTTGTACGCTAGGTAGGTTGATATCACTTTGTCTAGCTCACCACACAGGATTCCTCGTTACTCAAAAAAAAAAAAAAATAGCCACTATATAATGCATAAGTTTCTGTTTAGCACTAACCATTAAAGGAAATGGGTACCTTATCATATTTATAAATACATGTATTTTCAAGAATAAACCGGCAAGCAGAAGCGGCCAAACAATATCTCCCTCCCTCTGTTGACATCTCATTACAATTGTTGTCTTCAAATTGAGCAGACCAGGACAAATATTCAAGCACTACTTCTGAACTTCTGGGTGCATGTTGGGGATGGGGGTCGGGACCGGAAGACGGCCTGGGTGGGTTTTTCAAGCTACAAAAAGAATGTTTAAACTTCTTGATGTGAAGTAAAATTAATCTGCAAGTATAAGGAACCAAACAAAATTCAAGACGACTGGGAGTGCCGGAGAAGCTAGCTAGGACTAGCTAAAGATATTTAAAAATCAAGAGAATGCCAGCCATTGAGCAAACACAATCCAGATACTTTGACCCAAAGGGAATTTATAGCCACCATGGTCACTGTCATTGGCCGCCAGCAAAACCACCACCACTTCCCACTAGTAACTAGAAAGCACTATAGCCCTTGTCTTCATTCTGCGCCATCCACATATTGGATCTCTTTATATTTTCCAGCTTTGACAACAGGGCTTGCTGTCAATTCAGAAACATCTCATTGATCCTCTTGTCTCTCTTCTCCTCTTTCTCTCTCTAATTTCTCTCGTCTCTTTTGCTGGAGGACCATTTTTTGTGTTTGGGGAATATGGAAAACACTGCATCCTAGATAAGTCTCTCTGTTCACATCCCCTGCTTTCATCATCATGCTGAAAATGGGTATCAGGAAAAGGGTTTTTTTTTTTTTTTGCCAAATTTGAACTTGTCAGATTTGTCAAATGTTGGACCAACATTATATGCAGTTGATGTGTGTGAGTTCTTTGTTATTTGGCCTGGTTCTACACAAATCCTCTGCAGAATTTCGTTCTCTTCCAATTGTCAACTAAAATCCACTTCTGAACGTGCTAATTGTCAACTAAAATCTTCTGACCTCAATTGTGTATACCCAAATATCACCATTTCTTGTTGCTTCTTCTTCCAAAAGATCATTCTCTCCCTAGTGGGTCTTAGGCCAACTTCCCCCATCTTGACAACCCATTCTTTGTTCCAAGATTAAACCATCTTGACTTACTTGATTCCAGAAGATCCCCCAATTTCAAATGACTCACTTAAAAATATATGAGATTGATGGAGAGATTTCAAACCAAGACTTTGACTTTAAAACCTAAATATAACAAACGGGTGCTGTCAGCGGAAAGAGTAACAGGGATTTGAACGCGTAAGCTACAGTTATTGACCACCGTTTTCCCAATGGTCAAATACAATACCTATAGTTCAATGTCTGCTGGATTGCTCCATGACCTGGTCACCCTTTCAGCTGCATTCCCCCCACCCCCAAAATCACTCCTACCTTTAGAGTTTAGTAGACAGAAATTGCTTGTGTGAATATCCTTTTCTATGGTCACTGATTCATGAAATCTGTTGAAATTCTCAGTAATTTCACACGCAACGTAGCTTTCCAACGCGTAAAAAGGACACCTTGAACAGATGTCATCAAGATCTGTAAGTTTGACCCAATGATGTGAAGGAAATTGTGCATCTGTTTGTTTCTTTTGTGAATCGAAGTACCCAGAAAAGGAAGAGGGGTTGCATTGACCTTAGAGGCTAAAGTAGGCGAAATTCATATGAATCTACTCTGTTTTTCCCTCTTGTCTCTTCCAGAATATGACCCAGAAGAAAAGGTACCCAAAGTCAAAACGTAATAGATGGCGAAAATGACTACGGAACGAAAGATGAAATTGCTACGATTTCACATGATAATTTGGTTTAAGAAATCCCATCATAACATGGAAAACAACATGCAGGTGTAGAATTTTTCCTGATAGGGATGGCTCAGATTTGAGTCGATACTCCATGCACGGGGAAGGGCTAAGCCCAAGGAGCGCCACAAGGCATATACGCCTTCGAGATTCCCAAGTTTGTTTGTCACGGGCTAAATGCATCACTAGTTGTCTACGTCGGCTGGCCCCCAACAGCTTCATCACTGGCTCGTCTGGTTGTTCAAATGGGCTGGACATAGCAGGTGCAACGTCCAATGTTGTCAAGTTGATGCACTAAAGATAAAATTTGTCTTCACGATCTGGACAGATATTAAATTGTTACATCTATTGAATTGCTATCTCTCAAGTAAAGAAGGCTTTTGAAATCAGCCTTGGCTCAGCCCATACGCCATTCCCTCATTTTGATTATTCTCTCATCTTGCCCCTCAATATTGCAACCAAAAACAATGAAATAGGGTAATCAATATTCAAATGAGTTATGATTTGAATGTTTTTCTTCTTGGACCCTATATATATAATATATAATTTATTTGGGGTTCAAGGAACATGCATTGTACCCAGTTTTTGCATTGGAATGGGATAGACCTATTCAGCTAGGAACGCACTAACCGGGTTGAAAGCGCAGTTAAAAACCTATATACTTGAATCAACCCCTAACCCAAGTGTCATTGAAATCACATGCATCCGTATGCTAATATATTTATTCAAGTCAGGATCCTCTGTAATCTCTCATCCAAATTGTATAGGCTGCCCGAAAGTTTATATAGACAGTATTAAATGGTATAAAGTCTACTTATTGTGTCTATCTCTCTCCAAATTATATAGTGCAATTCATACTAGAAATTACAGAGGGTCCTAATCCTATTTTTTCCAACCCCCATCCCGAAAAAGAAGCAGTGAAGAAAGAAAACACAACCATAGCTATTAAGACATATCAAAATAGGGGATTTGCAATCTGGTTAAGAAGAAAAATCATAATCTCTAGTTATAGGTAACATTTGGGTGAAAGGCCTTTACCAAACCTGAAACGGCCTTCTTTTTCTTCTTTTTAGGTCAGAAGGAAGCAAATTGATAAGAGCATATTAGTGTTGTTAGTCCAAAATCTACTCTTTCTCAATATATCTAGTAGAACCTTTTCACCCTCCTTTTTGGTGCGTAATTTTTTTTTCTCTCCATCTTTTTATACAGAGTGATAGAAATAAACCAACCTTGCCACCACCCCATTCGAGCATTGGACAATTTGGACTAAAGGAGTACGTAAAGGAGGGCTCACAAATGGGGGGAGTCAGCATTATCACCACGAGACGGCCCTAAAGAAACTTAGTACTTTTAGTCAGTGGGCCTATAAAAGGGTATCCTCAAATAAGTTCTAATCATCGACTAATCAGGCTTTACCGATCAACTTTCTATAACTTTTGATCAAAAAGGGTTTTCAAAGCTGCTTGCTTGGGACCCGCATCTACAGTTTCCCACAAATGGATGGCTCCCCATGGCTAGGCATCTGAGCACTCGCGCAGTAGATTCCCCCTCTGCTCCCCCCAAACAGTCTCACTTAGATCTGGTCGTACATTGTCCTGTGGGCCGTGGCAGTGCAATCAACATCGAGCTTGCCTAGAATAGCGGAACAAACAGGCAGCCTTTGAACTTGTCCCCGATCACTGACCGTCCATTTGTGGGGCCACCAGAGTATGCCATCTGTAACCCACTCTCATTCAGTAATTACCAGCCCTACCAACAATTAAGATCTAGCAAAAATTTAGAAAAAAAAAAAAATTCTAGCAAAATTGCCCCCCGTTTTCGATTTGTCCAAAATGCCCACCGCTTCTCGTAAACTTGTAAGATTAACGACGCCCCTCTCCCCCAAGTTGTTTTCTGACAGCTCTGGCTTTTGCAGGAAGACAAGGCTGTGTTTTTCCCATAAAAACAATTTTGGCCGTGTTTGGTAGCTGATAAAGCGGAGAAAAATTAATGAAAAAGCGCTTTCAGAGTTTACAGACTTACAGTAGTTAAGTACACTCTCTGCTCTTACAGTTTCACACTACAAAACCCAATGCGGCCAAGCTGCCTGTCATGAACTCCTACAGTCCACATTATGGAAGACAACACTGCCAGAAATCCCATTAAACCCCCTTTCATACGAATCCTTGAGCAATCCCAGCTACATAAATTGAAACATAACAATATGCAGCGATCAATCAAACCGGATCTAACCTATATGCAACTACTGTGGTTCCTGTTCCTCTGCAAGGCTCCGAGGAGGTTATCAAGGAATGAAGCTTAAACATGACTTTAGGACAGGGAAAAGGAAAAGTTTCAAGTATTTGATCTTTCTACACTCCCCCCAGATGCCTCAACTTTTTCACTCCTTCGAGTTATCTGCAGAATTTGCTGAATTTGGGGTCAAACAGATTGAAACCCCAGTTCAGTTAAAAATATGCTTCCCAGGGATTGAAAAGTTTTTGCATCAGTTACTACTTTTTCGGTTACTGCACAAATGTAGAACAGAAAAGGAGTAATTAAAAAGAGACCAGAAATGGAGAATAGGGAGCGATCAAAGTCCAGACTTTAAAGGAAAGCTGCAATATCTGAACAAGAATTTACGTGGCTATAAACGTTGCCTAAAACTCGAGGCCTTTACAACATCAAATTGCACATCTTGGAAACAAAAATGGTGCTATCTGATATAAATTATTCAAGCATTGACACAAATTGACATTGATAAGAACGAAAAATTGGAAAAACAGGCTGCTTTTGCATCCCAGTTACCAATTCAATTCACCGTGTTAAAAGAAAAAAAATTCAATAATTATGGGGCAAAATAATTAATGTCGTACCACTAAATACAATCCTGTACACCACAGAGGGAGTAGCAAGCTCGCTAGACCACCCCCAGTAGCCGCTCCCGATGTGATTTCTTCGCGGAAACCCGGCGGAGACGAGAGATGTGAGGGCGGGCCATTCAGGAACGGCGAATTCTCTGGCGAAAGAGAGCTATCTGGCGGTGGAGCACCGGCCATTATGGCGCTTCCTGGCTTGGGATCCACCGTGGGGTTTTTCCCAAAAAACTCCCTCGGCAATAGCACTTCAGAGACCCCGAAGATCGCCACGGGGTTCTGGTCGAACACGGTCTGAGTCACCGACGCCTGAACGATCCCGGTATTGATGGCCACCGACCCGTTAACCCTCGAGATGTTGAGGGTGAAGCTCCCAGCCCCCATGTCTTCAGTTGCCAATGTGGGCTGAACTGGATTCACAATCGACTCCAAAGAACCCAAAGGATAGTAGGAGTGGAGCACGTGGAACTTCAAGACTACCGCTTTCTTATCTGCTGGCAGAGACTGGAGCCTCACGGTCGATGGAAGATCGGCGAAAGCCTGGTCGGTCGGGACGAAGAGTGTGATCCCAGCGCCGCCCTCATCGGCCTCGAACTCCTCCGCCACACCCGAGGCCGACAACATCGAAGCCGCAACGTTGAAGTTATGGCCGTCGATCAAGGCCTTGGTGATGTTGAGACCCAGAGGAGGACGGCTCTCGGAGGCCAAGAGATCGAAGTTGTACGGGAGAAGGAGGGAATTGACGGCGAGGATAGTGACATTGTACGGAAGCGTCTTGACGAGGTAGAGAACGGTGGCGTTTGAGGGGGAGTAAGGAGCCGGCGAGTGGATCGAAACGACGCCGTCGGAAGGGTTACGGGTGATGTTGACGGAACCATAGTTGCTGGTGGCACGGCCAGTGGTTTGGAAGAGAGTGGTGACGAGGATGCCGGAGGGGGGGATCTTGCGGAGGTCGGACCAAGAGAGATACTCTAGGAGTACGTGGTAGCGAACGACATCGGCGAGGGAGGTGGAAGAGATGTGGCGCGTGAGGACGTCGGAGGCGGACATGTTAGGGTTTGGAACGGCGAGGAGTGTGAGGGAGGTGCGCTGGAAGAGCTCCGAGGAGATGGTGGATGAGAGGAGGGAGTTGAAGGAGGAGAGGTCAGGGAAGGAGGAGAGGAGATTGGTGATGTTCACGGCGAGTATAGGCGGTGGCGCCGGGGAAAGGAGAAGGAGCAAATAGAGGACTGTGAGAGGGGCAATATGGGGAGTGCGGATTAGGAACGCCATTACTCTAGCACCACCCAGCAGCGGCAAAGACAGTGAGGAGGGGAGAAAGAGGATGAGCTACTGAGCGAGTGAGTGGAGGAGTGTGAGAGTATGATGGTGGATGATGATGTTCCATGTATGATGATCAGGACGATGTTGATAATGGCGATGGTGATGTTTTAGTACAGTCGCAGTATCACTTCTCCTACCCTGTTTTTTTTTTTTCTTTTTTGTTATATTTTGGACATTGGCCACGTGGAAAAACATTAAGACAGAGCCGAGGGATTGTGGGGTTGGAAAGGAAAGAAAATTCTTCCGCCGTGGGACATAACAGGTAGGTGATGGATAATCCAACGTCGCAGGTATAGTACTGTTTTTTTTTTTTTTTTTTAATCCAGGGCCGGCTCAATAAAATAAACCTAGACCTAAGCTTAACAAAAAATTATTTCACCCATTACTTTTATTTGTGAGAATTATGTGCACATTCAATTTTTTCACTGGATGAATATTTTAATCTATTTAAATAAGAGTCGCAAAAATGTGAATAGGTCTGTCAAAGCTGCTACCCTTAAACTGGCCCTCTGATATAATATGTTTGGACAATTTTAGTCCGGTTAGGTGATAATTAAGTGATTTACTTACTTAGTAGTTTAAGGATATGTTTATTAAAGAAGTTAAGAACTTAGCTCTCTTAATTGTTGTTATGCATGGGGAGACATCAGCTGGACGGCAACTAGTTTTCCATTAATAGGTGTTGACTATTCTATATGTTATATTAATTTTTGGAGAAACATCATAAATGCATATCTATTGGTTATAAATCAAATCAGAGCTCATAGCTTTTTAAGTTATTTTTGGACGCCCCATAAATTTCAAAGGATATCTATGATCACCCTATGATCAATTTAGCCATTAATCTATACTAAAAATAACTGAAATGCCACTAGAAGATAAAAATTAAAAATATTAAAAGATGCAAACAAACAAAAAATTATATATAAATAAAAGCACTATTTTTCAAATAAAAATAGTCACTATCTCTTATCCTTTTGGTTAAAAAGAAAGAAAGGGAGTAAATAAATAATATAACTATTCAACTGATGACCGGGAGATCCAGGACCTACTCTTGGTCAAATTCTGATCTTAATTTAATAAATCTCGATGATCTAAATATTTTATGCTTGCGTACGGTATAGTCTGGCTTCGGCTAACTATTTTGAGTGTAAGAGTAATTTATATTTGAAAAAAAAATGATTGATTTTTATTTTTGTTTTATTTGGGTAATGAGCAGGTAAAATTAAAATCCAAATGTATTACTTTGAGAAACGCCTTAAGATGATTGGTGAAGTGCAATTACAGAGGTTACATAAAATTACAAATAAAATATTCATATCGATTTCTATTTGTGTAATATTTTCATTATTTTATTTTCGTACACACATGCAAGCACTTGTATATTTATTTTTCCTATTTCACACATACTTATGCACTAGATTAATGATCCCATCCGTACTGTGATTTGTTTTATAATTATTACCTTGTCGTGGATTCCAATGTGTAAACACAAGTGGGCTTTTGCAAACTCATGCGACTTCTTCGTACTTATAATAAATATAAGTTATTTTATCAAAAATTGATAAAATTATTATTGTTATTATTTTTTAATTTGATCAATTGGGCATAATTGCAATCATTATGTATTGCATTTGTTAGTCTAAGTTCAAATAAAGAATTGTGATGTGGTATATGTATATTGAAGGAAAAAAAAAAAGGATAAAGTACAATTTACTCCTTTAAATTATTATAAGATTCTCAAATATCCTCACAAATTTAACTTATTACAACTTACTTTTTAAATTATATTTTTTTGTTACTATCTCATACATGAAAAGACAAATTTATCCACATTGATTATAAGAAAGTTATTTTATTTATTATATAATTAAGAGAAATTAACTAACTATATATCAATTATTGCGTCTACATATCACGATAATAACACAAACGGGTTGAGAGATGGAATCAAAATGCGAAACATAATTTGAGCGTAAATAGTAATGAATTAAAGTTTATAGAGTTAGTGGGGAATGAAATTAAAATAGTTTGATGAGATAAATTATAATTTGTTAAAAAAAAATATTGCATTTGTTTGGGAGGAAATTGAGCGCGTGGAGGTCCGGAACACAGAAATAGCGTGCTTGAAAAATTTGAGGAGTATGCTACGAACACCGGCAGAGAGGATATGACACGATATGACATCACTTTAGTGAATAAACATCCCCGGGTCTTGATTTGGTACGAACGTGCGTAGGAACAGGACTGTGGGGACGACGAATATCACTGAGATGTCCAGTCGGATGCGTTTGACAGACTGAATGATTGGCACGTGTATGGACACTGTTACGCCTTACGGATGATCGCGTACAAGAGAATTCTCCGGTAAGGGAACAGCTTGCACGTGAAATCTTGGGGTCATGACGCACATTGCTGTGGATTTTTGTGCCTTCGTGTTAACTCCGTCTGCGGCTGTCGTTTTTAATCCCCCGGGTCTCTGAGGGCGCTCGCAGACGCCTGTCCCGGGTGACCTGTCGTTCCTACCGTCCCAATTAAAAATCTGTATTGACAAATTATTGCCTAGATTTAAGCATGCTTAAAACTCACTCACTCGGCCACATTTTTTTCTAGATTTTTAATGAAATTGATAACATCACGACACTCACGCCACGTGTTAATATATGGTCATATAAATATATTTTAAAAACAAATAAAAAAATATAATATATTTTTACTGTTTAATAATTTTTACTTAATTTATGAAATTTTGTTAATTTTAATTTAATTTAATTTATGATTATAATTATAAAATTTATTCATTTTTAAGATACATGACCATATATTAACACTTGCCATGACGCGTCTTCAATTTTGTTAAAACTATGGATAAAAAATGTGATATGTGATTTTCAAGTATGACCTAAATCTCAAACAATGATTTGTCAATTTTAGAAACTCATACATATTTTTATAAAATCTGATAAAACCTTAGGCAATGATTTTTAAAATTTTCTTAAAAAAAGAGAGACAGATTTACCTTAATATGCTTAGTGGATAAGTTTTGGATTAGGAAATTAATGCAGCTGAAGGCATAAAGAGACATATGTACGGAATTACCTTTTTTGTCCATGGAATTAAGTTTTTTTTTTTTCTTTTTTTTTTTTTTAACATTTGTTTGAGAAAATTTTGCGAGAATGTGACTGAAGAAGAGTGGCCAAACCTCATCCATGCAAAGAGTTCAGATTTATGAAGAGAATAACGAGTGGACCAAATGGTCCATTCGGATGTTGCAAGGCTTAGTGAGTGCACATGCCTTTAATAAAGACATGGGATAAGGCAGAATATTGACAACATGCATTCAAGGGCATCCCCCTTTTTCATTAAATTTTCCGAATTTTGTATGATCTAAACAAGAGTAAAATATCCAAACATCAGTGTACGGACCGTTCTTCTATTTGCACAAACTCATATGCAATAACAACTTCTCTGTATCAAAGGTCCAAGAATATGTTGGTGAAAGATTATTATATTTCCTTCTCTTTCTTTTTTTTTTTTTTTTTGGGGGGGGGGGGGGTGTTTGGATAGAAGAAAAGTGATAGGAAAAATAGATAAAGAAAGAAAGAGGGGGGGGGAAGAAGATGCTGTGCTTACCTGGTCAATTATGTTGCTTTCTGCATAGAATACTCCCTCTTGCAGCAACTTTTTATATAATGAAGCTTCCTGGCTCCAGCTGCTAATGCTGCTTACCAAATAATGTCAAATTTCTTCACCACCGCTTGGTTTCCACTTTCCATTACTCCATTGTGATGGGTTATAGGTGTAATCACAAGCGGGTGAAAAAAATTTGCTGGCCCAATTGGGGGGGCTGAGCCTAAGATGGATAAATGGGCCAATAATCCTGTTTACGCTTTTCTTGAGGTCATGGCTGGATGCCTGAAACTTATCCACCGGTCGTCCCACTTCCAGAAGGAAAGTGGAGCAATGTGGCCCAGCCTAGCCATCAGCCCCACTGCCACTTTCTGCCAATAGTTAATGCCGAACGTGGTCCTATGCACTTGTGTGCTGGGTATCCAATAGCTAATGCCGAACTTGGTTCCCGAGGCCAACTGAATGGCGAATCCTCGAACAGGTGGAGTACATCCATGGGACCTCCAGGCTCCAGCATTTTCAACGCTAGACAGCAGCAAATCACGTGGACAGAGGTGCGAGTATCAGTTTTGGAGGCCACCCGGAAGTACTGGAGCATGTTACTGAATTTCCTTGGATCTACCTGTAGCTTCAACTTTTTGTAGTAGGGCGTGGATCTCTTCTTTTGTAACCAGCGATAGTTTGGATCGTTAATTTCTTTTGGAATGAAGTTATGAGACCGGTTTTGATTAAAAAAAAAGAAGAAGAAAATACCGAACTTAGTACTATTTCGTACTTTTCTTTTAAAAATAAAATAACTGAAGGGTTACTTGGCGGTGTGATTGCCTCGGTTCACTCAAATCCAAATATGGTATGTTGCCTTCCCGAGAGACAGGGGAGTTTGTCTAGGTTTGAGACCACAATTTCGGACTCGCAATGTAGTGTTTTTGATCAACTTCCTACTTGTAAATAAGGGTTAAAGAACTTTTTAATCCGTAAATTTTACACTATTTTTAAAAGTAGTCAAAGTTCAAGCACCAGCCGTTTTTAAATTTTTAAATTTTATTAATACAATCTTTCTATCTCTTTTCGTTAGCTTTAAATATAATCACTTAACAGATTATATATATTAGATTCAGAACGATAATTATATGTCGAAATTGATAGATTAGAGTATGTTAGATTTTGAACGATAATTATATATCGAAATTAATAGGTTAGAGTATATATCACTGTTAAGTGATTAGACTTAAAACTAACAGAATGTTTTTTTTTTAATAAAACGAAAAATTCAGGACTGCTTGTGAACGTATTGAAAACTCCGAGACTATTTTTAAAATAGGTGTAAAATCGAGTTACAGAAAAGTCTTTAACCCAAAAAATTAACGTGTACTTACCCGGTGTTTTCCCGTCAAAGTGGGTATTGCATGTGTCCTTTGTTGTCCCGAAAAGACAAGAGAACAGTGAACAATCTAAAGATTAAAATATTTTGTTTCTGTCTTTAGGGACCGCACGGTCCGCACCAACTGATTCTTAGGTACGCTTTGCCATTAATATGGTGGACTGATTTGGTGCTTCCGCTTGAGACAACAAATAAAGTAAATACACGCTAGGAATATAAAATATATAATTAAAATCGATCTTTTTTTTAAATTCTTAAATTTTTGGAATAGTTGAACAAGCAATGATTTTATCGTAAGATATATATAATAACTAGTCTTCAATACTGGGTTTTTCCTTGTTTTTAAGTGGAAGAAAGAGGTTTTCATGCCAGCTGAAGATTTGACTCGGGAGAAAAATAGTTTGGCCCGCTCTTGATTGAGACCCATCAGTGCGTTATTGAATAGAAGAGCTTAGACTAACGAGATCATGTCAAATTTGAGGACATGGGAAAAATTGACGCAAACAAAGGGATTGACCTGGAGTCTGAAGATTCAACGGATAGCTCAAATTCTGCATTTTGGGCCTTACTTTTGTATATCCGAAAAAGCTTATTCCTTTCTGACTGAATAATGCCCCGACGAAGGGATCACTGAAACCCCGGGGAGAAAAGACGGGTTTAGTGCGTCAACATTGCCCAATTCCCAGGTTTGGTTCTGAATTCTGATGCACACTTTCATGGATGGGACTCGTGAAAGTTTAGACACATTTACGGGTCAACTTTTGCGTAAACTTGACCCTCAAGCGGAATGGTCATGAATCAAAGATGCTTCGTTTTTGTATAGGATTTCCAGAACACAGGGCACATATTAGGCAAGCGCTTCAGCAAAGCAACTCATAAAAGTTTCTGCCTCTATTTATTTAATAAATTTTGACTTTTTTTTTTAATGTAAAAGATCCCAAAACTACATTAGAAGACAACATTATCGTTAATGAACCAACATTGAACCACCACTCAGTGACGTACTAATAGTTCCAAAGATTTGAGATCCTAGAATAATCTGTGCAGGAGCAATTAACCTCTAATCGCCATTCTTGAAGTTTTATGGCTGGTGAACTAACTAAAGTCTTACGTACGTCGCGGTTGGTCAAGTAGATGTAACCTCAGCTTTCTTTATAGACCTCTGGTATTACCATAGACTCGGCTCGAAGCTTTAGACCAGGCTCGGTCAAACGAGGGGAGAGTACCGGTCCAGGCTTGGCTGCAAGTGGGCAGCCGAAATAGCTTTTGCGTGTATTCGCTTTCCGGGTCTTGTATGCTAACTACCAACGACCTTCTTCTGCTTCCTATTCTCTCGTGTACGGCAAAGCAAAGCAAATATATCTCCCACTTTACTTCAGTGCTTTTCTCAGTTTATTATCCGTATTAATTAGAGAATTTATTGTATTTATTAATCCCAGTCTCTCCTCCACCTTCAAAGCTCGCCATGACTTCGGAAACAAAGTCTTGCTTTCTCTGCTAGAAAGGTTACAAATATTGTTTCTGTTACTACTTTTTGTTCCTTGAATTCTCATAATAAAGCTCGGAATCTTTTTTTGCTATCCTGCTTGTAAGTTTCGGAACATAATTTATTAGATGTATTGTTTTCTGATCTGCGGGTTGCATGTCAGTCTTAACTTTATTAGTTTCCAGACTCTTCAAGTTTGATGAAGCTTCGAGTCTGCTTAATTGACATACACGGCTATGTCAATCTGAGCTTCTTTCTTAGAGCCAATTTTCTGTTACTATTTGAAGATTGGAAACGGCTGCCTAAAGGACAAAGAAGAATGAAAATTAGAAGCTTTATATGGAGATAAAGATGTCGGTCCTTAGGTTGGTGATGAGGAATTCCGTATTTCAAACAGACAGAATGGTTATTTGAAGTGCTACTTTGCCATCCTGTCTGAAGGTTATTCGATCTTTTATCTTAATGAAGGAAAAGGATTGAGAATTTTCTGATTTATAAGTTTTTGGTTATTTTCTTCTGTATTCTAGTTTCAAAACTTGAATATTTGGTACAAGTGTGAGCTTTCTATCTTGTTTAATGGCGACTTTATTTTCTATCAGGTTTCTGCAAGACACATCTGGTGGCTGAAATAAATTTTGGTTCAGGTGGGCTTCAGACTTTAGAGGCTTACCTCTTTTTATCCTAAACATGGGAAGGCACAAACTCTACGATGTTCAGTTTGAGGAAAGTCATCCAGGTTGCATGTGGGGCATACTTCATATTCTTCACAACCACCAGTGGCACAATGTCAAAAAGATGCTTCCACACAGGAAGCACAGTGGCAGAAGACGTGCTAGATGTAAGTAATCATGATTCACTGCAGCATGGCTTTCTCTCTTCTTCACATGGGTAATTGATCTTAGCATCTCCTCCAAACAAAGTAACATGGAAGTTTCATAATTGCAACTTTATCTGCTTTTGCAGCACTTATCAAGAAATAAAGGATAACATGTAAGTCTAATGAAATTTCTAAACCAGTATTGTAGGATCTAGATGATGATCATAGGTACTATGTCATGCATTGTTGTTAAGAGATTCATACAGACACCTTACATGGACACATCCTTCAATTCGATAAATGGAGCTGGAAATATGGCGATTTTCATGATAATGGAAATGTCAGAGACTTAACATGACTAAAGAGATAGACTTAAATCTTGATGCAGCCTATTTTGTGAATCTAGTAGGTGCTGCTTGCCAGTGGAAAATTTCTATTACCGTGATTCAATGCGTATAATTTTATAGTTTCTTGAAAGATGGTGTGAAGTGAGAATCCATGACTTCATATCTGCTAGTAGTTTAACACTATAACTACCTGAAGTATCTTTGGTGACATGAGAAATATATTGAATAAAGTTACAGATGTGAGCTTGAATGAATGAATTATATTATTGTTCCAATGCATTAAAGCTGTAAGAAAATATATGAATGTCTCAATTTAAAACTGAATACTTTTAGTTGAGATCAAAAGACATCTATATGGAAACAAGTTCTCGGTTCTGGTGCGAAGATCTGCTGCCATAATAACTCTGGGATTACACTATGTTTTGGACAATATTTGCTTCCAGAGCCCCTCTTTCCCTAAGATTTTATGAGCCTGCATGCTATCTACCGGTTTCACCTAGCTAGCAAATGTCATCAACTGCTTGATAATTAACTTCTTCTCCAATGTTCACTGAGGTTTTCTAACTGAGGTTTTACCTCACTTAACATCGCTAAACCTGTCCTCTTAATCACTTATTTACTGTTTGGTTTGTGTCCACTCTCTGTCTTCTATATGCCTTACAGGTTTTATTCCTTGTCTGTAGGTAAAACGAGTCCAAAAACAAATTTGGACAATCGTGATATTAAAATGCAAGAATTTGCTGAAGCTGAATACTTGCCAGTGAGCTCATGCTACTAGCTTTCATCAGTGTTATAAAGACTTGTTGATCTTTATTATATGCAAAATGTTTTCTGCTGCATGCAATTGAACATAAACTGATGGTACCCCTATGTACATGTCAGGTTGAACAGCAAAATGCAAAAACTAGCCCTACAAACACCAACAAAATATCCGGCAAGGCTCATATGAAAACATTCAATTTCTAAAGAGATGTCTAAGGAAGACCACAAGTACTGGAATTCAAGCTCTACTGCACGAAAATGGTTGCAAAGACTCCTTCCCATCCATCATTTGGAGCATTCAGACAATTCTCTTAGTGAAATACACACTGAAGGGACAACTCCAATCGTAGTCGTTCAAAAATGTGCTGATACTTCTGCCATCGGCTTGCAGTATTCATCTCTTCCAGAAACATGTAATAGGTGTGGTGTCAAGAATAACGTGGATGCCCACTACTTGGGGAATAAGCAGTCGCCTGGAAAGTATGCACTTTTGCCCGAAAAATGTGATAAAGGATTGGAAGCCTTAGAAAACCAGAATGTTGTGGAATCTAACCAGCTCAACAGAGACGTTTCCAATAACCAGTTGGAGTATCTTGATGTTCTGGAAGTATTTAATATAAAGAAGGAATCTTTTCGAGAAAGAAACCTTGGTAGGAAGCACTTCCAGAGCCTGCAGAATTCCAGTACCAAAGCAAGGCTAACCAAGTCCAGGTCATTTCCACTAGCCTATTCATTATGCACAAAAAGCATTAGGCCCATGACGCTCAAGCAGAAGCAAAATGAACATTGGTTCTTCCCAAAGGGAGAAAAGTTTCTTGCTGCCTCTCTAGCATTGGAGCTCGGTACATCCAAACCTGAGAAGGAAGATCATTTGAAGTTGACGCCTTTCACGGCCAACAATAATGGTGTAAGCAATGCTGTCAAAGAAGAAAAAAAATTTTCTTCTTCAGATTCACCCTGGAGACTGAGTCACCAGGGGTGGAATCAACAGGTTATTAATCGTTTCAAAGACATTAAGCAGAAAATAAGGCACGCACTCAAGGAGCACAGAAAAGAAAGTAGCCATACATCTATGGAAGCAATCCTTGAAAGAGATCCTTCTGGAAAAGAGATGTCTGAAAGGTCAGAGTTTCCTATGTCCCAAGATGGTATAGACAACCCTGGAAGTTATCATGGTGCTAATGGATCTGGTTATGATCTTAGCTGGCGAAGAGAAGACAGCAGAAGGAGAACATCCTCTCTAGTTGAGTCTTTGGATAGATATACTGAACTCTTTGAGCGTAGTTTTGGTGGAGAGGCCAAATGGAATAAATCGAAGAGCCTAAAATTGACTAATGAAGGTAAGGTTTCATCAAGTTGTGCTACAAAGTCCTATACAAGGAGACTATCCCTGCCCAATCTTGATTCTTTGTGTTCGTTTCTAAATCATGCAACTGGTGATGCTCTAAGTTCAGAGATGCCATTAAGGACTGTTGTGGATTGCACACCAATGACTGGAAGTTATCATCAAAGTGAGCCAAAGACACTAAGAACTCTAGTCGAAGAAGAGACACCTGAACCAATACATGCTGCTCTAGAGACTCAGTTTCAGAAAGATACACTTGAAGGAAGCGACAGAAGTTGGAATATCCAATCTTCAGCGGATTTTGCAGTGGGAGGAAATTTTGAGGCAATTGCTACAACCGGTGAGTCTAGGGAGTTGGCAGTTGGGAAAAGCAGTCTTCACCAAGATCAGATTATGGGTTCATCAATGAACCACAGCAGAGAGATTGCAGATCCTTGTTCAGGGGTGGCAGCACCAGATCCAGTTGCAAATCTTGAAACTTGCTTTCCAGATGATTTGAACAGCCTAGCAGAGCTTCCAATTTATGAAGGTAATCGTGTCATGCATACATCTTTCCTATGCAGTTATATGATGCTCACAATATTTGTTGCTTAATGAAATGGCATTTTTCAAGAAACACTAAAAACTCATTTTTGGAGTCTTAGATATATGTACCCCGACACCCAGGTTATAGTCACCATCTTTTCTCGCATGGAGATGATTCATATTCCATGAAAAACTTGATAATTTTGCTTGAATCTAAAATTAATTGTATTGGTAGGGAATGGCAAATAATTTTTCGCTCTAAACTGTATCAGGTCTAGGGTCAAATCTCACTCAAATGGATGAACCAGATGCTTCAGTTCACCAACAAAACAGGTCCAGCACAGAGACTATACAAGAGCTTTGCAGCATAGTCACCCCTGAAAATAAGGAAACTGCAAGTACGAGTATTAATAACCACAACCTCCACTCTAAGCTGGATAAATTGAATGATGCTTACTTCAACTATGTCGGAGTAGTTCTTGAGCTGTCAGGCTTCATAAAAAATGAGTACCTTGGGACATGGTACTCACTAGACCAGCCACTGAGTCCCTCATTATTCAAGGAATTGGAGGCTTGCTTGCACCCTGAACTTGAAGACAATGAAGAGGTGGCTGATGGAAGTTGTGATCACCAACTTTTATTTGATTTAATCAATGACACACTTGTTGATATATATGTGAGATCATTCACCTACTTCCCAAAGGCATTCTCCTTCAACCGCCACATCCGTCCAATGCCGAAGGGGCACCAACTTCTTGAGGAGGTCTGGACAAAGATTAACTCGTACCTGAGCTTAAGGCCGGAACTGGACCAGTCACTGGAAGATGTAGTGGCTCGAGACTTGGTAAAGTGTGATGGTTGGATGAATCTCCAATTTGACAGTGAGTGTGTGGCACTTGAATTAGAAGATGTTATTCTAGAGGAACTATTAGATGAACTCGTTGGTGCTTGTGGCTGTTGAGCCACATCCAGTCCATTCTTTAAGACTGTTGTAGCCTTGTACTTTGAAAAAGTTTTGTTTGCAGTGCATTGTATATACCCAACATTCTTCAATTAGATGTCATGTGGTCAAGAATAAGGTCTTTATAGGAATCGGGAAGAAAGTGAAACTTCCCTTCTTTACAGCATTCCAAATTTTCAGTTCTCAGCAATGAAGCAATGGGAACATATGAAAGACATTGGATTTTCAGTTTCATGTAGGCGTAGTTGGTGGTACAAAAGGAGGATGGCTTCAGTAGCTGTAGAATTACATAATTTACATATGTAATGCAAGTGTAAGTCAGTTCTTCACTTACCCCATCCAGCTCCAAATGGTCTCATATAGCATGCAGTATCCAGAAAATTAACCTCAGCTGACATTTGATTCTAAGGCTGCCCAAAATTCCGGACAAAACCGGAATTTTGGGTTGGTATGTAAGAACGGAAATGAATTTTTGTCCATTTTCGGAATCGGAATCAAAACTGAAAATTTCGCCGGAATCCGGTTGTAGCTCAAAACGACGTCGTTTTGATCCATGATTTTTTTAAAAATTTGACCTGGCCAAAACGCAGGTCCCTAAGTTACGACTTAGGTCTTGTCTCCCGAATCTGCCCCGGTAGCCCCAGATATCTCTCTGTGTTTCTCTCTCACCGTCCAGTTTCAGGCATCCAGCCACCTTGAGCCGCTGCAACAACCGCTCCTCTCTCTCTTTCTCTTCATTTCTTCCTGGAATCTCTCTCTCTGCGACTAAGCATCTCGGCCTAACCCTAAGGTATGGTTATTTTGCTCTGAATGTATAACATTAGATAATGAGAACAAATTATGAACCATATGCTTTAGGGTTTGTTGATTAATGATTTCTGGATTTAGGGCTTTGATTGGTCCAGATTGGGGGTTTCTAATTAATTAATCGTTAGGGATGTTTTTCGTGAAGAATGTGGGTAGACTGTTTAGTTCAGTGTTACAGACAAATTTGTGAGTTTTTTTAGTGAAGAATATTGGTAGATTGTTGCTTCCGTTTTGTTATCTTTTGGATTTTGTTAGTATATTTCTTCACGCACATGACATAATTCGTAATCTTTTTTAAAATCCGTGGACTATTAAGCAGATTTCATACATTTGAATATTGTCAGATTTTAAGCATTCCTACCCTTGCTAAACCGTAAAAATGCACTGGGCATTGTAATAATTGGTTTGTTCTTGTTTCCCTTTTGACATGTTATGGATTTCTTAAGATCACTACATGTTATGGATTTCTTAAGATCATTGTTCCAAGTGCATGTTTTTAACTGGAAAGATTTAGTCTCTCGAACTTTGTTCTGAGATCAATTGCAATTGTTGGATAATAACAATGTAATGAGTGCAATTGGGGGTGTGCATGAAAAATGATGTTTGAGTGAGTAGTAGGTTGGGGGCTTAATTGTTTCCGTCTTGACATGCTAATGCTTTCATGGGATAATTGTTCCAAGTGCATGTTTTTAAGAGGAAAGCGTCAGCTGTTATATTCTTTGTTAGTCGTTGAAGTCACTTGCAATTGGTTCCAAGCTGAAATTGCAATTGTTGGATAACAATAATGTAGTAAGTTCAATTTATGCATGAAAAAAGATCTGGTGCTCTTAAATTTCTGTTGTGAACTTTGTCTTGCCCAACTTTGGCATATTTAGTCGAGGGTTTAAGGTTACTGATACAGATGCTATCCATGTTGGTGTCGTTGCGATTTGTACTTGTTTATCTGTAAGAGTGTCTCTTGTGTTTTCCTATTTGTTCTGTTAGTGTAGTGCAACAAATTAACCAGTTATTTCTTTCTAATCAGTCCTGGTTTACCTTATTGGCCATTGACAGTGAACATTTCAGAAATACCATTGCAGATTTCTTATGTCATATGTTTACTGCGTATTTATTCACTTTGCATCATTTACTGCTCTTAGAATCAATATATTTTGTTCACCAGGAGCATCGGAAGGCATTCTTTTGGAGGTCTCTAAGAATCACTTGAATGTGAAGGAATAACTATTCTGAATTCATGGCACTATCAGCACGTTGAACTTAAGTAGAGGTTGAGGGAGATGTGGATACGCTGTGGAAAACCTCTTTGGCACTTGGAAGTCTTTAGACACTCCTCTAAATATCCATGGATGTTCTCGTTGTTCTCTATGTACACAGATACTCCTCGCAAGAAGTCCAAGCTTGCCCCTTTACAGGTTGCCACATAACCCTGCTTCTTTCCTTTTTCTCTTATGTATACACACACAAACGCAGCACACACAAGCACACATATCCCACCACCAACAGCATTAACTTCACATAATAAGGTGTGTGGGTGTGTGTGGAAAAGCATAAGCAGCATGTTATGGGACCTTTGGAACCTTTTTTACAGGAGAGGAAAATGATTGACAGGTTTAAGCTATATGCTAAAGGAGGTGATGGTGGCAATGGTTGTTCCAGCTTTCGCCGTGGCCGTCATGATCGCCGTGGCAGAGCTGATGGTGGGTAAATAGTTTGGTATCTTTGACATAACTTGTATATATGCTAATTCCTCTTGTCAATATATGTAAGTTGTACTCTTTTTCTGTATCTGGAATGAGTTGGACCACTGGAAAACCATTTGTTTTCTGTTTTTCTTTGATATGGATATCTGTCTGGAACTTTGGAAGTCAACCATGTGATCACTTTGCTTGAGTTAGCTCTGTTATTGGTAGTTGTATAATTTAGCGACTTCTGCAAAATCCTAGTTTATGAAATTGCTACTTCTGTTGTCTAACTTTGGAACCAATGAAGGTGGTAACGGTGGAAGAGGCGGTGATGTGATTTTGGAATGTTCCCCCACAGTTTGGGACTTCAGCTGTTTGCAACATCACATTGTATGTAGCTTTCCTGTCGCAATCTTTGTGATAAAATATTGCTTCATTTTCAGCAGCGACTGAATTGGGTAATAATTATGGTTTCCTGCAGTCTGCAGACAGGGGAGGACATGGAACCTCAAAGGATATGATAGGAACGAGAGGAGACGATAAGGTTATTTCTCTATACCTGGTTTGTTTACCTGGAAAAGTGTTCATACTGGCTTTTATGGGCCGCTTGACTAAACGAGAATGCAGTGGCTCACTTAGAAAGTATTTTCTTGGGTAGGTTGTCTATGTACCTGTTGGCACTGTGATACATCTCATAAAGGGTGAAATTCGATCCATTGTTGAAAATTGCTCTTCGACAGATTTGGATCCATGGGAGATACCTGGTACCCTTGTCAATGATATCTCTGAGTCTACTCAGGAATCGTCGTCTAATGACCCAAATATGCTAGCTGATGTCCAATCAGCACTCCGTACTGATTGCTCATCAGATCAAACTGAAGGAATATCAACAATCATGAAGCAGGGAACTGAAGTTGCATCCACTGATGCTTTTTCTCAATTTTCTTCTTACTGTACATCCAAAGTTTGCACAGACAACAGCGAAGAGATGGAGGGGACAGAACAAATGCAATACAATGTTGCAGAATTAACAGAACAAGGTCAACGAGTTATAGTAGCTCAAGGAGGGGAGGGTGGTCAAGGCAATGTTGCTACTGCCAGAGTTTCAAAGAAGTCGAAGTTTATGGAGCCTGGGGTTGAAAAGGATAAAACCTTCGATGTCATAGTGTCTGATGAGGATCAGTCCTCCCTTAGTGAAGGTTTGCCTGGTTTTGAAACCATTGTTGTGTTGGAACTCAAGAGTATTGCTGATGTGAGCTTTGTGGGGATGCCTAATGCTGGTAAAAGTACTCTACTGGGTGCTATATCAAGGGCTAAGCCTGCTGTAGGACACTATGCCTTCACGACTCTTAGGCCTAATTTAGGGAATCTAAACTTTGATGACTTATCAATCACAGTAGCTGATATTCCAGGACTCATAAAAGGTGCCCATGAGAATCGTGGGCTTGGACATGCATTCCTGCGCCACATAGAACGCACAAAGGTTCTGGCCTACGTGGTAGACTTAGCTGCTGCACTAGATGGAAGAAAAGGTATTCCGCCATGGGAACAGCTGAAAGATCTTATTTTGGAGCTTGAATACCATCAAGAGGGTTTATCTGGTCGACCATCTTTAATAGTGGCAAATAAGATTGATGAGGACGGGGCTGAAGAAGTGTATGAAGAATTCAAAAGAAGGGTGTCAGGTGTTCCTATTTTTCCTGTCTGTGCTGTTTTGGAGGAGGGAATATCAGAGCTGAAAACTGGTCTCAAAAGCCTTGTGAATGGTGAAATTTCATGCAGACTCAAGTTAGATGAAATATTGCTTGATTAGATTGTACCGATAAGTATCACGACCTCTCTTGTCAAAGACTAAAGGAAAAAACACCACCAACCCCCATCAGAAAGAAAGTGCAGAAAATTATGCATTGTACAGAGCTGTGATTTTAGTTTCATTTTGAATTGTGGCGATTGTCACAAGACCGAGAACCAGTGTAGGCCGTAAATCACGGATTATTTTGAATGTTTGAAGATCCTCTCTTGGGGTGGACGGTGAACAGAAATATTCAGTTTTCCATGTAAGCTTCTGGCTTTTTTCACAGTCGAGGATGTATAGATGATGCTCTTGGAGGAAGTTTTCTTTATTCACTTACAAGCCCAAATCACAGGTATACATCTCCCTCATTTTTTTTTTTTTTCAATTTTGAATCTGAATTACTGGTTCAAATTGAGATCCTCAGAATATCTTCTCCTAATGAATAATTATTACATTTGGATTGTTGGTGCTTTTAAAGTTAGCCTTTGGTCCCAACTTGCGAGGGAACATCATTCCTAATTTTATATGGCGTTTGCCAAAACCAAAATTTTAACCCTTAAAATGTTATCGTCATTACAATTCATTCTCTCTTTTCACTTTTTCACAAATTTTTTTTCAATTTTTCACTTATTTTTTCACCAACTTTTTCATTCTCTCTCCTCTTTTTTACCTACTCTAAACTAAAATTTTGTTCCCAAACCATGTTAGTGTTCTAAATTGTTTTCCAAGTTGGCATGGTTTCGGCCCTTAAATTAGCACCTCATGAAGCCTTGTACATGGACATCGAATTCTGACTTGTAGTTTTCCGAAGTTTGTGACGCCAACTGCTATGTTGAACCGTTAACAAGCCACAGTCCACACTCTTTACAGAAAAATCGATGAAGGTGCCATTAATATTGAAGCTCATCCTATAAAGAAGGCGGCTATCTCCGACTCCTACCCCCGTCGTTGATCTTGGCACTTTGTACACACCCAAAGCAGCAACCGATCGGCAATTCTGGCAATACAAGTCTAATACATTGAGTTTTAGCGATGGCACAGGCTTAACGAAATGAGTTAACACAAACATGGAGTTTTGAAAAGCCTTTCGACGGTATCGCACAAGGTACCTCATTTCAGAACAGATAACCCCTGGTTTTCTAAAATGAAGTAGGTAATGGTGTTAATGCAACGTTTGTTCTAGCATTGAAGATCGTCACCACATAGACCTGGCCTATCACACGGTAGAAGGAACAAAACGAGAAATGCTACACCTTGTAGAGCAGGAAGATCAGTTAACCCACGAGATATCTCTCCAAGATGACATGGATCCAGAACTAGACCCTTGATATATTCAAGAAAGATGATCAATTCCTTGAAAACGAGAAACGCTACGAAGAGGTTAAGAAAAACATTCTGGGCGAGGAGTCTGAGGGTGAGGGTGGCTCAGATGCCGCTTCAGATGATGAGGATGATGAATCTGAAGAAGATGATTAGCAGCAGATGGAAATACAGGACGAAACAGAGACAAATCTTGTAAACCTTCTGAAGACCATTTTCCTCACTAGTCACTATTATGTCGAGTGTATATTTTGAGGAAGCCCGTCATAAGCTCCTGAAAATTAAACTGGAGCCAGGTCAAGAGATGGAGCCGTGTGTTATGCTCCTGGAGTGCTGCAGTCAGGAGCGAACTTACCTCGGGTATTATGGTCAAATCAGGATTCCTGTGAAACTATCTTCTCAAAGGACAACCCCAAGAACACTCGGTTTGCAACAAGAGCGAGCAGTGTCAATTCTGAATCAGAGGATGAATCTGGTAGTTCTGATAGTTCAGACCCTGAGGCGGCTACTTCTGAGTCAGAATCAGATTCTTCATGTTCAGAGGAGAGCGAAAGGGATGATAGACGAAGCAAGCGGAGTAGAAAATAAGGAAGTGCTGTGCTGCGCCAGAGACAACACCACACACGGACAAGTTTTGAATGTAATGACGTTATTTGTCGTATGATTCTGGTATTGTCAACTTTTTGTGAATCTTTTTGAATATTTTATACTAGTAGTTTTATAGTCTGGTTCTCTAGAAAAAAAAAAAAGTTTTTGTCTCTTATAAAATGTTAGAGAATATAATTCAAAAAAAAAATTATTTCTTTCTACCGACTACTTTTTAGATAATTGGTACATTCATGCAGAAGTAAAAAAGTTACAAGACAGTCCGATCTTGGTTCAACTCTCTATAACAATAAAATTCCGAAACTTTATTGGACCGCTAATTATATTTATGGTTTGTTGTGACGTTAGGCCTTCTAATACTGACATGTATGGGTATTCCACCATAACCCAGAACAAGCAGCAGTAAAGCAAAAACTGTTTTTGAATGGATGACATTATAAAGAATCGGATGAGAGTCAACATCTTTTGAATATAAAGGACAAAGGCACAGAATGTGATGCAAAATGTTTGAAGAGAAAGTTGATCGATTACTTACAGGTAAGAAGCTTCGAAAAAAAGATTACTTACAGGTAATAAAGCTTTAGCCAAAAAAAAGAAGTTACAGCTAAAAAGCCAAGTCCACAATCAGGGGACAGAAGCCATTTGAGGTCCACCATATGCAGCAGAATCATCACAGAGTCCCACTTGGGCAGATTGTGCATCCCCACCATTACTGCATAATTTGCAGATATGCATGACTGAGGGTCTCAGAGCCTTTCTTTCCACAGGCCGCATCACATCTTTAATTGGAAGCAACCTAAAATCAAAGCAGAAAGAGCTTGTTTCTCTGCGTCTAAACTCTCATGCCGGTTCCGGTTCTATCGATGACAGTAGAAGAGCAGCAGTCGAGCCGGAACCTACGCATACCACTCTCTTTGTGGATGGAGTTGCTGCGAGGAATTTTATTAGAGGAATCTCTTAGCCAAAAGGCCGCCGCTCATCCCTCCCACCAAGCCCTGATTTAGCTCCTGTAGCTGCTATGGATGATTAGACGACTGAGACATGTATGATCACTATCAATTGCGTGCGTATGATAAAAGTCCAAAAGGGCCGTTCTTTGGATATGTAATAAAAAACAGAAGGCATGTTTTGGATTGGAGCCATCAGTAGTGGAGAAGATGCCAAACTGTGAGTGGAGAGGTTTGTGTAAAATCGTCCCAAAAACACGTGAACGGGGTCTGATAAAAGGTCATCCTATCGATTGAAAAGCTTCCACGTCCTTTCGCAGGGGACCCACATGTCTGGAATATCATGATTTCTATCTCGGGTCAAGGGTTCATCTTCTTCGAGCATAAGAATAGCAGACCTGTGATCGTTCTTGAGAAAAAGAACAAAAAACATGGATATCTACGAGAACATGATACTTTTGGATAGATCAGGACACTGTTAATGTGCCGTCAAATCAACGCGTACATCTTTCTGCACAAAGCAACATGCTTCAATCTTCATGCCTCCTTGGGTGCTGCATATTTTTTTTTTTTGTGAAAAACACAAGTTAGAACAAAAGTACAGTATGTAACATCGTTAAAAAGAAATACCAAATCTAGCTCAGAATTCTCTGTATGTGTGTATTCCTGTCTACTTTCCCTAATTAATCAAGATAAAAAAAAAAGTCCAGACAGAATCGGCGAACAACGTGAAGGGTGGATACATAGTATACCACTCCTGCACAGTGCAGGCGGAACCAGGGGGGCCAACTGGGGTGCCCCGGTTGGCCTCCTCAAATGGTTCAATTTTTTTTTATATGTTTTCTTCTTCTTTTTTAAAGGTAAAAATTGCAAAAAGTTTGTTTCTGAATATTGTGTACATGTAAGAACAAGAACAATTGAGAAGAACACAGCAGAAAATACCAAAAAAAATAAAAGAATCTCTTATTATGATTTTTTTTTTAATGGACTATTAACAATCTCTATAAATAGAAGAATCTGCTTCAAATGAACATATTACTTTTCTAATAATAGAACAAAAATCAAAATTAGTGTTACCCCATGAGATTATAGCGTCATTCGACAATGACGTAGAAAGAATCGAGTCAAATGATCGGTAAACAGGACTTAATGTATCATATTTTGAAGACTAACATTTTTTTTATGAGTCGCGATAAAGTTTATCAAGACTGAATTACGTAATAAGATAGAAGATACCTCATTGAATGATAATATGATAATATACATTGAGAGGGAAATTTTTGAAACTATTAAGAATGAAGCCATTTTACAACGTTTTCATAAGATGTAATTTCATAAGATTTAATTGTAACTTCTTATTCTTAATAGACAGTACGGTTAATATATTTTAATATTTATAATATTTTTACTCCTTAATTTTTAATATTTTAAATCTAACACATTTTTTTTTATATTACACAGTAATTTTTTTTTTTTTGGTGATTTTTTCTTGAAAGTTTACCCTTTCAAATTCATTCATGCTTGCACCACTGCCGACACTCATCTGCACTATAAATAGCAGCTCGGGTCTCTGCTTCAGAACTCGTCCCAGAGTGTGTCTGAGTTCGATCCATACGCAGTCAAATCCTCCCCCATCCTTCCCTGAAGAAAATGTCTTGCTGCGGAGGAAAGTGTGGCTGCGGCTCTGGCTGCCAGTGCGGGAGTGGCTGCTCTGGGTATCTCCTCTAGTTTACTAAGCATGGCGATTCTTGTCGATTAAAAAAGAAAAAAAAGCATGGCGATTCTTGTGAAATATGCTTCCATCGAAAAGAAAAATGTTATCCGTGCATTTCCCATCTTAAAAATCCTTGCTCCTTATTGTCCATATGCCTTTCACATACTGGAAAGAAGTTCTCATATGTCCTCTCTTTTGTCATATCATTAGAGTTCGGGTTTCTTTTAAAATCCCCTGCTATTTTCATTTCTTCAGCTGAGTTTCTTGCTGATTTGTTTTCCCTCGTTCTTTTGCAGCTGCGGCATGTACCCTGACCTCGGTTACTCGGAGAAGACCACCACTGAGACCATGATTGCTGGGGTTGCACCAGTGAAGATGTAAGTGTATATATAATATATCTCTGTGTGCGCGTGTGTATGCATCTTTATATAATGCTATGACGCAAGCTATATATATGACTCCTTGTTTACCCAACCACATCTGCAGCTACAGCGAGGGGTCTGAGATGAGCTTTGGAGCAGAGAACGGCTGCAAGTGCGGATCAAACTGCACCTGCGACTCGTGCAACTGCAAGTGAGAAAAGCAGAGCAAATGCCCCCAACAAAGAATCTGTGGCTGTTGGATAATATAAATAAGGAAGGAAGATGTATATGGAAACTATGGCTGGTCTATATTATATTGTATAAAAGACAGCCGGTTTGTAAATCCGTCTCCTTCCAATTGTGGACTGTTATGGCAACATAGGTGTGCCTAAAATTTAATGTGCGAGTACTTCTACTTTGTTGGATCTTGGGGTTCAATATATGCTTCAATTTTCAGAAGACAACGTTGATCTGTGTGAAAACTGAACTTTACCAACACCTTTACAACTCTGTACCTTTGATTATTAGTTTTGGCTGTAAAGATAACTGTCTCCTTCTTTTGGTCCTTCGGTGGCCTATGAGCCCAGTTACATCAACCTAGGGAAAACTAACCCAGAAACATAAGGGAAGCAGATCTGGGAAATAAACAACAAAAGCTGTTAAGGAGGCTACCTATACATAATATAGAAGGTTTACATTTCTCATGTAGCCTTCGAAGAAGTCAAAAGCTTTGCCTTTTTTAAGATATTTTAGAGAGGTTTGCATCTATAGGAATGCCGAGATATATGAACTAACAAATGAAATGATTGAAGTCTGCAGCGAGACCTCGCTACGTTTTTTAGATTAATGATTTCAAACGGTAAGTCTCAACTATTACATTTGACATTAAGCTGAGTAAATAAGTTCTTATTAATAGCTGGGAAAACATTACTTTTTGTCACTGAACTACGAGCCAAATGTCGTCATTTTGAACCTTCAAATAACCACTGTCCATAAAAGCGTTTTCAAGAAAAAAAAAAAAAACAGCCCTATTCCTACTCTCTCTCTAAACTCTCTCTGCTTCCCCGAACCCAGCCTCTCCTTTGGGGAGGGTGGGAGCTTCGGCTCCCTCCTCCCCCCTCCTCCCTTTCCTTTTTTCTTTCCTCCCTCTTCCCTCTTCCCTCTCCCCTCTCCCCTCTCTGGTTCGTTTGGCTGGTGATTTTGGTTGAATTTTTACTTTTCTTTGCAAGTGTCTTCTGCGCAGTCTCTGTTGGCTTCTGCCTTGCTTCATTGGGCACGCGCCACCTGGCTACCCTCTGCTGGCGCCAATCTACGTAGGTGTCTTTGGCGCGTTAGCACCGGCGTGTGTCATTTCACATGCCCCACGCGGTGTGCGTGGTCTCACGCGTCGAGCGCTTTGGTTGCGTCTGCGGTCTCCTCTGCCTTCCTTGCCCTGCCTCTATTCCCTAGACTAGCCTCTGTGGCTTCTGTCCTCCCCTCTCGGCCATGGATCTCATTGGTTCGCCCCCCCTCGCCATCTCCCCCACCCTCTTTTCCGATCACGTTTCGGCTTTTGGTTGCTCAGTTTTATCCGATGCCTCTGTTTTGTTTTTGCCCGTTTGGGCTTGCCTCTATATTTAAGGCTTGTCATGGCTTTTATGTTGTGTGTTTATCGCTATTAGGCATAATAGCTTACTGTCGTCTGTGGCTTTTTTGCCCCTTGTGGGTAGGGCTGCAAGACTGGAAATCCGGTCCGGTTTTTGGACCGGATTTTCGGTCCTACTAAAATAAAGGACCGGACCGGACCACTTATAAGTGGTCCGGTCCGGTGCTGTTAAGCGGTCCGGTCTGGACCCCTTAAGTGGTCCAGACCGGTTTCAATTTTTTTTCCATTTTTTCATTTTTTTTTTCCATTTTCAACACACATTTTTTAATTTTGAGATTAAAAAAAAAATGTGAACTCCTACCATAGTTTGCTCATTAATTTAAAAATGTGAATTGATTTAACTCATAGTCTCATACTATAGTTTTATTCATTCATTTAAATATGTAAATTCATTTAAGACTTAAAAATGATTCACTTAAAAATATGAATTCATCAGTATAGTTTCATTAATTTAAATATGTGAATTGATTTAAAACTTAAAAATGTGAATTCATTTAACTCCTACTATAGTTTGCTCATTAATTTAAATATGTGAATTCATTTAAAGATTTGAAAATTTGAATTCATTTAAAGACTTAAAAATATGAATTTATTTAACTATTATTATAGTTTGCTCATTAATTTGAATATGTGAATTTATTTAAAGATTTGAAAATTTGAATTTATTTAAAGACTTAAAAATGTGAATTCATTTAACTCCTAGAGTTTGCTCATTAATTTTAAAATGTGAATTCATTTAATTTATATATAGTTTGCTCATTAATTTGAATATGTGAATTTATTTAAAGATTTGAAAATTTGAATTTATTTAAAGACTTAAAGATGTAAATTTGTTTAAAGACTTAAAAATATGAATTTATTTAACTATTATTATAGTTTGCTCATTAATTTGAATATGTGAATTTATTTAAAGACTTAAAGATGTGAATTCATTTAAAGACTTAAAAATATGAATTCATTTAATTCTACTATAGTTTGCTTATTAATTTAAATATGTGAATTGATTTAAAGACTTAAAATGTGAATTCATTTAACTCCTACTATAGTTTGCTCATTAATTTAAATTTGAATTCATTTAAAGATTTAAAATGTGAATTCATTTAACTCTTACCATAGTTTGTTCATTAATTTAAAAGATTTATTTAAAGACTTAAAATATGACATTTGAATTCATTTAACTCCTACTATAGTTTGCTCATTAATTTAAATATGTAAATTCATTTAAAGACTTAAAAATGTGAATTCATTTAACTCTTACCATCAATATATGTATAAATAAATAGCACGTGATATTTTATAAGACATACAATTCCTATTTAAGTTGAAAAAATTGCTAGTATTATTTCTAAATGATTATTGAATTGTAAAGTTAACGTAAAAAATGGATGATTTATTGATTTTGATTGAATATGAGTTTTAAGATAATAAATAGCCTGCCATTTTTTTTTTATATATAAAAAAAAAATTATACAATGCGGTCCGGTCTGGTCCGGACCGCATTTTTAAAAAACCTAGACCGGACCGGACCGCATTATCCGGTTTATAAAATCCGGTCCGGACCGGTTTTTTGTGTCCGGTCCGGTCTGCGGTCTGGTTTTGATCACCCCTACTTGTGGGTCTCTGTATGACCTTTAGGTCAGTCTACTCATTAGCCCGCCGACTCTTCGGAGTGTCTTGTACGCCTTTTAGAGCTTCTTGAGGTTCTTAAACCTCTTTAATCCTATTATTAATGATAAGTTCCTATTATGTCCAAAAAAAAATAAAATAACCACTCTCCATACTTTGACATATAATCTATTTCTTCTACCTTTTTTGGGTAAGATCTTACTAGAATGCAAATATTAATAGATTTTGTGGTTTGGGGCTAAGTAAAATTTATAGTTTAAACCGGTAAATAACATTTGAGTGATAATTGAATATTCTCCTAAATTTTTATTTTTCTAAACAAGATTATTCACTCAATTGCATATTAGTCAATAATTTAAATTTATCCGAAATACTTTTAAGCTTAATCTGAATTTGTATTTTTAAAATCGCACGAAAAAAAATAAAATGTCTAGTTGGTTTTCTAGGATATGACAGGAACCCTTATGATCGAATTTAATTTTATAAACTAGGAATTTATTAGGCTTTTTGGTAAAGCCGATCCGACTGATTTTTATAATCAAGTTTTTAGATGTTTATCTGCAGAACGGCATGCCTCATGCCTCTTTTAGGACTGCCTTAATCTACTTGTAATTAAATAACTTCTACGACAATACTTCCTTTTTTTTCATACTCTTTTGACTTTTTGATTGGCACTAGAGACACACAGATGAGCAACTACAGTTACAATATTGTCTTTCTATTTACCACTTAAGGCAATTTTCCCAAGTCCAAAAAATTGGTAAAAAATAAATTAACAAGTCCAAAAATCCAATTCATGAACACCTTAGAATCTTTCTTATGCTCTAAGTTTAATTGTACAAATAGTTCCTGAGGTATAACTTAAATCTCCAACCAACAACTCATATAGTACTAATCTAAAGTTCAGCATTCAACATTAAAGGAGATGACAGAATTAAAACGAATGGACCATTTTATTACTATACATTGACCACATGACCACATGAACGAGTTTGAACAATTAGTTACTAAGAATCTTTTTGTCAAAACGTTATAATAGAGGGACTAATTGTATAATTAAGCCAATACTCTATGCCATCAGACAAAATAGGAAATTACTTATCTATTTTAGAAATTAATTAACTATTTTAGAATGATCCAAGAAAATAGGCGTTATGCATTATTAATTGTTTAATTAATATAAATATCTATAGCGTGCACCTCTAAGGCTCTGACGTATCACTTAACGGAATCATAGACGCAGTAGCCTTAGGATTCATCCACGTGTACGGTGGATGCCTATCAGCTGCATTATAAATATAGCTGAGGTCCCTCCTCCTAAACTCGTCCAAAGCGTGTCTACACTATAAATCTTCTTCCAATCCTATTTCCAGTTATCTGAAGAAAAAATGTCTTCCTGCGGAGGAAACTGTGGCTGTGGTTCTGGCTGCAAGTGCGGCAGTGGCTGCAACTGGTATACTCTCTGATCTCCTAAGCTTTCCAATACTTTTGGAATATGTTTCCGTTGAAAACAAACTCTGCTGTCACATATATACGTATATATATTCTTTATTTATGTGATGCTTTTTGATGCGTTAATGTTCTTTTACCATTGGTCCTAATATCTTTCCACTTTCATTTTCCCTCTCTTTTTTCATGGTGATCAAACTCTCTCACAGGGCGTTTGGTTGCTAAATCGCTTAGGAGATGAATAGAAAACCATTTATCTTTGTTCTTGTTTCTCGGGCTAAGTTTCTTTCCGCCATGTCTTTTGCAGCTCCAGCTACCCTGACCTGGGTTTCTCAGAGAAGATCAGCACTATGACCACCATTGCTGGAGTTGCACCCGTGAAGATGTACGTGTGTGTTTGTATTAATGATATCTTTATGCAAACGAAATGGGATTTTGTTTTGGGCTAAAAATCCTCATTATCTCATTGCAGGCACTCTGAGGGGTCTGAGATGAGCTTTGGAGCAGAGAATGGTTGCAAGTGCGGGTCAAACTGCAACTGCGACTCATGCAACTGCAAGTGAGCAAGCAAGCTTGGACCAAGGCTCAAATAAAACATCGATAACTGGTTGTATTTATCAATAAGATGTATTAGGAGAAGGGATCATGTCTGCTGGGTCCAAATTACTGTGAAATAAGAAACCCATGCTTTGCTTTATACTGATATTGTGATATGGAATGTTTCATGGAAACTTCGCTGTGTGTTTGATGTTGTAAGTGCCACTGCTGCTTTGTTATGAGCGTTGGTTCTAATGAATGAATAAATGCCTGAATTTCAAAAGGGGAAGTCGATTTATATGGCTTGGAATCATCAGCTTCACATGCTGTGATTACTCTTTAATCTTCTTGCTGTTAGAACATCCTGAATACGATTGCCTCCCTAGAATTATCCACTCGGACATGCATCGATCGACTAATCACGAAGGAGGACCTCAATTATACATCCACTCTTTTGGGTTCTCAGCAGCATAACACAAAACTTATTGATTCTGCGTCTAGTTGTAGGTTCCATACCAACAAGTCAAGACTTACAGCCGGCAAATCTTGGCTCAGCAGCAGCCAGGCAAATCTTGAAAAAAAGTGGTTTCTTTCACATTCTCCCATTCTCTTATATAAATCAATGCATAGAGTGCAACGGTAGAGAGAAATTGTGAGGAAAGGTGCTGCCTGCACTGAGAGATAGTTGAGATGGTCTCTGTGTACTTGGTGTCTTGTTTATGTGCTCCACATCGTTGTGGCCCTGGAAGCAGCATCACTTCCTAGTTTGCAAAAAGTTGTCTTCGCGTTTAATCGTTAAAATTTAGTGCTTTTTTGTATCTTCTTGGGCTGTGGTGTGATCTCGAGGTTCCCCAATTTCCAGTTTGGTACTGATCTTTCCATGATTCCATCAGAAAATCAATTTGGAAAACGCACATCTACACAGTAATACCTGGTAGAGTGTGCTGCACTGCACAATCACACTGAAGGTCAAACTTTTTTTTAGTACTTTCTAGGCTCAAAATTGAAGACAAAAGTTTTAAAATACTTGTGGGCCTCCAGTTTCCGTTTCCGTTTTCAATATAGAATGCTCGTCTTTTTTGACATTTTCAGACTCCAAACCTCACACGTAAACTTCGATTTCCCCCGGAGGCCCTCCCTACCCCAAGTTATTTCAGGCAGTAATTTAATTAATTCTAGAAGTTGAAAGATTTAATGTGTTAGTAGTTTAGGCCCCTATTTGAAATTTCATTAATAATTAGAGGGTTTAAAGTGGTCTTTATCCCTATTTATAGGAACGGTTAGAATAAAAGGTGTTTATATATCTGCATATTGGGGTAAATTAGTACTAGTAGATCTTTAATTAGTAGATGTAGAGACACCACCAAACTTCTTAAAATTCTAATCTTAATTCCCTGAATTTGGTTTACTGTTTAATCCGTGAATAAAACAACTTGACGACTCTAAAGGTCTAGATTTTCAATCGGTTCAATTGGTCCTTATAAAAATAAGTGTTTTGGATGTAAGATTACGGACGTAGCCCAAGAAAAAGTATATATAGTCCATGAACGATTAAAGCAAATCCAAATTTTTAATTCTAATAATGTCATAGAATTTTTCTTTGTCATTTTCAACTTAATTTTACTCAGCTTGTTGTTCTTGCAATGGTTCGTGTATCTCCTCCAATGAGATAATAATTCGCTACCATTAGGGAAGCAGATCTGGGCAATAAACAACAAAAAGCTGTTAAGCAGGCTACCTACATATATATAGATGGGGAAAAAGTCAATTTGCACACCACAGACTATTAAAACAACCTTAAACAGTGTTTCAACTATTACATTTTATATATTAGTAGTAGAACTATCAAATTTAATCAATTTACACTCTTAAAAAATATTTAACAGTAAAAAAAGAACAAAATGTGATATACTTTTGACCATCATATTTTATTTGAAGGCTCGAATTGATTAATTTTAAAAATTTGAGGCTTAATGTGCGAAAAGTAGTAGTTTAGGACTCTGTTGAAGATTATTTTAGTAGTTTAACGGCGAAAAATGACTTTTTGCCTTTTAATTTCCTTGAGTAACATGTCCTCTCTAACGTGTGCAGTATATTTTCTAATTAAATAATTAAATTAATAACTTCTTATAAATAGTTAGGAAAACATTACTTTTTGTCGGTGAACTTTAATTTGAGCCAAATATAATTTTGAATTATCAATTTCGTTTCATTGAACTCTTAAAATTTTAAAATTCTTTTATATTCACCATGTCATAGAATCCAGCCGTTGCCACATAGCCTATTTTCTGTACATCATCTCTACCGTATGATCTTACCAAAATTTGAACAATGATGCATTTTGGTAGTTTGGAGCTAAGAGTTACGAAACTAGTAGTTCAAACCGATAAATAGTATTCCAGTGATAGTTTAAGAACTAGAAATGAAGATTATCCTAATTTTTTATTTTTCTAAGCAAGATTATCCACTCAATTGCATATTTGTTGATAATCTGAACTTGTATTTTTAAAATCGCACCAAAATAAAATAAAATGTCCAGGTGGTTTTCTTGGATATGACAGGAACCCTTAATGATCGGATTGATTTTTATAAACTAGAAATTTAGTAGGCTTTTTGGTAATCCTGTCGAACTGATTTTTATAATCATGTTTTAGATGTTTATCTGCAGAACGGCATGCGTCATGCCTCTTTATGGTTTGCCTTAATCTACTTTACAAGGTTAATCAGCCTAACTTGCAATAACTTCTACGATAATATATACTTCCTTTATTTCACACTCTTGACTTTTTTATTGGCATCAGAGAAGGTCATGTTTTCAAATCAAAATGTCAAAGAAATTTTCGAAATGTTATAAAAATTAAGGTGGGTTAGAATTTTATTAAATTTTGAGAGAAAATTATAAAAATAAAAAATAAAAAATTTATGAGAGTATGTGAATAAGTGAAAATAAATGATCTGAGTGAATTTTTTATGTTTATTATAATTTTAAAAAATGAGTTGATGAACAAAAGATTATTTTTAAATTATTTTATTTTATTAAAATTTTGTGTTAGTTATTGAAAATGAGAGAAATTTTGTCCAAAATTTTAGTTTTACAAACATGTTAGATTTTCTTTTTGTTTACCACTTAAGGCAATTTTCAGAAGTCCAAAATATTAGTAAAAAATAAATAAATAAAGTCTAAAAATCCAATTCATGAACACCTCAGAATCTGTTCAAATGCTCTATGCCATCACATAAAATAGGAAATTAATTAACTATTTAAGAAAGATCCAAGAAAATAGGTTATGCAATTTTAGTGGTTTAATTAATATAAGGGAAATTAGCATTTTAGTCCTTAGGTTTTGGGCACTTTTTCATTTTAGTCCTTCACTTTCAAAAGTCAAAATTTTAGTCCTTGAGTTTATTTTTTTTGGCAAAAACACCCATCCGTCAGTCTGCCGTTCATATGATTAACGGAGCTCTCTGACACGTCAGCAAATTTGACACGTGGCAGCCAGGTCATAGAACATGCTCAGACAATCAAAACGGTGCGCAGAGACATAAATCAAGTAAGAAATGTAAATTTACATATCTGCCCATCTTAAAACGCAGCACCCAATTAGGAGATTGAGGGCAGCATTGAATTTACATTTCTGCCATCATTTAAAACGCATCACCCAATTTGTATTCTGCCATAGCTTAAACGCAGCACCCAATTTACATTTTTTGCCATAGATTAAAACACAGCACCTAAATTAACAGCGTTTGCAAGTTAGCATTTGAAGAAACAGCGTCGCAGCAGATGAAATTTGTTTGCAAGTGTCTTCAAACGGTGTCGCAGCAATCTCCTCTCAACAATCTTCAAACGGTGTCGTCCTCCCATCTGCAATTAACGTTATACGAAACATCTCGAACATCTGTTTTGTCCTTAGCTATCAAGAGTGATGAAAAATTTCCCAAGTGTGAGCGGAGTGAGCCCTAGGGTGCCCTGATCTCTTGTGAGGTTGAAAAAATTCCCATTGAACATTGACGAATTTGTTCCTATTCGAATTTGAGTCAACAAAGGAAGAAAAGAACCAACGTAAGGATGATAGCATTGTTTATTTCTCGGACAAAAAATCAGCATTTATAGAATTCGAATTTGTTCCCAGTGACACTCTCAAACTCTTCTTTATTTCTCGGACAAAAAATCAGCATTTACAGTACGATATCCATTCGTAAGGATAAATTATCATTTATGCCAACAATTTGATAAAAAAGGTGAACGTATTACCTTTGCTCAGACATGGCAAACCTCCTCGAGTTACACGGAAGGAACCTCCTCTGCAAATCAGCTCGTCGAGTTACACGGAAGGAGTATCTTAGAAAGGGAGACAGATTTGAAGCTCCTTTGCTTGCTGCTATTGCCTAGGGCTCAACTACTGAAAAAGGGACAAATATCGGGGAGAGGGGGAAGGGGAAGATTGCCCAGGTAAGCTTAGTGAAGCAAACGGTGCGTTTTTCTCAACAATCGTTTAGTCTGCATAAGGATTTAGTTGGGTTTTGCGTTTAGTTAGGTGCTGCGTTTTAAGATGGGCAGATATGTAAATTTACATTTCTTACTTGATTTATGTCTCTGCGCACCGTTTTGATTGTCTGAGCATGTTCTATGACCTGGCTGCCACGTGTCAAATTTGCTGACGTGTCAGAGAGCTCCGTTAAGCATATGAACGGCAGACTGACAATGGGTGCTTTTGCCAAAAAAAAAAAAATAAACTCGAGGACTAAAATTTTGACTTTTGAAAGTGAAGGACTAAAATGAAAAAGTGCCAAAACCTAAGGACTAAAATGCTAATTTCCCTTAATATAAATATCTGAATAGCGTGCACCTGTAAGGCTCTGACGTATCACTTGACGGGGTCATTGACGCAATTGCCTTAGGATTCATCCACGTGTACGGTGGATGCCTATCATCTGCATTATAAATATTAGCCGAGTCCCTCCTTCAAAACTCGTCCAAACGTACGTCTGAACTAGATCTTCTTCCAATCCTATTTTACAGTTATCTGCAGAAAAAAATGTCTTCCTGCGGAGGAAACTGTGGTTGTGGTTCTGGCTGCAAGTGCGGCAGTGGCTGCAACTGGTATACTCTCTGATCTCCTGATCTTTCCAATACTTTTGGAATATGTTTCCGTTGAAAACAAACTCTGCTGTCACATATATACGTATACAAGTTCTTTATTTATCTGTGATGCTTTTTGATGCGTTAATGTTCTTTTACCATGGTCCTAATATCTCACCTCTTCCATTTTCCCTCTCTTTCATGGTGATCAAACTCTCTCACAGGGCGTTTGGTTGCTAAATCGCTTAGGAGATGAATAGAAAACCATTTATCTTTGTTCTTGTTTCTCGGGCTAAGTTTCTTTCCGCCATGTCTTTTGCAGCTCCAGCTACCCTGACCTGGGTTTCTCAGAGAAGATCAGCACTATGACCACCATTGCTGGAGTTACACCCGTGAAGATGTACGTGTGTGTTTGTATTAATGATATCTTTATGCAAACGAAATGGATTTTGTTTTGGGCTAAACATCCTCACTATCTCATTGCAGGCACTCTGAGGGGTCTGAGATGAGCTTTGGAGCAGAGAATGGCTGCAAGTGCGGGTCAAACTGCAACTGCGACTCATGCAACTGCAAGTGAGCAACAAAGCTTGGACCAAGGCTCAAATAAAGCATCGATGGCTGGTTGTATTTATCAATAAGAAGTATTAGGAGAAGGGATCATGTCTGCTGGGTCCAAATTACTGTGAAATAAGAAACCCATGCTTTGCTTTATACTGATATTGTGATATGGAATGTTTCATGGAAACCTCGCTGTGTGTTTGATGTTGTAAGTGCCACTGCTGCTTTGTTATGAGCGTTGGTTCTAATGAATGAATAAATGCCTGAATTTCAAAAGGGGAAGTCGATTTATATGGCTTGGAATCATCAGCTTCACATGCTGTGATTACTCTTTAATCTTCTTGCTGTTAGAACATCCTGAATACGATTGCCTCCCTAGAATTATCCACTCAGACATGTATCGATCGACTAATCACGAAGGAGGACCTCAATTATACATCCACTCTTTTGGGTTCTCAGCAGCATAACACAAAACTTATTGATTCTGCGTCTAGTTGTAGGTTCCATACCAACAAGTCAAGACTTACAGCCGGCAAATCTTGGCTCAGCAGCAGCCAGGCAAATCTTGAAAAAATGTGGTTTCTTTCACATTCTCCCATTCTCTTATATAAATCAATGCATAGAGTGCCACGGTAGAGTGAAATTGTGAGGAAAGGTGCTGCACTGAGAGATATTTGAGATGATCTCTGTGTACTTGGTGTCTTGTTTATGTGCTCCAAATCGTTGTGGCCCTGGAAGCAGCATCACTTCCTAGTTTGCAGAAAGTTGTCTTCGCGTTTAATCTTTAATTTGAGTGTTTTTTTTAATCTTCTTGGGCTGTGGTGTGATCTTGTGGTTCCCCAATTTCTAGTTTGGTACAGATCTTTCCATCAGAAAATCAATTTGGAAAACGCACATCTACACAGTAATACCTGGTGGAGTGTGCTGCACCGCACAATCACACTGAAGGTCAAACTTTTTTTTAATACAGCTTAGGCTCAAAATTGAAGACAAAAGTTTTAAAATACTTGTGGGCCTCCAGTTTCCGTTTACAATATAGAATGTTCGTCTTTTTTGACATTTTCAGACTCCAAACCTCACACGTAAACTTCGATCTCCCTCCCCCCAACCCAAAAACAAGTTAGGCAAAAAGATGACACATTTACCTTGCCCACCTCCCCCTCTGCCTTTTTAAAAAAGTGTGTTTGCTTTCACGTCTCAAAAACGGATTTCAAAGCCAGCTTTTCAACCAAACATAGTGTTTAATCATTAGTGTTTTTTTTTTTTTTTGGTATCTACAAGCTTTTCAACCAAAAGCAAGTTATGGAATAATTTTTCAACAATAAAAATATCTACAATCTTCAATACAATTTTTTATTTAATCATTAGTGTTTTTTTTTTATTGTCTTTAATCATTAGTGTTGTTTTTGCAACAAAACAACTCATACTCTACAGTTCAAGATTTATTAATCCGTTCTCCTAAACGCTTTAGGAGTGAATTTTTTATGTATCTATTTGATGGAGCCGAAAATTTTCGGACCTGTATATAAGGGATGGTCAATCCTTCACGTTTTGAGACCAACAAGAAAAATAGACAAATAAGACTAGAGTCACCATGTGAGCAAGACTCTGATGTCAAATGAGTTTTTGGAGAGTTTATAGATAAAAATAATGATTATCTCTAAAAAGAGACCCATTCATGCTTTTTTTAATAGAGGTTGGAGTAGACTACAGGGTCTATGTTTAGGCGTAATTGATTATAAATTATGGAGTCTTGTAATATCCGTGCTATTGTAGGTTTTAGCTATTTCCCTCAAGCGGCAGATAGTTTCTTAGTTTAGTTTTTTACGCAATTCTTGCTTGATTAGGCTCCGATTCGAGTGACGTTGGCGGGATGACTTTCCTTTCTTTTGGCGGTTCTTTCCATACTTGATTTGGGCACAACGAGGATTGATGAAGTCGGGATTATTTCCTTTCATGTATATGGGCTCTTCCAGGCATCTGGGTCTTGGCTTTTGACTTCATACTTATTTCGTACTTTAAGGTTGGGCGCGACCCGAAACCCTCCGAACCTCAGTAGGTCATTTCCCTTTTACGGGTCTGGGAGTATTTACCCATCACTACTTAATGGGAAAATGGGAAACTGCGTGTGTAATATGGCAAGAAGAGCTTCAAACAATATTCATGGTGAACGCTTTTTCAAAATTATAACTCTATATTAATATAGCTTTTTGAGCTGTACACAATCCTAAACAAAATAAATTGGCTGTTTTCCTGCTAGTTGAGTGTAAGCATAAACAAAGCAACCTGAAAACAGAAAAGAAAAAGGAGAAAATTACCCCAAACTTTAATTGTAAAGTAGACACCTAAACTTGTCAAGGAAAACTCTTCGCTTAACCCTCGTTGAACAACGGTGCCAAATCTTTGCGGCCTGCACATATCCATCATAACGACATAGAGTGTTGGAGTTACTTTGTGTCGTTTCAGGTTTAACCATGTCAGGTGAACTTTTACCCTTTATTTCGTCAAAGGTTTTAAAGAATATCTATTATCCTTAGTTGAGTGTAACTATTTTTTTTTTCTTAATTAATAAGGGAAAGGAAAAAATTATCTACATATCTTAAAGGGTTAAAGAAGTGGACTTATTGGACTAATCTTCACACCATCTCTAAAAGGGCTTAATTCTTGAAGAACTGACTAACCCAGCTTATAAATCTCTCTAAAATTATTCGTTATAAATCTCTACTCTCTACTTATTCTGCTTTTACCTTAATCTAACTGAGCCAATTTAAATCTGAATTTGACACGGACTAGTTTCGAAACCTGGGATCGCCAAGAAATTGCCTAGGCCAAGACCAGCTGCGCTACACCGTGGGGGCTTCCAATGTTGTTAAGGGCATATGGCATATACACTGAGAGTTGAGGAGGATGAAGTGTAATTTTCTTTCTGACAATCATTATGCTTTTTCTTTTTTATGAACTATATATATTTTTTTTTAGTAATAAAAGAAATTCAACACTCGTTCACTTACGTCGAGTTCAGACGGATCTAGCTTAATATCAGTACAAGTTAAGTTCAACATTACAGTAAATTTCAAAGAGACAAACTAGTCCATTGACTAGTCTTCTATTTAAGTCGCAAGTTTTTTTTTTTTATATATGCAAGTAGTGGTTTGAATTCTTGAGTGTGCGCCCTGAGTTATGGGTTTCCCTGACAAAGCCCCTACTGCGACCTGAGTTTCCCTGACAAATTATGAGCTATCTTCATTCCAAGCGTCCATAATCTATTTAGGGCTTTTAAGGGGGACAGTACGGGCCAACTATCTCTCTTACTCTGAAAAAGAAATTCTCCAATTGGATCAATTTGGATTGATGGGTGTATGACGCATGGGCTGGGCTCATATGGATGTGGGGCGGGTTATTTAGCACTGACTAGGGATACCTTCAACCTTCCATTGTTGTTTCTTAAATGAAGCATGCTAACGGTCACCCTTCTAATACAACGCAGGGTTACTCAGGCAATACGTCGAACATCTTCGATTCCCCCCTCACCTGTCAATCAAATCCTTTCAAGTTACTATTTTCTTTGTACCCAAACGCCTGAAGAGTTTCCCGAAGAAACTGTTGACTCGGAAGAAGAGAAACCCAATTGTTTATCTTCTAGTTTTCAAAAGCTAGCAAAGGATGAGTCTGTTGGGTCTGCCCTTCAGAGCTGGAAATTTCCCGACAAAATTTCGGACTCGAAAGAAGAAACGCCCGGTTGCTTATCTTATATGATTGAGAAGCTGCAAAGGGGTGAATCTGTGGGGTCTGCATTTCAGAGATGGATGGGTTATGGGTTTCCCATTGGCAGAGGAGATATTTTCCATGCAATTAACCGTCTCAGGAAGCTCAAGATGAACAAACGAGCGCTCGAGGTCTCTCTTTCTCTCTCTCTCTCTCTCTCTCTGTGTGCTTGTACAAAGCTAGATATATTTAAGTTTGATAAACGAAGCTGATGAAGTTTTTTATTTTATTCGTATGCTTCTAAGGATTGAGATGTGTGTGAATTTCTAGAAGCAATTTACGTGCTTGTTTAAATGATTACATCAGTCATTTTTATTGCATAATCAAGATCTTGATTCTTTTCAGAATGTATAATTCTTGTTTGGTTGCGTAGAAAATTTTGAGAAGGGAGGAAAATATGAGATGGTAACATCATGATTTTTGGTTTTATGGTTCCTACTTAAATGCAGGAATCACCTCAACAGGGCCATATAGTTTAACTGGAGGAAGCTTTTTTTTCTTCCCTAGCTTTTACATGGTGAGAAATATTGGATTGATGAACTTGATTTCTACTGTTTTCCAATCTTTATTTGTGAACTGAACATGTGAATGGATGAAAATGCTAAAGCGATATAAATCATGAACAGAGCACATTGCCGTCAAGGATTGCTCAGAAAGCAAGTTCATGCAGTGTAAAGTGGTTTTTAGTTATTGTCTCCAGCTCATCTTCCAAATTGTTCTTTTACATGTAGAGCTACGCATTTTCAGTGATATTTTCTCATTCTTTCTTAAATCACATGCGCCTGCAGCATTTCGCCTTCTCAACTGAATCCGTTACACCAAAAAGCAAAACCACTGAGGGATTTAAACTGAGCTGTTTGTTTCTTATAACAGGTGATGGAATGGGTAATCAGGGAAAGGCCCTACAGACCCAAGGAACTAGACTACTCTTATTTACTGGAATTTACAACTAAACTTCATGGGATATTACAGGGGGAAAGACTCTTCTCTAATATACCCTCTGAGTTCCAAAATGAATTGCTCTATAACAATCTCGTGATTGCATGCTTGGATAAAGGTTCAATAAGGCTTTCACTTGCATACATGAAGAAAATGAGGGAACTGGCTCATCCCATCTCGCACTTGGTCTTCAACCGCCTCATTATCCTCCATTCCTCCCCAAGCAGTAAGAAAATGATCCCCAAAATCCTCAGACAGATGAGGGCTGATAAGGTGGTTCCACATGTCTCAACCTATAACATTCTAATGAAAATGGAAGCAAATGAACACAATATTGAAGGGCTGATGAAGGTATACAGTGATATGAAACGATCACAAGTCGAGCCAAATGAAGTATCTTACTGCATAATAGCTACTGCACATGCAGTGGCTAGGCTGTACTCTGCGGCTGAAACCTATGTTGAAGCTGTGGAAAAGTCTGTTACAGGGAATAACTGGTCAACATTGGATGTCCTAATTATACTGTATGGGTATTTAGGGAAAAGAAAGGAGCTAGAGAGTACTTGGGGTATTGTGCAAGAACTCCCACATGTCAGGTCTAAAAGTTACATACTGGCAATTGAAGCATTTGGCAGAATTGGACAGCTAAGTCGAGCTGAAGAGCTTTGGTTAGATATGAAGTCAGTAAAAGGTTTAAAATCAAGTGAGCAGTTCAACTCTCTGATATCTGTTTATTGCAAACATGGGTTGATTGGCAAAGCATCTAGGCTTTTCAAGGAAATGGAAATGAATGGGTGTAAACCAAACTCCATAACTTACAGACATCTTGCTTTGGGCTGCTTGAAACGAGAACTAGTGGGGGAAGCATTGAAGACTCTGGATTTGGGGATGGATCTAACAACGAGCAAGAAGGTCAGGCATTCAACGCCTTGGTTGGAGACCACACTTTCAATTGTTGAGATTTTTGCAGAGAAGGGGGACATAGCAAATGTTGAGAAGTTGTTTGACGAACTTTCAAAAGCTCGATACACCAGGTATACATTTGTGTATAATATTTTACTCAAGGCCTATGTGAAGGCCAAGAAATATGATCCAAATTTTCTGAGAAGGATGATTCTAGGAGGGGCTCGGCCAGATGCTGAGACCTATAGCCTAATCAGAGTTGCCGAGCAGTTTCGGAGCTGATTTTTCTGTTATGATGGTTTATTTTCTAGTTCAGTTTGTTTGATTTTTTCTAGACGTAGTATAGCAGTTCTGTAAGGGGGAATATAGGAAGAAGAAAAGTTGGAAGTTTGGAGGTTCATCTTGTAGATTATGGATTACAGGTCGGATTATTGCGAGGATAGAAACATAGGTCCAGTTTTCAAATGCACTTGAAATTAATCATTTCCTTGATATATAACCTAGTGTGAGAAATTTTCTATTCAGATGTCGTGACAATTTCAAATTCAACACCTTTTTCCGGTTCGCCATTCTTAATACAACCAAACGAGGGAAGGAAAGACATGTTTCCCGCTGTCCCAATTTTTACATCCCAACTGCCACAGGCTCAGGATGAAAAATCACCATCCTTTCTCACTTCTCCCACTTTTCCTTCACCCTACCACACAACAAGGTGTGTATCATTTCCTAATGTAGAGAACCTGATCATGGCCCTCAAAATGCAGAGATATATAGAAGATACAAACTTACTCTAGAATGGAAAAGAGCACTCTTTTATTATTTCGGAGCCTATACGCACCAAATGGTTAGAGTCGATTCGCTATGGACATTCAGTTGTTTTCTTACAAAACCTAATAAAAATTCCCAAGGAAAATGACATAGAAACAGGCCACAGAAACTTCCACCGGAGCATGTATGCAACGGGATAAGGAAAAGTTTCAGAACCATCTGTTCAGGTGAGATAGTTGATGAACTCGGCAGCAGTTGCAATTGCACCACCAGTAATGGCATCAATCACAATCTTGTCTCTGTTACTGTTGCAGGCTGCAGATACCAGGGCACCCGTTACCGCACCACCAATCATAGCATTCTTCTGTAATACAGCCAAAGAGAAGAATATATGTTGAGGAAGAGTTGTCTTGAAAATCAAACTTGCAAATGGATTTCTTGATCGTATGATGATATAGGCAAAGTGCTTAAAGCAATTGAAAAACAAAAACAAATACAGAGTGAGATCTCCTCTCTTTAGATGCTGCAATATCACATCTCAATCACTACTAAAAGAAACAAAATTAAATCGAGGCTTCTTTCAAAAGAAACACCACTTGTTTCATAAAATATCAAACCTATTGTCATCCACACAACAGTACAGGGGGCTAGCTGGTTTTAGTTCCCAGGTTCGCTACAAGTAAAATCATGAGTAACTAAGAAATAGAGTGGATATTGAAATTTCTTCAGAATCAGTGGCCAGGTTCTGAACTTTGATGCCAAACTGGTTAGCTGTGGACATAATGAAATTCATCTAGCACTTTAAAGCAACATACCCAATCTCTGGTGCCACGAATCCTCTCCATTCCATACTCCATTCCAACATAAACTCCAGCTACGGTTCCTATAAATCAAAGGAACTCTTAGCATGTATATATAACTCCACATTTTGCAGAACATATTTAACTCGAGCATTTACCTCAGAGAAATGTGCATTGTACTATAGATAACAAAAATGCAATATGACTGGAACTTACCCCAATACGCGCCTTCTTTACACATCTTCTTCAGCTGCAATAAGAGCAGTTTCTATTAGTAGAGCGAGTTCGACATGCGAGACTCGTCTCTTTCAAGAATTAGTAACGTAAGACCTCCAATAAACAACATGCCCACGAGATAAAGAAACTGCCAGCATATTATGGTCGAAAAATCTGACATTGTCCAAGATATACTCACTGTGTGCTCAAAGTTGTGACTTGAAATACTCCCTGCAACCCGCATGTTACATTAGATCAGTGACAAGATCATCTTAGCTGATGGAAAATTCAGATTTAAATAAAAAAAACAAACAAATTGAATCTTAGCATTTTCATCAAACGGGACAGATCCGCTGCACTGAATTTGGCTACGCCGCCCAGAATTATACACACTTGAAACCAAAAAGATGTCAAAGGCAAACCAAAGATCCGTTTTCCTAAGCTTTCCCAGCGACCAAATTCACTGTGAGGAAGAAGTGAAAAAACAGACACCTTTCTTAAGGCAGTGATATGCATCCTCTGCAACTGCTCTTGTAGCTGCGACCTGAGCCAAAAAATGTAGGACGATCGTCCAATTCTTAGGTTTTTGATCCAGATATATTACCCAAAGAGGAGAAGAAGAAAACTAGTATAGAGAGGGAATGGAGAAATTTTACAGTTCCGATCTTCAGGAAACCATCAACGGTGAGGTTGAGTATGGGGTTGCCCATGTCAATCGCCACATCCACCTTTGGACTATTCAGAGAACCCGAAAACCTGCTACGAGGCATCCTTCCTCTTCGCTTTCTACCAACAATCTCTCACACTCGAGCTCTCTCACACTCGAGCTCTTTCCGTCTCTATCTTGGCAATCATGTGGTGGCTAATATCTTGTTTTATACTTACCAAAAAAAATATCTTGTTTATTTTATTTTTTTATTATAAAAATTGATTTGATTTGATTCTTGACTAAAAATGTTTGTTTTATCTGGCTAGGTGAATAAAATTATAAAAAATATTAAAATTCTGAGATTTACGGAAATACCAAAAAAAAAACAGTTGCCCAAGATCTTTTCATGCGACAGTGCTATCGGGCCTGGGTGATTTACATGTGCACGTGCCATTATTGGGCTTGCTTGAGTTGAAAGTTTCAACGTCCTACTGTATTTGGGCCTTATAGTTGTTGGGTCGAGCCCGTCCTACTTTCGCCCTTTTTATTTCGACGGACAGGCCAGCCCAGGCTGTCAGAGAGAGTAGTTTACTGGCCCAAAAAAAGGGAAAGGGAATACGGTCTTCTAAACGACGCCGTTGAGTTACTTCCCGCAAAGTCTAGGGCTTTTATCGCTTTAAGATGCCCCCGGCTGAGCTCGAAGTTGTAGAAACGAACAGAGAGGGAGAGGCTGAGAGTGCTCTTTTGTTATCCGGTTGTTTTGTTAGGGGAGAGGGATAGCGAACTAAAAATGGACAAGAGCATGCTAGGAGATCTGGATAATCTTCCAGAAGAAGATAAGCTCAGGATGTCCACCATGATCGACCAGTTGCAGATTCGTGACAGGTTCCCTGTATTCTTCGATCTCTGTTTCTCACTCACTTTCTTATCTAGATTTATGTATTCACTTTCCTATTTAGTTTTGTTGTTTTTAGTTTTCTCTGAAAACTTCATAGTTCTTAGCTTTATGCTCTGCTGCAAATTCAAACGTATGCAAATGCTTCAATTGGGGGTTGAAACCGTGGAACTAGATTTATATTTAAACTTTAAGGACGAAGAATGCCTGGCTCTTGGTTAACCTGGTCACAATTTGAACGACATTGCACGTGATAGGACCGTTTGGACTGCGTTTACCTGTTGCATAATCTTCTGTCTGTGGTGGGTTACCTGTCTGTCGGCTTCACGGTTAGCCTCTGTGCTATATATAGCTTCATCATCCTTCTAATTTTTGTGATGTTCGTTACGTGAAGCCAGAATAAAGTTCTCCTTAAAACCAGTGCAGCATAAATGTTGCATCTGGACGTTTTGGGAACGACATTTCATGCATTACTGGTGCATTACCATGTGACGTTTTGGGAACTTTTGTTTTGTTTGCGTGATTGCCTGCCTAGGCATATATGGTTCTCAGCCTGTAGTAGAGTAAGAGTTTATTGTTCTTATTTTTCAGTTTAGGAGAGAGTAAGAGCGGCTTAGTGTGCATGAGACATATTACTCACGATGGCTTCTGTAAAAATAATACGATCTTTTTCTTCTTTGCTTCATTCCTCCATTATCTCCTGGTTGGATCTCTTTACCACCAACCAGTGTTCATCTCCTTATGTGAAATATGATAATAGGCCTTTAAATTGAGGATTTAAGTTTCAAACAAAGAATGTTTAACTTTAAAGATTGGTTAGGATTAACTATAATGAGACTAAGGAGGTTTTTTCCTTTAACTATCAGGATTTGACTTCCTTTTAGATAAGTTCATAGAAAAAGAGGAAAGTCAGTGACTTAATAATTTTTACTACTTGTTCTGAAGGTGATAGTCTCGAATGGATTCTAGTATTTTAGCTTTAATTTTTGTCTGTTGGTCCCTATAATGTGGGATTATTGTCCTGGGCTTTTCTTAAAAGTTTTACCTTGCCCTTGTCTTAATGCCTGATGAGAACAATCTCTCTGATTATGCATTAAACTCCTTGCAGCTTGAGAATGTACAATTCTCTCGTGGAGAGATGTTTCAATGATTGTGTGGACACCTTTAAGCACAAGTCCCTGCAAAAGCAAGAGGAAACCTGTGTGCAACGATGTGCAGAGAAGTTTCTAAAGCATTCGATGCGTGTTGGCATGCGGTTTGCAGAGCTAAACCAAGGAGCAGCCACACAAGATTGAAGATTTTAACAACCAAGACTGAGAACCGAGAATCGCAAACTTTTTGTTTGATTATCGATCAGAGTTTCAGACTACAAGTATTTTGTTTGGTTTTTTGTATTATTGATTAATCTTATCCAATGGAAAAATCAACTCTGTAGATACTTGGGATCAATCATTTATGTCTCTTAGGTGAATCTATCATCAATAATTTGAGGCAAAAGGCTCTTGTGCTGCACAAATGTCATAAATTAATGTTTTTCTCCATTGCTGACCAAACATTTTTATACGTGAATGTCCGTGAGAAAGATCCACGTCTTTCCCTGCAGGGTCTTCTGTTTTCTGTTTTCTGCTTTCTGCACACACACCACGATAGCTGGACTCGCCAGGTTAAATTTTGAACCACTCAAGAAACGAGATTTGATTCAGAATGCGAAAAACGAATTAAAAGCCTCACACCTCTTGGATCCATCATTGGTTTGGCAACTTTATGAGAGATCACCATATCCCTACTTATCCATTTCTGCAAATTCAACATTTCTTTTGTGATAAGCAACTGATCCGTTATGTGCCTGGACAAAAAATGCCTAAACAAAAATCAGATCGGTTATGAAACCTAATTCACTCGGATGGCATAGTATGAGAATGTCTGACAGCATCACTAAAAAAAAAAAAAAAGCTCCAAAACACCACATAAACAACAATAAACCTACCACCCAAGAGTCACCATAATGCATTGTAAACCAGACAAGAAAACTCATGTGAGAATATTATCCTCAGGGTTGATTGCCAAGAACAGACAGATGACAAGACCATTTGGTTAGTGTAGTAACGAAGGAAATACATTTTGCACCTCCAACTACCAAACATATTGTAATCTACACCTCAAACTACCAAACGTAACACAATGCACCCCAAGCTACAAAATAAGCTTACACTTTGCATTCCGTATTAAGATCTCGCCATTAAAATCAATGAGAAATAGGTCATACGGCACAATCTTAATGGAAAAATTATAATATGGAGTGCAAAATGAATACATCTTAGTAGTTTGGAATGCAAGTTGAAAAAATGTGGTAGTTAAAAGGTGCAGAGTATAATTATCTCCTTTAGTAAATTATTTTATCTATTTCTAAAAGCAGCTTACTCAACCTTAAAACCCACGGGACCACTCTTCAACCTATCTACTATCTAGAATTTAAAACAGCTATTTCCTTCGACAAAGAAGCCAAGTAAGCATGTGTCCTTTGCGTTTTAGATTCATAGGGGTACATTAAAACATTAAATGGAACCAGAAAGAATCAAGCCCATTTACTGACTGAGGAAGAAGAAAAGCAAACACAAGCATTTTTGCTGCACTAAGTGCACACTCCCTTTGCTGTGTCCAAAGCCGTGAAGAGTTGTAGTACTAATATCTGCACAAAGTGCAAACTCCCTTTGTTGTGAACAAAGCAGTGAAGAGTGAAAACATGTTGGTTGCAACTTCGATTTACTAATTTCAATTCAGAAGTTCAAGAAACACGTACAAACTACTGGTTATATATATCTGTACTTCAATTTCACTCTTCTTTGTTTTTGGACTCACTTAGAAATGGTTTCCCGCCATTCCGACCTCTACCCTTTTCTTCTGTTTTGTGCTCAAATATACAATGAAAGATTCATTACAAGTACTGGTGCAATATTCATTCATAAATCAGTATATTAGGCAGTAAGAACATGAGAAATATAGAACTAAGAACTAGTATCATTAGACGGGACCTAAAACAATAAGTTTAGGAGGGGGGGAAAAGAACAGACAGAAATAACATAAGGACTCATTAGGCAGATTCAACTCTTTATTAGCGTACAAGTAATGATTTCTTCTTCTTGTAATGCAAAGACCAGGTTTACACCAAAGTTTCAATCAGCAAATTGACATAAGTATAGCAAAGGTACCTTCCCCAACCCCCCCCCACCCCAAAGTTTATAGCGAACCATCCCATCACAGTTGCAAACTTTAGAAAGAAACGAATTGAGTACCAAGTTTAATACCTTTGCCTAGATAATTCTAAGCATCATCCTCCTGACGGCGTTTTCTGCTCTTGTGCTCATATCTCTTCTTGCCCCTTCCAACCCATGGGTCATCCGAGCCACTTCCATGAGGATCAGATGGTGAAGCTTCCCTCCTGCTCTTGCGCTTAAGCTCACTGACATAGTCCTCATTTGCACCAGAGTCAGAACTGTCTGAATATCGATGGCTTCTCCTCCTCCTCTTCTCCTTCATACTCTTCCTATGCCGTTGCCGATGCTTATAGTCCTCATCCGAGGACTCATCCCCATTTCTCCGCCTCTCCTTCTTTCTCCTCTTCCTGCCTCCATCCGAATCATCTGAATCACCGCTTGCTCTCTTCCCACTCCTCTTTTTAGATCTCCCTCTTTTCTTCCTCTCCCCAGTATCTGTATCTGACTCATCTTCATCTAACTCCTTTTTCAATGACCCTCTTTTACTACTAATCTTCTTCCCATTTCTCTGAGCAATAATTCTCTCAATCTCTGAATCAACATCTGAATCTGAACTCTCACTGTCATCCTCCTCATCACTCTCATCAGAGCTCTCAACTGCATTTTTTCCTTTCACCTTACCCACACTCCCCTTCAACTTTTCCAACTCCGCCAAAGCTGCAGCCTCAATGGCGTCAGGGTCTTTATCCTTAATATCTTCCTTGACACTCAAAAAATTCCTGCACTGAAATGTGAGGTGTCCAACACGGCCACACTTCTTGCAAGACCCACGGGATTCATTGGCATTGGATCCAGTTATACGGGCAAGTGCTAGGAGGCCTTGAAAGCTTGCATATGCATTCTCAGCCTCTGGTTCAGCATGTGATGAATTTTGCTTTGCGGAGTGATTGCCATCATCCTTGTTCGGTGCGTAAGGGTCATAACCAATCGCACTCTGCCATATACCATGGGTTTGAAGGGCTGCACTACTGTGCACTCGATTGTTCGCAGGCATGCGAACCCTACCTGCTGTAGCCGGCATCTTGAAATTCAGATATCAAACCCTGCAAGAAACCAACTGATGGTAACTCTATTCAGAAATCTGATTACAACTAGACAAAACCTAGCATAAAATTTCACTTGAGGAAAGACCGGGCTTTCTACCAAAATAAGGTGAGATAAGTCAAAAATTGAAAACTGAATGCTAGCGTTTATGTAAACCGGTTGCAGAGAGGACAGAGATCAGTATTCAACATGGCAAGTCCAAAAGTTGTTCTAAACGGAAGGACAAATACCCAAAATTTTGAATCTTTGGTACTTAATAAATATTGAACTCAAATATCTATCCACCATTTTTCACCAACAAGGGGAGTGGGGAAGTATCCTAATTAACCTGAATTTAATGACCAAACAGTATATTGAACAAAATTTAGCTTGACCGAGCCACTAGAACTATTAATGATTCAAACATTATTCCTACTGCAATTTCTAGCCAGAAATTTCCAACTTCAGAACCCTCCACCTTAAGAAAGCATACAACCAAGTTTATCCGACTATTGGAACCTCAGAATGTATCCCTCGCACACAAAATTGGAAAGATGTACCAACTGAAATCCAATTGTAATACATTTTTGCGAAAGTGCCATTGCCTACCACTGAGTAATAATTAGGGCGGAAACATGGTCCTATTTATGGGGTCAAATCAATTTGTTCTAAGAAGAAATACTTGATTATCAATCTCATCGATGCTGTATGATACATAACAAATCTCATCGATTGAATCGTTTTTTAGAGAAATCCGAGGCATCTAAGTCATACAAGTAAAGACAAATCTATTCATTGATGATTGATAAGGAAAAGGAAAAAAAAAAAAAAAATCCTTTTTAGTCTGTCTTCTAACGCTTTAGTTTAGAGGATGCTTGGATATGTAGATGGATAGAACTTGCACTTAAGATATAAACCAGAAGAACTACCCCATTAGAAACAGGACAAGAAAAGGAGGAGAACAGCTTACCTCGATGAACTGCAATTGATGGTGGCTCCTTGTTCGGCAATAGAGAGGAGTTAGAAGCGTAGCAGGGGGATAGGGACTGAAGGTGAAGAGCGGGGGCCGAGTTGGAGAACGAAAGGGACGCGGAGCGCGGGAGAGGAGCGCGAGAGGGAGGAGGCGTTCTTTGCAATCTGCAATTGGCGCGTCTCCCGCGATGGGATTCTGGACACCCACCGGTCCCACCCAGTCCACGGAATTGATTTTACGTTGAAACAAACCGACATAACGACAAAAGGTGAGAACAAAACTAGAACTAGAAGGTTCGGAGGCGGAGAACAAATAGAAATAGATCTTCATTGGGTGTCAGGTTGGGCTTGGGCTGTGACTTTAACTTTTAGCGGGCAAATTTTCTGATAGCCCCTTATTGATACTTGCTGTTGTACAAATAAATGTTAGGTTAAGTATATTTTGCGACTACCTGGTTTGGGGTCTTAATAATGTACACCGCGTGCTTTTAATTTTGAGATATTTGACCCTCTTCATTGACAGAATTAAGAATAAATCTGAAGGAAGCCCAATTTAAAAAAAAAATAACAAAAAAATAATTTATTATATAATACAAAAAAAGTGTCTAAGAGTTAAAATATATTAAGAACTCAAAATATTAAAAATATATTATATTAAAATACACCTATTGTACTATTTGCTTAGACATCCCTAAAGCAATCTAGTTATAGACATGTTTCATATATACCATTCACACAATCCAAGAGACTAAATTAATCGGTTATAAACTGTATAAAAAAAAATCTCATGGTTCTAATAAGATTGGACTTCAACTGTGGTAACTGTATCACCTATTTTTTTTATTCTCTACTAACTGTAATTTGTACCACCTACTTACATTGGCGGATGTAGGGGGTCCAATAGGGCCCTGGACCCAGTAGTTTGTACCACCTACTTAATGGATTTTTAGATGAAAATCACGAGGCACTTCGATGTTGTGCATTAAATTGACCAATATCAAACCTCGTATATCTTATTTAAGAGTAAATTAATGATTTGTAGATTTGAAGGTGGTCGGGCAGTGGGTAGGGCTTGGGCTGGACTTTAAGGGGGGCCGCTAAATGGGATAGATTAGTTAAAAAAAAATTCAAACATTTTGCAAGGTCCAACTGGGTCCAAGGCCCCTGTTGGACCCCCTACATTTGCCAATGACCCTCGTTATTTTGGGGTCTTAGTACTTTGCACCCTTGTCAATTAATTCGTTATTTCGAACAAAAAAAATGAAAATACACTTTTCACCCATGACTACCTACACGTTATTTTGGGGTCTAAAATGACGATACTTTGTCAATTCATTAATTTCTCAAGGTATTATTGTCAAATGGAGGGTGCATGTGTCAAAGTGGTAGTTTAGGGTTGTATAACATTGGTAGTTTAAGGGTGCAATGTCTTAAAGATGGTATTTCAATGTGTCACTACAATTTTCCCCAAAAAATAATCATGTGCAGAACATGTGACTGATTTTTTTGTTGTAAAGTGTCAAAAATAAAAATAAAATGGGGTGTAAAGTGTCAAACTCTCAAATCACATGGGTGCAAAGTGTAATTAAGCCTTTTTGAATATTGGAGATAAAATGAGCACGTGAGACACGTGCACAACACGTGACTAATTTTTTCATTCGAAATAACGAATAATAGACAGTCGGGCGTAAAATGTCAAGACCCCTAAACTACATAGGTGAAATATCTTAAAAAAATAGAGTTTAAAGTATTAGAACCCATAAACTATGTGAGTGCAAAGTATAATTAATGTATATACGTTTCATGTGAGAAAGATAGACTTTAAGGCTTAAGCTACGCACCGACTACACCCTACGATAATCCTATGCTAAGATAGTATTAAGCTCGACTTCTAGGAATCAAGAAAGAAAAAAAAAAGACTTTTAGAAGAAGTCTTTTATTACACTAACAAGCCCATAACGAGATATAATGCATTTAAAACTAACAACAAATATTTATGAAAAAAGTCATTTTGTCCATAAACTATTAACCTAATCTCAAATAGAGTCTAAACTATCACTTTTGATACATTGAGCCTTATAATTATCAATTTTTATTAATTTACACTTATAAAAAAGATTCAATTGTCAAAATCGTGCCACGTGTTATAAATGAATCATGTGGTACAGTTTTGAGGGTTGAATTTTTTTTTAAACTATAAATAAATTGATTTTAAAAATTTAAAAATTTAATATGTCAAAAAGTGGTAGTTGAGATTCTTATTTGAAATTGTTTTGTTAATTTCGAGCACAAAGTGGCTTTTTCTAATATTTATTAAACCATAAATCTTTTCATTTTTTATACGCGATTCCAACCATGTAGCTTGATCCATAATAGATTGTGACAAAAAAAGAAACGACTTTCTGGCAATAATAGTAAGTCACTAAGAAAGATCTTCCTAATGGATGGATCTCGAGTTCGGAAAATCTTCTCTATAATTATCCCACAGCAAATGTACTACATGAAAAGATTAACATTATTGGTGTGGATACAATTTGTATTTGTATTTGTCTTCCTAACACTGAATATTTTTAATATAATAATAGAATAAGAAAGGAATGCATACTTTTAATGTTGAAAGAATGTGGTACATTTATTTTTAATGGTCTTAAAACTACTATATAAACTATATCTTAACAATTTTCAGATTACATTATGGACAAATAAGAAAAAATTAAACTTATTTTCATTATATTATTGTTCTGCCTTAGAAAAAATAAAATCAGAGAATACTTTTTTTCTTTCATCCTCTCGAGAGAAAGTCTTCTTAGCTGGTATCATTTTCATGTGGTACACGCCCCACCAACTAGTTTGATCCTTAACACACGGGATGAAGAAGGAAAATAATAGGTTTTCTTGCACGTTTAATGTTATAATAGCCAAATCATTTGGTAATACATCTCTAATTGATTGACTCTGATAAGCCAAGAATTTGCTTAATAGTAATGAGATTGAAATTTATATTGTATTTTTTAATATTGTTCCTTGTGCTAATAAAAATTTCGTCATATTCGTGTTTTGGTGTCAAATTTGGCCATGTATAATAAAATAATTACAATATAATCTATATTTCCACCAAATTATTCATTTAAAATATAATAAATATAAAAAAATTCATTCAAATAATTTCTCTTCACTCTTTCACAAACTTTCGTACCCCAAAATTTTGGTACACAAATACCTAATTATTGAAGTTTTTAAATATATTAATATAATAAGAAGAGATTTCATAGCAAGCATGTTACCTTCTTTTGCCTCTAGAATTAAGCATGGCTGCCGTGCAGTGAATGAGAATGCTTTTCATTTTTTCTAGATTGGCCACCAAGTCTCTCACTACATGTATATTGAGTTTTTAAAAAAAATTCAAATACTAACTTAACATATGTTTTTTTTTTTAATCTTGTTGTTGGCCTTTGTTCTCCATCTTCATTGGACTTAACAAAGGGCAACTTCAAGCAATATATATAAAAAGTAAAGTTGCTCTACTACCGAATGTCTTTTCTCTAGTAGAAGCCGTCGTCATCATGAGCGACGATAGTGTGGTCTGACTCTTTTAGTAATTTTCTTTCATTTGTGTTGTGACCCGATCCTTGAGATCAATTTGTATTGTATTCCAGTGTTTGTAGTTAGTTTGTATGGTGTCCTGACTCTCATAACCAACTTATGATTGTCTTACGACTCCTGTGGCTGTTTTGATCTCGATACAGTGGTTGAGTTGGCTGTAAGATCTTTGGATCTAGCATATTGTAGGGCCTCTGGTCCATTTCTTTTTTTTTTTCACTTGCCCTTCGAAAATGATTCTCGTTTACACTAATGGTTTTCTTTTCTTGAATATTAATATATAAATTAAAATTGCCTAAAAAAAAAAAACAGTTGCTCCACCACACGGTGGATGAGTCTTTCAAAAAATTGTTCCTTTTTCTTTTATTAATACTTAGCCTTTTTTCATAGATTAGGTAATTTTATTAAGGTCACACTAAACTTTCCCTTACGCCATTAAACTTTTACTATGCTAATTCGTTAGTAAAAAACAGTTTTTATTTTTATATTGAAATAGATATGAAGAGAATATGTGGTACAATTTTTTCTGTGTAACAAGTATTAAAACAAATATATAACCGATTTTGAAATTATCATAATTATTTTAGACTACATCATGGAGAAATACAATAAAATTGAAATTCATTTCCATTATATTATTATACTGCCTACCAAAAAAATAATAAAACTTCTCTTTTTATGCTTCTGTCCCCTTAAGAAACTAAAATGAAGCGTAAAGCAAGCAAATGATCTTTCATCATGACTTCTGGTACCTATTTTTGAATCGGACCCTAAATTTTACTAAATTCCAATTCGAATTCATATTAATTTGTTAATATTTATTTTATTTAAGCTCCTACTCGACAATATCACTATAAAGAAATTACTTTTCATGTTCCATATTTTCAGCAGATAATATTTTGATATCAGTTGTAGCCACATTTAAAAAAATAAAAATAAAAATTAAATGGATTTGATTCAAGCTTCTTAAATAGAAACCACTATAAGTATAAGATCCCGAAATGCAAGTGAATGATTTGGCCCACAAAAGGCATCCAAATGATTAGAAAAATATGTACCAAAAGTCCAGTCTCCCCAACGTTCAAACTCCCAACGTCCCAAGATTACAAAAGGTATCTACATCTCCATATCGGATCTCTGAAGTGAATAAACCTTGCACAACAAGATGGGCGCAACATCCGCCATTACAGCTAGAGGTAAAGCTCCCGACCGTTGGAACTCCAACAAAGGCCACCTACCCCCACAAAAAACAAGTAATAATCTGACACTAAATTATAAAATTATAAACCATGAAATTGATCGTATCCCTCTAATACCCCATCACGATGCAAGCAACTACGGCAACTATCTTCGCAATAGTGCTGCCTTTCATCGACCCTCCCGCCACCGATTTCTCCAACTTTTGCCCTTGAGCTTGAAAAGGGTACGAACAAGTCTCATAACCTGCCAACACGCAGAAAACCATGTTTAAGCTTTCCAACTAACGCAATGCATTTTACTACTATTTTAGCGTTTAGTCGGGGCCGAGAAAAAATCTTACTGGGGTCAGTGGAGGTGAGGACTCCCGTGTGGCTGAAGTCGCAGTCGAAGTCGTGGCGACCAGAGGCCTGATAGTAAGCGTTCATGGCGTACGAAGCGTGCGACCTCACGCTGTTGGGGTTGAAGCAGGGCCCACCATCCTGTATGGGCCCGCAGTCCACTCCTGAGCTGCACACGTAGTCAATGTTCGCCTGCAGCGCCTCGTCGGTAGCGTCCGATTTCGGAACACACCACTGCTTATTCGAAGAATTAACGGCTGATGGGCCCTCTGCAACGGCTGATGGCCCCTCTGCAGTAGCCGGTGCGGGGCCCAACGCCTGCGAAAAAAAATTGAAAAAACAGCACCGGACGGTCACGATTGAGTATGTTTTTAAGCTAAAGATCTATTGGAGTGGCCTTAATTAATTATAGCGCTGAGTCGGTGACAGCTCTGCATCAAATTTGATTGGAGAAAACAGTACATATTCGGTCGACAAGAGGGTAGGTTGGGGACATCAATACACGTGTGTTTCTATCTTTATCTTCTATCTTCCATGGAGGAAGTTCACCAATTTAAGGAAAAGCTGGCAAGTGTCAGAGCTATCAAGTAGGAATCTAAAACATGGGAATACGTAAGCGATCTTGAATACGACAAGTCGGTGTGTGTTGCCAGGGCAAAGCCACATGGCAAATGGTGATTGGATTAGCCTAACGGACAAAGACTTCTGCTGTGGTCCTAGAGCAGAGAACAGATTGATTACTGTTGCTCAGTGTTACAATTTCAGTAGCAAGGGCACCGAGCTCAGAGGAAAGAAGCTAAGGATAAGGACACTGAAATATCAATTTTGACCTCTCACTGGCATCAAGAGTTTCAGCAGAATAATAAATAATAAGAATTTATGCGAAGAATTGAACAAGTGGTACCTGCAGGTTCCGCAAAATGCCCACATCATAAACCGGAGTCAGATCCGGCTTGAACAACCCGTAGTTCCGCTCCGAAGTGCTCGGTTTCAGATTCTCATTGAACAGAGAGAAAATGTAGGTTTCGAAAGTCCTGTTCGGCATCAACGGCGTGCCTTTGCCGGAGTTCACGTGCTTCACGAGGTTACCGTTGTAGGACAACGCATTGTCCAGGTTCACGTCCGGTTGGTTCGGGTCGCCTACCGAGGGCCATCCGGTTTCGGCCACCACGATGTCCACGTCCTCGTACCCCAGCTTCTTCATCGCCGAGTAAACTGCGTCGAGCTGCGCATCAAACATGTTGGTGTAGTTCAAACCCGTAGCGTTATCGAAGACGCCACTGTTTGGCCTAAAGAGGGCGTAGTTTAAGGTCTTGGCCGTGAAACCGAAAAAGGGGTAGGGGTTCACCAAGAAAGGGGACTTGGTTTGCTTGTGGAACTCCAGAATCGGAGCGAATATGACCTTGTCGTACCCGCGTCGGAATCGCCCGGTGCTCGGCGGCTCCGAACTAGACAGTATACCTAAAGAATGCGGCGTGGAGACTTGAATATCAGTAATATTTGCCAAGTCCAGTGCCGACTTCAAGGCCTTCATAGCCGGTAACAGTCGCGCGATTAGACTCTTATCTGAGGTGGCGAGGATTTCGTTTCCCACAGCGATGAGGTTGATTTTAGTCTGTGGGTGAAACGGTAAAATGTTACTGGCGATCCAAGACTGGGCGGCGGGTAGCTTGGCCAGGGAGGGAACGTCGCCGTTTCCAACGGTGACGGTGACCAAGATGCCAGTGTTGGAGAAGGCGCGGAGGATGTCTGGGTTGGCATCAAAGATCTTGACTCGGTCGATGTTGGTCTGGGTTTTGAGAAAGGTGGCGACTTGGGAAGGTGGGGGGAGGTTGTTGGCGACAGTGCCGTAGTTGATGCCGATGGAGTAGGAGGCGGATGCGTGTTGGATTTGGTGGTGAAGCGAGCAGAAGAAGAACAGCATGAGAAGCGGAAAGAGTTTAGAAGGTACTGCCATGGTCATGGCAGGAGGAGGGTTTTGGGCTTTGGAATGGAGCTAGCGAGTGACTGACAAACGGAGTGAAGTTCGGTGATGCGGGGGGTTAAATGCTGGTAACTCGGGAAGGCATAATCGTACACGCGCTTTCTGATCGGGGTTGTATTTGTATTTGTTTCGTGTGAACTGTGAAGCACTGAGATTGTGGGGCCCTTTGATATCCAGCTTGATGCAAAGGAAAACTCGAGTTGTTCTCCGTTGCGGCACATTTGTGTAGTGGGGTTTAAGTGGGCTCCACAGTCCTGGATAATGCATTGAGAAATGTGGCTAAGCCTAAACGGTTCAGTTTCCTCGCTACTGTTTGCCCTTTTTGTCCGGCTCCTTACACGTGTTTTAATAAAGATTCATTCTTTTCAGGCTAAAATTTTTTAACCGTTACAAAATTTTGATAAAAAATAAATAAATAAAAAGTTATCAAGTAAAAAAATTTATCAAATTATTTTCCCAATTTTCTCATCAATTTGAACAAAATTTTATTTTTTATTATTCTTCTTAAAATCTAATGAAACTTTAATTCACTTTGATTTTTACAATATTTCTAAAATTTTAATTTGAGAAAAATTCTAAATCTATATCTAAAACGGTATGTATTTCCAAAACGTCCTTGGACTGGTGCTGGTTTAGGATACAAAAAGGTTCAACAAAAAATTTCTATAATAATATTTGGAACAGAATAAAAAATCTGGTGAAATATATAGAAAGTTCGATACATTAATAGTTGGTGTTTATATTCACCCCCCAAAAAATGGTGTTTTTCTTGTACGTTTTTTTGTGGCAAATTGGTATTTATGTACTTGAAAGTACGTTATTTATTATGGTTTGCTAATTTAAAAAAAAAAACAAAAGAAAATGGATACAGAGAGAATGCCTGGTTCAAACACCGTGAGTCAGCCAAGCCCTCTCCACGTGCGAAAAAAGGTTAAAACTTAAAAGCCCACTTTGAAAGCTCTTTCATTTTTCTGCTCAAAAGTCTACAAGGCCTCCAACACGACCACCAACCCATATGCTTCGTCATACACCGCCAACTTTCCTCCAAGATGCTATATGTAACGCCGAGTCTCTGATAATACAGGTACTTTCTGATCCGGTCTCCTCCTCTGCCTTTACTCTTTCGTCTCTCCTTCACTATTTGACGCAGGCACATTTGGATTCGGATGCAGCAATTTTTCATCTCTATGAATCCCTCATCACAGCGCATGTCCTATCTCATATGATGACCACTACGAGCTTTGTGCCGGGACTAAACACATTCAACGACCTTTGGGGTTTTCTTATAAAATGGAATTGTTCGAGAAAGCTTGGCTGTCTCCAGTGTAATAGAGGGATAAGGATGAAAAGGATGCATACAGTTTCGGGATTATGATTAAAGATTGTTGAGGCTGGTGATTTGAGTAAAGGGTCTTCTCTTTTGGTTCATCTGGAGGAGATGAGTTTGTCTCGGAATGTTATTATATACACTACTTTGATTAATGGGTGTTGTAAGAATGGCGATATTGAGCTAGAGAAGAAGTTGTTTCGTGAAATGGGAGAGGTAGGTTTGGTCGCTAATCGACACGCTTATACGGCATTGATGTATGGGTTATTCAGGAAAGGTGTAAAGAAGGGTGAATTTGAACTGCGCGAGGAAATAAGCCGGAGTAGCCTGCTTCCTAATTTGATTATAAATGAGTGTTGTAATGATGTTAGAACAAGCAGATCTTCTTCACTGCTTGATGCGCGAAAAGGGGTGGTTTGTAACGTTGGTAGATGTAACACTTTAATTGGTGGCTTGTGTCGAGAGATGAGGATTTGGGAGGCGGAGCTGCTAGTGGATCAAATAACGAGGGTTGTTGTAAGTCCAAATTTAATTACTTATAACATGCTTATATATGGCGTTTGTAAAGTTGGAGAAGGCCTCGACTTCCTTCATTTGATCCGTTGAAGTCAATAGGCCAATGTCCCACACTGGTGACTTCTAATGTTCTAATGCCTGGTTTCTGTAGAGCTGGAATTTCAGTACAAGTTGCTGATTTCATTGAGGGAGATGGAGGAGAGAAAGATTTATCCTTATAAAGTGACATATACAATTCACATTGTTGCCTTTGTTCGATGGGATGACGTGGAAAAGTATTTCATATATATATTCTTCCATGGAGAGGGATAGATTGGTTCCAGATGTCCATACATATGGTGTCTTTATACATGGGTTATGCATGATAAGTAATATGAAGGAAGCCTCAAAGTTGTTTAGGTCAATGAGAGAGAGGCATTTAGAGCCAAATGATGTGATATATAATACAATATTTCTTGCTTACTGCAAAGAGGGTAGCTCTTACTGGGCATTGAGGTTGCTTGAGGAAATGGTTCGGAGTGGACTGGTTCCAGGCTATCTACAGATGGACCATTTGAGTTCCTTGCAAGGATGGCAAGCGGATGAGGCCGAAGCTCTACTGAAAGCAATGATAGGGTCCGGTTTAAACCATCAATTTCAGTCTACAATGTGATTTCAATAGCCAAAAATTATAGACGATTCAAGTTTTCAAGAACTCTCATTCAGCCCTGGGAGAAGGGAAAATTTTATGTAGAGGCTGTTTTGCTGCTTAAATGACTAGCCTAAAGCTACCTTCGACAAAGAGTTGAAATCTCGATGCCATGATAGAATTACCCTCAGCAGCTAGGGAGGGCTCCTTTCATGCAGAAGTGCTTGTTCTGACCCTGGGAGATAACATCACGGTAGGACTTGAGAACTGGCTTAAGGCCTGCAGAGCCGCAGTGGATAACGAACTGGTAGGGATTACCTATTCCAGGGTGCACTTTCAGTTAAAAGGTGAAGAAAAGATGGCTGTGTGAAAGAGTAGGATCAGGAAGGACCAATGTGCCAAGCTGGATGGTCAGCACCATCAGATCCATCGGCCTCTAGGATAATCTAAGTTGGGTCTGGTCTCCAATAATAAGCCTTTGTGACTTTGTCAGTTTTTCATTGGTTCATACAGGACAAGAGTAAGCTATAGCTTGTGATCCGTTGTGTACTACTTACAAAACTGTTGTTGTGTAAATTCATTTACCTCTATGCATTACACGTGGGTTTGCATATGTTATTGCTAGTCTCTCCTGCGATTTTATAAAAAAAACATTGGTTCTATTTAGGAAAAAAAGAAAAAGAAATTGGGGATATCAATAAGGGGTCAAATAATTGTAATGGATTTACGCATCCTCTGATGAATGTATGCAATTTATGTTCTTTCTCAGAGTAGCTGAAGTGGATTGTACTTGGTATAAGGGTTGCCGATATGCTTGCGAACGGTCATATGATTCTTATGATACATAAAAGTCACATTTGATGGTCGTTTATTGTTGCAAAAACATTACTGGACTTTTAATATCTAAGTGATATTCTTGAAGATTAAGGTGGCTTCACTCATCTGGAAGGTGGCGGTGAACACTCTTTCCCTTCGCCGAAACCTGGGTAGCACCCCTCAAATTTCGCAATTGGTATCCGCAGCCTGCCCTGTCTGCCAACAGTGTGAAGAAACACCCGAGCATCTTTTTTTGGGTTGCCGGATCAGCATTATTCTATGGCGAAATGGCCCTTGGCTCCTCGTTTCAGCAGTTTTTGCGGACCACCCAATTCAGATGTGGCTAAAGTTCTTAGTCAACTCCAAGAATTTGCCGCGGGGTTATCAGTTGTTTGGGTTCACCTGATGCAAGCAGTTGCTATTACTCTGGTCAATACTTGGTGCCATCGGAACGGCCGCATGCACAAAGGGAAGATACTTGAGATTGGTGATTTGATTCGCTCTGTGCTGAGGAGATATGCCGCCCACAAGGAGGCTTGGGATGAGAAAGAGTGTATTCAAATCATAGAGTGGCAACCGCGGCTTGAGGGGACCATAAAAATCAATTTTGATGTTGCAGTAGAGGATAACTGGCTATGTGCTGCTGCTGCTGCAGGCAGGAATAGGGGGGGGGGGGGGGGGGGGATTCTGAAAATTCGTACCGGCAAAACCCGGCGAAGCGAACCTATAAAGTGGGAAGCTTGAGCAGCTCGTTTGGCTTTTGCTTTAGCTGAAGATTTTGAGGACTGTGAAGTTACCGTGGAAGGTGATTCTCTCAATTTGGTGAACAAGTTTTACATCTTGAGAGTACCCCGACTGGTTAATCGAGAAGTAAGCACTTTGCGGCTTCTGCTGCAGATCACATCCATTTTAAGCTTCAGTGGACACCAAGGGAAGGAAACTGCATGGCTCATAATCTAGCAAAGTGGGGGTGGAGGCGCGAGACCTATGGGGACATTGCTTTAGAAGATGTACCTTTAAACATTGTATATTGTGATGACTCTGCTGCTACCAGCAGAGTAGTTTCGTAATGGAAGTTGCATTTTAGGCAGAACCAAAAAAAAAAAAAAAAAAAAGGATCTTTTGAATACAGAAATGCATATCTTTTGATCATTGCCTTTGCTGAAACTTCTTCCTTCACGTTGTTGACAGGCTGCCTCAGGGTACTCTGCTGCCAATTACTAAACCTTGATAAGGAAGAGTTGTTCTTAAAGGGTGTCCTCTTCTTGTCGTCTCGGTGGAAAGAAAAAGAGTATCAAACTGAAGCTCATAGAGACGCAAAAGAAAAAAAAAAATTGAATGTAAAGAGCTGTGGGCGAAGAAATTTCTTGCAAAACCTTACATAATTTTAAAATCTTCAGCCAAACCTGCAAGAAAGGGCCCATGTTGACGGAGCTGTTCCTGATACCAGGAGAATGGATGCTGAGAACTTGACTGGAAAAAAACAGCAGATTCTAAATATATATATAATATCTATTTTTTTTTTTGTTACTGTAAAGTTTTGTGTGAATTCGAAAAGAAAAGTGGAAAGCGAGGCTGAGGAGTGCTTGGAATGTTTTGGCCAAAATTCTGTTTGGCTAATTTGGAAAATGTGGAAATTTGATTAAGAAAGAAAATTCCTTTTTTCTTATAAAGAACGAGGAAAACACACACACACACACACATATATATATATATATATATATATATATATACTGCTCTTCCGAACATCTCTAGATTGAGAATAAGGAAACTGCAAGGAACAATTCGTCGCCTTGTGTCCGAATTCTTTCGTTCCTCAAAATTTTCTGAGCATTTGACTCTAAATTCTTTCGTTTTCCCTAGCATTTTCGAGAAAGCCAAACAAGTAAAACAGTAGTCTTTCTTTCTCGATTTCATAAATGGTGTCGGTGGACGTGAGCTTTCTGAGGCTCTATAGCCGAATCAAACGGCTATGAGCTTCACATCTCCCTGATCAGCGGCCTATATCCAGTGTGTTAAATTTTCATCAAGTAAAACCGATTGAACAAATTATTGAAACTCAACAGCCTCAAAGTTCAAACCGTTTCCGCCCAAACACACTGCACACTCCCACGTTGATGTCGAACACCGAGACGTCGGGCCAGCAGCCGAGCCTTAACCCCAAGTCACTCAAGCGAGGCCCGAATAGACCCGGCGAGACCCTAGCCGCCGGGTTTTCACCTGATCCGCTTCTGAAATCCGGCTCATTCATCGACGCCACCACCGGCGGATTTCGCGGGGCTGCCGAAACGCCACGCACGGGCCGGTCTTCCAACGGCACGTCGACTTGCTTAGCTTCGGAGAAAAACTGTGCGGAGCCCGCGGCTGGGACTCCGGTTCCAGAGAGCATGGATTCTCCGGGGGGAACTCAGCAGCGTCGGGCGATGGGGCCGTCGCCGGATTGGTTGCCGTCTGGTTGGGTAGTCGAAGACAGAGTTCGGAGCTCCGGTGCCTCAGCTGGAACGATAGACAGGGTACGTTAAATTATCAATTGATTAGTCTAAAACCTCAATATTTCTTAGCTGAATGGGGAATTCTCCAATGCCTGTTTGGCTGATGATAAAACTGAGCTAGAAAAGCAAACGTTGACAGAAATGTTGATTTGAAGCTTTGATGTCCGATAGATGAAAGCTTTTTGGTTAACAAGCGAGACAAAATATTGGTATCGGTTAGGCTTGTTTAAAGAAGTGTTTCATGAATTAACCGTATCTCATCATCTGTCTTTACTGGATCCTAGGGGATATCTCTATTTGTGAACTCAACTCAAACCAAATCCTGAAATTCTGTTTACATGTTAGCCTCTCTGAAACCATTAGCAATTTTTTCATTTCTCACGAGTTTGATAAATATTGTTTTTGGGCCTCTTTCTCGTCCTTGCAAATCCTTTAACTGGAACCAGTTCGCTTCTACTTGCTGATCTATATCTGTGTATATTTATGTGCTTTATTTGAGCATTCAAGTTGTATGTTTTCCATTGCGTTTATGGTATACGTGAAGCATCTTCTTGTCTCACTCAGTTTTTTCAAAATGGAGTTTACGTGTTAAATGTAAGACACACCAAAGAACAACCAATTATTAAATACTGAGAAGATTTCCTCGGTAGTAAGTGGAGATGAATGTTGGAGTTCTCCTCAATTCCTGAAACAAAGTGATAGTACGAATTAAGTTCTCGCCATGATCTGCAGAGAGCCTTAGAGTTTTAATGCATCACATCTAGAAGAGGTAAGTGAAAAGGACAGTGATGAAGCCTGTAGATGGATGATCTTATTTCTCAGAAACAGGTTAGGCTACTGACTACCCTGGTAAATAGTCCACTTTGTCTTTTTTCTTTCAATTAATGCTCTTGTTTTAAATCCATACTTCATCAGAAAAACAAACAGTTAGTGTGGAAATACCTGAATCCATAATAAGGGCTATGTGATTGTGGAAACTAGCTAGATAGGTGGGATCACTCTTATCTCTTACTAGGATTACGAAGCAAGAATTGGTACAACACTTCAGGGTTTATTGTCGGTGGAGGGACCTTTCAACTATATAGCTGTTTGAATATGATAGGGTGTTCTTAAGTTAACTGTTAGGAATATGAAATTTTTGGCTAAAAGAGTCCATGTTGACATAGAATCAAATAAATGAAGGAGAACTCTGGTACTCTGCTGCTTCTCTCTGATGTCTTTGGGAGAGAGCAAATGGGTGGAGTCTGGGATATTTACTTGGAAATTTCAGAAACTCTGGGATAAATTTCATGATCAGATCTTGCCTTTAATATTACTCCAACTCCATTGAGGATAATGAATCTGTTGCTAAATGAGCTTGGAACTCAGCAAGTTTATACTGGTTTGCTTCTTTTTTTTTTTTCTAGGCTTATACTGTTTTGCCTGGCACAACACTTTTGTGACAGACCGTTACTTGGATCAAGTGCTCATACATCTATCCTTTGAACTAACTTCAAAGGACATTCCTGTGGTTAGTGATAAGAATTTGTTGTTAGATTGGTAAGAGAAAAAGAGTCTGATGTCCTTTTCTTTGTAGGAAGTTTGAAGTTTTGATTTCTCCAAAAAAGAAATAAGAAAGAAGAAGAAAGTGAAAGTCTAGATTCTGATATCTGTGTTAAATGCTTTTTGTTATGTTTTGGAGACTGTTCTCAAGGCAACTGAAGTTTGTTTCGCTTGTTGTACTAACCTTATGAGAGAGTTTGGGTGTCCAATGGATGTGAAATAATTCTGCAAAAAAATTTCCAGCTTATGATATGGCTGTTAAAGGTAAAGCAGCTGACAGATTATTGCTTTTTATAGTGGATCCTATAAATGGTCTAAGTTGTCTGTATTGTGCAGTATTATTTTGATCCAGATTCGGGCCATCGATTCCGGTCAAGGAAAGAGGTTCTTTACTTTTTAGAAACAGGAACCAGACGTAAAAAGGGGAAACTAATGGAGAGCTCTGATACTGATACAATGGTGAGTCAAAAGTGAAAGGATGTTTCGTTGAAGCTGTCAGGAATAATTCCCTTTCACTCTACTACTTTCCCCTTCTCTCTAACATGCATTCAAATCTCTACTTCCAACTGTGCAGGGCGTTGAGGGCCAGAAACAAAAAAATTCTGCCACGAAGGCAAAGAGTTCTGCTTTGAACTTTGACTTCTTTAATGTGCCTGAGAATGTCAAATGGGTTCTCACTGATTCCTCCCAAGGGTCCTGGGCTCCTTTTATTGGTGAGGAGAAGGTGCCTGAAGCGACTGTGCAAGAATGGGATTCTGCATTCACTGCCCTGACTTCCAAACGCAGTGATCATATTAAGTAATGATGGCATTACCAGATCTCCCCAGTGTATCATTAGGAGCATGACCCTGTACTGACCAATACAGGTCTTTTTTCTTCCTTCTCTTCCTTGCTTTTAGCTCTTTGTCACTCCTGAGTGAATTTTCATTTACATCGAAAGCTCAATTGAATTGCCATTTGGCATTTCTGGTTCTAGGTTATACACCTCTATTGCTTTATGATGTTTGGTGTTGTGTTGTTTTTCCCCCTCCCTTGCATTAGTATGTAACGGTGGTGTGGATCCTTGTTCAGATTGGTTACATTGTCGCTGTCACTCAAGATGAAATGTTCAGAAGTTCTCTGTTCGTATTTGAATAGTAATCTGTACTCTGAGCATCTCATGATTGCATGTAGCTGATACATGTTTCTTCCATGGAGTTGTGTTTGGCAATTTTTTACAGTTTAAGTACTTATCATGCTGTTAGAAAAAAGTCGAGCTTAATTATAGCATGGATTCAAGTTTGACATAGATCAGTAATTTAGGCTTTGATCATCTGTTCCTTGGTTGCTTACGTTCCGTCGATCTGTAGCTGGTTGGGCTCTGCTGACTTAGGACTGAATGGAATTGATCAAATGGATGGGGGGTTTGACAGACACGTCTTCAAATAAATTTTCATATCCATGTACATGCGAGGGTAAAAGGGTTATAAGTTGCACATTGGAAAGAGACTGGAACTGTGAGTGGTAAATATTTAGTGTAATTGAAACCTATGAGGTTAAAGTGTTTAATTGAATTGTATCCCTTACCCCCACCAATTTGCACGGAGGGTTGATGCAAATTTGTTTAGATAAAATGGAGCTTGGATTTTTCAACCCACTTGTTCAACTACGTTGCACAATTAAAGAAGATGACTTCCTAATCTCGATTTTTTTCGAATACATGATAAGAAAAATCTATGACAAATAGTTTATCAGCTATATATAGGCATTGCTTGCGTGTGGTGCACCATAGCCTCGACACATTGTACTATAGCAAATGTTTGTGGAAGTTATCCACTAATAAATGCCTTTTCACTATGTGGAATTTACCGTAAGAACCTTCCATAAAGTTTTTTCATTTTTAACTATTAATAATTATATTTTGATTTTTTTAAACAAAAAACTCTATAAATATATATGATACCAGAAAACAAGAGGGTATAAAGGAGCATTTATTCTTATGAATATATACTTGTACGACTATTTAGCTTTGGCTAATGTCTAATGATCTTTATAATCTGTATGGGATTCATGCAAGACCAAAATGAAGTGGGTTCCGTTTCCTTCTCTGATTTCTTGTGGAAAGACAAGGGTGGTTTTCAATATTCGTAAGGTTTCCGAAGCACATTTTTCATGCATATTTTTTTCTGCAAAATGAGGTGGACGGCTAATGAGTGCGCCCTTTGGTTCTGATTTGGAAACAGAATATATATTACAGGTGAAACTGCTTAATTTAAAGAGAAAATTCGAAGTAAAAGTCCATATATAATCGATAATTTATATTACATTTTCTGCGTGTGCTGATCCTCATGTCATGACTACCAAAGAAATTTATATACAGGCTGATACAACATCTCTGTCCACCTTCGAGTTCACAAATTACAAAGACAAGCAGTTTGCCTCAACCAATTCTCCTGAAGGGAATATCGTCTATTGGCTTACTTTCTTTTTCCCACTCCTACGAGAAAAAAAGGGACGTCAGAAAAACGACAGACAAAGAAGCCGAGCAAGTAGACTGCGAGCTCTTCGCGTGTTGTACAGGACCACTATGCAGGGATATCTCTCCGGAACCAAAGTTACAGGCACTGGCAGCTGGGTTGGGGAAACATAAACCTGGTTCAGGTGAACCAGGTGTGAGGTTGACTGGTTCAGGGGAACCAGGTGTTGAGGTTGACCTATTTGAAGTTGAGTCGCCCATAAGGCTGTTCCCAGATCTTCAGGCCGAGCTTCCAGTGGATATAGCAATGGTGGCATCAGATTAGAAACCTGCAGTAGTCACTGAAGAAAGAAATCCAGATGAGGGATGTCTGGAGGAAACGAGCCTAGAAGAAGCAAAATTAGACGAGCAACACGTGACGGAAACAAACCAGGAAAAGAGGTACCCTGCAAGAGTACCAGAAAATCCTCATTAATGGAGGTAGAATCTTGGTCGACAATACGTTGCCGCTGTCGAACAAGATCCAACCAAGATTGGTTGCCGCCTGGTTGGCAAATCCAGGAAATAACACGCCGGCGCGGTGGAAGTTCCGGCCATGTGGATAAGGTATTCTGTAATCCACAAAACAAACAAAAAAATAATGAGCATTTCTCCAGATAAGTTTTGCTTCAACGAAAATAAAGAAAACAAAATGTCCAATTGAAGGCATTTGAATTGATCGGACTGGGCTGTGTACAGAGGTTTAAACAAACAATTGAAGACAGTTTCCATATATTTTCGTGTCCCCATTCCTTCTTAATTTCCTCCTAACATTTCTGTCATCCCCAGGACTCTCTGTGTGTGTTCTGTAATCCTGTTCAGTTTAGGAAACCTGGGGCCAAAGTACACAGACTTGCATGTTGAAACCGTATAGGGAGGATATTAATGCCGAGATTAATTTTTTTTTGACAACAGTGTAAGAATATTAATTTTCACAAAAAAAGAATAGATAAAGAAAAGACTTACCCTATATTATATAAATTACGGAACAAATAAGTCATGCTTTATCTGAAATATACATTTTTTTTCCTTAATGAGAATGAACCAAATAGGCATATCTACCAAATAAAACAAGAAAAAAAAAAAAAAATTCAAAATAGGCATGTAGTAATTTTCCACCAATTCTGTAAAAGTGATTAATATTGTCCACCAACCCCACAAGGGAAGGCCAATTCAGATTCAATTTTTTTAACTAAAACCAATTTTGCTACAAATAATACAAATTAAATTATCCACGATTCTTCAGATAGGGTTTAAAAGAGGCAATAATATATCGATAATCTTGTTTTCGAAGCCAATATATATATATTGCAAGGAGATTTTCTATATAAAGAAATCAACATAAATGGTAACAAAAATAGCAAATTAAACAATCGTGTAGAACATAATTTGAAATTAAAGATGAACAACCACAGATTAAACTCAAAAAAACCGTGTAGATCCGAACAACTGAGTTGTGATTTTAACAATAGGATCGAAGGATGCAAAGCTATAAAATCGGCATAAATGTCACAAAAACATAGAAATGCTTCAATAAGACATACTTCTCTCATCTTTGACTAATTTAAGCGGTCAAACTTTGGTTAAGATAGTAGATCATTAAGCACAAGAAAAATGAAAAATAAATAAATCTAAGGAATAATTAATTACCTTGTTTGCCAAGGGGAGGAATTGAGAATAGTTCCTGCACCCGTTTTTTCCCACGCCATCAATTTCTATAAAGGTCGAATAATACTCTTGAGCAATCTCACGGTCATCATCCTCTAGATTAGAATTCATTAGAGCATTTAGGTGTAAGCTTTTGTTGTATTTCAATAGAAGGTTGAGGCGGTATATATAGAAAACCTTAGGCGATAAAACCCATGACAAAGTTAAAATACGATAACATCCTTTTACGTTACTTACTTTTGCTTACGTAACATATATATTAATTCGGTTCTAACAATACTTTCGTTCGTCACGTGATTTCCTTACGGTGACAAAACTGATGACAGAGTTAAAATACGATAATATCCTTTACATTACATACATTTGCTTGCCTTAATATATATTTTTCAGTTTTATAAATAGCTTAATAGAGAAGTAAACAAGCCAATTACACACATTCTAAATCTAATATTACTCAGATTCAACTTGGCAGAAGCGATAGTGAAATGAAATATCCAAAAGTATCTCATCACATGATATTCTCACAGCGACAAAACCGATGAAAAAGTTAAAATACGATAATATTCTTTTACATTACTTTTGCTTGCGTAACATGTATTTCAGTTCTAGCAATAGCTTAATAGAGAAGGAAATAAGCCAATTCCACATGTTCTAAACTCATTACTAAAATTCAATGTGGCAAAAGGGATGGTGAAATGAAATATCTTAAAGCATCTCATGACGCAATTTTCTTATGGCGACAAAATTGATGACAAAGTTAAAATACGACAATATCCTTTTACATTACTTACTTTTGCTCATATTTAACATATATTTCGATTCTAGAAATAGCTTAATAGAGAAGTAAATAAGCCAATTACACATGTTCTAAACCCATTACTAATATTCAACGTGGCAAAAACGATGGTGAAATGAAATATCTTAAAGTATCTTGTCACTTGATTTCTCATGGCGAAAAAAATCACTGACAACGTTAAAATATGATAATATCTTTTTAATTTGCTTACTTTTGCTTGCATTTAATGTATGTTTCGGTTCTAAAAATAGCTTAATAGAGAAGTAAACTAGCCAATTACACATATTCTAAACCTAGTACTTCAATTCAACGCGATAGAATCGATGTTGAAATGGAACATCTTAAAGCATCTTGTCACTTGATTTTCTCATCGCAAAAAAATCAATGACAAATTTAATATACAATAATATCCTTTTAGGTTGCTTATTTTTGCTTGCGTTTAAAGTATATTTCAGTTTTAGAAACAGCTTAATAGAGAAGTAAACAAGCCAATTATCCATATTCTAAACCCATTACACTTAAATTCAGCGCGGCAGAATTGATGTTGAAATGGAATATCCTACATCCTCTCTGTTGAAGCTGCTGCTGCTTCTTGCTGTGCTTGGAGGCTCTCATTATCAAAGCAGAACAGGAAGCAATGGTTGAAAAGCCTGTTAAAGGATATAAATTGAGGTCTGCAAATTATATCCATCGTATTATGCGACTCGAGAAGCTGGGTTGTTATGTATTTTTTCAATCGAAATTGTCTGGTACCTTCACATGCTTACCGTGTTATATCGGCTTGTGGTTGTTTATCTTAACAGTAGATGTAGATTATGGGAGTGAGTTGTAGCAAGTCATAGTTTATGGGGTTTTGACATGAGGATGGTAGTTCATGGAGGAAAATTATAATTAACCCTTAAAATTTTTGGATACTTCTGAAAACTGTCCAACTTGCATCCTATAGTATACCTCTTGTATATGAAAGAAGATGGGGCTCGCTTAGCCGGAGTCCTCAATCGTGCATTCCATTTATAGAATATACAGAATAGTTACAAAACAACTTAGAGAGATCTTAGGTGCGATTCTAGCGAATGTTACAATATATGAGTTGTCAATCTAAGCTGTACAATTTGAATACAAAATATGCAAAAGATGAGCCGATGTTTGCGGACTTGCAAGCTGAGGAATAATAGGTCCCTCAAGTTGATAGGTGTGGAAGCGCCATCAACTTAGCTCGGAGAAACAGGAAACGAGCTGAAGTGAGGCCTTTAGCAAAGATATCGGCAAGCTAGTTATGTGTAGAGATGTAGCGAACAAAGATATCTTTATTGTGGACCTTTCAAGAACAAAATGGACATCAATTTCCACATGCTTAGTCCGTGAATGAAAGATTGGATTTGTTGCTAAGGCTAAGGCTCCAACATTATCGCACTAACTAATAATGAGGTGTTTGAGGTAGAGGAAGTTAGAGAAGTTTAGGTGCAATCATTTTCCTATGTATAAACCACCTCAACTTGGCATTTAGTATATAAGTCAAACCTTTCTAGCAATATCTTGACAATCAGGACATTTGACATCTTTATTCCAACAGCCAAAGTAAATATCTTGGAAGGAAATTATCCTGGTTTGAATTAATTAAGCTTGTGTCATAGAAAATATTCCGAGATAATCCTGTCGTAAGACTTTAGGATTCAGTATAACAGAATGATTCAAGAAAAAAATGGTTGGTAATACTGTTGAAATAGCACAAAGTCAAGAAGCCAACTAGCAGAGTCATCAGGAAGCTTGAATTTGAGAATGTTGATATATATATATATATATATATATATTATATATATAAAAAAAAAAAAAAAAAAATGTCAATGTGCAAAGGAGAGAAAGTCAAATAAACAGTTCGTGGGTACCATAGCAATATACTGTATCATGCTTCATGGAAATGAGTGGCTTTTTATCATCAGACATCAGAGTTGTGTAGTTCATTTTGACCCCATTTACTGGGAAAGGCAATGCCAATTTATCGCAGTTATGTGCTCAACATCATCCTAATGTTGAAAGCACCATAACATTCTTCTAATGGAATCCAAGGGTCGGAAGAAAAAAGTAAAGTCTATGGACAAGGTAGGTCACAACCATATGGAACTTGAAACTCTTAGTAGTAAACCAAGAAGCTGCTATTTTTCTACTCTACATTAATCCTTCCAGAAGATCACTGATTGGCGGAAATTGTTTTGGGTCAGAAATAGCACTCTTCACATGGAAGAGGTCAGAAATAGCACTCTTAAGGAAGGAATTAGAAAACTAGAAAAAATGCTGATGGATGCTGGATGCACTTTAAACTCTCCTATGTTTCTGTAACTCATATGCTCCTTAGCACAATTGGTGATTCGAAAACTGCTTCAAGGAACGAAACAGAAACTCTACGGCTAGCCACCTCAGAGATCCTTCAGCTATTAATTAGGCAGCCCAATCCATCGCTCGTTTGCCCATTTGTATTTTCCTCTGATTTTGCTTATCTAAACATGTCATCAGAGACATTTGTTGTCCTGCCAGGCTGTGGAGGCGGATACTTAAATAGCTCTACTATATCCATTACATGGGAAAGTTCGCTCAACTTAAAACTCTGAACTTTTTCGTGACTACCATAAAATTTCACTTTTCACTATTTTCTTACCAAATCTAATAAAACTACTCTGGTCGAAACGGAAAAGCAGACCAAGAGACGCTACCAATGTAATCGGACCAAACATAGCCAACGTGGCCCAATTTAGACGGTCCAGAGTCCAAAGTCTAGACAATCCACTTCTGCACCCTGTGGTTCAGCTTCTCTGCCAGCCTTCCCCACTATTCGGCAATGGAAACCTTAGGCCCTTCAGTTTCTTCATCGTTTGTGCGTACAGCTCCAACCGCAAAGCACTCTCCCTTTGCAACCAAAGCAGGAAAACCCCATCCCATCCTTACTTCACAGAAAAGCTGCACCCGTTCGGCTGGAAATCGAAGATTGACGACCAGGACTTCAGTGATTCAGGATGTTTCGGCGGTGACAAGTCCAACGGGAGTCGTGGTCACATGGCAAATAGCTGTGGGTGCCGCTGGTAATAAAATCGTCAGTGTTGTGCTCTACGGTCAAAATAATATTGGGATTTCTAATAATTCGCTAAATTTACCCACATAATCTAGTGGATTCTTTCTCTGCATCTTAATAAGAGTGGTTTCTTTTGTGTGCAGGTTACACCTTTCGTGGTGGCAGGAATTGAGTTCGGCAAAAGAATAGTAAGCAGATATTTGGACTACGTTAATGGAAAAAGAACTGTCAAAGCTTTGCAATGGAAGCAAAAAAAAACATATTGATCTTTGTTCTGTCTTATTTCGGCTATTTTCCAGATAGCACAGAAGATGCGAGGTGTGTGGAGGATCAGGGTTGGTTCTGAGAGACAAGGAGTATTTTCGATGCCCCGGATGTGGTAGGCTTCTTTGTTGGGTGCTCTGTTTCTGTACAGGGTTTTCTTTCTGCAGTTTGTGGCCAGCAGTTTATGTCTGAATCCATCTTTATCTTTCAGGTGGGTTTCTCCCATGGCAGTCGTGGAAACGATTCTTCTCTGGTTAAGTTTGGTCCCTTTCTTTCCTCTCTGTAATATACATTGTCTCCAATCCTATGACAGTCCTCTTGAAGACGATGAAGAGGTCGGCCACCCCCTTAATCTTATGCTTTTTCTAAAATAATACAGTAATATGATAAATCTAATGTAATTACAAATTGTTAGTAATGGTACTAAATCATTTTTTTTGTTATAGCTTCAACAAATATAAAATACTGCTTTAATGTATATACTGTTAAAATACTTGCTCTATATTGATAAGAATGTCAACATAGAAAATGTGTCTTTAGTTTCACTTAATTACATATGCATTTTACATTATTGACTCTAAAAATATTTTCATGTACTACCCAAATTGTTGTTTTTATTAGAATTTTATGGGACCTTGTTGGGGGGGCCTTAGGCAACCTAAAATTACAAATGTAAAATATTCAATAAAATTACTTTTTTTTTTTTTTTTTTTTTTTTTTTTTTTTTTTTTTTCCACTTTCTCACAAACGTAAAACCAAAAATTTAACCAAACAAACCTCAAAATTTCAATCTCCCTCAATTTTCACAGAATGCCCAAATTTTCTAGAATCTTGTCAAAATTTTGTGATACCAAAGCCTCTTTCCTCCTCGATTTTCAGTATCTTCTCCATGGACATGGACAACATCATGGTGCATCCGTGTGATGATATTCCGCACTGTCTTCATTGTGGGTACCAAATAGACTCCAAACTTTTTAAGGATCAATGATGCCTTTGTATAACAAGTGAAGGAAATCCGTAAATCACAGGCTTCGCCTTCGTCCTCTCGATCCCATTATCGCTTAAGGTTCTAGCTCCAAGTACTCTAGCCATACATGATCTGAGCCCCTTGTTTCGAATCCTCTTGGTCGACGAACCGATTTGAATCCTTTACCCTTGATGACAAAGCTAGCCGTGGGATGGTCTAGATAGGCATGAGAAACGGGTGGAATGACAACACATACGACAATGCCCTTGATCTTAGCCGCATCCTTCCTTTCCATTTGTATTTTATATGAATTTGGGTTTCTGTCCCCTTACAGAGGCTGAAGCAGTCTGGAATCCTATTTCCTGGAAATGCGATGCCCCATGAATGTGGTAGCAACTCTGTTAAGCGAATATATCATCAATTTTCAAAATAGTATCTATAAGTCAAGGCACACACTAATGCAACATGAGAGCAAGAGAGAGAGAGAGAGAGACCTGATCAGAATCTGGTTTTGGTACATGATTCTCTATATTCAAATGCATTTTGTGGCATCCGGACAAGTCAATCCAGTTTAGCTTTTGAGAGTCGCTTGTACTGGATTCAAATCTTTTTACTACTTCCGGAAAACTTTCCAATGAGTTGCATCCTTCAGCATATACAGCCATTATGTTTGGTGGAAGTTCTGCAATTTCTTAAAGTTGGTGGCAAGATTGCAAATGAAGTATCCTCAACCCATCCAATCTTTTGATGCTTGCATGAAGCCTGACTATATCACTTCTTGATAGATCTGAAATCTGGAGGTAGAACCGAATTCCACTAAAGATCTGAAAGATCAGATTTGGGATACTCAGGAATAAAGGATAAACCCAGCGGCAAGGAGTGTTGATTTTGCAGCTGATGAAATCTTATTTTCCAATGCTGATGCACTTGCAGAACATTCTCCATTATACTCTGTTGAAAAATGTAAAGTCCCGCATTGCTAAAACAATGTGGGCAATTAAAACCAATGGCTTATAAATAAAGCCTCAATGTAACTTTTGAATATAAGTGAGAAAACCGAATGCCAGGGCCTTCCACAAGTGGATGTAGGATGAACCACTTCTTTCCATTAACTTTAAAAAATTTTTTTAGTTAAATTTTTTTCAAGTAAGGGCCGTCATTTCAACAACATCCGGCAAAACCGGCATCCGGCAAGAGGGGCAGACCCGCAGAGTCCGCGACCATCTGTGACCCGACAACCATCCGGCAAAGTTGCAACCGCCGCAAGAGCCCGACGATCATCCGCAGAGTCCCGGCGACTTTATTTTCCTTGTTTTGTAAGTCCAAACTCAAGGTGGGTCCACCTTGAGTTTGGGGGAGTGTTGAAAATAAAGACCTTGAGTTTGTGGGGAGTGTTGAAAAATGTAAAGTCCCACATTGCTAAAGCAATGTGGGCAATTAAAATAATGGCTTATAAATAAAGTCTCAATGTAATTTTATAGTGTAAAACCGAGAAAGTTGGGCCTTTCAACAGTGGATGTAGGTCAATGACCGAACCACTTAAAATCTTGTCTCACTTATCTCAGTTTAAATTTTTTTAGTTAAAAATTTTTATTTCTTACGTACTCCAATTCATTTCCAATCCTTTTAAGGTTTCGACAACCAGATATCGAAATACTCGATAGATTTGGCATCTGAAAAATGCTACTTGGAAGATGGATAAGATTTTTGCACTCGGAAGATTCAAAGCTGTGAGTCCTGTGAGAAACCCAAAGGATGAAGGCAATTCATTGGTGCCATTGCATTCTAACTCAATGAACTCTAAATTTTTCATTTTGCATCCGATTTCAGGAAAGTACTCGAGCCTTAAAGCAACCACTGAGTCTAAGTGCTGATAAGAATGGCAACTCGAGGCGTCTGGGAAAAAGTAAAAGACTAGAGCAGTCTACAAGCGACAAAACTTCAAGTTTCTCAAGGAATCCAACAGAATGATGAACCTCCACCAAGTTTATGCATCTATCAAGTCTTAAACGTGTCAAATTTTTGTCACTTGAAAGATCCGGGATTTCTTGCAGGAATTTACAGTCCCGAAAATTCATATATGTCAAGTTCTGAAAAAAGGAAGAAAAAGAATAGGAAGAACTTAGCATGAATTAAAGCATATATAGTTCAGATCAGAGGGAAATATTGGAAGCAAAATTTTACCTTAAAAGATCCGGCCTTAAATTCTTTGATGAGGCTGTGATGCATATTAAGTGCAACAAGTTTCTCTTCTCGAAAATTCGATGGTAGATCTTGCAGAGGATAGTTCGGCCAAGAGAGCACTCTTAGCTCATTAGACAGAAAATTTGGTACTTCAGAAAAGCATGCATTACGATTTATAAATAGTCTGAGCCTCATCATCTTTCTGAAGACTTTAGAACTCAAGTGTTTCAAGTCTGGTTCTGGCAACTCTAGTACTATGCCTTCCACTTGTTTGTTCCCTAATAAGACAATGAAATAAGTATGCCAGCAAAATCAAATTTAATGAAGTTTTTCATAGTTAAATGCGTGCTTGCTAGAATTATAATTTTTAATTGATGGTTAGTTATTGCACTCAGCAAAAAGGAAATTAACAACGTCCGTCTAGCTTAATTTATAGGTTATTTGTCTTTCTACTATTTTCAAGATGAGCAAATTTCATTGATTATAATTCGAAAATCCAAAGTAAGAAATCAGATTCCTAGTATCGAAACTTACGTTTGTTTTCCCCTATACTCACATATGAATCTCCTGATTTTCATTGGACAGAATTAGCAAGACATTATACTTGTTAGAACCATGTTTTTTTCTCAGAATAGAATAAAGAAAAGGTAGGCATGATGAGTTCAGTTCATATATGCTTATGTGTGTATGCATGTGTGCATACATTTCATTTCACCATTTTTATGTAATAGAAGTATTTTGTATTAGCGAGGTTTCACTCCTAAAAATTAAGAACAAAATTATAAAAATAAAATCAAGAAATTGACTTACTGTATTATCTTCCAATACATGCTGAATGTCATGATAAAACTACAATCTACTGCGTTCACCAGGTACGTTTGATTCTTATCGAACAACTTCTCCCACCCATATCTCGTAGCAAATCGTGCATCCTCAATGTCTTGACTTCAACACTACTGAGATATTTATCTATAAGCTTCTTGACGTAGAAAGTGACAATTGTCCAATATTGTAACGACAAATCTACATCAACTCCTTAGGAGACATGCAATGTCCAGAAAAGTTTTCTTTGCTCAATCATCCAATCTATTATAACTTATTGTAAGTGTCTCATGGATATCGAACAAGGAATTTCTTTGTAGCTTTCCAATGCACTTCACCATTGTTGCATGTCACTGGCATATAGATTTGAACCTAGTACTGTTAATACTAGCGGAAGACCCTTCGCATAACCCAATACATCTTTGTGACTTTCACAAAATCATTATCAGGTTTTCTCGATGGAAGGCATGCCAAGTCAAGAGTTGAAAAGCTTCGTTGTGATCCAATTCCTGTGCCATGTACAGTAAATCAACTCCATGCTTATTGAGTAAATGCTTAGCTCTTGTTGTTACGATGATTGTACTTCCCAAACCAAACCAATCACATGCTCCAACTAGTTTTCGTAATTGTTTTGACTCGTCCACATCATCGAGAATTAAAAGAACCTTTTTAAAGCAAAGTCTATTCTTTATCTCATTCATCCCTTGATCTTTGTTATCAACTTTGAAAGTCGAATCCTCTAAAATCTCAGATAGAAGTTTCTCTTGTAGACGTGCAATGCCATTCTCTGTTTTAGAAATGCTTTTAATGTCTAAAAGAAACAACTGCCATCAAAGTGATAAGCAATCGAGTTGTAGACTGCTTTAGCAACTGTTGTCTTACAAATCCCACCGATTCCACAGATCCCTACTATCTGTACCATATCGTGGCTTTGAATGCTCAAAAGCGAAACAAATGTCTTGGACGCGTGACTTTATTCCAATTAGAAACTTGGCAACGTTTAAGCATTTACGCCATGCTGTTGATCTTGAAACCTGTTGAACGATTTCGTGGATGAATTCAGATTCCTTCCTAGCAATACAAAGCATAACATTGATTTAGTAAGATGACAACGACAATCTTGAAAACTGTTTCATTGATCTTGAAACCTGTTGAACGATTTCGTGGATGAATTCAGATTCCTTCCTAGCAATACAAGCACAACATTGATTTAGTAAGATGACAATGGCAATCTTGAAAACTGTTTCATTTAAGCATGATTTTCATGAAATACAACTCGGAAAGAGTCGTACGTATCGGTCAATCTTGGTTCTTACTGCAGTCTCTTTACCAATTCATACACAATTTCCTAAAGTAGTGGTACAGAAAAACAGAAATCAATTTTAATGGAGGAACAAGATCTAGTTGGAAATACCTTTCTTTCTTCCAATCGAACCCAGACAAATTGGCTACTTTCGTTCGGCTTCCCTCCACCTTTGCACCTTCTTGTCATTTTTTAATCTCTTCTCGATATCGGACAATGCTTTTTCAAAACTCTTTGTTTGCTTCCATACTTCTGAAGGATCTACTTGGAAAAACACTAGTAGAACCATTTATTGCTTTGTTTCCATACACTCGAGAATCTTCGTCAATTCCTACAAGCACCATGTGGATGAGGCATGGTTTTTTGAGAGTACGATGATCGAAATCTTCGACTCTTTGATGGCTTTAAGAAGCACAGTCGAAATATCATCTCCCCTTTCTTAACATGTCGTCAATGTAGGTCTTGATCCTTTTTTGACGCAAAGTGTTTTCCAGATGAGCAACAAAAGTGTTTTGGACATTTCCCCCATAAAGCTCAAGAATACATCATAATTCCAGCATGGGGTACTAAAAGAAGAGGAGAAAGAAGAAGAGGCTCTTTTGACATCGAAGATCATTGTATAGGAATGGCTGAAACGTGAGGCGAGCTTGATTACTACTTTCTAGAGATAGTTGGATGGCAACTCTCCTCTTTAAATATTGGGAATATATCGATCTGGTATTCGTCATACGCAGAAGAGAGAGAAAGAAAGATTACTTAGATGAGCGACTACTTTGGCCTTGGCAGCTTCCTGGAAGAAGACGTGTAATTTGCATACTAAACTTGCTGAAGAAATTCTAGCCATTGAGCAGAGTTAAAAAAAGGCTAATCGAGAGCATTGGGAGTGTGGATGAAAAGTACACTCTTTTCAAAGACTTGGGCCAGGCAACCAATAGCTTTGACAGCGTTTAGAAAACTAAAATTTTATATCATTACAAAAATTTCTCCATCTCCATTTTTTCACAAACTTTTTTTATTTTTTCTTACTTTTCATTCTCTCTCCAATTTTTTATCTACTTCTAAAATTTTACTAAAATTTTATTACCAAACATTATGTCAGCGTCGGCAAAAGCGCAAAAGACTACAAGTGCTGATAAAAAAAGGGATGTTTGACTGAAGTTCACTCGGATTCGACAAATCTTAGGGTACAATTTCATTCCAGGCGAAGAAACACAATTTTTTTTTTTTTTGGTAAATTGAAGAAACGCAGTTTGTTTCCCTTGAACCATCTTTATGGGTACGAGTTCCCTCAACCCAAAAACAAAATATGGTACGAGTTTCAATTACTCTGATAATATGGCTGTCTTATAGGACGTAGTGCAGATAAACATGTACCTGATTTGCAATGAGCTTTAGCTCAGATGGCACCTCCTCCCTTTGGGCAGGGATAGATCCAGGTCGAATCCCTCTACTCCCGCAGGTTTAGTCCTGCTATTTCAATTTGCTAGGAAAAAAAAAAGTGCCTGACTTGATCAAACAAAATAGTAATCTCATGTTTCAAATAGGAATTTATTTTATATATATATAATAAAAGAGATTTGACTTCTCAATTGTGAATTAAACTTGTACATAGAATGACCTATTTATAAAATCTAAATCACAAACTCACATTTCTAATCAATACAGGCTAACACAATTTACATTCTACCATCCCTTGGTGACAATTTTATTGCGTTGATCCCTTGGTTAATTACGATGTGGGTAAAATTTGTCCTGGGAGTGTGGATTCGGGTTGGGTTTTACAACTTTTGGCCATATTGTGGGAGGTATGTGTAGCCATTTTGGTTGGGGCCTATAAAGCCACAAATCCTTTAAGGCCTACTAGATTGCGGCCATTAGGGCTTTGGAAATTGTTGTAATGGACCTTTGTGCCCCTTTTAAATGTCATAGGCCTTTGAGATGTGTACTCAGCACCTTGTATGTTGGTATTATTCCGAGAAAAGTTGTGTTGATATTTTGGTACATCCCTTTTTTATTAGAAACATGTAAGGAAATAAAGAAAAGTACTACAATAATGTGAATTCTAGAATGTCCAAAACTAAAAAAGAGTCAGAACTGCTGAACCATTAAACTCTTGTTGTCATAGAAAATATAGGTTCTTATGGTCGGCGAATCCAATTAAACCTGGATTAACATGTCATATCATAATCTGAAGAGCTTTCTTTCTTGTATTGAGCAAAGTTAAATATTGGAATATTTTATATTATTTATATAATGTCGCAGTCAATGTGTCTCAGAGATTGAATTTTTTTTTTTTTTTTTTTTTGCATTTTTCATAGGCACAAATCAACAGTTATACATGAAATAACTCGTAGTATATTAAATTGGATTGAATCATAAATCTTTAGATGTTTCGAATGAGCTTGTTGGAATAGACTCCCATGTGGAGAAAGTGATAAACTCACTCGCTCTAAATTGAATGATGTTGTGTGAACGGAATGATTTAAGACTCAATACAACACCAACTAAACTTAGAAAGGGCTGAATAGTATTCTGCAACTTTTTCCTTTCTCACAATTTAAATTTAACTAGAATATTTGCACAGGCTACATACTGATCAGAATTTTCAACACACCCTTATAAACACACACGTAATAGCAATATAAATAATCAAGCAGAATGTGAATCAAGTAATTTCGAATCTATATCCAAGATTCTTTAAAACCAAAAACACCTGAACATTCAGCTTGTTGTTCACGATTATCAACACTTAATCAAGAACAATATTAACAAATCAATCACCACAAAAGACACCAATCTTTTGGTAACGAAGAGAAAATCTCTTGGAAATAAATTCCAAGAGAAAAAAACTCTCTGGGCCCGTAGGTCGGGTAACAATTTTATTAGCTTTTCAAACTCGAAATACAAGGTGATCCACAGACTCAAGAATACCTAAAATTCTAGTCTAACACTCTTGATTTCTTACCCAAAATACAACATTCAGATCACCTCAGCATAGTGAGAACCTCTCATCCATTTAAAAAGCTAACTATCTTTACCTAGCTGTTCATACCTAGCTGTCCTCCATTCGAACGTCACAACAACAAAATGCGCGCGCAACATGGCACTTGGACCTTTCAAGATCTTCAACACTCTCTGAAAATCGTTTGATCTCTTTAGGGAACATAAACAATGAGTGATCAATATAAGAACTAAAGATATCCCTAAGGAGAAGTTAGATTCTTCCAAAGGCTCTCATTCTTATCCCACAACAAAGGCGGCAACAAAATGGCAGACCAAGTATTCTCAAGACGAGGGTCACCATTCAATCTCCAGATTATTGAATTTTTCCTAAGCTAACACATTGATAATTAAAATCAATGGGTATAATCTAAGATTTTCACGGTAAAGGCTAGTAAGTTTTCGACCGACTTTTGAGATCTTTCTTGAAGTCTCACCTCTATTTAGTTTAGAACAGCTAACCAATCAGTTTCCGAGCCCAGGCTTTAATAGCATTAGGTCTTCAACTTGCCGTCTACTTCCCCCAGACGATCTGACATTCTTTCAAGTAACCAACCTCCCGATTTTACCTGCCTATCCTCAATCACTACATCAACATCTACTTAGAACATATCAGTGCCCTAACTCAACCTTATCTCCACTGTCCTCTCTCATCCTTACACAAATCTCTCACATCCTCACCCTATGTATACACACACATCACAATTCTCTCCACTCCTTCCCCTTAACAAGAGTCTTTCCTTCATAGTAGACACTCATAATTATCTGCGTTATGATGGCCTTGTAAGAAACCATTCTTAGCCATTTATCGTACACACAGACTCTACCTCTATCATTTACTCTGTGAGATCAAACTCTGAATACCCCACGACTTCCCCTGTCCCTATATTCGTCTCCATCCTCTATTAACAAAATAGCCTTATTTCCCTTATCGTCCACTTCACGCTCTCTACTTAATTGCGTTAAAGACACCATAATTAAATATGCGCCATGTCCAGTATCCCTATGACCCCTTATCTACTCATCCCTCTATTCCAAATGTGCTTTAACATACTCCTATTACATTCCGTTTGCCCTCCGCGTGAGTGTAAACACACATATACAGTATGTACTCTCTTAAAATGTCTGACCCCAACAATCTATCCCTTAACGCAATTAACTGAGACTTTTTTCATCTACTCTGAAGCAAACCTGAGCTCTAGTATCTGACCCCATGTCTATTACCGGGCACCCATTTTGCCTAACTTCTCTTTTTACGCCATTCATCCACGCAGCATACTCTCTGTGATGCCTCTCACGAACAATCTCGACGAGTTCCTTTACGTCGCTCCTATAAAATGTATCTTATAACACCACCTCAACCAAAAACTTAAGCATCCTATAGTTTTCGGCTTCACACTATTCCTATATTCACAACCACCCATATTCACATAAACCCCTTTCCTTTCAATGTGCGCAACACCAATCCTTTCTCCCTCTTCAAGTTATATCCAACCCCCATCATTTAACTACAAATTATGTGTGATATTTTCGTAAGGCATCGAGTCTAAGGGACAGTAATTAGGACCTGTACAGATGTACAAGAATAAGTGAATCTTGATGCACTCTCTTTCAAAACATATTTTCCAGATGAAGATGTTATGCCAAACTGTCAATCAATATGTTAAGAAAGAGATCGCGCGACACAAGTCAATAACAGCCTCTCTACATAATTGCAAATACCATACGCAAGTCACTACAGCGTTAGCTAGCTCTATCGTCCACAATGAATGGAACATAATTGCCTCTTACTTATCATATCATATCAATTTTGCGTTCCTATCTCCTAATTTTTGTGTCCTTCTTCCTTCGTTTATCCCTTATCCCTGTTATCAAAGCCTCCATAATCTACCTCCCTGCATTAACTTTTCACTCTTTTTCGCAACCTTTTGATCCAACATCATCGTCACACCCTTTGTTGCCAACAGCTTTTATCTTACATTGTAATGCGATTATGGTGCTGATTGACTACAAATACGCTTCACGTACCCATCCTCATTGTGCCTCAATGTCAATTGAAGTGCAGACCAATTTAAACCAACTATACTTCTCTAACGCTCTATAAAAAAAAAACTAGAACAACATATGTCGCGTCGAGAGAAAAATGTAATCCCCCTGAGCCCAATAATCTAATCACAGTCTGAGGAGTAAATTGAGTTTTAAATTATGGTTCAGTAAACTTACGCTTACCGATGGATGCAGAATCTGAACAAGAGCTCACATTTCCACACCTTATCTACCTATTCCACCTTTCAAAGATATCAAACATCCAGTAAATTGAAGAAACACACCTAACACGAACACAAAATGCGCTTTTGTATTCTTTAGTCTACTTGTTTTTGCTTCTCTAAGCAGCAGACACCTCATTCTTCCAATCTTCCAACACCAAGCCCTTCAACCTCTAACTTTTCTATGTAAAATTGTAACATGGTACTCCTCTCTCCTGAAAGCTCCAACCCTTTCTTCCTAACTCACCATCTAAACCAGAGATTCCTCCTAAACAATTCATACACTACTTAGCTCATAATCTATCTCTTCTCTCCCTATCATAAGCAAGTCTAGACCTCATCGAAAGCACACTAAGTCACATATTTAAGGTATTTTTCTATTTTCTATGAAGATTGAAACCTTAGCTGCCTAACAGCACCTAATTAACACATCGTTCTCTAAACTCACATTACTTAAGATTCAACGGCGGGCGCAATAACGTATGGTGAACATAGAATATCCTACAAGTATCTCATCACGTTGATTTCTCTCACTGCAACAAACAAATATTGACTAAGTTTATAAATACTGATAATATCCTTCTTCACTACTTTTTTCACGTCTACAACGTACCGTAGATTATTCTCAGTTCCTATAATACTTTCAAATAAAATTAGACGAGCCCTATACACATGTCTTTTTAACCTTACATAGTATTAACCTGACAAAAACATTGAAATAGGACAATCTCTAATATCTCCATCACTTGATTCCATTGACAGAAGAAAACATAATTACCACAGTTAAATATAATTCTCAATTCCTACAAAATATCTTTCTGGGAGCAATCTTCATCAATACTGCTGGGACTCTTCCTGTATTAGAACCTTCCATAAATTTTCTCTATACTAAAGAATACTATCGTTTAATTAATTACATTTATTTAACAAAATACTCTATAATCTAATCATATATTATGATATTCAGAACAAGAAATAAGGAGTAAATCATCTGACGAGAAATACATATACTCTACTACACTATCTACCCTTGGCTTAAATATGTCTAAGATGCAACCAACATCTCAAATTACCATAATATTTCTATAATTCTGGATGACATTAATGCCTAAGACTTAATAGTGGCTTCGTTTCCTTCTCTGATACTTCTTTGGGAACGAAGCGGGGTTTCAATTTCTGTTCTTGGACAGCACTTAGTAATTACCAGGTTCATATACTGCTTAATTAATAAAGACAAAAGTCAAAGTAGAAGTCCATATATAATGGATAATTTATACTACATTTTCTATGTTTGGTAACAAACATACACTTGTTTCCAACACTATTATTCACAAATCAAAAGGAAAAAAAATCCCCAAACCGTAAATCCAATAGAATATGAGCCTTCCAAACTTTCATCCTCATGCCACTACTAATGTTGTAACTGCTCATCGTTCACCATTGCGTCCCATCCCCGGATAACTCCTCACCCTAACTCCTTCAATCCGGTCCTTCTCCAATTCTCTGGAGATCCAAATCCAACACCCTCATCTGAAAACCCAACTATCCAAATGCTACATGTCTCTAGCAGCTAGACCCTTACTATACAGCTCATCTACATTTCTATCCCCTTAATTCGCAAATTACACAAGACAAAAGCTTGCCCGGGTGCATGTAAACGTCACAAGCAGCTGAGATGGAAAGCTTGCATCCAGCACAGCTTAGCTCTCCCCTTATATCTTATTGGAAAGTACTGTTAGGGTACTCTCCAGCACATGTAACTTACCTTCACAATTCCCTAATGAGCTTTTATGAGGTCATTC
>CM025849.1:11706259-11754128 GCA_003952965.2 Morella rubra | reverse complement strand
TATGAGTTGGAGAATCAATGGTTGACCCCTTCAAATGGGTGTCCTAACCCTAATGTGGCAAACAGTGATTATACAGAAGACTTGGGCTCGAAGCACTTAAATTATAAGTATTATACATTATTACTACCAACCTATTTTAATTAAGATTATTATAGTAGTTATAAAAAAAAAGTGTGTAAAATAATACTGTGTATATCTTTATACACAGTACATAGTCAATATAATAGAATAATTAAAATAATCAATTTTGCAAATGATGACTAAAAAGTTTCAGTTCAGATTGTAGTAACAAAATGAATTTTATATTATGATATAATATTGATTCACAACTATTAGACGAAGAAAAAATAAAAGACAAGGGCGAGGAAAATTTTCATTTAGCTTCAAATCCCAGTTTTTCGGATATTTTGATACCACTAAAAAGAGACATTTTACTCCTAAAGCTTGGTCATCGATTTGTCGTCCCAAGGATTCTGGGGGTCTTGGTTTGAAGCAGCTGCATGATGTGAATTTAACATTAATTGCTAAATTAGGATGGTGTTTGTACACCAAGCCTGATTGTCTATGGGTGAAAGTTTTACGCCATAAGTATTTGCGACACCAACATCTGCATTGTGTTGATAGGAGAGTGGGGGCTTCTTGGGTAAGGCAAGGTATTTGGAAGTGTAGGGAATTACTTGCTCAAAGTATCTATGCACTGCCAAGTGTGGATCTAGTATAAAAGTATGGCAAGACCTGTGGTTGCCAATGGTTGAAGGATTTTGGCCTACTCCTAATAACTCCTTGGTGATGAATTCTGGAAGTGATCTTACTGTGTCTGAATTGTTTGACTTTGAACAAAATAAATAGAATTTGGAGCTTTTTAATTCACTGTTTGATGCGACCACAATTATGGCGATATTAAGATTACCTAATCTTGATTCACGCTCTGAGGATCAATGGTTATGGACAGCGGATTCTAAAGGGATATTTTCTGTAGCAAATGCTTATTCTCTTACTCGTAGATGGTCTGGTAATGATCATTTACCTTTTCGGGCTAAAGATTGGGATAAATTTTGGAAAATTCAAGTGCAGGATAGACTGAAGCTGTGGAAATGTTTGCATTCAGCTTTGCCTCTTCATGGGCTGATGGCACGGTTTCAACCTTTAGAGAATCCATTGTTGGTTGTCTGTCCTCTTTGTGAGTTGGATGTGGAGTTGGCTGAACATCTGTTTATTAGGTGTCAGATGGCTCAGGTAGTATGGTTGGAGTGCCCTTAGCCTATTACGATTGATTTTATCCCTAATATGCCTTTCTATGAATTTTTTCATCATCTTACAGTACCATCTCGGTATTTTGGTGTTGATAAAGAGGTTCAAAGGAAGTTTATATTGAATGCTACCATTATGTTAGACTCTATATGGCATATGCGCAATGAGGTGATTCATGAAAATGCCTCTCCTGATTTCAGAAGACTTATTGATACTATTTGTATGAGGTATAGCTATTAGGAAAACAGCACGAAAATCAAAGAAAAGAATACCAAGAATTTATGTGGTTTGGCTCCCAATCCAGCCTACGTCCACCCCAGAGCAATTTTATTAAGAACGCTTAAGAAAATCACTCTACAATAGCCACACCACACTCTTTCTCTTTTTCTCTCTCTCTCACGTGCATTTACTCCTATAACATAAGCCACTATTTATAGAAAAAGATACAAAGAGAAAAACCTTGAACTTGGAGTGGGGAGCAAGTAAACTTCTACTCAAAATCTACTTCTATTCGAATTCTATCTTATGGGTGTAAACCCCAACAAATCTCCCCCTCTATACCCATAAGGGAAGAATCTGTTCCTGATATCTTTCGGTTGAATGCATCTTGGGCTCCTACCAGTATAACCTTCCTGCAACTTTAGTGTCTGTTGCTCCCCCTTGCTCACCACCCCTTGCATCCTTCTTCTACTGACACTCCAACCTCGTCTTTGTCACAAATGACCAACCACACTCCCATCTGAGTGTCTTGCATCCCCGCCCAGGGTGCCCGCATCCCCTGCTTGTACTGTAAGACCCATGTAGAATAGTGTCTCTCCCTGCTCTTGCATCTCCATGGGCTGGTACCAAGCACCTCCGCGTGCTACACGAAGTCGGAGTCAATCATCATTATACCGGTAACCATACTCTCCGCCATCTCAATTCACACTGATCGAGGTCAAATTTTGAAATTCTGACTTAACCAATGGATATGAGATGGCCCAAAACCTTAGGAACCAGTCTGACCTGCTCAAAAACCAGCCTAAAAGCTCCTGAACCGGCAGAAAACCACTTTGGAATAAAACCGGAATATTCTGATTCCCCAGACTGGGACACTCTGCTAACGTGACAATGCCGTCGTTACACCTTGGGACCCACTGCTGACGTGGATGATGATGTGGCACTAACGTGGATGATGACATGGCAGGACGCGTGGGCAGCTGACTGTGCGCGTGTGCATGAAGAGGGTGAGTCCCACGCACCCTACCTCTCTTTGGCGCATGAGGAAGCGTGGACGGCGTTCTCCGAATTCTGGTGGAGAGTGCAAGGGAGTCCGGGATTCTCCAACGACGTGGTTTCGACCTCCAACTTCGTCTCGACCTGCTCTACAGTCTGGTGCCCTCCAATCTCCAATCAGACGACTTTGAAAATTCGGTTCTTCTCTATTTTCCCCCGAAAAAACCACTCTGGCCCCTCGAACTTGGCTTAATACCACTTGTTGGGAAAACAACAAAAAAAACAAAGAAAAGAACACCAAGAATTTATGTGGTTCGGCCCCCAATCCGACTTACGTCCACCCAGAGCAATTTTATTAAGAACGCATAAGAAAATCACTCTACAATAGCCACACCACGCTCTTTCTCTTTTCTCTCTCTCTCTCACGTGCATTTACTCCTATAACATAAGCCACTATTTATAGGAAAAGATACAAAGAAAAACTAAAAGAAAAACCCTAAACTTGGAGTGGGAAGCCAGTAAACTTCTACTCAAAGTCTACTTCTATTTCAAGTCTATCTTATGGGTGTAGACCCCAACAATAGCAAGCATGTTTCAGCTTGGACTTCTGTTTCTAAGGATTCTAGTTTAGGTTGGAAGCCTCCAGCTGTGGGGTCAGTTAAATGCAACGTTGATGTTGCCATGAGCTATACTCACTCGGTCTTGGTAGTTGTGTTTCGCGACCATGAAGGCTCCCTCTATACTGTGTATACAGAAAGTATACCTTCACAAGACTCTCTTCTTGGTGAAATTGCTGCTTTTTTTGCAGCTACTCGTCTTGCTATTGACTTGCCTTTCTCCAGAATTCTATTTGAATCGGATTGTCTAGTTCTTGTTCAAGATATTTTTGATCTAGCAGTGCGTATTGGTTGGCAAGCAGAAGGCTGGGTTTCTTCTATTAGGAGTTTTTTCCGAACTCATCCGCAACATTCTCTTGGTTGGGTTTCATGTAGAAGCAACAAATTGGTGCATCGCCTTGCTAAATGGGCTGCTACCAAGGATGTTTTTGGTTTTATCAATTTGACTTCTATTCTTGCCTTTATTGTGGATTCGAACTCTGGTTGTGGTTGATCTGGTGTTTGTTTTTACTTAGAAAAAAAAAAAAGAGGGAAATTTTCACTTAGTGCCGAGTCCCAGTTTTCCCTCCCTGCTACTTGATCAAAAACCACTATTTTTTCCTTGCCGCACTCTCTCCCCTCCCAATTTTCTTGATCGTCTCCTTGCCAGCCACGTCCAACCTCTCGATTGTCTCCGAATTCTCTCAGCTAGCCGAACACTGCCCTCTCTCTCCCTGTCTGCCTACTGCCGCACTCTCTCCCCATTCGGCATTTGAAGTTTTGCCTCTTTCTCTCACTCGATCTGCCATAGCTGTAGCCATCAGCCGCCAGCCCCCTTGTCTGACGAAATGATTGTGTATGTTATGAATGTGCTCGGAAATTTGCTCGAGCTTTTGCATTGAAATTACTGGTTGATTTTCAAAATTTATTTTGAATTGAATGGCTTTGCATGCAAAAAAAAAAAAAAGATGGGCTTTTATCATAAACGTCGATTTTAATGTATATCTATAGCACTTTGTTAGTTCTCCTGCTCCTGTTTTTTTTTTTTTTTCCTTTTGTCATTTCTATTTGGTATACAATATGTTATTGAGGAAAATGTGCCGTTGAGTGCTTTATCTTCTGATGTGAAACGCTACAAATTGGTGATCGTAGACAATTTCTGACTTATATTTCTCTGTTGTTCTGTTCAAATTCAAACCAAACAAAATAAATTTTTTTTCTTCGTGTTGATAGATTATTTAATTTGATTAAGCTCTGTGGAACTAGCTTGCATTTCATTTGAATCCCGGCTTATATCCTATTGTTCCACATTATTTCTGAATAGGGCTGGGTTTTCATTTGTGTATTCTGATGCACCAACCCCACTCCCCCATCCTTGATTCTGTATGCTGCTTATTCATAGGGCTGAATACTTATCATTTTCGACTAAAAACTAACATTGTTTTGTGCCATTCCACATACCGCTTGATATAGTCTGAATAGGAAAAGTAGAAACTGAAAAATGTGAAGGGGAGGGAATAAGTTCATCTGCTCATGTTTGGAACATGTGGCGGATGCAAACTCCCTCCCTTCTTTAATTTGTTGCATACCATGTATTGTTGAAAGCATTAGAGGTTTGCTTTGTCTGGATTTGATCAGTATTATCTAATGGTGTGAGAAGTCCCAATATAATACAATGATTTCACTTTTGACATGTCTCTGTTGGATACTTTCTTGCAAATCTTGGAATGATATTTTGGCTCTATCCTTCTTTAGGTGGAATGGAGTATGCAAGCGTAGTAGTCTATTCTGTAGGATGGAAAACAAATCGAGCTTATACACATGCACATGCAGGTGAACACATATGAGATACTCAGCACCGTGTTTGTGGTTTGTGATAATACTTAAATATAGACACCTTTTTTTCACTCCCTGTAGTATGCTATCTTTCTTCCAATTCACCCTATTTCCATCTTGTGTTTTGAATTGATTTACAAATCCTTGTGCTTTTTCCTGTAAAACCAACAAAGGAAGCAAAGCAATTAACCACTAATGTCAAAGGCGAAGTAAAGCAATTGACTGCAAGTGGGAAACAACTGTTTTGGTTTTGGTTTTTCACAACCTGGTTGTATTCTCCTTTGACTTTCCCATCCGATTTTTCAAGACATCAATTGGACTAATCATCAATTTGACTCAAGCCCACTACTTTAGCCACCCAAACTGATCATTTCCATGAACCCCAAGTTGATGAATCTGCCTCAATTTAACGAATTCAGCCCAAATTTTTTTAAAGAAGTATACACCTTTTGGTTCTAGATGATCAGCTCTTTCTCTCATGAGTATATATATATTCTTGTTCAGCAGTGGGAATAAAAGACACTGTTGGTGGAAATTCTGATCTATAGGAAAACTATCGATGACTGTATATGGAGTGCAAGTACCAAGAATATGATAGGTACTCATCAAACCGGATTGGTTGAGCTTGATGCTTCTGAAATAATAGCATACATCTGAAAATCAAGAAATAGGCGAGCAAATGCAAAATGGAAAGATTATCAGAAGGTTTAGTAGCTTCCTACTTTTTTTGACATTTGGTATTTGCTTTTCTTGTGCTTGGGAGTATCTATGTTGGAGGCTACCCTACAGTACCAATCTGGCCAAGTTAAAGCACAACCCTCTCCGCAGTGCGTATTTGATTTGTAGATCATGCTTCGTAACCCAGTCGTCTCAGTTATTGATAAGAACTAATCATTACTTCTTTATATTGGTTTTGACATTTTCTATCAAATTTATATTGCTGTTTGTTTTCTCTATTTTTCTGATGATTTCTCTTTTGCCCCTTCATCTTTGTTTTGGCATCAGAGAAGGTAGAAACTCTTGTGTACTGACTTTATTTGTTTTCAATTACAGGCAGTCAAGAGGAGGACGCTGATCAAGAGGAGGACTTTGATGTGTTAAAAGATGAAGATTTTAGTTGGTCCTTGCTTATTGTGTTATATTTGAACTTGATACTCTTTATTTGTATAATCACTTCGGTTTTTATTCTTTGTTGAATTTGAACTTTATATTCTCTCTAGTTGGATCAAAACATGTGTTGAATGGCTAATGCAATCAGTTGTCAGTTTTTTTGGCTCTTTGGGTACCTACTTTAACCATATTCTTTTGTGAGAATTAAGAAGCAATTATCATAATAGAAATGTTAACAAAAAAAAATTATCATAATTGACACATAATAAAAGATGTGAAAAAGCTATGAAAAATTAGAAATATAAAAAATTAATGTTTTTATCATCAAACATCATTTCATAAAATCTACCAGTGTTTGAAAAACGCTGTTTTTTCAAACGTAGACCTTCAGCAGCGTTTTTCAAACGCTGGTGAAGATATTATCAAATGTTTCTGTAGACTCCAGAGTCTACAACAGCGTTTTTCAATTGTCTATTGCGGTGTTTTAAAAATGCCGCTACAGATTTTCAATAGCATTTTTTTTTTAAACGCTGCAACAACAAAAATCATCCAAATTAGGATCTTTAGCGGTGGTCACAAACACCACTAGATGACCACCGCTATAGACGGGAGGTCTTCACTAGTAGTCACGAAAACCGCCGCTATAATCCTATTACGATGATGACCGCCGCTAAAAAATCGCTCCTAAATTTTTAGCAGTGATTTCTAACCATTGCTAAAGGTCTTTTTTTTTTTTATAGTGACTTCTCGGGATATTGGGTTTGTTAGCCATGTTCTGCGGTTGCTCCTCAGGTTTTTATTCAAAAGTGAGTTTATAGCACATACTGCGTTGGCTAAAGGTGATCAGGTGGCAGAGAAGTTATTAATGCGTTGGCTGAATGTGATGAACTATTTATTAAGACTCGTTAGGATCGAATCCACGAAAACAAGTCTACTATGCACTACAACAAATTACGTTTAAGCAACCAAAATAAATATCTACATACGGTATGCCATTCTCATGCAAACGCAAGACTCAAGCCGAATACCTTCACGTTTACATAATTTTGCTTAATCTTAAAAACATATAGTAAATAATTAAATCAATGGTCTCTTCCTAATTATGGTATAAACTTTTAAGACAATTGATTTAATATGAGTCCTAACTTCATATTGTAATTCTCTTTCAATTAAATAGTCCACATGGTGATGTGGTTGGCTCTGATACCAACTCAAAGACAGAGAACAAGTTATTTGGAAAACCTTTGATACTTTTTTCTACTAGACAATAGGTATAAATAGCCGATGTACAAACTTTCTCCCAAAATTTAGGAGCGTATACCTCTAATCTAGGAAAGCAATAACTATCTAGATACAAACTACTAATTACAGGATCAAATCATAGAATCAAATTAATTTTCACATCACTAGACAATAGTGCACCATATGGGAAACAATGAGACGATTGGAGAATCGTTACTTGCGGAATTGTCAACAAAAGATAAATGCAAAATTTACACCTATTAAATCTGACTTTTCACGGATGCCAAACAAGTCGCACGTAGTCACCAACTATTACCCTTATCTTGATCCCACCCACCTACCACGTTTATGACACAACGCGGCACCAATTTCTCCAGTCAATTAAATATCCATCGGAAATTAAACCAGCCTCAATTAATATGGTGTGAAGCTTTCACTAGCTTGACCCAATTCGAACCCCTTTCAATCCTGCTACATCAATCAACTTCAATTGGAAATTTTGCAAGAACTTGCGCTTCTTTCTTTATACGATATATATCACCAGCAAGTGATAGTAGGAGTTGCACACGCACTGACTATTTTCATGGCTTTACAACTAGGAGCCCCTTCCTCTTCCCCCTCCTCCCCATCTTCTTCTTCCACCCATCCATGGACTTACCATGTATTCTTGAGCTTTAGAGGAGAAGATACCCACAACAATTTTGCTGCCCATCTGTACGATGCTTTGCATCGGGGGGGAATCAACACCTACATAGACAAAGAGCTCAAGAGAGGAGAGGAAATTTCACCCGCACTTCTCAAAGCCATTGAAGGGTCAAAGATTTCCATAAATGTTTTCTCAAAAAACTATGCATCCTCTTCATGGTGCTTGAACATGCTGACGAAGATTATTGAGTGCAAGAAAACAAGACAGCAAACTGTTCTGCCAGTGTTTTACCTCGTAGATCCATTTGACGTACGAAATCAAATAAATAGCTTTGGAGAAGCATTGGTTAAACTTGAAGACAGATTCAAGGATGACAAAGAGAAGGTGCAGAGGTGGAGGGAAGCTATAATAGAATTTGCCAATTTGTCTGGCCACCATTTGAGTAATGGGTACGTCAAACCACTTCTTAATTTATTTGGTAGCTCTGCATAAGAATTTTCCTTTTATTCTAACATAATCAATGTCACCATACGCCCGTTATATATATATATATAATACTCCCATTCACATTTGGTCTGAAGATGTTAGTAATTTTACCGACAAATTAAATTCTTAATTGCGAAGGAAGGAAGAAATTTCAACGTGAACACAAAATAAAAGCAAAATCAGTCTGTTTTTCTTTTTGCCTTTTTCAATGAATTGATAACTGAAGTAGATGCCGGCATACTAATTGATAGACAAGATCGATCATAGCTTGATGTGCTCAATTTAATTTTTTGAGTGAATTTAAGTACATGCAGGCATACAATTTTTCTTTTGCAGGGAGGTTGTGGGGAACTATAACATGGTAACCTTCGGGGGCAATGTAAAAACATTTAGAAGATGAAGCCTAGCTAGCTAACGGCTGAGGGCCGGCAAACTATAATATGGTAACGTTTGTTGGGTGAGAGGGGGGGGGGAGGGATGAAAATAAAACTTAAATATAAAAAAATTCTTCTTTTTTGAGGGGTTTGGGTAGCTTAATTATATGAAAGAAATTGAAGAACGGGTAATTATATTTTAGAGTAGAATGCAAAACAAAAAAAAAAAAAATGGTACTCTTTCACAAGTTTTTACAAGACAAAAAACCAAGTTGACATTAACACAATAAAGAAAAGTAAAAATATTTAATAAGGGAATTTATAAAGACTAAAAAAGATATGGGTCCAGATCCTCGTCAACCCATAATGGGTGAATATTGGGAATTTGGAGATACGAAGATCATGGTCATTCTCGAAGCCTTGCCGGCCAATCTAAGAGCTGGGCTACATTGCATTTGTTACTAGATTGTGTTCGTACTCTGTTTCAGTTGTAGAGTCCAAACTCATTGTATTTTTCTTATCCTTTCTTATATCGGCAGGAATGAACCTGATTTCATCTACAAAATCGTTAAAGATGTCTTAAGAATAGTAAATACTACACACTTACATGTCATAAAGCATCCTGTTGGAATAGATACTCGTGTACAAGAAATCATGAAGTTCTTCTTATGTGTTGGGATGAAGGACGTGCGCATTGTGGGGATCTTTGGAGTTGGTGAAATTGGAAAGACAATCATTGCTAAAGCAATCTACTACTCAATTGCTAATCAATTTAAAGTTAGTTGTTTTCTTACAGATTTTAGAGAAACATCAAATCGAGAAGGCGGCCTAGTCCAATTGCAAGAGAAAATCCTCTCTGAGATCTACCAAACCAAGTAAGTTTGAAGATTCGAAGTGTTGACGAAGGAATGATTGTGATAAAGGAGAAGCTATATTCTAGAAGCAGTATCCTAATCCTTAATTACGTGGATCAATTGGATCATTTAGAAAAATTAGCTAGAGGTCGTGATTGGTTTGGTTCAAGAAGTAAAATCATCATAGCATCAAGAGATCAAAGGTTATTAACTCAGCATGAAGTTGATTCAATGTACAAGATGAAACCATTAGATCGTAAAGAAGCGCCCCAACTCTTTGGTTGGCATGCCTTCAAAAGAGACGAACCAATTACTGATTATGAAGAACTCACAAAAGATATAATACATTATGTTGGAGGCCTTCCTTTAGCCTTAAAGGTGCTAGGTTTTGATCTAAAAGACAAAAGTATAGATGAATGGAGAAGCGCACTCAATAAATTCAAAAAAGCTCCACATTTTGATGGATTGGGTAAAAACGAGAAAGATATTTTTCTTGACATAGCATGTTTCTTTAAGGGAGGAAGGAGAAATTATATCAGTGAAATCCTAGACGGTTGCGGATTCTCTTCTGTTATTGGTATAAAGAAGCTTGTGGAGAAATGTCTCATAACTATTGATTACGAGCAAAGAGTCGGCATGCATGACTTAGTGCAAGATATGGGTAAAGAAGTTGTTAGATAAGAATCACCCAAAGAACCTGAAAGATACAGTAGGTTGTAGCTTCATGAAGATGTCTGTTATGTACTTGAAGAAAATATGTTAAGCATCAGTTTCAACTATTTTCATGAGTTTTTACTTGTTTTTTTTTTCGTAAGTAGACCTTTTCAAAAATACTATCATTTATGTTGTCTTTTTTAAGTACTAGATGCAGATATTTATTTACACACGTAAAACCTTCACGATAAAATGAGTATTTTTGTGGGTAAACAAACTGCTTTTATTGATGTACAAGATTATATGAAATTATCCTAAGCAACTATCCTCTACTCTGTTTCTAATAATAATTTAAAAGATAATGATTCTTACCTTTAATTTCAGGATGGAGTATAACTTGTCTTTAAAACCAAATGTTAAATGAAAATTGTAGTCTAGCATCTTAAGTTTTCTATTTGCTGGCGTACTTATACATTGTTTTGATAGAGAACAAACAAAATTGAGGGCATTATTTTGTTAGCTTCACCTGAAGATCAAGATATTATAAGTTTGCATCCTAAAGCCTTCGAGAAGATGAAAAAGTTGAGAGTCTTCATAAGCCATAATGCACGTTTTCGTGGAGAGCTAAATTATCTCTCAAATGAGTTAAGAGTGCTTGATTGGGCTTTATATCATTTGCACTTCCTGCCATCCAATTTTAGCGGAAATAAGCCCACCATTTTTAGAATGCACAATAGCCTCATCAAGGAACTAGGGGGATGAGAATTCAAGGTACAACTATTCTTCTCAATATTTCTTTGTTTAAACTTTCTTTAATGTAATATGTGTGCATATAAATTTGTTTTTACAGAAGTTGACGAGTATGAAGTTATCTTATTGCAATGAAATAAGAGAAATTCCAGATCTCTCAAGTAGCTCAAACTTCAAGGAATTGATTATTTCAAATTGCCCAAATTTAGTTGAGGTTCACCAATCTATTGGATCCCTTGATAAGCTTGTTAGGTTGGAGTTTTCGAGTTGTTGTAAACTTCGGAATTTTTCTAAAAGCCTTAACCTAAGATCTCTAGAGGAGCTTCATATATCCTATTGCGAAAGGCTTCAACACTTCCCTGAAATCGAGTGTGAAATGGACAAGGCAATCTCCCTCTACTGGGGAGGGACTAGTATAAATAAATTGCCTTCATCCATTGCGAATCTCAATCGACTTAAGAGTGTTACTCCATTCGAATGTAAAACCAATGTACTGTCTCTCCCGAGAAGCATTTTTCAGTTCAAAGGTCTACAATATCTTAATCTCTGTGACTGTCCAAAAGCTGTACTGTTTGGGAAAGATGTAGAGCATAATGGGCAAAACACGGCACCTATGACAGTTTTTGACTCTGCGAAGGAATATGAAATTCCATCACGTGCCCCAATTAGAGCATTTCCATCACTAGAATAGTTGAATCTAGAATGGAGTGGTCTATCACAATTAGATTTGTTTACGATATAATTTAATTGCTCGGACAACGGCCCGAAGTATCTAATTCTAGCAGGAACGAACATCGATAAGCTTCTTCTAACATGGTAAGATTTGTCCAGTTGAAGCATCTTGTTTTGGATGATTGCAAGCAACTTTTGCAAATTCCCGAGCTTCCATCGAATATTGCAGTGATATCTGCTACAGGATGCACATCATTGAAAAGACTTTCACAACTATCAAAAATATTGTGGCAATTCAATGAAAGTGGCTTACAAGCCTTGGAAAAGGTCGACGTGACCGGCTGCCATAAACTGGAGTGTTTTGTGCCAAAGACTTCAATGTTTCAGGTATTACTCTATTTGATTAGCACGTACAGTTCACTTATGCCTTTCTTTAAAGATTTTGTTGTTGAGAAATTCTCATATTCATTTAAGGTTTAACAGGGATATAAGGTTTTGTCGCTGAGAAATGCTAATTATCATTATTTCCAATGTTGTGCATTTGTGGCTGTATTTCTGGGAAGTACAAAGCCAGACTCGCTCCTCCCCTGTAAAGAGAATTCAGGTGTTTTTGAAATAGATATTGGTGCACTCCGTAATTCCAACAAGATCATTAGAGGAATTGTTTTATATCTAGTTTTTGGACCCACTTATGGGAAGTGTTATGTCGATGTCGACGACGATGATTGCAAGGGTGGTATACAAGTTCATGACTCTCGCGGTAGAAATTTTGAGGTTTATGGTGTCCTTTCTACCACAGACAGTATGCGCTCAGATCATGTGTTATTGTTGTACATCAGTGCTATTGACATAGAACGCTACCATATGGAACATATTCAAGTACTTAGCAATGATTCAGATTTGCTTGTCATCAAATATTGCGGATTTTATCCGGTGTACATGAATGATGAAGAGGAAGCTACAAAAGATAAATCAGAGATGCTCTGTGAGGGTGTAAATAGCAACATGGAATCCCATTCGGAAAGGAAGAGGAAATATTCTTCAACCTTTGACACGCAAATTTCAAGTTTGGAGGATGGAATTGATGATGCAAGGGAAGTGTTGGATTCCAAGGTTTGAATTTGGGTGGTGTTAAGGTTGAATATTCAATTTCCTTTGGTTCCCAAGTTAGTTGGGGGGTTGTTTTTCGTATACATGTATCTTCTTGGGATCCCTAGCTTAAGTCGCCAATGAGGCTGTGTGGACGGGCTCGCCCTTTAGGCAGTAGCTTTGGCTCAAACCGAACATTCTATAGCGGGAGGAGCTCCTATGGTCACGCCCAGGGAGGGTTGCTATGCTAGTCCCCCCTTCTCCCTTTTGGCTTTAAAAAAAAAAAAGGTTAAATACACTTTGCCCCCTTATCCTTAGGGGTATTTACAAATTGCATCTCAATGTATTATTTTTGAAACATCAAACCTATAAAGTTACATATTTTTTCAATTTGGACCTTATATCGTAATTGGCAATCAATTTTGACGAATTTCTTCAAAACGTGTCTCTCATGTTTACACATTCCCCCCCCCCCCCCCCTTATCTTCGGGGGTATTTACACATCTCACTTAGGATCCGTCTAAATTAACGTCCTATTACGGTACAGGGTTCAAATTGAAAAAATGTGTAACTTTATAGGTCCAATGTCTCAAAAATAATACATCGGAGTGCAATATGTAAATACCCTCAAAAATAAAGGAGCCAAAGTGTATTTAACCCCCCCCCCCCCAAAAAAAAAAAAAAAAAAACTATTCATGAACGCTAACATCATCATTACATCTCTTGTGGAGATTGGGTGAGCTTTCATGCTATGTTGATTATTTTTGTATAGTCTAAATTGCCTTCTTTGTGTTTTTCGATTTTAAGAGAGGGCTATTGCATGTAGGGTCTGCGAGCATGTTGATTTACGTTTTTGTTTTTTTTTTTGATAAGCAATGCATGTTGATTTACTTGTACGATCCTATGAGTCCATCTTTTTTGCTCATCTTCTCCATCATGGACTAGAGCTTCGCCTACTGCTACTATTATCCATTTTGGTATCTTTTCTGCTCATCTTCTCCATCATGGACCAGGGGTTCGCCTACTGCTACTATTATCCATTTTGGTTTGGGTCTTTGACCCAGTTGTGGTTGTGTTGGTATTGGGTCATTTCGGCCCATTTGTTGTGGACCTTTGATTCTCTTCCTTCCTTCTGTAATGGGTGGGCCTTTTGTGCTCTGCAAAATGTTTGCTATGAACCCTGAAACAAGTAAAGGAAAATTAAATGCCTATGGCGGCAACGGCGTTATGATGCAGTGGGTGCGGGCAAGCCAAGCTTCGCACCTCTCCCTATGGTATATCAACTCCTTTGCCGGGGAGATTGTGGGAGTCAAAAGCAGTAGATTGGACAAGAGGAGAACAACTCCTGGCAAATGCTGGAGAAAGAAGGATCGCGGAAGTGAACAGCGGCGGAGAGAGAGATCGGGAGAGAAACGGTCAAATTGTTATTATTTTTTTCTTGGCAACACGAGTATCAAAACAGATTACAAGAACTAAAAAACATCAAACGATCTTCTCCGCATCAAACACCGAGTGGGAAGACAAGATACATCAACAGAACCAAACATATGAAAAGCAGCAGCCCATTTTGCAATATTATGAGCAAACTCGTTCTGACGCTGACGTATCCAAGACAGAGAACAATTAGAATTGGACTCGAAAAAATTCTTGAGAGCCAACACCTGGTCATCCAGAAGAGGTCCCGAATCCAGCAAGGATCCATAACCAAGCGGTACAGCATCTGACAATCAGTTTCAAAGTCAATAGCCACCCAGTTACAACAATAAGCGATATTCGTAGCTGCCACTAGCGCCGAAGATTCTCCAAAAAGAGAACTATTGCAAGGAAATTGCTTTATGTTCACATGACAGTGGGAGACATCCGAGTCTGAGAAAGAGACAACCATGACAGCTATCTGGTTACGTATAGCTACATCAGTATTACATTTAAGCCGACCCTCAGCTGGGGGACGCCAAACATGTTCCACCATAGTAGTCGTAGAACGCAGAGCCAATGAATGTTATTACGCCAATACCATAGAGAATCCAATACCAGTGCAGCATTAAGAGAGAAATCCCGCTGAACTGAAGAAGAAACGCCAATATAACTCGAAGGCTAAATCACAATTCGAATGATATCCGCCCTTGACTGGTAATGGACACTCTGCCAAACCATAGGCCAAGCCGACTCTCTCCATAAAGTTTGAGCAACAGGACATTGAACAAACAAATGAACACCCTCCTCTTTTGCACCTTTACAAAGAGGACATAAATCCCTCCCTTCCTCCCCTGTGTGCATTACTTCACTCATTCTACCTTTGAAAGGGAAAGCATTATTCCCACATCTCGACAGAAACAAATTCAGCCAATCCTGAATTTTCAATTTCCAAAGCAACCTCCATTCATTTTCCTCAAGCACACTAGGAACCCGAGTTGATGCTTTCAGAAGATAATAGACCGACTTAACAGAGAAAATACCTCGCGGGTCAGGCATCCAAATCAATACATCATCATGTCCTTCAATAAGAGGTCGTAACTTACATATGGCTTCAGCTGATGAGAGTTCAAAGATGGAATGAACAAGTGGTGCATTCCAAGTCCTAGATTCAAAATCAAACAGATCTGCCACAGAGAAGCTAGCAGGAAATACTTCGGCCTCAATCCTTCTAATAGGACGACCATCTTCAAATCCAGGAACCCAAGCATCTAACTCCAAATCAATCAACCTTCCACCCCTAGGAGCATAACCAATCCCTTGTTGCAGTAACTCACGAATCTGCAATAACCCCTGCCATGTCCATGACGAACTCCGTCCCCCACTACAACTCAGAAAATTTCCAGACCAGAAATATTTCGCCTTAAGAACACGAGCCCAAAGTTGATCGAGATTGGATAAGTAACCACCCAAGCTTTGTAAGAAGAGCTCGGTTAACGGAAAATTATTTATTTTCCATGTAAATAACCTTGGACTTGGATTCTTCTTTACTCATGATTTCCTGACGTAGGGACTGCATCATGGGACGGGATTCATCATCATCTTTTTCTTCGACTTTTGAAGGAAATTCCTAGACAGGGGCGGCTCCAACTATAGGCAAGGTAGGTGGTTGCATAAGGCATCCAAATTAAGGAGGGCCCAATTAACAATTTTCTTTAATAGGTATATTTAAAAAATATTTAATGACAAGACCCCATAAATTTAAGTTAAAGTTATTTTTATAGAATTTTAGTTAATTAATTTTTATTCTATAAAGAGGCCTAATAAATCTCCTTTATAAAAAGAACCATTAACTTTTTAGCTGTTTATAAAGTTTCCTTTATTAAAGTGTCATCAACTATATAAAATCTAGTAATTTAATTTTTATTTTATAAAGAAGCCAATTAAATCTCCTTGATTGAAGGAACCATTAACTCTTCACCCGTTTATAAAGTCTCATCTATCAACCTAACGTCTCTTTATTTAAAAGATATTAATTGCAAATTGATTCAAAGAAATTTCATAAAACAATATCCTATAAAATCTTTAGTTGGCAATTGATTCAAGAAATCCTATAAAATCTTTAATTTATTAATTTTTTTACCGTTACTTGACAAACAAAAATAATTTCTAGCCGTTTATACCATCTAATCTATTTAATATTTTTACCGCATTAATTAACAACTAAAAATCTATCTTTAAAAGGACTTAATCTATAAACCATTCCACAATTATCTGAGATAATATTTTGATTGCTTGTTAAGTACAAAAACTACTTAAAAATTCACTCAACCATCCTATTTTTTCTCCTCATTTATTGGTGCTTCCTAAATCGTATCTTTGGGATCAAGATCACTTGTCGTCGTCTAAGTGCTATTATTCTAAACTTTTATTTTTATGTTTTTATTTGTTGTATTTATCATTATTTGTATTGTATTTATTATTTTCTGTTTTTTATTTAATTTGCAGAAGTTGAAATCTTTGGATGAGGACGACTTGAAAATGTTTTAAAACATAAAGATCATGCTTGAAAAATCCTATTTAGACCCTATTAACACCTATGAGGGTAGAATAGGTGCTTCCCCTCTATTTGAAAATTCAATAACAATTTTAGAACAAGTCCTAAAATGTTTAAGTCTAGATTGAATAGTCAATCAACAAATATATATAGTGAAATAATAAAACAAATATCAATCACATAAGAGACAAGGATTTTGTTGATAAAATGGAAAAACTTTGAACTTACCTTTCAAAGAAAAAACCACTTCACGCTAGCGGCTACCAAAAATTCACTAAGAAGTAAAACCTTACAATGATGATTCAGACACAGCAACTCAGTTGCTTGACTCTGACTACCCGATGTAATAATCTAAGTAATTCAACCTAGACCTGCTTCTTGCGGTTAACCTTCAGCTCTCTGAAGTTTTTCTTATAAACTCTTCAAGAACGTCTTTCTTCTTCAACGCCGGAAACTCCAGCAGCCAAACTCCATAGAAAGATTGGTTTCAATGGTGAATGAATCTAGAAAACAGGAGAAAATCTGAACTATTTATGAGCAGAATATCTAAAGGATTTTCTCTCTATAAAGAGAAGGCTTGAATTTGAATAAAGCTTGGAATGACCTCCTTCAAATTTTCTTGGTCGATCTCTTTTTGTATTTATATAGTTATTTGAGTTCTATTTCAAAAAGAATTCTAAAAGGAAGAAAATATTTCAAAATCGAAATTTTGAAATAGTTTCAGAGACTTTGCATCACCAGCTCTTTGTTTTTAGCTCTTCATTTTGATTATGTCCTTATCCTTTCAAACTTTGAAAAACTCCTTAATCTCTTTAACACTTTGTTCTTCTTTCAAACTCGAATGACTTTGACCACGCTCTTTGATTTTGCTGCTGTTAACTTCCTTTCAAACTTTACTCCTTAATCTCTTTAACACTTTGACCAAACTTGAACAACTAACAATTTGAATTTAAATTTTGACACGAAATTACACCAACATTAAAACACTAACTGATGGTTTGATTTGTTTTAGATTTGAAACAAAATTGAAAGTGAGAGATTTTAAAAATAGAGACTTACACTCCAATTGAAACATTAAATTATATAAAAAAAAAAATTAGACTATTTTCTAAATGCAAGTATTGCTTAGAGAATATTATTGACAATACCTATAAGGGTTGATTCTGCAAAAAGAAAATTTTAAAAACTAAAACTAATAAAATCTTACTTAAGATAAACTATGACTAAGAAATATTAAATGGATTAGCCATATTATCAATTGAAAATCATATATTAACAAATTTAGAATATAAAATTTTGATAAGTAATTTTGCATCTCAAAAAGCTAGAAAATATTTTTTAACTAAATTTTTTTTAATATTTTATTTTTTAAATATTTATTTTATAAATTATTATAGATGGCCTCACTTTGAAGCACCTAAGGCCCCAATTACCTTAGAGTTGACCTTATTCCCAGAGTTAAGGACATCAACGGACCTACCTGAACACATTTTTCTTTCTCTCTTTTGCCTTTTTTTTTTTCTAAGCCTTTCTTTCTTTTACTTGTCTTGCTTAGAAGAGTCCTTACTTTAAACTATCATCAGCAAGTGATGTGGTCTATTTTATTTTATTTTTTGTGTAGATTGAAATATTTGACAGGCCGCAACAAATTAATTTGTTTCTAATGTTCGTTTGTGGGCAAATGGGGATTTGGCGAAGGGACGATCACAGCCAATGTCGCAACCTTGCCCAATCTCAGAGATCTGGCCTACATTGCATTTGTTACTACATTATGTTCATACTCCATTTCTGGTGCAGATTCCAAAGTCATTTTTATTTGTATCTGCAAGAATGAATCTAAATTCATCCAAAAAAATCGTTTAAGATGTCTTAAGAATAATAAATATTACACATTTATACGTTACAGAGCATCTTGTTGGAATAGTCATCTACAAGGTAACAATTTTACTACAGAGTTGGGTTCGTACTCCATGGTTCTGATCAGATGGTCCAATTGGAAAGACTAGGGTTTACATATCTGTTGGGTCGAATCGAATCTAAGGCATCCAATGGCAACATTAATCCCCCCCCTTAGAATACCTGATAGCGTCACATCCAAACTGTGGCTATTCATTCGTTATTCGGAATACATCTTTCAAGGTCAATTCTTACTCTTTTCTCTTTGGGATGTTTCAGCGAAGTGCCCGACCCAGGCATTGTGGAGAGGTGGAATTGGCCCGCCTATTTGTCGGGGGGGGGTCGATTACACATGTACATGCCATCTTAGAAAGACCATCGCGAGAATAAGCCACATCTGTCAATTCTTCAGTTTTGTCACATACAAAAAAACTGGAACTTCTACCTAAAATCAGAAACTTGACATGGATTGAGATAAAGGTTACTGTGTTCTAACCTTCTTAATGCCTTAATGATGCAAATATGAAGATTTGATGGCCATTGGAATGATTGGTTCCTTCAGCTTCTGTAATAACAATCATCCATAACATCAAGAGCTTCTATCAAAACTTAGGGTAAGTGGCTGATTCTGGCTTCTTTTCTAGCAAAGCAATTGCAACGTCACAAGCTATTGAAGGTATTCCACTCTAGGGATCATAATTTGGTTGGAGCTTGTTCTCATGCTTGCTAGTAGTAAAGGGTATTTCTGCTGAGTGAGCTCATGTATGCTAGCCACCTCTATCTAAAGAGAACCCAACTGGAGTCTCATTTAAGTCATTAACAGCCCTGGCTTCTAGTGAGCCAAGAGTTTCCATCTTCACTTCAATGGGTAAAGAGCAAGGGTGGTTCTCTACCAACGCAGAACTTTCATCTTAGTCATTTTTCATGCCAATAGAAAGCTAAGGTTAGAGATCGTTTCCATGGCAAGGAAGCAGTGAGGCACGACCGCACAAGGAGAAGGAAAAGGACCTTATTGTTTAGGGTTCTCCTCCAAAACGCCAGAATTTAGGAAATGGCTGGTCGGGTTAGGCTAAAGTGAAACTGATAGTCTAGGACTCACCTGACCTAATATAGATAGGCTCCAGTATTCTAGGCCAACCTCGACCTAGCCTGTGTATAGGCCAACCCTATTTGGTAGGTTTCGACGGGTCAGGTACAGCATGTACAGCCCTAGGAAAGACAAGCATCGCCAAAGCAATCTACAACACAATTGCTCATCAATTTAAAACTAGTAGTTTTATTACAAAAATTAGAGAAACATCACATCGAGAACGTAGTTTGTTCTAATTGCAAGAGGAACTCTGCCTTTTAAAGTTTCAAAATGTTGACAAAGGAACAATTGTGATAAAGGTTAGGCTCCACTCTAATAAACTTCTTAATCCTTAATGATGCAAATAATTTGGACAATTTAAAAAAGATAAGTTGGAGGTCGTGATTGGTTTGGTTCAGGAAGTAGAATCATCATAACAACAAGATATCAAAACTTATTAACTATTCATGAAGTCGAATCAATGTATGAGGCAAAATTATTGGATCATAAAGAAACCCTTCAACTCTTTTGTTGGCATGCCTTCAAAAGTTACAAACCAATAGGTGATTATAAAGAACTCGGAAGATATATTACTTTACGTTGGAGGCCTTCCTTTAACTTTCAAAGTGCTATGTTCAGATCTAAAAGGTAGAAATATACATGAAAGGAAAAGTGAGTACAGAAAAACTCCTCAGGGTAGAATTCAAAAAATACTCGCAATAAATTATGATGGATTGGGTGAAATGGCATAGTATATTTTTTTGGACAGAGCATTCTTTTTTAAAGGGAAAAAAGAAATGATATATCATTGCAATGCTAAACAGTTGTTGTTTCTCTTCCGTTATTAGTATAAAAAAATTTGTGGAAAAATGACTCATAACAATTGATGAAAATCAAAGAGTCGCCCTGCATGACTTAGTGCAAGATATGGGTAAAGAAGTTATTAAACGAGAATCACCCAAAAAACTTGAAAGACGCGCTATGTTGTAGTTTCATAAAAATGTTCCTTGCTTAATTACTTGAAAAAAATACGGCAAGAATCAATTCAAGAATATATCCTTAAATATTTATTTGTTTCTTCCTCATGAGTAAACATACCAAGAAAATGTTGTCATGTCATTTGATAGCATAGATATATGGAGATATTTACTTATGCACACATATCCTTTACAATTAATTTAGTAAGGAATAAGTTGTCCTCAATTAAATTTACAGTCTCAAACACCACATGTTGTATTTTCAACAAGAGCACCGGATTCAACCATGACTATGCACATGGTCTTGCTATTACCATAAATTTGATGACCCCACGTCCATGACAAGCACCCCATCTATCTCTCTTGTTGATTTAACTTTTATCCATTACAAATACCTATTAATATAATATTGCAAACAAAGATCATGTATGCCTTTCTGACACCTTATACTTAAACTTTATAGTAAATAGGACCTATCCCATTTGAAATTATAAAATCCAATTTGCAGTACCAAACACCAAACAACCTTACATGTCAACGAAGAGTTCAAAAGCATCTTCCTTTAATCCTTCAAGCGCACCCATTAATGTTGAGGTCACGCACATATGGATAATTAGATTCAAAGCTGCAAGTGTGATGACCTGGCAATCAGCAAGGAGTTACCACTAAGGCAACACATGCAATGTTTACACTTGAAATGCGACTCTATGTTATAATATCTCTTTTTGCTTTTGGGCCTTTTATATGAAATTGATAACTAAAGTAGATGCGTAGTAATTGATAGCTAGCATTACTAGATGTTGTCAACTTTTATTTGGCATTCAATTTACGTGTAATTAAATCATATTTAAATTCAGAAATGTCCATTGTGTCTACTTATTCAAATGTAAGTCCTCATTTTTCTTCTAAATATATAGGAAAAAGTACACTTTTGCCTTTCCGATTATTGGAGTTCTTATACTTTACAACACAAACAATTAATTTTGTTACATTTTCTCTCTCAACTACCAACTGTTTACATTTTACACTCCCTACCGTTAATTTGGATGTAAATTGCTATTTTGTTTCAATGAACTAACAAATTTATCCCATACAAAATATAAATTATTTAAAAAAAAAATATAAGGGTAAAATTGTCATTTCACTGAACCAAAAAGCAACTTCCTTCCAAATTAACACTTATGGGTGCAAAGTATAAACGATTGATAGTTGAGGGATAAAATATAACGAAATTAATAGTTTTGAGTGCAAAGTATCAAAACCTCAATAATCGAGGGACGAAAAGTGTATTTAACCCAGACATATATTTGCAGCCTCTCAAACCACTATCATTCTCTAGCTGTTTGTTTGTACTTGAAGCAAATTGGGATTATATAGAATCAATACAGAATGTGAAAAATGTATTTTACCCTTACATAATTATTGTATATAAGTTTTCATCCTAGTACACGTAGCGTCTTTGTCCACATAGATGAATATAAATTTAGGCACAATGCACATGAGGCTCTATATTATTTAATGTATATTGTGTCCTCCTCGAAATTAAACCATCTAATTTAAACTGCAAATTGAAAATTATCCTGATTTACAAGGATAAGACAAGTAGGATGGGTTTGATTTCCCCATGCTTGGTTTCTATGATGGGTATTTAGTTCTCCATACTTGAGTAGTGGCCATTTATTCTTATTATAAATAATTCGTGTCACACGACAATATGAAGCTGACCTTCAATTGACTAGATGTAGTGGTGCTCAGTTTTTTGAAAGAAAATAGTTATCATGATATGCTTGTAAAATTGGATATTATTTTTTTGATATGAACTTGTCCCTCTTTGAGGATCTTAGAATGTTGGATCCGGATACTCTAAAATTTTCTATTCAAATTATACTATATAATTTGAAGAAAGATAAATGCATATGGACCCTTGCAGATTTACACCTTGTAATTTGAAGAAAGATATATATATATTAGTGTAGAGCTCACACACTGTCTAGTTCTATTCATCTCTCTCCATATTACACAATGCAATTCATGAAGAAAGTTGCAGTATGCAATTCGAAAAGAAAATTACAAACATCTATTTCCCCATATCATCATTTATCCAGCATAATTGTCAACACCGGTGTTTGAAATTTTATGCCTCAACTTTATGCTTTGGCATGTCATCTTACCAGCACAAAAATAAGACAAACAAGAAGGAAAGCAAATAGCAATTGTTAAAGTTAATAAAAAAAAAAAAAAACTTGACTTTCTTTAGGCTGGAAATGCAAGATTCCGGTGGACATTCACTGCCTACAACCTCTCTCAATCCCAGATTTCATCCATCCAGCAAAAAAGCATCGAATTCCGAGAGAAGATGTAAAGAACGGTAAAAGAAAATACAATGAAGCAGAAAGGTTCTGTGGAAGATGATTTCGTCTCAGCGTAATCTTTGGACAGCTCGACATCTGTGTGCTGTAAGAGAAGATTATCATCATTTTTCAGCTACTTGCTACTATTGTCTCTGACCAAATTTGGTCCCTGCGAAGCAAAGTCAGACTCTATCCCGCTACTCCAATTGATCCATTAAGCTTATCTGTCTCTATTACTCGTTTGTCACAAGAACATTTCCACGCTTGGTCTGAGGTTAATTCTGTCTGTCATCAGCATCATAAGCATAGCATCTTGCCGCAGGCAACCTTCCGAATCCAATATGATGTTGTAGTGAGGCACTACTTCCCTATGGCTGCAACGGTCTGCCTTGACCCAAACAATAATATTGTTGCAGCAAAAACTTAACCACTCTCGACAGTGACTGATCCTTTGTGTGCAGAAGCTCTTGTAGCCTTGTTAGCCGCTTTCCTCTCCATAAATTTGGGTTTTAGGCAGGTGGTTCTTGAAGATGACTCCAGCTCCGTTTCAGCAGCTAGCCCTCGACCAAGAAAACCTCGACTGCGAATGGTCAATCCTCAACACCATCACGGGAACCACCTCTTTATTGTCCTCTTTAAATTTCTGGACAGCTAGAAAAATTTCGCGAGGTCTAAACTCGATGATGCATTCTTTGGCTCAATGGGCTGTGACCAATCCTCGCTGCATGTGATCACAGTCCTTCTTCTTTGTTCTGTACTAACTGGATATTTGGTGGTACTGATCCACCATGAACTCTTTGTATCTTTCTCTTCCTAGTAATGCTATTTAAACATTTCGGGAAAGAAGAAAAGAAAAGCAAGATTCGGTATTCCAAATCTTAAGCTTTGTCCTGGGAGTCCAAGTCAATGACATGTAAACTGTTAACAATCTTTTACGCTCTATACCTTTTATGTCACGTGAGGAGTATAAAATTCGAACTTTGTAAAACTCATTTTAAAGGGCAAATTACATAAGTTATGAGAGTCAATTAACACAATAATCCTTTACTTCCCATAGCACTTGAGGTTGCCTAGGAAAAGACTAGGAAAAAAAATAAAAGGAATAATGCAATTTTTCAACCTCAGTTTTAGAAACTTCACACTTTAAACTATCAAAATTTTGTCACGTTGATCCACAAACTATTAATTTTAAATATTTTACACTTTTTGTTAAAAAAAATTCATTAAGTTGGACATAAAATAATTTTGTACCGTTCAAAATTAGATTAGTTGAGAAAAGTGTGTAAAACGTCTGAAATCAACAATTGGTATATAAAATATTATTGTTCAGGATGCGAACTATCGAAACGTGTAAAGTGAAAAATTTTATTTCAAAACAAAAATTTGGATAATTTTTATATTTAGCCTTCAAACTATCACCAAAATATCATTTATCCATATGAATTACAAATTTCATTACATTTAGTCCCTAAAATATCAAAATGCATTAATATTCACTCTCTAATAATAATCTACATATACATAAGATAGGCTGTGTGACACAATATCAACAATTAGATCTTATGATAGGAAAAACATCGAATATTTTATTAGTTTATGGACTAAATATGATGAAATTTGTAGTTGAAACTGAGAAATGAGAAGTTGGTAAGAGTTCTGAGATTATAAATAAAGGTTTTTCTGAAAATACTATGTGAGGTTTGTTAGCACTAGGACATAATTTGTATGATATATATATATTTTTTTTTTCTTTTTTAGTACAAATAATATTTGGAGGGGTAATATTTATAGTTATTATAAAGCTCAATGAAATTTTTATTATAATATTTTTCTTGGGAATGTTCATTAGCTCTCTGGATCTCGTTATAGGGATGTTCGGTTATAAGAACTTGTAAGATTTTCAGAATTTTAATAGAATTGTGAATACTTATGTAAATTTAAGTTTTATAAGTTTTTGTGTAAAAGTTGGAGACAAGTTTTAAGGATATTTAATTTTTATTGGAATTAGTAAAAATATGTAGAGAAAAATGATTTGATGTAATATTTTAATAAAAAAAATATTGAAAATTGGTAAAAAAGTGTAGAGATAGAAGATTGTTAAAATTCATGTAAAAGGTATTGATGTTTGTGTAGGAATTTTTGAGATTTTTTATGTTAGTTTTATAAATTTTATTACATTTATTATATCTAAAATATTTTTACAAACGAACATATCCTTACCTTTATAACTTCCTTTAATCTTGGTTGGACGAAGATCGATCTTTGAATTAAGAAGAATCAACTTTCCAATCAAGAAGGAAACAAATAAAGAAAGAAAGCAATTGGAAACTCAATTGTGAAGTCTTATGATATTTTCGTATTAATAAAATTAATGGTGTTGTTTTTCTTGTTATATAATAATTGGTTAGAGATGTAATCAATTATATAAATACATTTTTATTACGGAAAAAAGAGACAAAATTTCAATTATACATTTTCAACTTTTACAAACACCCAAAATGGATGCCCAAGACCAACAGAAAGAGAGAAAAACTGTAAGCAGACTGTGGAAAACACACACACAAAACATAGAAAAGCCACATTAGTGTTTGGACACATTCCTTCTCACCACGCCTCCCAAACCTCAAAACCCTTCCCAAACTCTCCCTCTCTCCCTCTCTCTCTCTCTCTCTATGGAAGATGACGACGAGTTCGGAGATCTGTACACGGATGTCCTCCGACCTTTTGCTTCGGTACCATCATCATCCGCTGCTCCGGAGGCCCAGCAGGGTTTCTCTGCGCCGCCATCTCTCCACCGTCCGATCGATCTCAACCTCAGGAGCGACGACGATGAGATCCTCTACGGAGCTGGCAGCTCCAATTCCGCTGCTCCCAATCGTCCCTCCGATCAAACCCTAGCTCCCCGCTCAGCTGAGCCCACTCGAGGCCCCGTGCCCGCCTCGGGGCCGATTCTTCTCCGAATTTGGTTGCTGCCGATGAGAGAGACGAGGATTTAGCTGCTGGGCCTAAAGTTTTGGGTATAGGGGATGCGGAATTGCCAAAAAGGGCATCTCCGGAGGATGTAAACTATGGAGGGAGCGGAGCTGGGGATTTGATGGAGAAGAATGTAAATTTCGACATCGAGGAGGGCAATACTGGAGTTTTCGATGCAGCTTCGGAGCCGATCATTCCGGGACTCTCGGGCTCACGGACGGCGAATCTAGAAGCTTCTAGAAAAGACGATGTCGGCGGCGATAACGATTGGGACAGTGATAGCGAGGACGATTTGCAGATAGTGTTGAATGATAACAACCACGGGCCCATGGCAATGGAGAGAGGAGGAATTGGCGGCGATGAGGAGGATGACGACGATGAGGATGGGGACCCGCTGGTTATTGTGGCAGACGGGGAGCTGAATCAGGATATGGAGGCGCAGGAGTGGGCCGAGGACGCTTCGCAGGTGGTAGTTGCGGATGGCGAGAGGAAGGAGACGGGTGAGTTAGGGAAGGTTAGCGGGGTTGGCGGTGTTGTGGGTGCCCCGGTGGCCCCAAAACTTGGGTATAGCAATCATGGGTATCATCCATTTCATTCTCAGTTTAAGGTCAGTTTGTTACATGTTGTTTGAAAATAGGGAAATTTTGTGTACATGGGGTGGACTGTGTTCTCCCCCTTGTTTGATGAGAATTAAAGTGTGGTTGCGGCTTGTAATTATTGTAAAGTTTGAATTGTTGGGAAAATGGATGCTGTGGATTTCGGATTTGCATTTGACGTGTATGGTATGTTGAAAACAAGTAGAAAGAAGTGACCACTTAAAAAAAATTGTATTTTTCTCCACTGTGAGTAATGGAAATGAAACTTAGTTGGCATAATGTTCGGTGGTTCTTAAAGTAATCTGAAATCCTATTTCGATCAAGCATAAAAGGTTGATGCTTCCAGCTCGCTGCTAAAATCATCTGGTTAACCAAGAGTTTCGTCCATGGTGCCTTTTTATGATTTGCGTATTATGGAAGAATTTGAACTGGTTTCGCGTCACTCCAATCGCCCGCCTATGAGAAGTACCTTGCCTTGGCTTTGATGCAATGGCCAAGCATGGCAGTTTGGGTCCTTCCCAACCAATAAGATATAATATGTGCTTCAATCTGTAGTGGAGCCCTCTGTGGTGCGTGTGTTATGTGTTTCTAATGGCAACCATTTTTCTCTTGAGCAATCCATAGGTGTGGCTATAATCCTACGATAAACAAGTGCAACTGATCCGTAGAGTCTTTGAAAATTATCAATTTTTAACACAGATTTGGTGTTGTTTGTTCGTTATTTTTTTATCATCATTCTCATTGTTTTCATCATTTCCATCTGAGAAGAAATATCTGTCGTTCATAAAATCTATAATCATGATTGAGCTGTTTTGTAAGAGTAGTTTATGCGGCAATGAATTTATACCTGGCATGCCTTCATCAATCTGTTGCTGCAATTGTGGTGGTTGGGAAACAGCAGTTATTTCTAAAGCTGTTTATTGACTCCATGAGCATGGACAGATACGGACACTGGATGTACAAATAAAAAGTACAGTGCCGGAATTGTGGACTCAATACTACATCAAGTAGTTGAGAGGACTCCAATACTACATCATGTAGTGGAGAACATTCCTTCCTTGATATTTAAAACGAAGTGACAACGTATCTTACATGCTGCACCCTACAAAACCCCCCTCTCCCACTCCACCAGACAAAAGTAAGTTTGATATTATATAGAAAAAAAATTGTTGCTAAGTCAAGCACAAGCTACCCAACCTGTGGACCAATTTTGACTTGCTTTATTGGTTGCATCTGCAAAATTTGAGCCGATTGTGGTAATGGTTTATAAAATTTTGGGATTTGTAGCTTTCTGATGCCGTTTTCTGGCTCTGTACATCCTATCTTTTTCTTTGCATACTCATCTAATCCCTTGCAAGTCCTTTTGAGGATTGAGCACTTCTTAGTAAGAATATTTTTGAAACTTTGCTCCTTGTTTTTCCTCCTCTAGTTGTTATTCGGCAAAGCTCCTGCTTTTTGTACAAAAATATGGGTCCTCTGCATGCCATATAGCTTCTATATAATGTATAACCAAATTCCTCTAACCTCCTTATGCAGAAGTGGATAAACCTAATGAACAAGCTCTCTGTCATAATTTTGTGCTGCTGTCTCTAACCTATGGTCTGATCAGCAGTTACATCAGGGTTTTCGGGTTTCTTGATTAGCATGACATGTTCTTTCACGCTATAAGGAAGAAAAGTAATTAGTATAAAATAAAAATTAATACATAACGAAAATGAATCTACAGTTATTGGCTTTTACCTCTGCATTTGATTTGAAAAGGTTATCCGTGATATGCATTTAAGATTAAATTTTCTCTCTTCCTCATCTTTAGTTCTCAATACCATTTCGAGGTTTTAGAAGTATGTCTGCTCTTTATAACTTGAATGAAAGTATGAACTTGTTCATAGAATCTCAAATTTTTTTCCCTTGAAAGGTTGATTTTCCCTCTTTGCTCTTCTTATTGGTTGGCTTGCATCTTAAATTTACCACAATCTCTCAAGTAACTTTATTTTCCTCTGAATGATGTAGTGGCAATTTTTCTCTTTGATGTTCGAAGGCATTTTTTTAATTATCAACTCATACCATTTTGTTTTCCCTGTGTTTGCATTTAAATACTTATGACGTCCTTTTTGTTAACATGCAGTACGTTAGACCTGGTGCAGCACCAATACCTGGAGCAACCTCTGTTCCAGGAGGAGCCCCAGGTCAAGTTCGTCCACTTGTCAACATGGTTCCCATAGCTGGTCGTGGTAGAGGTGAGTGGAGACCAGCAGGAGTAAAAAATACGCCTCCAATGCAGAAGGGTTTTCATTCAGGTTTTGGATTGCCCGCCTGGGGCAACAATATGGCAGGAAGAGGTTTTGGCGGTGGACTGGAATTCACACTTCCTTCTCACAAGTAATTTTCCATTGGTTGCATGTGGTAGTTGCTTGTTTACTTTCATACATCTTATGTTATTGTAAGTTTTCTACATTGGGGTTATATTGGTGAAGGGCTGAAAGGTCTTGGTTTGGGGTGTTCGTTACCATTGTATTATAGTGGGAGGTTCTGCCAAATTCTAGGACTGGGTTGGAATGTTTTAGAAATAATAAGGGCAGTATATCACCAATGGGTATGCTGTTGTTGCCGCAACAGAAATCTGTAATTCGGTTGTTATTACATCTAAGTAGTATATAGGCCGATAGCCTGAGTCCATATAAATGAGCTCTTCTCGATAGTGAGTGACACATGATATACGTGGAGAAATTTCAGATATTGGTTTAATTGGTGTGGTTGGCAGAGTGTCTATACTTTTGAGCAACTCATGTTATAACTTTGGCCATCATTGGCCCTCTGCAGATAACACGCACTGTAGGCCTTGCTCAGCCTGCTTGGTTTTCTGGGTAGATCCAAGCCTTATGAGGATTCTATGTTATTGTTATGAGAAGAAGCGTTTATATGGCTAGAACTTCCTTAGGCCGTTATACAATTGGTTTTAGATTTCCGAGGCTGATTGGATACCAAGTATCTTACAGCCAAAGAGGAGGGGAGAAGAAAAAATAAAAAACAAAAATCTTTGTTTTGACCATCGTGTAGAGACAGAGTTGAGTGTTCCTTTAACACTAGCTAATGTCACGCTTGTGTCTGGTATACAACTCCATCTTGGTTCGGCAGTAGGGAAAAGTAAATAGGTGTTTTTTTTTTTCTTTCTTGTGGTTTGCTTATTTGGCCCGAATGAATATTGTCAGGTCTATATTTGATGTTGACATTGATGGTTTTGAGGAGAAACCATGGAAATATCCTGGTGTTGATACATCAGACTTCTTCAACTTTGGTTTGAATGAGGAGAGCTGGAAAGATTATTGCAAACAACTGGTAACCATATTAATCTTCACTGATCCTGTTGACTACATAGATGAAAACTAAGTTCCTGGATATTGATCTTTTAGGAACAACTCCGCCTGGAGTCTACTATGCAAAGCAAAATTCGCGTTTACGAAAGTGGGCGAACAGAGCAGGTAATGATATGTTTGTGTCTCAAGAAAGTTTGTCTTTTTTAATAGGATATTCAGTATATATTCCCATGTTATTTTACTGAGTAAATATCTTTTATTGGTTTTGTTCCCCTAGGAGTATGATCCAGATTTACCCCCGGAATTAGCAGCCGCCACTGGTGCTCATGATGTTTCAGCTGAAAATGCAAATCTTGGAAAGGCAGATGTTGGACAGAATGATTTAGGGAAAGGATTTGTTCGTGCACGCCCACCTATAGTATGTACAGCTGTCAAATGTTATTATTTGTAGGACGATTCTGCTACTAAGTTTTTGACTCCTGATTTCATATAGCTCTCTTTTTTTTTCCTTGGCCTCTCCAACTGTTTCCTCATTTGCAATTTGCTTCTAGCAATTTGGGTAACAAAGCTGGAGCTACTAGACATATTTTGTTTGCTTTTTTTGTCTTTTTCCGAGCTCAATGTCTTTTTCAATTTTTTGGCTGGCAGCCAACTGGTAGAGCAATTCAGGTGGAAGGTGGTTATGGTGAGCGTCTCCCCTCCATTGACACCCGGCCTCCTCGCATCCGTGATTCGGATGCAATTATTGAGGTATTTAATAAAACCTATCTTTAGGTGCACTTAGCTAATGTTGCAATCAAATGCTTCATTTATGCTGTATTTGCAGTGTAGATAATCTGAAATATTGGGTGAACAGATTGTCTTGCAGGACTCTTTAGATGATGATTCAACCACAGGAAAAGGTGCTGTAGAACCACCCGAGCATGATCTGCCAAGAGAGGATTTTAGAGGATGCAATTCTGCGGAAGAAGACCATGGGCAGGAGGGCACTGAGTGTATTGATGATTTTCCACGGACTAATAAAGGTCAAAAGAGAGATCAGGTGGACAGAAAGAGAATGCCATTCACCAGTTCTGGTGATCAAAACGTACCTGATGGTGATGGGATTACGTCCTTCCCTCCAGAAGCACCAGTCCAGTATCTTGGTTTGAGGGGGCAGAGCTCTGTCTATGCTAATAAGAACGTTGGCAGGCCTCATGACGACAGGTACAACAGTCTTCTTAATCTGATATTTTTGTGCAGTAATACATTCTTTCACGTGAGGGAGACAAATTCCGCTTCATTCAACAAAGCTTTAATTCCAACTACTTGGAATTGGATTTCAAATCTTTATTCTAGCTTGTGCCATGGGAAGGTGTTATGGCCTGAACATGTGAATGGATGTAGAAGGAAGATTAACTTGCTTTTCATTTGTATTAGAGAAGAATGATACTAGGATTCAAGAAGATCAAGTATATGATAGAAGTTATGGATAAAGTATATAATGGTTTTCTGAGAAGGAAAAAATAAGAAACAGTTCCAAATTGATCAGCTCGGAGACACGGACACTGGTAATTGTGAAATCATTGGCCAAAGCAATAATCTGCGTTTTTTTCCTCGGAAAAAAAAAACAAATTGTCTGTATTCCCCCCCTTTGGAGCTTTTCACTTGGCAATATTTTCTTTTGTATTGGAAATTTCTTATCAAGTGTACCTTAAAATGGAGTTTGTTTGCCTAATGTTACCAGCTTTGTTAAACTATTTAGCTGGCATCAGGACAAATATAAATTTAGTGAGGATACATTACTATACTTTAAGGCTGTATTCATATGGATTTCTTGGGTAGTTTTTTCTTCAGATTTCTTTTAGCCTGATCTGGATTTATTACTAACTTGTAAAATGGCATCAGTACTTGACAAATGCATATAACTCTCTCCTTTTGAGTACAGGCAGACTCAGGGAAGAGAACGTGACCAATCCCCTCAGATGTCACCCAGTCGAAGTACACATGAAAGGAAATTGCAGGATAATCAGACAGAAGAATCTGTTGATAGCTTGGAGGGAAAATCTAGTCCACTGTCATCGTCTCCTGACACAGTTGGGGAGGACAGGGAGTTGAGTTTAGAGCATAAATATGCTGAGGATGATGAGCTTGTGCTGGCTGATGGAAGCCCTGTGGAAAAGGAAGAAGTGGCTTTGAATATGAATGTCAGGGAAGAGACCCTTAAAGATGGGGCAGTAAAGAAAAAAACAACTGAGTTCTCAAGTAAGAGCAACCTGATGCTCCAAGTATTGGATGAGGAGGATGACTCAAAGGCTGCAAAGGAGTAGTGAAAACAGTAAAGCAAGATCAGGAAGCGCAGGGACTATCAGAAGGTGGCGGGATGGGACTAGGAGGAAGTCATTCAAGAAGGACGTTCCACTCCCAGAGACTGGGAAGAAGACATCTTGATGAGAATGAATTAGGTCTACGAAGAAAAAATATCGTGATGGAAAGACGGGAAATGGAAAGAAATCGCTCAGTGGTAAAAGGAACGGAAGATTATGCCCATAGAGACTGGGATTCAAGCTCTGGTCATCCATTGCATATGAAAGCTGATGGGTTTAACAGGCGAAAGGAGAGGGACAATCCTGATGGGCCCTGGCAACGCCGAGAATGAAGATCCTTATAACAGAAGGATCAGAGCTGAAGACACAAGGAAGAGGGATCGTGATAATGAAGTGGGATCCAGACACAGGGTTAAGGTTCGAGATGGCGAGAGGAGTGACAGAGATGAATATCTACATTCAAGGAAACCATTGGATAATGGCAGCTATAGGGTTCATTATGATATAGGAGCCTGGTACACGCCACAGAAATGAATGATGGTCTGAAGAGTAGGTATGAAGGTGTCGAATGATTACAATAACAAAAGAAGGAAAGATGAGGATATATCTTAAGGGACCATGTTGACAAAGAAGAAATCTTGCAAGGCCACAGGGAGAGCACTGTCGTCGAAAGCGAGAAAGGGATGAAGTGTTGGAACCCAAGGAAGAGAGATGAACAACTAGAGACTTCGAGAGAATCTTGATGATCACCAGTCTGTTAGGCAAAAAGATGAGAGCTGGTTGCAGAGAGAAAGGGGTGAAAGCAGAGAGAGAAGAGGAGTGGCATAAGGCCAAAACAGTCTCATGAAGATTATCTACCCAAGCGAGAAAGAGATAGAAGAGAGGGTTGCCATAAGGGGTGGACGTGGTCTAGAGGACAAAGCATTGGTCAGCCACGCTAGGACAAAGAAGGACTACAAGGGATTCGATAAAGAATACCAGTTCAAAAGACACAGTGCGACACAGTGAACCTTCCAAGAGAAAGGATCGAATTGTGGATGAAACTTCACATCATAGGGGACGGGATGATGGTTATACACGTGGAAATCAAATTTGCTAATGATGAAAGAAGATCCAGGCCGGAGAGGTCTGGTTTCTCGTAATGATCGGCTGTTAGTGCTTCTGATACCAAAGAGCACATGACAAAAAACACAAAGAGATATACAAGAAAGACTAAAGACTCTGACGGTGGTGTTCACAATGCTGTAGGCTCTTCCAGGAGAAATCAAGAAGACCAAAGTGGTCACATTAATGAGACGGTATGTTGCATGTTTAGACCCAAGAAAGTATAATTCTTTCAAAATAAGCAGAGGAAAAAAAAAATCCCTCTTAGAAAGATCGTGTTATTGGACAATGCCTTAACATGAGGAAAAGTAGGCCATAGGCATGATTTTGATACAGTTAAAAAGCACTGACTATCGAGAAAAGGAAAACCTGGCTAATCCCTTGTCCAGGAAGCTTGGTTGAAGCTCATTGCTTTCATATGGAATACTAATCATGCTAGAGGGGCTTTCCTTTGGTCTGGGTTCTGGGGGTGGAGGGCAGACGGTTTAAGAGTTTTACTTCAAGGATCTGATGTTGACGCTCGTTGTAGTTACTCGTCACTGATTTTTCTTTATTTGGATGTTGGACTGAGGTTGAAACCATTATTTTAGTCCAGAAACAGATGTTTCTGCCATTAGTTACTTCCAAAAGTGTGTACTTCTAGGTAAGATGATAATTTCCAGGACTTGCATAGTTTATCTTGGCCGTAATAACTTTTGTCAGAACTTGGACCAACAGACCTTAGGTTTTTGCAGGTTGTAGTGCTGTTACTTCCCAGCAAATCTAGAATAACTAAGTTGTAAATATAAATAGAAAAGGCTCTGTTGTTGAATTCTTGCTTAGATAAGTGTTTTGGCAATATCAAGGGGTGTCTCTTTTTCTCATCCGATAATGCACATTGTAAATCGTTCTGTACACAGAGGCCACTTCTAGTGCTTGAGAAGTGGCCAGTAGCTTTTGACCTTCATAGTATTTTCTGCATATACTTCCGCTTATAATTATGGTGTAGTTTATTAGGGCAAGAATCTCAAACCAAGTAGCTTTAATACATGGATTGCCGTTAATAATGTAATGTATGTCCTAAGCATGCGGTGGAAATCACAGATGCACAGTTTTACTTTTTGGATGTGACTCATGGAGAATATGGTTGCGACAATGTTTGTAGAGATCATTTGAATAGCTTTTTCTTTTCTTTTCTTCGCCATCTTGAATAGTTTCTGAAGCAATAAGAATTTGAATAGTTTCTTAAGCAATAAGAATTTGTGTAGTTTCTGAAGCAATAAGAATTTGAATAGTTTCTTAAGCAATAAGAATTTGAATGGTTTCTGAAGCAATAAGAATTTGATTTCTTAAGCCTATTCTTGAGGCTCAAATATTAGTTTTTAGACTGATTTTGGTTCACTTTGTCGGATTGTCATGTCGTATTGGTATCTATTACTATCATTTCATATTTGACTTTCATCAATTTACCTGGGATTTGGCTTTGGCAATATAAGGAACTCTTTGCTGAGACAGATGACTAGTGTTCCTTTTTAGGTTTACTACTCAACTCTTATTGGTAAATATAGTAAGGGGTTCTACTCATTGCACATTAATGTTTCTTGACTTGTGGACTTAAACCTGGTTGGAGTGTTGAAAGTTCAGTTCTCCTCTTCTGCCTTTATATAGGGCTTGAAAGGCTCCAGTGATCAAGGAAATGGTGAGCATGAGATCTCAGTGCACCGTCGTGTGTCCAGAAAACATAGGGAAGATGGTTCATCTGAAGATGAACAGCAAGATTCAAAAAGAGGGCGCTCCAAGTTGGAACGTTGGACTAGCCACACTGAGAGGGATTATAGTATCAACAGTAGGTCATCATCTTCCTTGAAATTCAAGGAGACTGACAGGACTAACAATGGTGGATCATTTGAAGCCAGCAGACCCCCAGATGAAATATCCGTTAAGACGGTTGAGGTTGTTGATAGTCAACATCCATTGGCTGAGGAGAAAGATGCTTCTGATCTGGAAAGCAAAGATGTTGATACAAAACCTTTGGAGGATAGACACCTGGATACGGTCGAGAAGTTGAAGAAGCGAAGCGAGCGGTTCAAGCTTCCAATGCCAAGTGAGAAAGAAACCTTGACAGTTAGAAAGATGGAGAATGAAGCACTGCCATCTGCCAAAAGTGAGGCTCCTACTGATTCAGAGATCAAACAAGAGCGGCCACCTCGGAAAAGAAGATGGATAAGTAACTAAATGTGAGATGAAGGGACCTGCATTGTTGTTGCTGCATTGCTCTTGTGGTATTGAAGGAAGTCGTGGCCTGATTCTTTTATTATAGAACACCATCAGTCCAGTCACGCCATCTTTTTTAAATGGCTTCTGTTGTGGTTTTTGAGATGGCCATGTACCTTTGCAATAGTTATATCATCTTGTAACCATGATGCCACCGTATACGGTATACTTCTGCTATTATGTGTAAATACTGATGAATGTAACATTAGACTGGTCACTGATGGTGGCAAAGAATAACTTTTTGCTTCAATTCTTAAACGTATGACTCAGAATTAATCTGGGTTGTATGACTCGGAACTAATCCGGGATGCCGGAGGGAGAAAATCTGACTGATGGGTGACTGAGGGGGAAGTCGAAGCGGGTGATGTCGTAGGCAAGGCATGTGTTCAGCTTTTGGCATGTGGTTGCTGCAGATGCTCGAAGAAAATAGCTGATGTGCAAAAGAGCAGGAGTTTGTACTATGGTTCTCCAATTCTTGTCATCATATCTGTATTATGTATCCTTAGTTATATTTTCGGCCAGAAGCCTGCATTAGATGTTCCTTTTGTACTTGAGGAACAAGTGAGTTCTGATAAAAAGGCCAACAAAATTTTCAAGATTCAGAAGCATGAGAAAACAGATCGGCTTTACACACTTCTTCTAAGAGCTGTCCCTTTTCTTTGTTTTGAGTTCCTTGAAGGAGATGAAATTTCATCCCAGTGGGATGAACATAATTTTGGAAAGGAACAAAAAATGAATAAATAAATAAAAAAGTATACTCTAGAGCAGCAACTTTTACAACAAAATCCATCGAATCAGCTATTTCTAGGTGCAATTTTTCTCAAATTGTACAGAAAGCAAGCCTTCCATTACTTTCTGTCGTTCACTCCATGGATTGATAGTTGCAAAGATGTACCCCTACCTCTCGTCGAAAACCTTTTTTTTTTATCGATTTCATCTCTTTCGGGCTTTCGTAGAAAATAAAATCTTAATGTTATTTTCTTTTTAAGAAATGAACAAGAGTAAATCTTTTGCTTATGATCACAAGCTCAAGAACAGAAATTTCAAGAGCCGATAAACCTGCTGGTATATATATGCTCAAGAACAGAAATCTCAAGAGCCGATAAACCTGCTGGTATATATATATATATAGACTAAAACTCAAACATCAAAATCTCAAAATTTTACAAATTCTAATACTTGCATCAACTTCTATACTCTTTTTTAAAAAAAAAACTACATCAAACCTTATTAAATCTTTCTCTTCTTACTTTTTCCCAAATTCTAATAAAAAATGAAACTCTCAATTTTTTTCAGTCAGTTTAGGGCAAAAAAGCCAGGCACGGAATCTTTTTTTTTTCTTACAATAATTTGAGCACCCTTAAGTGGAGTTTTCTAAAAATTTGAATATTATTTTGAGTTAAATTATTCCTATTCTTTTATTCTAACATAGAACTTATAAGTGATAATAAATCCAAAATCATAAGATTTCTTGAAAAATAATAAAGTAATACAATTCCGCAGGTCCCACGCAGAGGCTTCTGAGCGGCGATAGTACGAGGAAGCCCAGCTGCTTTTAAATCAACTGCACAGTCAAAAGTCTGGAACCGGATAAAGCAAGAGGCCGACGATGGACGCCGGTGAGTTAGTCAGCCTACGGTTTACCCTGGTTCTGTAGATTTCTCAACGTTGTAATCTTCTCCAGTTTCAGCGTAGACAATTTTATGTCGTTGCTGATTACGGTTTTGATTAAGATATAGAAGCAACATTCCTTCGTTTATGTTTAAATACCGTTTTGGTTCGAAGATTTGAATGCCATTAGACATTTAGATTGCTCCCCTGCCCTATGTGGCACCAAAGCTTCAAACTTCTCGCGCTTTTGCTCCTGCTTGCCTGCTTGCAGCTTATGCACGCATATTGTTATGAGTGCCACATGTTCGTAAAAATGCACTGGACTTTGTAATAACTGGCTTATTCTTGTTTGCCTTTTGATATGGCTATGATTTCGTGGAATAATTGTTCCAACTGCATATTTTTAACTGGAAAGAATCAGCTGTTGTATTCTTTGCTATTTGTTGATATAGTCATTCGAAATTTGTTGCGAGAGCAATTGCAATTGCAATGTACTAACTGCAATTGGATTTTACATGAAAAGTGATTTTTGAGTGAGTCGTAAGTTTGGGCTTATGGGTGGTCCATCGGACAACCTTTAGCGGGCATTTGGACTGCCTTGCCTGCACCGTCCTTTGGATCCGAGATTGAGCCCCTTATCCTTTGCTCATAGTTTGGGAATCCCACTGCAACAAAAATGACCCTCCTTATAAGTGAAGCCTAGAAGAACAGATTTAATGGACAAGGTTGCCTGTGGTTTGCTTTTCTAAAATTTCGTCTCTTCCATGCCTTCATGGTTTTATTGTACTATTGAACGGCGGCTGTACGTTGGGCTTAAATGGTTTATGTCAAATTTATTATCACTCCTCACAGGTCTCATTTTGGTGTGGTGATTTCTTGTAATTTGGGCATGCTCTGAAGTACTGAGACTGGGTTTTGTTGGTTGCTTCCTTTGCAGATTGAAAGATTCATTCCTGAACATTGAGATATTACCATCAAAAGCAGTAATTTTCCGTTTCCTTTACACCTCAATGTCTCTCAGAAGACCACCACTTCCTCGTCTTCTCCTCAACAATGTCTCTTGCATGAGAAATGCCCAGCAAATTTTGCGACATGTGAACGTCTCCATTCATGACGGAGGGGCACTTGTGCTAATGGGCACCAATGGCTCAGGAAAGACAACTTTCCTCCGTATGTTAGCTGGATTTTCTCGGCCTTCTGCAGGTGAGATCCTATGGAATGGTCATGACGTTACACAATCAGGAGTGTTCCACCAGTACAAGCTTCAGCTCAATTGGCTCACACTGAAAGATGCAGTCAAAGACAATTTTACAGTTATTGACAATGTCCAGTGGTTTGAACTTCTTGAAGGCAAGCAGGGTAAGTCTTTACCTGCACTGGAGCTGATGGGGCTTGGACGGTTAGCAAAGGAGAAGGCAAGATTGCTGTCAATGGGCCAGCGGAAGAGACTGCAACTTGCAAGGTTGCTGGCAATTGATCGGCCAATTTGGTTGCTTGATGAGCCTTCTGTTGCCCTAGATGATGAGGGGGTGAAGTTACTTGAGTATATCATTTCCGAGCACCGAAAGAAGGGTGGAATTGTGATTGCGGCAACACATCTCCCTATCGGGATTGAAGACGCCATGTATCTGAGGCTGCCACCAAGGTTTCCAAGAAGGATGACATTGGTAGATATGCTTGATCGGAAATAATTCTAATACAATGCCACTATTGTTTGACATAAACCCAGAGAAGAAACCCTGCCATTGCAGACACAAAATATCATCTCTGGTTCTTTTTTTGCCTTTTACATTTCTACTTGTATCTTTGCCGTCTTAAGCTCTGGTAAACCGTGTATTACTATGGTACTGGACCTGTGTTCAGTTGATATCCGTATCTCTTTCCTATTACTGAAGAAATCGTCACAGTGGGACTGACAGGAATTGTCTGCAGCCTAGATTTGGAACTCATGCGAATCCAAATTTAAAATGCATGCCTTCTAGTTCTAACTGATAAGCTATGGCATAGTACAAGCCTATGCCTTGGCCTGCTTGTAAAATGGGTTTCCAAGTTGCATCCTTTTAACCTATATCCTAGTACATGGTGCTGAAACCTCGTGCTTTTTTCTACCCTGCAATTGAGGAACTACTTGACTTTTACATGTGACCCACAATCTCTTTGATGCTTCTACTTTACTTGGTACTACATGATTTATGCCCATCGAATTCCATGGAACAACCGACCAACAGCGCATGTGCAAAACAACATGGCGTCACTTTCAGCAACAGACGTAACGTTGAAATCAATTGAATGATGATGATGATTTTTTTTCTTTTTTGTGGGTAAGTTTGATGATGACGATTGGATCTGCTATAGGACTGCTTATGACCAATGATTGTAAATAACAAGACAAAGGAAACACATATAATATACAATTGCGTGTACATATAGATAGACCAAATAGGAACTCCCTTTCTCCACGTGCAATTTCTTTGTCCTTCTCCTCCGTTGAGGCTTGCATGCACACAGACATCCTTCGCTCGCCCTATCACAGAAGTAAGACTGTTTGATACATCCAGATCTGACAACTATGAGCCTGTAACGCTGAGAACTCTGAAAGCAAATAGATTAAGAGTTCTAAACTCCGAGAAAATGGAGAAGCCCTCGTGGTTCTGTACCATTTTCACACAGTTGTTTCTCTGCTTTGCTCTCTTTCTTGCTCTAAACTTGGGTCAGCGTCAAGAGCCCATTTACGGTAGTCGAAGTGAGAATAGAGGTCTTGATCTTTACTTCATAAGTGTCAGAGGAGGATTCAGAACTCTTAAGCAACAGACCCATCTTCTGAAACAGGTCAATCTTTGATTTGTCCTCAGTGAGTTCTCTTGTCTATTGGATATATCTGATCTTGTTAATCATGTTCTCTTCGAATTTGCGAGGGCTTATATTTTGGCATTTTTTCTTTTGTGGGCAAGATTGGTCTTTACTTGTTCTAAGGTTTGATGGAGTTCTGATGTATGTCATCGTACATTTTGTTTCGGTTTGTGGAAAATGAAATCAATTTCAATTGAGCGAGCTTCTAGGTCCAAAGGGATATACAATCGTAGTGAGCACGATTAACAGCTTCGTTTGTGCTTCTTTTGCTACACTCTTGGCAACAACCGGACCGTATTGGTCTCTGTTTTTTTCGTGAAAGATATCGTTACAAAAATAAGGACTTTTTTTACTTTGCTTGGGTAATGAATTTTGATTGATTGTATGGCCTATGGGCGATTACTGGGTCAGTTTCTGCTACATGAATGAAGAGCCTCTGTTTTCCCTATTATAAGCTTTGATTAGCATCTCATCGGGGATGTGACAAAGCAACAAGGTTTGTCCTATAATTAAGGTGAGATTTTTCAGAGACTTAGTCAGCTCTAGTTTGCATTGTGTAACTAGCACACGGACACACTATTAACTGTGGATCTTGGAAGTTGCATACGGGTGTTCATTCTTAGGCATGGTCAAGGAACTCGTATAAGCATTGCGATCACTCCTTCAGGTTTCTTAATCATATTTAAGTATATCCGAGGCTGATTTACTATTTATCGATTAATTCCCTCCGTCCCTCATTCTGTTATTCATCATATTTGGCCTGATTACTATTTATTGGTTAATTTACACCATGTCCTCTTTGTGTTCTTTGGCTGCAAATCTGATGTCACTATGTTGCCGCTTCCTTCGTTGTCTCTGAAATATTTTCTATGTTGCTTTTTCTGGCTGTTTTCTTGTTGACCGTGAAGATGGAAATGGTGGCAAAGAAATACAAGGCAAGTTTTGTGGTGAACACTAGTGAGCTTGGAGAAGATGACCCACTCATGCAGAATGTAAGATCTACTTGTTTTTCATCTCCAATGTAAAATGATGGATATCAGGCATATCACATCAGCAGCAGCATTTTTTTAACGTCCTGAATTAATTTTGGTTTTACTGGTTCCAAGTAGTTACAACAATCCTACCTTAATTTTCTCAGGGTACTCTGCTTTTCCCGTCACTGAAAGTTCCCTGGTATACCATTCTCTTGCAGTCAGTTCTCTGAATTGGGTACATTTGCATCACACACTAGTGTTTTTGTTTCAATGTATGGGGTTCTTAGGCTATAAATTGATAATCAATGCTTTTGTCTTAACGACTCTAGTGAACAGTCATGAATACTTCTGGAACTTGTAGGTATACCACTAGAACGACAGTAGGACATGGAGTGAGTTGCTTCCTCGAGCAGATAAAGCTACCTCATGGGACAACATTAGACATCATCGGTGTAGATATTGGGTCATTACAGGTACATGTTTCTTGAACTGAAAGAATCCTTCATTTGTTGGCTGTTGACTTCTCTGAGCTCCTCCACTGTATACATCTCACTCACACGTGCTAGTTTTTTCATTCTGCACAAATGTAGCTTACCAGCTAGAGAACCGCTCACTTATTTGATTCAATATTTATGCTATTAAAGGGCTTTAGCTCCAAGTGGTAGAGGGTTTGGGTAGGGTTGCAAATAGGTCTTAGCCACTGATCTTGTCTAGCAAAAAGATTGAATCGCATTTCCTATCATGTTTCTATTCTTGAATTTCCAGTTTCAGCCTCTTTCAAAAGGTGTTCCAGCCTTGCATGATGTTCTTGAAGCAGAGGGGCCAATCTTTTTCCATTTGAAGAGAGAGATATAGAAGCTGGCCCATTCTTGCATTGAGCTGGGGGTACCCACCAACAGTGATGATGTCACTGGCGACACAATTTGGTTTTTGGTTCACATAATGAACTAGGCCTAGCAAAGCCTCTAGGTCATGGTATTATGCCTTTTTTTTCTCATTGTTTTCTCCCTCGGGGTTAGAGAACATGATCCTTGGAACAACAGTTTAAGCTGATTTCTTGGGCTCCTAGGCCTATGAAATCCTGGGCTAACTTGTATAAATTACAAGTTTTACCTTGCTCACTCTTGCATTACTGTTCTGGGATCTTAGCCAATCAACCCAGGTTCTAGCCTGGGCGCAACAGCCGTATGACTAAGACATGGCAAGGAATAGCCTGCAATAATCATTTATATCATCCAACTATGAGGAATAGATGGGATTTTTAGTCTACAGCAACACCTCGCTTTTTATACGAGGGTTATGGTAATTGATTGAGTTCATAACAGGGAGGAGATTCAGGAAACTTGTGGGTATTGCTATTTACTGATTCCCAGTTTGGTTTCTTGAAGATAATTTAAGCATTGATTTAAAAGGGGGGAGATGCAATTGCTAAAGCTAATGATGGGAAGAAAACTTAAAATCCATATGAAATGCTGAGTGAACTTAAAAAGGAAAATACAACGGTACATGATTTACAAGTTCAAGATGGCCATGTTCATGCAAAAGGTGTCACTTGATAATGTTATGAAGTCAGTTTGAAGGTTAGATATTGTATAGATAGGATTATGCTGCTGCTATATCGGGAGTGTTACTTTTGTAGTTATTGTTTTGTTGTTGATTGTAATTAAGGAAGATGCTACTTTGTGAGCTGTTCATTTGTCAATTCCTGCTTCTCATTTTTTCTCTATTGCCTATGACCTACATTGAGTATCTCCAACTCAATGTTCAGCTCATTGAAGTTGGTTAATGACTTGTTTTCATGTAGTTTGTAGTATGCAATCTATGCTATCAGCACATATCTTCATCTTCTGAGTAGCAAATAGGTAGTGTTGTCCAATTATTGGTGAACTATTTAATTGCCATGAATTTTCAATTGATCTTCTCTTACTTGGGTTTTATTTTTATTTTTTCCTGAAGGATTTAATGCTTCCAGGATCATCAGGTGAAATTGGACAAGATCAGTTACATTGGCTGACACAGACACTAGAAGAAGTCAGTAGTAACTGGTAAAACTAATGTATCTTGTATTGGCTGTTTATAGGGCTTGTGCTCTTCAGAACTAGCAGGTTTTAGACCAAAACAGAAGCTATAAAAGTGTATATTTTGTTCCATTTCGGCTATTTTAAGATGAACATCTTCTTATAAACTGTTTGGCTTCCTCTTTTAAATAACACAAGTTTCGGTATGGAATTTGTAATATTCAGCCACTCTTTCTGTTTCTTACATAAAATTGGACCTTTAGTGGTACAGACATATGAAAGCTTTAATATTGATTTCCAATGGGTATTATGCCTTTGAATCACTGAATGGCTCTCTTATCCTTTGTAACTCTAGGTGCATGGTTGTTGGATTTCATCCGTTGGTTGTTTGTGATGAGAACAAAGAGCAAATGGAGGCACACAAATTTTATGAGTCTCTACACCATATTTTTGTTAGATTTGGAGTTGTAAGTATCAGATTATTATTTTTTATGTTTCTAGGTGTAGTCCTACTGGAGTTGAATTTTTGTATCTGCATCAGTTTGGAATGTAATAGCAAAACTGACTACTAACTCTTGTACTGTCTCTAGAATATGTACCTAAGTGGACAGGGTTGCACTAACCATATCCATCATGGAAAAATAGCTTACATTGGGAATCCGGGCTCAAGAGAGAATGAATCCTATGTGGCATCTGTGAATGGAAGACCAGCCTTCAATGGGTAATTACCTCCACTTTAAGTTCTAATTCTTCTACCTTTTACATCACTTTGTTTTTTTTTTTTTTTTTCGCTACGCTTCTACTTTTACATCACAAATGCAACCTTTCCCTGACTTCTTCTCTGTTTTGCATTCCTCAGAGATTTGGTTAATGGATTTCTTCTTCACAAAGTCAGCTCACTAGAGATTGTGGGTAACCTATCTTTATTCATTATGAATGTCCTAAATATATTTGTGTAACTTGAAAGGAAAACCGCAATCACCTAAGCCCTCTGTGGATCACAGACAAATTCAACATTCATGAAATGCCTGGATGCCTATCATTCTTGTCTAAAGCTCTTGTCTGAAAAACGAACTGATTCAATTGTTTTATTGCAGGTAACCTACTTCATTTCCACGGCTGGGGAAGTTGTGCATAGAACTGTACTTCAGCAGAGGGGTAAGGAGGTCATCTAAAACTCTCACTTACGAGGAACAAACTTCACCTGTTGTGTGGAGCCATGATGCAATCAGATCCAACATTTTTGTTTTTTCTGTTTTTGTTTTGGTTTTGGTTTTTGTTTTGGTTTTAGTCCCCCTATTTTGAAACGAATTTTCCTGCCACGATGCTATTTGTTCTAAACAAGCCTGAGCCAGATCAGTGAAAACTTCACAAAAAGTGCTCGTTATAGCCATTATTAGCTTTATTCTTTGGTTGTTATAAATTTGTAATCAATTGCCATTTGTTTGCTATAAAATGGTACCTATATCAGGAAAAATGGATAGTGTAAATGATCTTCTTCAATTCAGTTGCAGAACTTTTGATCCACCATTATGTAGTGTCTTTCTTTCCAGCTTGCTACTGGTGTGCAATTGGAATTGGAGGTTCACCTGCATCTTCTTTTTCTTCCTTTCTGGGCAAAAGTTGGCCTGCTTGATGCTATGAAAAATGAGGCTAACCCAATAAGTCTATTCCCTGAATGGAACTTCTCAACTTTTCCTGCCAACCCAAACAACGAAAGTGCTAGTTAATAAGGTTTTGCTTCAGTCTAAAGCTCTTCCAGAAATGCAAGGACTGACAGTTTCCCTTCAATATGAAAGACTGGAAATGATCAGGAGATATTTTCAAAATTAAAAGAGATACGCCATGACAGCATTACAAGAGGAACTAAATATAGACGAACTTGACAGGGCCAAGGTAGTATCTATCGAGCTCACTTTTTTTTTAAAATCCATCCAAGGCAGAGCCTTTCGGGCCCACCCGTTTGGTAAACCCCGGCGAGTGGGGCACCCCCAACCCCATTGCATCAATTTAAGTCCGAATTTGAGCTTATTTGTAATAAGCTCAGCACTGAGTAACAATATTATGTAATCCAAACTCGTTTGAGTGGTGTTTGCCAAACTCAGAAAATTTGTAAAATATTTGAGTCGAATTTTTTTGTCCTTAGCAAATCATTAAATGAATTGAATTTGTTCGTCGGAAGTTTATACAATATACATATATAAGTAAAAAGAAAAACGTTGGTGTTAAATAAAACATAATCCGAATAGAAAATCGGATTAAACAAATTAATCGCAAATTCAATAAGTATTTGACCAGAACGCCCTCCTCACTGCCACGCTACTCCGATCTATGCGATGAATAACGAAGGGTAAACGCGGAACAAAAATATGACGGTGGATAGATGAGGGAAGCTGGGAAGGCGCTACAAATAGCGCGCGGAGTCCCTCACCTAGGGTACACTCTCATTAGTTTAAGAATGAGGCTCTGCTCTCAGAGAGGCTGCGGCGTCCACTGGGCGGATGCCCCTTCTCTGAATGCCTGCGGAGCCGATGATTATTCTTAATTACCCTAACTGCCCTCGACGCACATACGTACATGTTTACCCTCTCTCTCTCTCTCTCTCTCTCTCTGTCTGTCTCTATCTCTATCTCTATCTCTCTCTCTCTCTCTCTCTACTCTCTCTCTTTCTTTGGTTCTGTAATCGAATGTGATGAGGCGGTGATGATATTTTGAGTGTGTAAATCAGACACTGAGCAAGGTCCCGTCTTCTTGGCGGGGCGACTCCGAGCTTCCCGTATATAATGAGTATCATGCCCATTTACGCGGGCAGCTCTTTGTTGCAGCCATGGACGGGACAGGGCTCTTCCTTCTTTGTCTGAGAAAAGGCGAATCTGAGCCTCGCCGTGTCTTTCCCTCGTGACCTATTTTTCCACATTTCTCTATTGATCCAATTCTTTTTCCTTTTTCCTGATCCCTGAAGAGTTTTCTGCGCATTTTATTTACTAAAAGCAAAGAAAAAGTTATGGTTATGTTTGAATTGGTTTTAAAACATTTTCAAAATATTTTAACCATCACTTTCTTATTAATTCTAACTTAATTTTTTTAAATTTTAATAATTTTTTAACAAATTTTTTAAGACTTAATAATTTTTAATAAATTTTTTACCAAACTCGAATCTATACTATCTTTAAAAAATTACAAAAAATATTTTTAAAACAAAACTTATAACTCGAAGGATAAAATTTTCTTAAGACCTTCCATTGATAAATTTTATGTTTTTATTTTGGGCTCAAGACGAATAATTACTGGTAAGCCATGAAAACGGCATTTCGCTGGTCGATAACGAGTTGGGAAGATGACGACTTTTCAGAACATATGAAATTATAACATTAGAGTACTGTTGCCCAGACCAAAAATAAAAAATAAACTTTCAGGGTAGCAATTATTCGTAGAGGTCATAAAAGTATAGTATGTTTTTTCAATATTTTAAGACATAAAATTTTAATTAAATAAAATAATTTTAAAGATTTTAATTTTTATACATATATATTATAACTTTTATAAAATTTAATAAAATAAAAATTTTAAAAATATTCTTCAAAATTTTATCCAATGAACACTCCCAACATATGGCCAAACAAATCTCGAAAAATGGGACAACATGGAGATTGCAGTGTCGAACGATTTTCGATGGCAAAAAATTTCGTCTTTTGATGGACGCTTGCTTGAGAAGTGAGCCGGTTTTATCAATGAAGTCTGTGGGCGGGTTTCATCCTACCAAGTTCCAGCGGCTTTTTATCAAACAGTATAAGAAATTAGAATCCAAGAAATTTCCATCATTTGATGGGCGTTTTTACACTGAATGGCCCCTCACTTCCCTCGTATTACCGTCGTATCCCCTTGGCTTTTCGTCATCCCCGGTATGATAAAGGAGGATCGTCTATGCTCAATACGGGGTGAAGATTGAGGCTCTGCTCTCAGAGAAAGGCTGGAGTGGTGTTCTCTGTTTCGCTACCTTTCTTCTCTCTGAATGCCTGCGGAGCCAATGATTCTTCTCTTTCTCCCCTTCTGATCCTCATCATCTTCTTCTTCTCTTTTTCTTCTTCCTCTTCTTTAAAACCGGAAAATGCAACGAGGCGGTGATGATGTTTTCGGTCTTTCATATTCTGAGAACGAGAAAAGGACGGTCCGGTTTTGGCTGGGCGACTCTGACTTGGGCGCGCTTTCTGTGGGAAAACGACTGTTCTGTACTTTTTCCACATGCACCTCTGCTCTTTGTCGCAGCCATGGCGGTTACATCCTCTCGTTTTCTTGGAACACCCGAATCTGAGCCTCTCTCTCCCTCCCTGTCATTTCTTTGTCACATTTTTTTCTCTTTTTTTGTACGTGTTGATTTAACTCTATTTTAGCTGTTGATTTTCATTTGTGACCTCTCTGTTCGTCGAGTTTTCGTCTTCGTTCCTCTGAATTTACGCAGAGAAGCGTTCAAATTTGAGGCAAAAAATGTGAACTTTTTATTTTCTTCCATATTTGGCATTTCCTTTCAATGAAAATTCGGTGAAATATTTTATTGCTTATTTATGTCCATTAAAAATCACCGTAAAGTTGAGAAATTTGTCCTCTATGCCGAATCTTAATTAATATGTAAAAATATGGCACCCAAAGAGACCCTTTTATGTTCCGAGCTAAATGTCACTGTCTACTATACAGTACAGACAGAATCAAATTTTAAAAAAGAAGAAGAGAGAAAGTTAGAGGCAGACACATGCTGGATTATAATTGATCCCCATCCTCTTAGCATCCCATTGATAGTAAAAAACTGAGCACCATGACTGACACCAGAGAAAGAA
>CM025849.1:11623860-11706160 GCA_003952965.2 Morella rubra | reverse complement strand
TTTTTTGAGGGGTTTGGGTAGCTTAATTATATGAAAGAAATTGAAGAACGGGTAATTATATTTTAGAGTAGAATGCAAACAAAAAGAAAAAAAAAATGGTACTCTTTCACAAGTTTTTACAAGACAAAAAACCAAGTTGACATTAACACAATAAAGAAAAGTAAAAATATTTAATAAGGGAATTTATAAAGACTAAAAAAGATATGGGTCCAGATCCTCGTCAACCCATAATGGGTGAATATTGGGAATTTGGAGATACGAAGATCATGGTCATTCTCGAAGCCTTGCCGGCCAATCTAAGAGCTGGGCTACATTGCATTTGTTACTAGATTGTGTTCGTACTCTGTTTCAGTTGTAGAGTCCAAACTCATTGTATTTTTCTTATCCTTTCTTATATCGGCAGGAATGAACCTGATTTCATCTACAAAATCGTTAAAGATGTCTTAAGAATAGTAAATACTACACACTTACATGTCATAAAGCATCCTGTTGGAATAGATACTCGTGTACAAGAAATCATGAAGTTCTTCTTATGTGTTGGGATGAAGGACGTGCGCATTGTGGGGATCTTTGGAGTTGGTGAAATTGGAAAGACAATCATTGCTAAAGCAATCTACTACTCAATTGCTAATCAATTTAAAGTTAGTTGTTTTCTTACAGATTTTAGAGAAACATCAAATCGAGAAGGCGGCCTAGTCCAATTGCAAGAGAAAATCCTCTCTGAGATCTACCAAACCAAGTAAGTTTGAAGATTCGAAGTGTTGACGAAGGAATGATTGTGATAAAGGAGAAGCTATATTCTAGAAGCAGTATCCTAATCCTTAATTACGTGGATCAATTGGATCATTTAGAAAAATTAGCTAGAGGTCGTGATTGGTTTGGTTCAAGAAGTAAAATCATCATAGCATCAAGAGATCAAAGGTTATTAACTCAGCATGAAGTTGATTCAATGTACAAGATGAAACCATTAGATCGTAAAGAAGCGCCCCAACTCTTTGGTTGGCATGCCTTCAAAAGAGACGAACCAATTACTGATTATGAAGAACTCACAAAAGATATAATACATTATGTTGGAGGCCTTCCTTTAGCCTTAAAGGTGCTAGGTTTTGATCTAAAAGACAAAAGTATAGATGAATGGAGAAGCGCACTCAATAAATTCAAAAAAGCTCCACATTTTGATGGATTGGGTAAAAACGAGAAAGATATTTTTCTTGACATAGCATGTTTCTTTAAGGGAGGAAGGAGAAATTATATCAGTGAAATCCTAGACGGTTGCGGATTCTCTTCTGTTATTGGTATAAAGAAGCTTGTGGAGAAATGTCTCATAACTATTGATTACGAGCAAAGAGTCGGCATGCATGACTTAGTGCAAGATATGGGTAAAGAAGTTGTTAGATAAGAATCACCCAAAGAACCTGAAAGATACAGTAGGTTGTAGCTTCATGAAGATGTCTGTTATGTACTTGAAGAAAATATGTTAAGCATCAGTTTCAACTATTTTCATGAGTTTTTACTTGTTTTTTTTTTCGTAAGTAGACCTTTTCAAAAATACTATCATTTATGTTGTCTTTTTTAAGTACTAGATGCAGATATTTATTTACACACGTAAAACCTTCACGATAAAATGAGTATTTTTGTGGGTAAACAAACTGCTTTTATTGATGTACAAGATTATATGAAATTATCCTAAGCAACTATCCTCTACTCTGTTTCTAATAATAATTTAAAAGATAATGATTCTTACCTTTAATTTCAGGATGGAGTATAACTTGTCTTTAAAACCAAATGTTAAATGAAAATTGTAGTCTAGCATCTTAAGTTTTCTATTTGCTGGCGTACTTATACATTGTTTTGATAGAGAACAAACAAAATTGAGGGCATTATTTTGTTAGCTTCACCTGAAGATCAAGATATTATAAGTTTGCATCCTAAAGCCTTCGAGAAGATGAAAAAGTTGAGAGTCTTCATAAGCCATAATGCACGTTTTCGTGGAGAGCTAAATTATCTCTCAAATGAGTTAAGAGTGCTTGATTGGGCTTTATATCATTTGCACTTCCTGCCATCCAATTTTAGCGGAAATAAGCCCACCATTTTTAGAATGCACAATAGCCTCATCAAGGAACTAGGGGGATGAGAATTCAAGGTACAACTATTCTTCTCAATATTTCTTTGTTTAAACTTTCTTTAATGTAATATGTGTGCATATAAATTTGTTTTTACAGAAGTTGACGAGTATGAAGTTATCTTATTGCAATGAAATAAGAGAAATTCCAGATCTCTCAAGTAGCTCAAACTTCAAGGAATTGATTATTTCAAATTGCCCAAATTTAGTTGAGGTTCACCAATCTATTGGATCCCTTGATAAGCTTGTTAGGTTGGAGTTTTCGAGTTGTTGTAAACTTCGGAATTTTTCTAAAAGCCTTAACCTAAGATCTCTAGAGGAGCTTCATATATCCTATTGCGAAAGGCTTCAACACTTCCCTGAAATCGAGTGTGAAATGGACAAGGCAATCTCCCTCTACTGGGGAGGGACTAGTATAAATAAATTGCCTTCATCCATTGCGAATCTCAATCGACTTAAGAGTGTTACTCCATTCGAATGTAAAACCAATGTACTGTCTCTCCCGAGAAGCATTTTTCAGTTCAAAGGTCTACAATATCTTAATCTCTGTGACTGTCCAAAAGCTGTACTGTTTGGGAAAGATGTAGAGCATAATGGGCAAAACACGGCACCTATGACAGTTTTTGACTCTGCGAAGGAATATGAAATTCCATCACGTGCCCCAATTAGAGCATTTCCATCACTAGAATAGTTGAATCTAGAATGGAGTGGTCTATCACAATTAGATTTGTTTACGATATAATTTAATTGCTCGGACAACGGCCCGAAGTATCTAATTCTAGCAGGAACGAACATCGATAAGCTTCTTCTAACATGGTAAGATTTGTCCAGTTGAAGCATCTTGTTTTGGATGATTGCAAGCAACTTTTGCAAATTCCCGAGCTTCCATCGAATATTGCAGTGATATCTGCTACAGGATGCACATCATTGAAAAGACTTTCACAACTATCAAAAATATTGTGGCAATTCAATGAAAGTGGCTTACAAGCCTTGGAAAAGGTCGACGTGACCGGCTGCCATAAACTGGAGTGTTTTGTGCCAAAGACTTCAATGTTTCAGGTATTACTCTATTTGATTAGCACGTACAGTTCACTTATGCCTTTCTTTAAAGATTTTGTTGTTGAGAAATTCTCATATTCATTTAAGGTTTAACAGGGATATAAGGTTTTGTCGCTGAGAAATGCTAATTATCATTATTTCCAATGTTGTGCATTTGTGGCTGTATTTCTGGGAAGTACAAAGCCAGACTCGCTCCTCCCCTGTAAAGAGAATTCAGGTGTTTTTGAAATAGATATTGGTGCACTCCGTAATTCCAACAAGATCATTAGAGGAATTGTTTTATATCTAGTTTTTGGACCCACTTATGGGAAGTGTTATGTCGATGTCGACGACGATGATTGCAAGGGTGGTATACAAGTTCATGACTCTCGCGGTAGAAATTTTGAGGTTTATGGTGTCCTTTCTACCACAGACAGTATGCGCTCAGATCATGTGTTATTGTTGTACATCAGTGCTATTGACATAGAACGCTACCATATGGAACATATTCAAGTACTTAGCAATGATTCAGATTTGCTTGTCATCAAATATTGCGGATTTTATCCGGTGTACATGAATGATGAAGAGGAAGCTACAAAAGATAAATCAGAGATGCTCTGTGAGGGTGTAAATAGCAACATGGAATCCCATTCGGAAAGGAAGAGGAAATATTCTTCAACCTTTGACACGCAAATTTCAAGTTTGGAGGATGGAATTGATGATGCAAGGGAAGTGTTGGATTCCAAGGTTTGAATTTGGGTGGTGTTAAGGTTGAATATTCAATTTCCTTTGGTTCCCAAGTTAGTTGGGGGGTTGTTTTTCGTATACATGTATCTTCTTGGGATCCCTAGCTTAAGTCGCCAATGAGGCTGTGTGGACGGGCTCGCCCTTTAGGCAGTAGCTTTGGCTCAAACCGAACATTCTATAGCGGGAGGAGCTCCTATGGTCACGCCCAGGGAGGGTTGCTATGCTAGTCCCCCCTTCTCCCTTTTGGCTTTAAAAAAAAAAAAGGTTAAATACACTTTGCCCCCTTATCCTTAGGGGTATTTACAAATTGCATCTCAATGTATTATTTTTGAAACATCAAACCTATAAAGTTACATATTTTTTCAATTTGGACCTTATATCGTAATTGGCAATCAATTTTGACGAATTTCTTCAAAACGTGTCTCTCATGTTTACACATTCCCCCCCCCCCCCCCCTTATCTTCGGGGGTATTTACACATCTCACTTAGGATCCGTCTAAATTAACGTCCTATTACGGTACAGGGTTCAAATTGAAAAAATGTGTAACTTTATAGGTCCAATGTCTCAAAAATAATACATCGGAGTGCAATATGTAAATACCCTCAAAAATAAAGGAGCCAAAGTGTATTTAACCCCCCCCCCCCCCAAAAAAAAAAAAAAAAAAACTATTCATGAACGCTAACATCATCATTACATCTCTTGTGGAGATTGGGTGAGCTTTCATGCTATGTTGATTATTTTTGTATAGTCTAAATTGCCTTCTTTGTGTTTTTCGATTTTAAGAGAGGGCTATTGCATGTAGGGTCTGCGAGCATGTTGATTTACGTTTTTGTTTTTTTTTTTGATAAGCAATGCATGTTGATTTACTTGTACGATCCTATGAGTCCATCTTTTTTGCTCATCTTCTCCATCATGGACTAGAGCTTCGCCTACTGCTACTATTATCCATTTTGGTATCTTTTCTGCTCATCTTCTCCATCATGGACCAGGGGTTCGCCTACTGCTACTATTATCCATTTTGGTTTGGGTCTTTGACCCAGTTGTGGTTGTGTTGGTATTGGGTCATTTCGGCCCATTTGTTGTGGACCTTTGATTCTCTTCCTTCCTTCTGTAATGGGTGGGCCTTTTGTGCTCTGCAAAATGTTTGCTATGAACCCTGAAACAAGTAAAGGAAAATTAAATGCCTATGGCGGCAACGGCGTTATGATGCAGTGGGTGCGGGCAAGCCAAGCTTCGCACCTCTCCCTATGGTATATCAACTCCTTTGCCGGGGAGATTGTGGGAGTCAAAAGCAGTAGATTGGACAAGAGGAGAACAACTCCTGGCAAATGCTGGAGAAAGAAGGATCGCGGAAGTGAACAGCGGCGGAGAGAGAGATCGGGAGAGAAACGGTCAAATTGTTATTATTTTTTTCTTGGCAACACGAGTATCAAAACAGATTACAAGAACTAAAAAACATCAAACGATCTTCTCCGCATCAAACACCGAGTGGGAAGACAAGATACATCAACAGAACCAAACATATGAAAAGCAGCAGCCCATTTTGCAATATTATGAGCAAACTCGTTCTGACGCTGACGTATCCAAGACAGAGAACAATTAGAATTGGACTCGAAAAAATTCTTGAGAGCCAACACCTGGTCATCCAGAAGAGGTCCCGAATCCAGCAAGGATCCATAACCAAGCGGTACAGCATCTGACAATCAGTTTCAAAGTCAATAGCCACCCAGTTACAACAATAAGCGATATTCGTAGCTGCCACTAGCGCCGAAGATTCTCCAAAAAGAGAACTATTGCAAGGAAATTGCTTTATGTTCACATGACAGTGGGAGACATCCGAGTCTGAGAAAGAGACAACCATGACAGCTATCTGGTTACGTATAGCTACATCAGTATTACATTTAAGCCGACCCTCAGCTGGGGGACGCCAAACATGTTCCACCATAGTAGTCGTAGAACGCAGAGCCAATGAATGTTATTACGCCAATACCATAGAGAATCCAATACCAGTGCAGCATTAAGAGAGAAATCCCGCTGAACTGAAGAAGAAACGCCAATATAACTCGAAGGCTAAATCACAATTCGAATGATATCCGCCCTTGACTGGTAATGGACACTCTGCCAAACCATAGGCCAAGCCGACTCTCTCCATAAAGTTTGAGCAACAGGACATTGAACAAACAAATGAACACCCTCCTCTTTTGCACCTTTACAAAGAGGACATAAATCCCTCCCTTCCTCCCCTGTGTGCATTACTTCACTCATTCTACCTTTGAAAGGGAAAGCATTATTCCCACATCTCGACAGAAACAAATTCAGCCAATCCTGAATTTTCAATTTCCAAAGCAACCTCCATTCATTTTCCTCAAGCACACTAGGAACCCGAGTTGATGCTTTCAGAAGATAATAGACCGACTTAACAGAGAAAATACCTCGCGGGTCAGGCATCCAAATCAATACATCATCATGTCCTTCAATAAGAGGTCGTAACTTACATATGGCTTCAGCTGATGAGAGTTCAAAGATGGAATGAACAAGTGGTGCATTCCAAGTCCTAGATTCAAAATCAAACAGATCTGCCACAGAGAAGCTAGCAGGAAATACTTCGGCCTCAATCCTTCTAATAGGACGACCATCTTCAAATCCAGGAACCCAAGCATCTAACTCCAAATCAATCAACCTTCCACCCCTAGGAGCATAACCAATCCCTTGTTGCAGTAACTCACGAATCTGCAATAACCCCTGCCATGTCCATGACGAACTCCGTCCCCCACTACAACTCAGAAAATTTCCAGACCAGAAATATTTCGCCTTAAGAACACGAGCCCAAAGTTGATCGAGATTGGATAAGTAACCACCCAAGCTTTGTAAGAAGAGCTCGGTTAACGGAAAATTATTTATTTTCCATGTAAATAACCTTGGACTTGGATTCTTCTTTACTCATGATTTCCTGACGTAGGGACTGCATCATGGGACGGGATTCATCATCATCTTTTTCTTCGACTTTTGAAGGAAATTCCTAGACAGGGGCGGCTCCAACTATAGGCAAGGTAGGTGGTTGCATAAGGCATCCAAATTAAGGAGGGCCCAATTAACAATTTTCTTTAATAGGTATATTTAAAAAATATTTAATGACAAGACCCCATAAATTTAAGTTAAAGTTATTTTTATAGAATTTTAGTTAATTAATTTTTATTCTATAAAGAGGCCTAATAAATCTCCTTTATAAAAAGAACCATTAACTTTTTAGCTGTTTATAAAGTTTCCTTTATTAAAGTGTCATCAACTATATAAAATCTAGTTAATTAATTTTTATTTTATAAAGAAGCCAATTAAATTTCCTTGATTGAAGGAACCATTAACTCTTCACCCGTTTATAAAGTCTCATCTATCAACCTAACGTCTCTTTATTTAAAAGATATTAATTGCAAATTGATTCAAAAGAAATTTCATAAAATCAATATCCTATAAAATCTTTAAAGTTGGCAATTGATTCAAGAAATCCTATAAAATCTCACATCTAATTTATTCAATTTTTTTACCGTTACTTGACAAACAAAAATAATTTCTAGCCGTTTATACCATCTAATCTATTTAATATTTTTACCGCATTAATTAACAACTAAAAATCTATCTTTAAAAGGACTTAATCTATAAACCATTCCACAATTATCTGAGATAATATTTTGATTGCTTGTTAAGTACAAAAACTACTTAAAAATTCACTCAACCATCCTATTTTTTCTCCTCATTTATTGGTGCTTCCTAAATCGTATCTTTGGGATCAAGATCACTTGTCGTCGTCTAAGTGCTATTATTCTAAACTTTTTATTTTTATTTTTATTTGTTGTATTTATCATTATTTGTATTGTATTTATTATTTTCTTGTTTTTTATTTAATTTGCAGAAGTTGAAATCTTTGGATGAGGACGACTTGAAAATGTTTTAAAACATAAAGATCATGCTTGAAAAATCCTATTTAGACCCTATTAACACCTATGAGGGTAGAATAGGTGCTTCCCCTCTATTTGAAAATTCAATAACAATTTTAGAACAAGTCCTAAAATTGTTAAGTCTAGATTTGAATAGTCAATCAACAAAATATATCTACAGTGAAATAATAAAACAAATATCAATCACATAAGAGACAAGGATTTTGTTGATAAAATGGAAAAACTTTGAACTTACCTTTCAAAGAAAAAACCACTTCACGCTAGCGGCTACCAAAAATTCACTAAGAAGTAAAACCTTACAATGGTGATTCAGACACGCAATATCAGTTGCTTGACTCTGACTATCCCGATGTAATAATCTAAGTAATTCAACCTAGACCTGCTTCTTGCGGTTAACCTTCAGCTCTCTGAAGTTTTTCTTATAAACTCTTCAAGAACGTCTTTCTTCTTCAACGCCGGAAACTCCAGCAGCCAAACTCCATAGAAAGGTTGGTTTCAATGGTGAATGAATCTAGAAAACAGGAGAAAATCTGAACTATTTATGAGCAGAATATCTAAAGGATTTTCTCTCTATAAAGAGAAGGCTTGAATTTGAATAAAGCTTGGAATGACCTCCTTAAATTTTCTTGGTCGATCTCTTTTTGTATTTATATAGTTAGTTGAGTTCTATTTCAAAAAGAATTCTAAAAGGAAGAAAATATTTCAAAATCGAAATTTTGAAATAGTTTCAGAGACTTTGCATCACCAGCTCTTTGTTTTTAGCTCTTCATTTTGATTATGTCCTTATCCTTTCAAACTTTGAAAAACTCCTTAATCTCTTTAACACTTTGTACAACTCTTCTTTCAAACTCGAATGACTTTGACCACGCTCTTTGATTTTGCTGCTGTTAACTTCCTTTCAAACTTTACTCCTTAATCTCTTTAACACTTTGACCAAACTTGAACAACTAACAATTTGAATTTAAATTTTGACACGAAATTACACCAACATTAAAACACTAACTGATGGTTTGATTTGTTTTAGATTTGAAACAAAATTGAAAGTGAGAGATTTTAAAAATAGAGACTTACACTCCAATTGAAACATTAAATTATATAAAAAAAAAAATTAGACTATTTTCTAAATGCAAGTATTGCTTAGAGAATATTATTGACAATACCTATAAGGGTTGATTCTGCAAAAAGAAAATTTTAAAAACTAAAACTAATAAAATCTTACTTAAGATAAACTATGACTAAGAAATATTAAATGGATTAGCCATATTATCAATTGAAAATCATATATTAACAAATTTAGAATATAAAATTTTGATAAGTAATTTTACATCCAAAAAGCTAGAAGAATATTTTTAACTAAATTTTTTATTAATATTTTATTTTTTAAATATTTATTTTATAAATTATTATAGATGGCCTCACTTTGAAGCACCTAAGGCCCCAATTACCTTAGAGTTGACCTTATTCCCAGAGTTAAGGACATCAACGGACCTACCTGAACACATTTTTCTTTCTCTCTTTTGCCTTTTTTTTTTTCTAAGCCTTTCTTTCTTTTACTTGTCTTGCTTAGAAGAGTCCTTACTTTAAACTATCATCAGCAAGTGATGTGGTCTATTTTATTTTATTTTTTGTGTAGATTGAAATATTTGACAGGCCGCAACAAATTAATTTGTTTCTAATGTTCGTTTGTGGGCAAATGGGGATTTGGCGAAGGGACGATCACAGCCAATGTCGCAACCTTGCCCAATCTCAGAGATCTGGCCTACATTGCATTTGTTACTACATTATGTTCATACTCCATTTCTGGTGCAGATTCCAAAGTCATTTTTATTTGTATCTGCAAGAATGAATCTAAATTCATCCAAAAAAATCGTTTAAGATGTCTTAAGAATAATAAATATTACACATTTATACGTTACAGAGCATCTTGTTGGAATAGTCATCTACAAGGTAACAATTTTACTACAGAGTTGGGTTCGTACTCCATGGTTCTGATCAGATGGTCCAATTGGAAAGACTAGGGTTTACATATCTGTTGGGTCGAATCGAATCTAAGGCATCCAATGGCAACATTAATCCCCCCCCTTAGAATACCTGATAGCGTCACATCCAAACTGTGGCTATTCATTCGTTATTCGGAATACATCTTTCAAGGTCAATTCTTACTCTTTTCTCTTTGGGATGTTTCAGCGAAGTGCCCGACCCAGGCATTGTGGAGAGGTGGAATTGGCCCGCCTATTTGTCGGGGGGGGGTCGATTACACATGTACATGCCATCTTAGAAAGACCATCGCGAGAATAAGCCACATCTGTCAATTCTTCAGTTTTGTCACATACAAAAAAACTGGAACTTCTACCTAAAATCAGAAACTTGACATGGATTGAGATAAAGGTTACTGTGTTCTAACCTTCTTAATGCCTTAATGATGCAAATATGAAGATTTGATGGCCATTGGAATGATTGGTTCCTTCAGCTTCTGTAATAACAATCATCCATAACATCAAGAGCTTCTATCAAAACTTAGGGTAAGTGGCTGATTCTGGCTTCTTTTCTAGCAAAGCAATTGCAACGTCACAAGCTATTGAAGGTATTCCACTCTAGGGATCATAATTTGGTTGGAGCTTGTTCTCATGCTTGCTAGTAGTAAAGGGTATTTCTGCTGAGTGAGCTCATGTATGCTAGCCACCTCTATCTAAAGAGAACCCAACTGGAGTCTCATTTAAGTCATTAACAGCCCTGGCTTCTAGTGAGCCAAGAGTTTCCATCTTCACTTCAATGGGTAAAGAGCAAGGGTGGTTCTCTACCAACGCAGAACTTTCATCTTAGTCATTTTTCATGCCAATAGAAAGCTAAGGTTAGAGATCGTTTCCATGGCAAGGAAGCAGTGAGGCACGACCGCACAAGGAGAAGGAAAAGGACCTTATTGTTTAGGGTTCTCCTCCAAAACGCCAGAATTTAGGAAATGGCTGGTCGGGTTAGGCTAAAGTGAAACTGATAGTCTAGGACTCACCTGACCTAATATAGATAGGCTCCAGTATTCTAGGCCAACCTCGACCTAGCCTGTGTATAGGCCAACCCTATTTGGTAGGTTTCGACGGGTCAGGTACAGCATGTACAGCCCTAGGAAAGACAAGCATCGCCAAAGCAATCTACAACACAATTGCTCATCAATTTAAAACTAGTAGTTTTATTACAAAAATTAGAGAAACATCACATCGAGAACGTAGTTTGTTCTAATTGCAAGAGGAACTCTGCCTTTTAAAGTTTCAAAATGTTGACAAAGGAACAATTGTGATAAAGGTTAGGCTCCACTCTAATAAACTTCTTAATCCTTAATGATGCAAATAATTTGGACAATTTAAAAAAGATAAGTTGGAGGTCGTGATTGGTTTGGTTCAGGAAGTAGAATCATCATAACAACAAGATATCAAAACTTATTAACTATTCATGAAGTCGAATCAATGTATGAGGCAAAATTATTGGATCATAAAGAAACCCTTCAACTCTTTTGTTGGCATGCCTTCAAAAGTTACAAACCAATAGGTGATTATAAAGAACTCGGAAGATATATTACTTTACGTTGGAGGCCTTCCTTTAACTTTCAAAGTGCTATGTTCAGATCTAAAAGGTAGAAATATACATGAAAGGAAAAGTGAGTACAGAAAAACTCCTCAGGGTAGAATTCAAAAAATACTCGCAATAAATTATGATGGATTGGGTGAAATGGCATAGTATATTTTTTTGGACAGAGCATTCTTTTTTAAAGGGAAAAAAGAAATGATATATCATTGCAATGCTAAACAGTTGTTGTTTCTCTTCCGTTATTAGTATAAAAAAATTTGTGGAAAAATGACTCATAACAATTGATGAAAATCAAAGAGTCGCCCTGCATGACTTAGTGCAAGATATGGGTAAAGAAGTTATTAAACGAGAATCACCCAAAAAACTTGAAAGACGCGCTATGTTGTAGTTTCATAAAAATGTTCCTTGCTTAATTACTTGAAAAAAATACGGCAAGAATCAATTCAAGAATATATCCTTAAATATTTATTTGTTTCTTCCTCATGAGTAAACATACCAAGAAAATGTTGTCATGTCATTTGATAGCATAGATATATGGAGATATTTACTTATGCACACATATCCTTTACAATTAATTTAGTAAGGAATAAGTTGTCCTCAATTAAATTTACAGTCTCAAACACCACATGTTGTATTTTCAACAAGAGCACCGGATTCAACCATGACTATGCACATGGTCTTGCTATTACCATAAATTTGATGACCCCACGTCCATGACAAGCACCCCATCTATCTCTCTTGTTGATTTAACTTTTATCCATTACAAATACCTATTAATATAATATTGCAAACAAAGATCATGTATGCCTTTCTGACACCTTATACTTAAACTTTATAGTAAATAGGACCTATCCCATTTGAAATTATAAAATCCAATTTGCAGTACCAAACACCAAACAACCTTACATGTCAACGAAGAGTTCAAAAGCATCTTCCTTTAATCCTTCAAGCGCACCCATTAATGTTGAGGTCACGCACATATGGATAATTAGATTCAAAGCTGCAAGTGTGATGACCTGGCAATCAGCAAGGAGTTACCACTAAGGCAACACATGCAATGTTTACACTTGAAATGCGACTCTATGTTATAATATCTCTTTTTGCTTTTGGGCCTTTTATATGAAATTGATAACTAAAGTAGATGCGTAGTAATTGATAGCTAGCATTACTAGATGTTGTCAACTTTTATTTGGCATTCAATTTACGTGTAATTAAATCATATTTAAATTCAGAAATGTCCATTGTGTCTACTTATTCAAATGTAAGTCCTCATTTTTCTTCTAAATATATAGGAAAAAGTACACTTTTGCCTTTCCGATTATTGGAGTTCTTATACTTTACAACACAAACAATTAATTTTGTTACATTTTCTCTCTCAACTACCAACTGTTTACATTTTACACTCCCTACCGTTAATTTGGATGTAAATTGCTATTTTGTTTCAATGAACTAACAAATTTATCCCATACAAAATATAAATTATTTAAAAAAAAAATATAAGGGTAAAATTGTCATTTCACTGAACCAAAAAGCAACTTCCTTCCAAATTAACACTTATGGGTGCAAAGTATAAACGATTGATAGTTGAGGGATAAAATATAACGAAATTAATAGTTTTGAGTGCAAAGTATCAAAACCTCAATAATCGAGGGACGAAAAGTGTATTTAACCCAGACATATATTTGCAGCCTCTCAAACCACTATCATTCTCTAGCTGTTTGTTTGTACTTGAAGCAAATTGGGATTATATAGAATCAATACAGAATGTGAAAAATGTATTTTACCCTTACATAATTATTGTATATAAGTTTTCATCCTAGTACACGTAGCGTCTTTGTCCACATAGATGAATATAAATTTAGGCACAATGCACATGAGGCTCTATATTATTTAATGTATATTGTGTCCTCCTCGAAATTAAACCATCTAATTTAAACTGCAAATTGAAAATTATCCTGATTTACAAGGATAAGACAAGTAGGATGGGTTTGATTTCCCCATGCTTGGTTTCTATGATGGGTATTTAGTTCTCCATACTTGAGTAGTGGCCATTTATTCTTATTATAAATAATTCGTGTCACACGACAATATGAAGCTGACCTTCAATTGACTAGATGTAGTGGTGCTCAGTTTTTTGAAAGAAAATAGTTATCATGATATGCTTGTAAAATTGGATATTATTTTTTTGATATGAACTTGTCCCTCTTTGAGGATCTTAGAATGTTGGATCCGGATACTCTAAAATTTTCTATTCAAATTATACTATATAATTTGAAGAAAGATAAATGCATATGGACCCTTGCAGATTTACACCTTGTAATTTGAAGAAAGATATATATATATTAGTGTAGAGCTCACACACTGTCTAGTTCTATTCATCTCTCTCCATATTACACAATGCAATTCATGAAGAAAGTTGCAGTATGCAATTCGAAAAGAAAATTACAAACATCTATTTCCCCATATCATCATTTATCCAGCATAATTGTCAACACCGGTGTTTGAAATTTTATGCCTCAACTTTATGCTTTGGCATGTCATCTTACCAGCACAAAAATAAGACAAACAAGAAGGAAAGCAAATAGCAATTGTTAAAGTTAATAAAAAAAAAAAAAAACTTGACTTTCTTTAGGCTGGAAATGCAAGATTCCGGTGGACATTCACTGCCTACAACCTCTCTCAATCCCAGATTTCATCCATCCAGCAAAAAAGCATCGAATTCCGAGAGAAGATGTAAAGAACGGTAAAAGAAAATACAATGAAGCAGAAAGGTTCTGTGGAAGATGATTTCGTCTCAGCGTAATCTTTGGACAGCTCGACATCTGTGTGCTGTAAGAGAAGATTATCATCATTTTTCAGCTACTTGCTACTATTGTCTCTGACCAAATTTGGTCCCTGCGAAGCAAAGTCAGACTCTATCCCGCTACTCCAATTGATCCATTAAGCTTATCTGTCTCTATTACTCGTTTGTCACAAGAACATTTCCACGCTTGGTCTGAGGTTAATTCTGTCTGTCATCAGCATCATAAGCATAGCATCTTGCCGCAGGCAACCTTCCGAATCCAATATGATGTTGTAGTGAGGCACTACTTCCCTATGGCTGCAACGGTCTGCCTTGACCCAAACAATAATATTGTTGCAGCAAAAACTTAACCACTCTCGACAGTGACTGATCCTTTGTGTGCAGAAGCTCTTGTAGCCTTGTTAGCCGCTTTCCTCTCCATAAATTTGGGTTTTAGGCAGGTGGTTCTTGAAGATGACTCCAGCTCCGTTTCAGCAGCTAGCCCTCGACCAAGAAAACCTCGACTGCGAATGGTCAATCCTCAACACCATCACGGGAACCACCTCTTTATTGTCCTCTTTAAATTTCTGGACAGCTAGAAAAATTTCGCGAGGTCTAAACTCGATGATGCATTCTTTGGCTCAATGGGCTGTGACCAATCCTCGCTGCATGTGATCACAGTCCTTCTTCTTTGTTCTGTACTAACTGGATATTTGGTGGTACTGATCCACCATGAACTCTTTGTATCTTTCTCTTCCTAGTAATGCTATTTAAACATTTCGGGAAAGAAGAAAAGAAAAGCAAGATTCGGTATTCCAAATCTTAAGCTTTGTCCTGGGAGTCCAAGTCAATGACATGTAAACTGTTAACAATCTTTTACGCTCTATACCTTTTATGTCACGTGAGGAGTATAAAATTCGAACTTTGTAAAACTCATTTTAAAGGGCAAATTACATAAGTTATGAGAGTCAATTAACACAATAATCCTTTACTTCCCATAGCACTTGAGGTTGCCTAGGAAAAGACTAGGAAAAAAAATAAAAGGAATAATGCAATTTTTCAACCTCAGTTTTAGAAACTTCACACTTTAAACTATCAAAATTTTGTCACGTTGATCCACAAACTATTAATTTTAAATATTTTACACTTTTTGTTAAAAAAAATTCATTAAGTTGGACATAAAATAATTTTGTACCGTTCAAAATTAGATTAGTTGAGAAAAGTGTGTAAAACGTCTGAAATCAACAATTGGTATATAAAATATTATTGTTCAGGATGCGAACTATCGAAACGTGTAAAGTGAAAAATTTTATTTCAAAACAAAAATTTGGATAATTTTTATATTTAGCCTTCAAACTATCACCAAAATATCATTTATCCATATGAATTACAAATTTCATTACATTTAGTCCCTAAAATATCAAAATGCATTAATATTCACTCTCTAATAATAATCTACATATACATAAGATAGGCTGTGTGACACAATATCAACAATTAGATCTTATGATAGGAAAAACATCGAATATTTTATTAGTTTATGGACTAAATATGATGAAATTTGTAGTTGAAACTGAGAAATGAGAAGTTGGTAAGAGTTCTGAGATTATAAATAAAGGTTTTTCTGAAAATACTATGTGAGGTTTGTTAGCACTAGGACATAATTTGTATGATATATATATATTTTTTTTTTCTTTTTTAGTACAAATAATATTTGGAGGGGTAATATTTATAGTTATTATAAAGCTCAATGAAATTTTTATTATAATATTTTTCTTGGGAATGTTCATTAGCTCTCTGGATCTCGTTATAGGGATGTTCGGTTATAAGAACTTGTAAGATTTTCAGAATTTTAATAGAATTGTGAATACTTATGTAAATTTAAGTTTTATAAGTTTTTGTGTAAAAGTTGGAGACAAGTTTTAAGGATATTTAATTTTTATTGGAATTAGTAAAAATATGTAGAGAAAAATGATTTGATGTAATATTTTAATAAAAAAAATATTGAAAATTGGTAAAAAAGTGTAGAGATAGAAGATTGTTAAAATTCATGTAAAAGGTATTGATGTTTGTGTAGGAATTTTTGAGATTTTTTATGTTAGTTTTATAAATTTTATTACATTTATTATATCTAAAATATTTTTACAAACGAACATATCCTTACCTTTATAACTTCCTTTAATCTTGGTTGGACGAAGATCGATCTTTGAATTAAGAAGAATCAACTTTCCAATCAAGAAGGAAACAAATAAAGAAAGAAAGCAATTGGAAACTCAATTGTGAAGTCTTATGATATTTTCGTATTAATAAAATTAATGGTGTTGTTTTTCTTGTTATATAATAATTGGTTAGAGATGTAATCAATTATATAAATACATTTTTATTACGGAAAAAAGAGACAAAATTTCAATTATACATTTTCAACTTTTACAAACACCCAAAATGGATGCCCAAGACCAACAGAAAGAGAGAAAAACTGTAAGCAGACTGTGGAAAACACACACACAAAACATAGAAAAGCCACATTAGTGTTTGGACACATTCCTTCTCACCACGCCTCCCAAACCTCAAAACCCTTCCCAAACTCTCCCTCTCTCCCTCTCTCTCTCTCTCTCTATGGAAGATGACGACGAGTTCGGAGATCTGTACACGGATGTCCTCCGACCTTTTGCTTCGGTACCATCATCATCCGCTGCTCCGGAGGCCCAGCAGGGTTTCTCTGCGCCGCCATCTCTCCACCGTCCGATCGATCTCAACCTCAGGAGCGACGACGATGAGATCCTCTACGGAGCTGGCAGCTCCAATTCCGCTGCTCCCAATCGTCCCTCCGATCAAACCCTAGCTCCCCGCTCAGCTGAGCCCACTCGAGGCCCCGTGCCCGCCTCGGGGCCGATTCTTCTCCGAATTTGGTTGCTGCCGATGAGAGAGACGAGGATTTAGCTGCTGGGCCTAAAGTTTTGGGTATAGGGGATGCGGAATTGCCAAAAAGGGCATCTCCGGAGGATGTAAACTATGGAGGGAGCGGAGCTGGGGATTTGATGGAGAAGAATGTAAATTTCGACATCGAGGAGGGCAATACTGGAGTTTTCGATGCAGCTTCGGAGCCGATCATTCCGGGACTCTCGGGCTCACGGACGGCGAATCTAGAAGCTTCTAGAAAAGACGATGTCGGCGGCGATAACGATTGGGACAGTGATAGCGAGGACGATTTGCAGATAGTGTTGAATGATAACAACCACGGGCCCATGGCAATGGAGAGAGGAGGAATTGGCGGCGATGAGGAGGATGACGACGATGAGGATGGGGACCCGCTGGTTATTGTGGCAGACGGGGAGCTGAATCAGGATATGGAGGCGCAGGAGTGGGCCGAGGACGCTTCGCAGGTGGTAGTTGCGGATGGCGAGAGGAAGGAGACGGGTGAGTTAGGGAAGGTTAGCGGGGTTGGCGGTGTTGTGGGTGCCCCGGTGGCCCCAAAACTTGGGTATAGCAATCATGGGTATCATCCATTTCATTCTCAGTTTAAGGTCAGTTTGTTACATGTTGTTTGAAAATAGGGAAATTTTGTGTACATGGGGTGGACTGTGTTCTCCCCCTTGTTTGATGAGAATTAAAGTGTGGTTGCGGCTTGTAATTATTGTAAAGTTTGAATTGTTGGGAAAATGGATGCTGTGGATTTCGGATTTGCATTTGACGTGTATGGTATGTTGAAAACAAGTAGAAAGAAGTGACCACTTAAAAAAAATTGTATTTTTCTCCACTGTGAGTAATGGAAATGAAACTTAGTTGGCATAATGTTCGGTGGTTCTTAAAGTAATCTGAAATCCTATTTCGATCAAGCATAAAAGGTTGATGCTTCCAGCTCGCTGCTAAAATCATCTGGTTAACCAAGAGTTTCGTCCATGGTGCCTTTTTATGATTTGCGTATTATGGAAGAATTTGAACTGGTTTCGCGTCACTCCAATCGCCCGCCTATGAGAAGTACCTTGCCTTGGCTTTGATGCAATGGCCAAGCATGGCAGTTTGGGTCCTTCCCAACCAATAAGATATAATATGTGCTTCAATCTGTAGTGGAGCCCTCTGTGGTGCGTGTGTTATGTGTTTCTAATGGCAACCATTTTTCTCTTGAGCAATCCATAGGTGTGGCTATAATCCTACGATAAACAAGTGCAACTGATCCGTAGAGTCTTTGAAAATTATCAATTTTTAACACAGATTTGGTGTTGTTTGTTCGTTATTTTTTTATCATCATTCTCATTGTTTTCATCATTTCCATCTGAGAAGAAATATCTGTCGTTCATAAAATCTATAATCATGATTGAGCTGTTTTGTAAGAGTAGTTTATGCGGCAATGAATTTATACCTGGCATGCCTTCATCAATCTGTTGCTGCAATTGTGGTGGTTGGGAAACAGCAGTTATTTCTAAAGCTGTTTATTGACTCCATGAGCATGGACAGATACGGACACTGGATGTACAAATAAAAAGTACAGTGCCGGAATTGTGGACTCAATACTACATCAAGTAGTTGAGAGGACTCCAATACTACATCATGTAGTGGAGAACATTCCTTCCTTGATATTTAAAACGAAGTGACAACGTATCTTACATGCTGCACCCTACAAAACCCCCCTCTCCCACTCCACCAGACAAAAGTAAGTTTGATATTATATAGAAAAAAAATTGTTGCTAAGTCAAGCACAAGCTACCCAACCTGTGGACCAATTTTGACTTGCTTTATTGGTTGCATCTGCAAAATTTGAGCCGATTGTGGTAATGGTTTATAAAATTTTGGGATTTGTAGCTTTCTGATGCCGTTTTCTGGCTCTGTACATCCTATCTTTTTCTTTGCATACTCATCTAATCCCTTGCAAGTCCTTTTGAGGATTGAGCACTTCTTAGTAAGAATATTTTTGAAACTTTGCTCCTTGTTTTTCCTCCTCTAGTTGTTATTCGGCAAAGCTCCTGCTTTTTGTACAAAAATATGGGTCCTCTGCATGCCATATAGCTTCTATATAATGTATAACCAAATTCCTCTAACCTCCTTATGCAGAAGTGGATAAACCTAATGAACAAGCTCTCTGTCATAATTTTGTGCTGCTGTCTCTAACCTATGGTCTGATCAGCAGTTACATCAGGGTTTTCGGGTTTCTTGATTAGCATGACATGTTCTTTCACGCTATAAGGAAGAAAAGTAATTAGTATAAAATAAAAATTAATACATAACGAAAATGAATCTACAGTTATTGGCTTTTACCTCTGCATTTGATTTGAAAAGGTTATCCGTGATATGCATTTAAGATTAAATTTTCTCTCTTCCTCATCTTTAGTTCTCAATACCATTTCGAGGTTTTAGAAGTATGTCTGCTCTTTATAACTTGAATGAAAGTATGAACTTGTTCATAGAATCTCAAATTTTTTTCCCTTGAAAGGTTGATTTTCCCTCTTTGCTCTTCTTATTGGTTGGCTTGCATCTTAAATTTACCACAATCTCTCAAGTAACTTTATTTTCCTCTGAATGATGTAGTGGCAATTTTTCTCTTTGATGTTCGAAGGCATTTTTTTAATTATCAACTCATACCATTTTGTTTTCCCTGTGTTTGCATTTAAATACTTATGACGTCCTTTTTGTTAACATGCAGTACGTTAGACCTGGTGCAGCACCAATACCTGGAGCAACCTCTGTTCCAGGAGGAGCCCCAGGTCAAGTTCGTCCACTTGTCAACATGGTTCCCATAGCTGGTCGTGGTAGAGGTGAGTGGAGACCAGCAGGAGTAAAAAATACGCCTCCAATGCAGAAGGGTTTTCATTCAGGTTTTGGATTGCCCGCCTGGGGCAACAATATGGCAGGAAGAGGTTTTGGCGGTGGACTGGAATTCACACTTCCTTCTCACAAGTAATTTTCCATTGGTTGCATGTGGTAGTTGCTTGTTTACTTTCATACATCTTATGTTATTGTAAGTTTTCTACATTGGGGTTATATTGGTGAAGGGCTGAAAGGTCTTGGTTTGGGGTGTTCGTTACCATTGTATTATAGTGGGAGGTTCTGCCAAATTCTAGGACTGGGTTGGAATGTTTTAGAAATAATAAGGGCAGTATATCACCAATGGGTATGCTGTTGTTGCCGCAACAGAAATCTGTAATTCGGTTGTTATTACATCTAAGTAGTATATAGGCCGATAGCCTGAGTCCATATAAATGAGCTCTTCTCGATAGTGAGTGACACATGATATACGTGGAGAAATTTCAGATATTGGTTTAATTGGTGTGGTTGGCAGAGTGTCTATACTTTTGAGCAACTCATGTTATAACTTTGGCCATCATTGGCCCTCTGCAGATAACACGCACTGTAGGCCTTGCTCAGCCTGCTTGGTTTTCTGGGTAGATCCAAGCCTTATGAGGATTCTATGTTATTGTTATGAGAAGAAGCGTTTATATGGCTAGAACTTCCTTAGGCCGTTATACAATTGGTTTTAGATTTCCGAGGCTGATTGGATACCAAGTATCTTACAGCCAAAGAGGAGGGGAGAAGAAAAAATAAAAAACAAAAATCTTTGTTTTGACCATCGTGTAGAGACAGAGTTGAGTGTTCCTTTAACACTAGCTAATGTCACGCTTGTGTCTGGTATACAACTCCATCTTGGTTCGGCAGTAGGGAAAAGTAAATAGGTGTTTTTTTTTTTCTTTCTTGTGGTTTGCTTATTTGGCCCGAATGAATATTGTCAGGTCTATATTTGATGTTGACATTGATGGTTTTGAGGAGAAACCATGGAAATATCCTGGTGTTGATACATCAGACTTCTTCAACTTTGGTTTGAATGAGGAGAGCTGGAAAGATTATTGCAAACAACTGGTAACCATATTAATCTTCACTGATCCTGTTGACTACATAGATGAAAACTAAGTTCCTGGATATTGATCTTTTAGGAACAACTCCGCCTGGAGTCTACTATGCAAAGCAAAATTCGCGTTTACGAAAGTGGGCGAACAGAGCAGGTAATGATATGTTTGTGTCTCAAGAAAGTTTGTCTTTTTTAATAGGATATTCAGTATATATTCCCATGTTATTTTACTGAGTAAATATCTTTTATTGGTTTTGTTCCCCTAGGAGTATGATCCAGATTTACCCCCGGAATTAGCAGCCGCCACTGGTGCTCATGATGTTTCAGCTGAAAATGCAAATCTTGGAAAGGCAGATGTTGGACAGAATGATTTAGGGAAAGGATTTGTTCGTGCACGCCCACCTATAGTATGTACAGCTGTCAAATGTTATTATTTGTAGGACGATTCTGCTACTAAGTTTTTGACTCCTGATTTCATATAGCTCTCTTTTTTTTTCCTTGGCCTCTCCAACTGTTTCCTCATTTGCAATTTGCTTCTAGCAATTTGGGTAACAAAGCTGGAGCTACTAGACATATTTTGTTTGCTTTTTTTGTCTTTTTCCGAGCTCAATGTCTTTTTCAATTTTTTGGCTGGCAGCCAACTGGTAGAGCAATTCAGGTGGAAGGTGGTTATGGTGAGCGTCTCCCCTCCATTGACACCCGGCCTCCTCGCATCCGTGATTCGGATGCAATTATTGAGGTATTTAATAAAACCTATCTTTAGGTGCACTTAGCTAATGTTGCAATCAAATGCTTCATTTATGCTGTATTTGCAGTGTAGATAATCTGAAATATTGGGTGAACAGATTGTCTTGCAGGACTCTTTAGATGATGATTCAACCACAGGAAAAGGTGCTGTAGAACCACCCGAGCATGATCTGCCAAGAGAGGATTTTAGAGGATGCAATTCTGCGGAAGAAGACCATGGGCAGGAGGGCACTGAGTGTATTGATGATTTTCCACGGACTAATAAAGGTCAAAAGAGAGATCAGGTGGACAGAAAGAGAATGCCATTCACCAGTTCTGGTGATCAAAACGTACCTGATGGTGATGGGATTACGTCCTTCCCTCCAGAAGCACCAGTCCAGTATCTTGGTTTGAGGGGGCAGAGCTCTGTCTATGCTAATAAGAACGTTGGCAGGCCTCATGACGACAGGTACAACAGTCTTCTTAATCTGATATTTTTGTGCAGTAATACATTCTTTCACGTGAGGGAGACAAATTCCGCTTCATTCAACAAAGCTTTAATTCCAACTACTTGGAATTGGATTTCAAATCTTTATTCTAGCTTGTGCCATGGGAAGGTGTTATGGCCTGAACATGTGAATGGATGTAGAAGGAAGATTAACTTGCTTTTCATTTGTATTAGAGAAGAATGATACTAGGATTCAAGAAGATCAAGTATATGATAGAAGTTATGGATAAAGTATATAATGGTTTTCTGAGAAGGAAAAAATAAGAAACAGTTCCAAATTGATCAGCTCGGAGACACGGACACTGGTAATTGTGAAATCATTGGCCAAAGCAATAATCTGCGTTTTTTTCCTCGGAAAAAAAAAACAAATTGTCTGTATTCCCCCCCTTTGGAGCTTTTCACTTGGCAATATTTTCTTTTGTATTGGAAATTTCTTATCAAGTGTACCTTAAAATGGAGTTTGTTTGCCTAATGTTACCAGCTTTGTTAAACTATTTAGCTGGCATCAGGACAAATATAAATTTAGTGAGGATACATTACTATACTTTAAGGCTGTATTCATATGGATTTCTTGGGTAGTTTTTTCTTCAGATTTCTTTTAGCCTGATCTGGATTTATTACTAACTTGTAAAATGGCATCAGTACTTGACAAATGCATATAACTCTCTCCTTTTGAGTACAGGCAGACTCAGGGAAGAGAACGTGACCAATCCCCTCAGATGTCACCCAGTCGAAGTACACATGAAAGGAAATTGCAGGATAATCAGACAGAAGAATCTGTTGATAGCTTGGAGGGAAAATCTAGTCCACTGTCATCGTCTCCTGACACAGTTGGGGAGGACAGGGAGTTGAGTTTAGAGCATAAATATGCTGAGGATGATGAGCTTGTGCTGGCTGATGGAAGCCCTGTGGAAAAGGAAGAAGTGGCTTTGAATATGAATGTCAGGGAAGAGACCCTTAAAGATGGGGCAGTAAAGAAAAAAACAACTGAGTTCTCAAGTAAGAGCAACCTGATGCTCCAAGTATTGGATGAGGAGGATGACTCAAAGGCTGCAAAGGAGTAGTGAAAACAGTAAAGCAAGATCAGGAAGCGCAGGGACTATCAGAAGGTGGCGGGATGGGACTAGGAGGAAGTCATTCAAGAAGGACGTTCCACTCCCAGAGACTGGGAAGAAGACATCTTGATGAGAATGAATTAGGTCTACGAAGAAAAAATATCGTGATGGAAAGACGGGAAATGGAAAGAAATCGCTCAGTGGTAAAAGGAACGGAAGATTATGCCCATAGAGACTGGGATTCAAGCTCTGGTCATCCATTGCATATGAAAGCTGATGGGTTTAACAGGCGAAAGGAGAGGGACAATCCTGATGGGCCCTGGCAACGCCGAGAATGAAGATCCTTATAACAGAAGGATCAGAGCTGAAGACACAAGGAAGAGGGATCGTGATAATGAAGTGGGATCCAGACACAGGGTTAAGGTTCGAGATGGCGAGAGGAGTGACAGAGATGAATATCTACATTCAAGGAAACCATTGGATAATGGCAGCTATAGGGTTCATTATGATATAGGAGCCTGGTACACGCCACAGAAATGAATGATGGTCTGAAGAGTAGGTATGAAGGTGTCGAATGATTACAATAACAAAAGAAGGAAAGATGAGGATATATCTTAAGGGACCATGTTGACAAAGAAGAAATCTTGCAAGGCCACAGGGAGAGCACTGTCGTCGAAAGCGAGAAAGGGATGAAGTGTTGGAACCCAAGGAAGAGAGATGAACAACTAGAGACTTCGAGAGAATCTTGATGATCACCAGTCTGTTAGGCAAAAAGATGAGAGCTGGTTGCAGAGAGAAAGGGGTGAAAGCAGAGAGAGAAGAGGAGTGGCATAAGGCCAAAACAGTCTCATGAAGATTATCTACCCAAGCGAGAAAGAGATAGAAGAGAGGGTTGCCATAAGGGGTGGACGTGGTCTAGAGGACAAAGCATTGGTCAGCCACGCTAGGACAAAGAAGGACTACAAGGGATTCGATAAAGAATACCAGTTCAAAAGACACAGTGCGACACAGTGAACCTTCCAAGAGAAAGGATCGAATTGTGGATGAAACTTCACATCATAGGGGACGGGATGATGGTTATACACGTGGAAATCAAATTTGCTAATGATGAAAGAAGATCCAGGCCGGAGAGGTCTGGTTTCTCGTAATGATCGGCTGTTAGTGCTTCTGATACCAAAGAGCACATGACAAAAAACACAAAGAGATATACAAGAAAGACTAAAGACTCTGACGGTGGTGTTCACAATGCTGTAGGCTCTTCCAGGAGAAATCAAGAAGACCAAAGTGGTCACATTAATGAGACGGTATGTTGCATGTTTAGACCCAAGAAAGTATAATTCTTTCAAAATAAGCAGAGGAAAAAAAAAATCCCTCTTAGAAAGATCGTGTTATTGGACAATGCCTTAACATGAGGAAAAGTAGGCCATAGGCATGATTTTGATACAGTTAAAAAGCACTGACTATCGAGAAAAGGAAAACCTGGCTAATCCCTTGTCCAGGAAGCTTGGTTGAAGCTCATTGCTTTCATATGGAATACTAATCATGCTAGAGGGGCTTTCCTTTGGTCTGGGTTCTGGGGGTGGAGGGCAGACGGTTTAAGAGTTTTACTTCAAGGATCTGATGTTGACGCTCGTTGTAGTTACTCGTCACTGATTTTTCTTTATTTGGATGTTGGACTGAGGTTGAAACCATTATTTTAGTCCAGAAACAGATGTTTCTGCCATTAGTTACTTCCAAAAGTGTGTACTTCTAGGTAAGATGATAATTTCCAGGACTTGCATAGTTTATCTTGGCCGTAATAACTTTTGTCAGAACTTGGACCAACAGACCTTAGGTTTTTGCAGGTTGTAGTGCTGTTACTTCCCAGCAAATCTAGAATAACTAAGTTGTAAATATAAATAGAAAAGGCTCTGTTGTTGAATTCTTGCTTAGATAAGTGTTTTGGCAATATCAAGGGGTGTCTCTTTTTCTCATCCGATAATGCACATTGTAAATCGTTCTGTACACAGAGGCCACTTCTAGTGCTTGAGAAGTGGCCAGTAGCTTTTGACCTTCATAGTATTTTCTGCATATACTTCCGCTTATAATTATGGTGTAGTTTATTAGGGCAAGAATCTCAAACCAAGTAGCTTTAATACATGGATTGCCGTTAATAATGTAATGTATGTCCTAAGCATGCGGTGGAAATCACAGATGCACAGTTTTACTTTTTGGATGTGACTCATGGAGAATATGGTTGCGACAATGTTTGTAGAGATCATTTGAATAGCTTTTTCTTTTCTTTTCTTCGCCATCTTGAATAGTTTCTGAAGCAATAAGAATTTGAATAGTTTCTTAAGCAATAAGAATTTGTGTAGTTTCTGAAGCAATAAGAATTTGAATAGTTTCTTAAGCAATAAGAATTTGAATGGTTTCTGAAGCAATAAGAATTTGATTTCTTAAGCCTATTCTTGAGGCTCAAATATTAGTTTTTAGACTGATTTTGGTTCACTTTGTCGGATTGTCATGTCGTATTGGTATCTATTACTATCATTTCATATTTGACTTTCATCAATTTACCTGGGATTTGGCTTTGGCAATATAAGGAACTCTTTGCTGAGACAGATGACTAGTGTTCCTTTTTAGGTTTACTACTCAACTCTTATTGGTAAATATAGTAAGGGGTTCTACTCATTGCACATTAATGTTTCTTGACTTGTGGACTTAAACCTGGTTGGAGTGTTGAAAGTTCAGTTCTCCTCTTCTGCCTTTATATAGGGCTTGAAAGGCTCCAGTGATCAAGGAAATGGTGAGCATGAGATCTCAGTGCACCGTCGTGTGTCCAGAAAACATAGGGAAGATGGTTCATCTGAAGATGAACAGCAAGATTCAAAAAGAGGGCGCTCCAAGTTGGAACGTTGGACTAGCCACACTGAGAGGGATTATAGTATCAACAGTAGGTCATCATCTTCCTTGAAATTCAAGGAGACTGACAGGACTAACAATGGTGGATCATTTGAAGCCAGCAGACCCCCAGATGAAATATCCGTTAAGACGGTTGAGGTTGTTGATAGTCAACATCCATTGGCTGAGGAGAAAGATGCTTCTGATCTGGAAAGCAAAGATGTTGATACAAAACCTTTGGAGGATAGACACCTGGATACGGTCGAGAAGTTGAAGAAGCGAAGCGAGCGGTTCAAGCTTCCAATGCCAAGTGAGAAAGAAACCTTGACAGTTAGAAAGATGGAGAATGAAGCACTGCCATCTGCCAAAAGTGAGGCTCCTACTGATTCAGAGATCAAACAAGAGCGGCCACCTCGGAAAAGAAGATGGATAAGTAACTAAATGTGAGATGAAGGGACCTGCATTGTTGTTGCTGCATTGCTCTTGTGGTATTGAAGGAAGTCGTGGCCTGATTCTTTTATTATAGAACACCATCAGTCCAGTCACGCCATCTTTTTTAAATGGCTTCTGTTGTGGTTTTTGAGATGGCCATGTACCTTTGCAATAGTTATATCATCTTGTAACCATGATGCCACCGTATACGGTATACTTCTGCTATTATGTGTAAATACTGATGAATGTAACATTAGACTGGTCACTGATGGTGGCAAAGAATAACTTTTTGCTTCAATTCTTAAACGTATGACTCAGAATTAATCTGGGTTGTATGACTCGGAACTAATCCGGGATGCCGGAGGGAGAAAATCTGACTGATGGGTGACTGAGGGGGAAGTCGAAGCGGGTGATGTCGTAGGCAAGGCATGTGTTCAGCTTTTGGCATGTGGTTGCTGCAGATGCTCGAAGAAAATAGCTGATGTGCAAAAGAGCAGGAGTTTGTACTATGGTTCTCCAATTCTTGTCATCATATCTGTATTATGTATCCTTAGTTATATTTTCGGCCAGAAGCCTGCATTAGATGTTCCTTTTGTACTTGAGGAACAAGTGAGTTCTGATAAAAAGGCCAACAAAATTTTCAAGATTCAGAAGCATGAGAAAACAGATCGGCTTTACACACTTCTTCTAAGAGCTGTCCCTTTTCTTTGTTTTGAGTTCCTTGAAGGAGATGAAATTTCATCCCAGTGGGATGAACATAATTTTGGAAAGGAACAAAAAATGAATAAATAAATAAAAAAGTATACTCTAGAGCAGCAACTTTTACAACAAAATCCATCGAATCAGCTATTTCTAGGTGCAATTTTTCTCAAATTGTACAGAAAGCAAGCCTTCCATTACTTTCTGTCGTTCACTCCATGGATTGATAGTTGCAAAGATGTACCCCTACCTCTCGTCGAAAACCTTTTTTTTTTATCGATTTCATCTCTTTCGGGCTTTCGTAGAAAATAAAATCTTAATGTTATTTTCTTTTTAAGAAATGAACAAGAGTAAATCTTTTGCTTATGATCACAAGCTCAAGAACAGAAATTTCAAGAGCCGATAAACCTGCTGGTATATATATGCTCAAGAACAGAAATCTCAAGAGCCGATAAACCTGCTGGTATATATATATATATAGACTAAAACTCAAACATCAAAATCTCAAAATTTTACAAATTCTAATACTTGCATCAACTTCTATACTCTTTTTTAAAAAAAAAACTACATCAAACCTTATTAAATCTTTCTCTTCTTACTTTTTCCCAAATTCTAATAAAAAATGAAACTCTCAATTTTTTTCAGTCAGTTTAGGGCAAAAAAGCCAGGCACGGAATCTTTTTTTTTTCTTACAATAATTTGAGCACCCTTAAGTGGAGTTTTCTAAAAATTTGAATATTATTTTGAGTTAAATTATTCCTATTCTTTTATTCTAACATAGAACTTATAAGTGATAATAAATCCAAAATCATAAGATTTCTTGAAAAATAATAAAGTAATACAATTCCGCAGGTCCCACGCAGAGGCTTCTGAGCGGCGATAGTACGAGGAAGCCCAGCTGCTTTTAAATCAACTGCACAGTCAAAAGTCTGGAACCGGATAAAGCAAGAGGCCGACGATGGACGCCGGTGAGTTAGTCAGCCTACGGTTTACCCTGGTTCTGTAGATTTCTCAACGTTGTAATCTTCTCCAGTTTCAGCGTAGACAATTTTATGTCGTTGCTGATTACGGTTTTGATTAAGATATAGAAGCAACATTCCTTCGTTTATGTTTAAATACCGTTTTGGTTCGAAGATTTGAATGCCATTAGACATTTAGATTGCTCCCCTGCCCTATGTGGCACCAAAGCTTCAAACTTCTCGCGCTTTTGCTCCTGCTTGCCTGCTTGCAGCTTATGCACGCATATTGTTATGAGTGCCACATGTTCGTAAAAATGCACTGGACTTTGTAATAACTGGCTTATTCTTGTTTGCCTTTTGATATGGCTATGATTTCGTGGAATAATTGTTCCAACTGCATATTTTTAACTGGAAAGAATCAGCTGTTGTATTCTTTGCTATTTGTTGATATAGTCATTCGAAATTTGTTGCGAGAGCAATTGCAATTGCAATGTACTAACTGCAATTGGATTTTACATGAAAAGTGATTTTTGAGTGAGTCGTAAGTTTGGGCTTATGGGTGGTCCATCGGACAACCTTTAGCGGGCATTTGGACTGCCTTGCCTGCACCGTCCTTTGGATCCGAGATTGAGCCCCTTATCCTTTGCTCATAGTTTGGGAATCCCACTGCAACAAAAATGACCCTCCTTATAAGTGAAGCCTAGAAGAACAGATTTAATGGACAAGGTTGCCTGTGGTTTGCTTTTCTAAAATTTCGTCTCTTCCATGCCTTCATGGTTTTATTGTACTATTGAACGGCGGCTGTACGTTGGGCTTAAATGGTTTATGTCAAATTTATTATCACTCATCACAGGTCTCATTTTGGTGTGGTGATTTCTTGTAATTTGGGCATGCTCTGAAGTACTGAGACTGGGTTTTGTTGGTTGCTTCCTTTGCAGATTGAAAGATTCATTCCTGAACATTGAGATATTACCATCAAAAGCAGTAATTTTCCGTTTCCTTTACACCTCAATGTCTCTCAGAAGACCACCACTTCCTCGTCTTCTCCTCAACAATGTCTCTTGCATGAGAAATGCCCAGCAAATTTTGCGACATGTGAACGTCTCCATTCATGACGGAGGGGCACTTGTGCTAATGGGCACCAATGGCTCAGGAAAGACAACTTTCCTCCGTATGTTAGCTGGATTTTCTCGGCCTTCTGCAGGTGAGATCCTATGGAATGGTCATGACGTTACACAATCAGGAGTGTTCCACCAGTACAAGCTTCAGCTCAATTGGCTCACACTGAAAGATGCAGTCAAAGACAATTTTACAGTTATTGACAATGTCCAGTGGTTTGAACTTCTTGAAGGCAAGCAGGGTAAGTCTTTACCTGCACTGGAGCTGATGGGGCTTGGACGGTTAGCAAAGGAGAAGGCAAGATTGCTGTCAATGGGCCAGCGGAAGAGACTGCAACTTGCAAGGTTGCTGGCAATTGATCGGCCAATTTGGTTGCTTGATGAGCCTTCTGTTGCCCTAGATGATGAGGGGGTGAAGTTACTTGAGTATATCATTTCCGAGCACCGAAAGAAGGGTGGAATTGTGATTGCGGCAACACATCTCCCTATCGGGATTGAAGACGCCATGTATCTGAGGCTGCCACCAAGGTTTCCAAGAAGGATGACATTGGTAGATATGCTTGATCGGAAATAATTCTAATACAATGCCACTATTGTTTGACATAAACCCAGAGAAGAAACCCTGCCATTGCAGACACAAAATATCATCTCTGGTTCTTTTTTTGCCTTTTACATTTCTACTTGTATCTTTGCCGTCTTAAGCTCTGGTAAACCGTGTATTACTATGGTACTGGACCTGTGTTCAGTTGATATCCGTATCTCTTTCCTATTACTGAAGAAATCGTCACAGTGGGACTGACAGGAATTGTCTGCAGCCTAGATTTGGAACTCATGCGAATCCAAATTTAAAATGCATGCCTTCTAGTTCTAACTGATAAGCTATGGCATAGTACAAGCCTATGCCTTGGCCTGCTTGTAAAATGGGTTTCCAAGTTGCATCCTTTTAACCTATATCCTAGTACATGGTGCTGAAACCTCGTGCTTTTTTCTACCCTGCAATTGAGGAACTACTTGACTTTTACATGTGACCCACAATCTCTTTGATGCTTCTACTTTACTTGGTACTACATGATTTATGCCCATCGAATTCCATGGAACAACCGACCAACAGCGCATGTGCAAAACAACATGGCGTCACTTTCAGCAACAGACGTAACGTTGAAATCAATTGAATGATGATGATGATTTTTTTTCTTTTTTGTGGGTAAGTTTGATGATGACGATTGGATCTGCTATAGGACTGCTTATGACCAATGATTGTAAATAACAAGACAAAGGAAACACATATAATATACAATTGCGTGTACATATACATAGACCAAATAGGAACTCCCTTTCTCCACGTGCAATTTCTTTGTCCTTCTCCTCCGTTGAGGCTTGCATGCACACAGACATCCTTCGCTCGCCCTATCACAGAAGTAAGACTGTTTGATACATCCAGATCTGACAACTATGAGCCTGTAACGCTGAGAACTCTGAAAGCAAATAGATTAAGAGTTCTGAACTCCGAGAAAATGGAGAAGCCCTCGTGGTTCTGTACCATTTTCACACAGTTGTTTCTCTGCTTTGCTCTCTTTCTTGCTCTAAACTTGGGTCAGCGTCAAGAGCCCATTTACGGTAGTCGAAGTGAGAATAGAGGTCTTGATCTTTACTTCATAAGTGTCAGAGGAGGATTCAGAACTCTTAAGCAACAGACCCATCTTCTGAAACAGGTCAATCTTTGATTTGTCCTCAGTGAGTTCTCTTGTCTATTGGATATATCTGATCTTGTTAATCATGTTCTCTTCGAATTTGCGAGGGCTTATATTTTGGCATTTTTTCTTTTGTGGGCAAGATTGGTCTTTACTTGTTCTAAGGTTTGATGGAGTTCTGATGTATGTCATCGTACATTTTGTTTCGGTTTGTGGAAAATGAAATCAATTTCAATTGAGCGAGCTTCTAGGTCCAAAGGGATATACAATCGTAGTGAGCACGATTAACAGCTTCGTTTGTGCTTCTTTTGCTACACTCTTGGCAACAACCGGACCGTATTGGTCTCTGTTTTTTTCGTGAAAGATATCGTTACAAAAATAAGGACTTTTTTTACTTTGCTTGGGTAATGAATTTTGATTGATTGTATGGCCTATGGGCGATTACTGGGTCAGTTTCTGCTACATGAATGAAGAGCCTCTGTTTTCCCTATTATAAGCTTTGATTAGCATCTCATCGGGGATGTGACAAAGCAACAAGGTTTGTCCTATAATTAAGCTGAGATTTTTCAGAGACTTAGTCAGCTCTAGTTTGCCATTGTGTAACTAGCACACGGACACACTATTAACTGCGGATCTTGGAAGTTGCATACGGGTGTTCATTCTTAGGCATGGTCAAGGAACTCGTATAAGCATTGCGATCACTCCTTCAGGTTTCTTCATCATATTTAAGTATATCCGAGGCTGATTTACTATTTATCGATTAATTCCCTCCGTCCCTCATTCTGTTATTCATCATATTTGGCCTGATTACTATTTATTGGTTAATTTACACCATGTCCTCTTTGTGTTCTTTGGCTGCAAATCTGATGTCACTATGTTGCCGCTTCCTTCGTTGTCTCTGAAATATTTTCTATGTTGCTTTTTCTGGCTATTTTCTTGTTGACCGTGAAGATGGAAATAGTGGCAAAGAAATACAAGGCAAGTTTTGTGGTGAACACTAGTGAGCTTGGAGAAGATGACCCACTCATGCAGAATGTAAGATCTACTTGTTTTTCATCTCCAATGTAAAATGATGGATATCAGGCATATCACATCAGCAGCAGCATTTTTTTAATGTCCTGAATTAATTTTGGTTTTACTGGTTCCAAGTAGTTACAACAATCCTACCTTAATTTTCTCAGGGTACTCTGCTTTTCCCGTCACTGAAAGTTCCCTGGTATACCATTCTCTTGCAGTCAGTTCTCTGAATTGGGTACATTTGCATCACACACTAGTGTTTTTGTTTCAATGTATGGGGTTCTTAGGCTATAAATTGATAATCAATGCTTTTGTCTTAACGACTCTAGTGAACAGTCATGAATACTTCTGGAACTTGTAGGTATACCACTAGAACGACAGTAGGACATGGAGTGAGTTGCTTCCTCGAGCAGATAAAGCTACCTCATGGGACAACATTAGACATCATCGGTGTAGATATTGGGTCATTACAGGTACATGTTTCTTGAACTGAAAGAATCCTTCATTTGTTGGCTGTTGACTTCTCTGAGCTCCTCCACTGTATACATCTCACTCACACGTGCTAGTTTTTTCATTCTGCACAAATGTAGCTTACCAGCTAGAGAACCGCTCACTTATTTGATTCAATATTTATGCTATTAAAGGGCTTTAGCTCCAAGTGGTAGAGGGTTTGGGTAGGGTTGCAAATAGGTCTTAGCCACTGATCTTGTCTAGCAAAAAGATTGAATCGCATTTCCTATCATGTTTCTATTCTTGAATTTCCAGTTTCAGCCTCTTTCAAAAGGTGTTCCAGCCTTGCATGATGTTCTTGAAGCAGAGGGGCCAATCTTTTTCCATTTGAAGAGAGAGATATAGAAGCTGGCCCATTCTTGCATTGAGCTGGGGGTACCCACCAACAGTGATGATGTCACTGGCGACACAATTTGGTTTTTGGTTCACATAATGAACTAGGCCTAGCAAAGCCTCTAGGTCATGGTATTATGCCTTTTTTTTCTCATTGTTTTCTCCCTCGGGGTTAGAGAACATGATCCTTGGAACAACAGTTTAAGCTGATTTCTTGGGCTCCTAGGCCTATGAAATCCTGGGCTAACTTGTATAAATTACAAGTTTTACCTTGCTCACTCTTGCATTACTGTTCTGGGATCTTAGCCAATCAACCCAGGTTCTAGCCTGGGCGCAACAGCCGTATGACTAAGACATGGCAAGGAATAGCCTGCAATAATCATTTATATCATCCAACTATGAGGAATAGATGGGATTTTTAGTCTACAGCAACACCTCGCTTTTTATACGAGGGTTATGGTAATTGATTGAGTTCATAACAGGGAGGAGATTCAGGAAACTTGTGGGTATTGCTATTTACTGATTCCCAGTTTGGTTTCTTGAAGATAATTTAAGCATTGATTTAAAAGGGGGGAGATGCAATTGCTAAAGCTAATGATGGGAAGAAAACTTAAAATCCATATGAAATGCTGAGTGAACTTAAAAAGGAAAATACAACGGTACATGATTTACAAGTTCAAGATGGCCATGTTCATGCAAAAGGTGTCACTTGATAATGTTATGAAGTCAGTTTGAAGGTTAGATATTGTATAGATAGGATTATGCTGCTGCTATATCGGGAGTGTTACTTTTGTAGTTATTGTTTTGTTGTTGATTGTAATTAAGGAAGATGCTACTTTGTGAGCTGTTCATTTGTCAATTCCTGCTTCTCATTTTTTCTCTATTGCCTATGACCTAGATTGAGTATCTCCAACTCAATGTTCAGCTCATTGAAGTTGGTTAATGACTTGTTTTCATGTAGTTTGTAGTATGCAATCTATGCTATCAGCACATATCTTCATCTTCTAAGTAGCAAATAGGTAGTGTTGTCCAATTATTGGTGAACTATTTAATTGCCATGAATTTTCAATTGATCTTCTCTTACTTGGGTTTTATTTTTATTTTTTCCTGAAGGATTTAATGCTTCCAGGATCATCAGGTGAAATTGGACAAGATCAGTTACATTGGCTGACACAGACACTAGAAGAAGTCAGTAGTAACTGGTAAAACTAATGTATCTTGTATTGGCTGTTTATAGGGCTTGTGCTCTTCAGAACTAGCAGGTTTTAGACCAAAACAGAAGCTATAAAAGTGTATATTTTGTTCCATTTCGGCTATTTTAAGATGAACATCTTCTTATAAACTGTTTGGCTTCCTCTTTTAAATAACACAAGTTTTGGTATGGAATTTGTAATATTCAGCCACTCTTTCTGTTTCTTACATAAAATTGGACCTTTAGTGGTACAGACATATGAAAGCTTTAATATTGATTTCCAATGGGTATTATGCCTTTGAATCACTGAATGGCTCTCTTATCCTTTGTAACTCTAGGTGCATGGTTGTTGGATTTCATCCGTTGGTTGTTTGTGATGAGAACAAAGAGCAAATGGAGGCACACAAATTTTATGAGTCTCTACACCATATTTTTGTTAGATTTGGAGTTGTAAGTATCAGATTATTATTTTTTATGTTTCTAGGTGTAGTCCTACTGGAGTTGAATTTTTGTATCTGCATCAGTTTGGAATGTAATAGCAAAACTGACTACTAACTCTTGTACTGTCTCTAGAATATGTACCTAAGTGGACAGGGTTGCACTAACCATATCCATCATGGAAAAATAGCTTACATTGGGAATCCGGGCTCAAGAGAGAATGAATCCTATGTGGCATCTGTGAATGGAAGACCAGCCTTCAATGGGTAATTACCTCCACTTTAAGTTCTAATTCTTCTACCTTTTACATCACTTGTTTTTTTTTTTTTTTTTCGCTACGCTTCTACTTTTACATCACAAATGCAACCTTTCCCTGACTTCTTCTCTGTTTTGCATTCCTCAGAGATTTGGTTAATGGATTTCTTCTTCACAAAGTCAGCTCACTAGAGATTGTGGGTAACCTATCTTTATTCATTATGAATGTCCTAAATATATTTGTGTAACTTGAAAGGAAAACCGCAATCACCTAAGCCCTCTGTGGATCACAGACAAATTCAACATTCATGAAATGCCTGGATGCCTATCATTCTTGTCTAAAGCTCTTGTCTGAAAAACGAACTGATTCAATTGTTTTATTGCAGGTAACCTACTTCATTTCCACGGCTGGGGAAGTTGTGCATAGAACTGTACTTCAGCAGAGGGGTAAGGAGGTCATCTAAAACTCTCACTTACGAGGAACAAACTTCACCTGTTGTGTGGAGCCATGATGCAATCAGATCCAACATTTTTGTTTTTTCTGTTTTTGTTTTGGTTTTGGTTTTTGGTTTTGGTTTTAGTCCCCCTATTTTGAAACGAATTTTCCTGCCACGATGCTATTTGTTCTAAACAAGCCTGAGCCAGATCAGTGAAAACTTCACAAAAAGTGCTCGTTATAGCCATTATTAGCTTTATTCTTTGGTTGTTATAAATTTGTAATCAATTGCCATTTGTTTGCTATAAAATGGTACCTATATCAGGAAAAATGGATAGTGTAAATGATCTTCTTCAATTCAGTTGCAGAACTTTTGATCCACCATTATGTAGTGTCTTTCTTTCCAGCTTGCTACTGGTGTGCAATTGGAATTGGAGGTTCACCTGCATCTTCTTTTTCTTCCTTTCTGGGCAAAAGTTGGCCTGCTTGATGCTATGAAAAATGAGGCTAACCCAATAAGTCTATTCCCTGAATGGAACTTCTCAACTTTTCCTGCCAACCCAAACAACGAAAGTGCTAGTTAATAAGGTTTTGCTTCAGTCTAAAGCTCTTCCAGAAATGCAAGGACTGACAGTTTCCCTTCAATATGAAAGACTGGAAATGATCAGGAGATATTTTCAAAATTAAAAGAGATACGCCATGACAGCATTACAAGAGGAACTAAATATAGACGAACTTGACAGGGCCAAGGTAGTATCTATCGAGCTCACTTTTTTTTTAAAATCCATCCAAGGCAGAGCCTTTCGGGCCCACCCGTTTGGTAAACCCCGGCGAGTGGGGCACCCCCAACCCCATTGCATCAATTTAAGTCCGAATTTGAGCTTATTTGTTATAAGCTCAGCACTGAGTAACAATATTATGTAATCCAAACTCGTTTGAGTGGTGTTTGCCAAACTCAGAAAATTTGTAAAATATTTGAGTCGAATTTTTTTGTCCTTAGCAAATCATTAAATGAATTGAATTTGTTCGTCGGAAGTTTATACAATATACATATATAAGTAAAAAGAAAAACGTTGGTGTTAAATAAAACATAATCCGAATAGCAAATCGGATTAAACAAATTAATCGCAAATTCAATAAGTATTTGACCAGAACGCCCTCCTCACTGCCACGCTACTCCGATCTATGCGATGAATAACGAAGGGTAAACGCGGAACAAAAATATGACGGTGGATAGATGAGGGAAGCTGGGAAGGCGCTACAAATAGCGCGCGGAGTCCCTCACCTAGGGTACACTCTCATTAGTTTAAGAATGAGGCTCTGCTCTCAGAGAGGCTGCGGCGTCCACTGGGCGGATGCCCCTTCTCTGAATGCCTGCGGAGCCGATGATTATTCTTAATTACCCTAACTGCCCTCGACGCACATACGTACATGTTTACCCTCTCTCTCTCTCTCTCTCTCTCTCTGTCTGTCTCTATCTCTATCTCTATCTCTCTCTCTCTCTCTCTCTCTCTTCTCTTTCTTTGGTTCTGTAATCGAATGTGATGAGGCGGTGATGATATTTTGAGTGTGTAAATCAGACACTGAGCAAGGTCCCGTCTTCTTGGCGGGGCGACTCCGAGCTTCCCGTATATAATGAGTATCATGCCCATTTACGCGGGCAGCTCTTTGTTGCAGCCATGGACGGGACAGGGCTCTTCCTTCTTTGTCTGAGAAAAGGCGAATCTGAGCCTCGCCGTGTCTTTCCCTCGTGACCTATTTTTCCACATTTCTCTATTGATCCAATTCTTTTTCCTTTTTCCTGATCCCTGAAGAGTTTTCTGCGCATTTTATTTACTAAAAGCAAAGAAAAAGTTATGGTTATGTTTGAATTGGTTTTAAAACATTTTCAAAATATTTTAACCATCACTTTCTTATTAATTCTAATAATTTTTTTAAATTTTAATAATTTTTAACAAATTTTTTAGAGACTTTAATAATTTTTAATAAATTTTTTACCAAACTCGAATCTATACTATCTTTAAAAAATTACAAAAAATATTTTTAAAACAAAACTTATAACTCGAAGGATAAAATTTTCTTAAGACCTTCCATTGATAAATTTTATGTTTTTATTTTGGGCTCAAGACGAATAATTACTGGTAAGCCATGAAAACGGCATTTCGCTGGTCGATAACGAGTTGGGAAGATGACGACTTTTCAGAACATATGAAATTATAACATTAGAGTACTGTTGCCCAGACCAAAAATAAAAAATAAACTTTCAGGGTAGCAATTATTCGTAGAGGTCATAAAAGTATAGTATGTTTTTTCAATATTTTAAGACATAAAAATTTTTAATAAAATAAATATATTTTTAAATTTTAATTTTTATACATATATATTATAACTTTATAAATTTAATAAAATAAAAATTTTAAAAATATTCTTCAAAATTTATCCAATGAACACTCCCAACATATGGCCAAACAAATCTCGAAAAATGGGACAACATGGAGATTGCAGTGTCGAACGATTTTCGATGGCAAAAAATTTCGTCTTTTGATGGACGCTTGCTTGAGAAGTGAGCCGGTTTTATCAATGAAGTCTGTGGGCGGGTTTCATCCTACCAAGTTCCAGCGGCTTTTTATCAAACAGTATAAGAAATTAGAATCCAAGAAATTTCCATCATTTGATGGGCGTTTTTACACTGAATGGCCCCTCACTTCCCTCGTATTACCGTCGTATCCCCTTGGCTTTTCGTCATCCCCGGTATGATAAAGGAGGATCGTCTATGCTCAATACGGGGTGAAGATTGAGGCTCTGCTCTCAGAGAAAGGCTGGAGTGGTGTTCTCTGTTTCGCTACCTTTCTTCTCTCTGAATGCCTGCGGAGCCAATGATTCTTCTCTTTCTCCCCTTCTGATCCTCATCTCTCTTCTTCTTCTTTTTTTCTTCTTCCTCTTCTTTAAAACCGGAAAATGCAACGAGGCGGTGATGATGTTTTCGGTCTTTCATATTCTGAGAACGAGAAAAGGACGGTCCGGTTTTGGCTGGGCGACTCTGACTTGGGCGCGCTTTCTGTGGGAAAACGACTGTTCTGTACTTTTTCCACATGCACCTCTGCTCTTTGTCGCAGCCATGGCGGTTACATCCTCTCGTTTTCTTGGAACACCCGAATCTGAGCCTCTCTCTCCCTCCCTGTCATTTCTTTGTCACATTTTTTTCTCTTTTTTTGTACGTGTTGATTTAACTCTATTTTAGCTGTTGATTTTCATTTGTGACCTCTCTGTTCGTCGAGTTTTCGTCTTCGTTCCTCTGAATTTACGCAGAGAAGCGTTCAAATTTGAGGCAAAAAATGTGAACTTTTTATTTTCTTCCATATTTGGCATTTCCTTTCAATGAAAATTCGGTGAAATATTTTATTGCTTATTTATGTCCATTAAAAATCACCGTAAAGTTGAGAAATTTGTCCTCTATGCCGAATCTTAATTAATATGTAAAAATATGGCACCCAAAGAGACCCTTTTATGTTCCGAGCTAAATGTCACTGTCTACTATACAGTACAGACAGAATTAAATTTTAAAAAAGAAGAGGAAGAGAAAGTTAGAGGCAGACACATGCTGGATTATAATTGATCCCCATCCTCTTAGCATCCCATTGATAGTAAAAAACTGAGCACCATGACTGACACCAGAGAAAGACCCACGTTAGCGGCATTTGCCAATGCACTGGATCGCTGATCTTGAGGTTCAGTAGGTGAAGGAGAAGTAGCGGTGGTGAGCTTGGCTACCGCAGGTAGTGGTGGGTCAACAACGTCAGAAACTTGAAGGGGTGGAAGAGGGGTTGCTGCTGGAGGCTGTACTTCCGGGGGCACCAAGGAAAGCAGGGAACCTGCTTGAGCTGGTAGGATGTTGTAGTCGGGGTTATCTGAGTTGGTACATGGGCTTCCTGCAAATACCAAAATAGAGCAAGGTGTGAAGCATCTCATCTAATTCTGCGGCCCAAAGTAGGGATTCAATGTTGGAACTGTAATACTTACTCATATATTTACTAGCAGTTCCGGGGAACTCTGTTATGATCCCATCAACTCTGGCTCCTCCGACTAAAGTAGCAATCTCCACAATAGGGTCTGAGTAATAGTCAAACGCGAGTGTGATGAACTCATTCCTCAGAACATAGACATAGACTGAGATATTTGCTTTCTGGAACTCCCCAACAACATTTGTCAAAGCCGTGGTGAAGTAATTATCGATATCCACGACGGATGTTCGTGTAATAGCAACTGCATGAGCGAACTTCTTGATTTCCTGCACTGGCTGTTTGGGTGCATCGCCTATTTTCTCGTCGAGTAACAACACCCGTTTGTAGGTTGGGACATTCGTAAACTTGGACAGCACTGAAGTGTCATCGGATTGGATCAAGACATGTTGAGTGGATTGCTTGTCGAAGGTGGCATTGCTCAATGCAGTACTAACAACACCTACAATGTCAAGCCCCTGCTTTGATGCTAGGTAAGCAGCATTCTGAGAAAGAAGGCAGGTGTCAGTGTATTGGTTATATATAGGAGAGCTTTAGAGCTGAAACAAGAACAAGAATAGTTTATATATTGATTTGGATAGATTCGACGTGATGAACAATGATGCTTATGAAAAGGAGTCTATTATGAGCAGAGTTGAAACGTACCTGTATGTTGATCAAAACTCCAGAAACTGCTTTTGCTTTAGCTAACTCCAGAAACTCAGAAAGGGTGGTAAATTTACCGGCATTCTTGTATGCTGGGTTTCTTTGAAAGTCCTGGGAAACACTGGCGATTTGAGCTGCAATATGAGAGTTTTGGGTATAAGTACGATGAGAAGCTCATGTGTGATGTGTATGGAAAAGTTCTGAAGAAGTTTACGCTTCAAAGGTTTATTTTTTCCTCCATGAAGTCGAATGAAAAGACTCCAGCCCTTGGGTTGGACTCTGGGACCTGAGAAATGAAAGTAGTACTGCAGTGGTATCTCCCATGAGTCTGCTGTATCCGAGCAAAAGGCAACTCCATCTTTTGACATTTGAACTGAGCAGTCTATTATATCTGCCCCATCATCTACTGCTTGCTGATAAGCAAGATCAGTGCAGGCAGGATAAATGCCACTTGCTCCATTTTTACTGATGATCAAAGGTTTTCCTGAAAATGCAGAGAGTTGTTGTTCACAATTGAAGCTTGTTCTTGATATTGTTAGAAAGATAGAGGATCTTTTAAGGTGGTCATGTGCTCTGTGAAAGATTTAAGGCACAACCTTTGGTGGGCTTGGTAACATTCTTGTTATTTGCAAAGCATCCTGCACCAAGAAAGAGCATTGGAAGGGTCAGACCATTACTCGAGAACCATTGGAATTAACAATTTATACTCAGGCTTCCAAGGTTTGGATCCCCATTACTGGATTTTCTTTTTCAATTGTGATCGCACAACACGTCTAAGGAAATTTTAAAGGAATGGAGAGGAGGTATGACAGATAGATTGTCTCACCAATGGCTTCTGATGCTGTAGGAGAGAAATCTGTAAGGACTCCATCAACAGAAAAATCGGAATTATCGACAAACTGAAGGTATTCATTTGTAGGATCGTAGCTGTAATTATAGCTTGTAACAACATCATTGGCGAAACCAGAAGCAAATACTTCTAGTCGTTGTTTATGAGCATCCGACACGAGGCTAGTAGAAGCTCCCAAATACTTGTTTGCCTGTACTGGCCATATGTATTCTTTGGGGACAAGGATCCCAGATGCAAATGATTTGATCGAGGCAAGATCCTGCAGCAGTGAACCATACTTCTTCTTTGTCGAGGGTTCAATCTCATCTGCACTGAGGACCTGGAAGATGAGCTTTGTCCTGGCTGCGTTCACTTTCCCATTCATGCTCTTCAAGAAACCGATCTCAGGCGATGAAAGGTAATGGACGCCCATCAATCTCATTGCCTTTTGAACATATGATGCTGCACTGAGCTGTGTTTTGTATAGAATGAATCATACTGCATGCCAAAACCTCAAAAGTCAATTTAAAGAACAGCAAGAGAATCCCAGTGTGAAATGTGCAGAGAGCACTTTTCTTGCAAACGAGTCTCTCTTAGGAATGATTAGTTTATAGATGAGAGAGAGAGAGAGGACCTGAACATTCAACCAAAATTGGGCCGGTTTAATTCCTGTTACATCTTCAACAGTAGATACAGGCTGCTTGTAAATCAAACAAACTTGGTCGAGACAGTATGCCCTGGGTCACTGTTAAAACGATCATAAAAAGGCAAAAAACATACAAAAAGAGTTACTTGTGAAGATATAAATCGAGCTTTTAATGCTTCGAGTTCTTTAAACACCTGCGTCCATGGCTGTAGCTGCAAAAATCTGCATGCAATATCATACCAAGAAATAGCAGCAATGCAAAGTGTTTGAGACTTACATGATACATTGTTGAATAACTGATCGATTGTATAATCCACAGAAAACCACCCATTCACTTTCTTTCCATTTACATCGTAAGTCTTCTGGCCGTTTGGGTATACAAGTGCTATATTGGTTGAGCTATCAAGCCTAATATCCGAGAGGCATATACCGATACCATCTTTTGTCAGTTGCAGGTTGCAGAACGCAACCATGTCTGGCAAACTTAAAGCCTGTGCCATTTGATTCGCAAAGGAGCTGGACTCGGGAAACAGTCCCGAGAACCCACCTCGTGCTATTACAAGGGGCCGTTCACCTGCAACCAAGTCAGAGTGGATAGTTAATTGGCTATCAGTAGATAATATCCAGCCTTTTTTTCCCCTTTTTCCTTTGAATTCAACATGGCTCCAAGTTCGAATAAATTAAATTGAATTGAATTAAGAAATAATCGAAGTATTACCGTTTAAAGTGAGCCATTTCTTTGATGGAGTCTCTGGAGACTTTTGCCCTGAAGTTGAATGGATCAACAAGGAAATGAAAAGCAAGCACCTGATCATCATCTTCTTCTGAACCTGGGTGAAAATTTAACAGTGAAGAACATAAAAGAGAAGGAAAATGGGGAGAAAACCCAGAAAAGAAGACAAGGAACATTAAAATGACACACAATTTACAATCTCTTGTTTTACATATATTTTTTTAAAGGAGATTTGTTGCCTGCCTTTTTCATTTCGCAAGTTGGAAGAGAATTTTGGCAGTTAGAACTTGGACGACATGAATTTCATTACCACCTCGGTAACATTCAACGTCCTTCCATATTAATGCTATCAGTTTCATTGTCTTTATAAGTTACTATAAAAGCTTTTAGGAATGATTAAATGTTACCTATGAATTGATAATTCCCACTTTAGTGCTTCTTCTGTTGCATCGGCAGTTTATAATCTCAAGATATCAAGAACACGATTGGCATCAGAAAGTTTTACATTCCCCACCAATGGGATGAAGCCGAAAGATTGGAAATCATTCATATATATAAAAAACCGATTCCACAGCTCTATGCTCCGTAAATCATTCATATGTACATATAGTCTATGCAACTTTTGGGGAATGGAGAAAACAAAGAAGAAAAGAGAAACTCTGAAATGAAATCCAAAAAAACAACGTACGGAAAAAGCAGTAGGAGCTTACTTGCATCTTTTTTGGGTTATGTGGAGGACATAAAGACATTCCCTGTCAAGTTTCCAGGAAAAAACTCTCAAGGGAATGCAATGGAAAAGAGGAGCGATTGGAGCCAGTTAAGTCTCTGGATGGTTTTTCCTTATTATCTCTTTTTTCTTTTTCTGATTACTCCCGGACACATTTACCGCATTAATGACAGGCCAGTATTCACTCTTAAAGGAGGACCAGTTTTGGCTTTCGGAGTCCTCGTTAATTTGCTATTCTTGTTCCTCCGTTTTAGAGACAAAAGTGGTTTTGTCCAGTGTTTCGCGGGAAATGAGACAGCTCAAAGCCTTAAACGGCTAAACCGACTTTTGAGAACCCCAACCATATTGTCTATTGTCGTCAGGTTGGATGATCTCACCGAGGTTTTCTCAAGGGCCAGTGGGATTACACGAAATTGTTTTCCTCCAGATTGTCGAAAACCTTGGTCAACCATAATTTCTCATGCTATAATTCTTCTGATTTGAATCCTGACTTGACTCAATCTCTTAGTTTGCAAACCAAAATATCGGCAAAGTGGATTAGAGTTTTATTGGATTTTAAGAGAAAGTAATAAAAAAAAATTTTATGGAAATCAGTAAAAACATAAAGAGATGGTTTAAGTGAATTTTTTTATATTGATTGTAATGGAACAGAGATTATTTTATAATTAATTTTTTAATCAAAATTTTGGGATGCAAACACTACCTAATATCAAATTTCACTTAATCCTCTTTTAACATGACTATAAGATTTCATTTACTATCAAACACACTGGAATAGAGCAGGCTTACTTTTTTTTTTCTAAGCCATTTATCTATCTATTTTCACGGAGGTTCATAGTATAAGTCTAGGGATATTCGTATTCTTCCCAGCAGTTTTTTTGGGGCTGCCCATTTAGCCAATAGATGAGCTAATCTGTTCTGTCTACGAGGAATCCACTGCCCAAGGCCCAAGCCAATCTCTTTTAGAAGCTAAAACCAAGCGGATATACGTAGCATCATCAAACATCAGGAATCAGACCCTGTTTCAAAAATTCCGGTTTCCTGACTGTCTGTACAAACCTGTAATTAGTCTCCTTCAATGATAAGCTTACCCATTTGCAGAGACTGAGTTGCGTGACAGGGCTAGCAAGGCAGCTTTCATCTCAGAAGCAAAGGGGGTTGGATTTCTGAACATAGTCAGTCCATCACTTCAGCACAGGCTCACTTCCATAGTTCAATCCATGAAATGTTGCTTTCTAATTAAAACAACATCCAACCAGCATAAACCACAATCAGAAGTGGTAAAAGCCAGGACAATCACCAAGCAGGAAAGCCATAGCAGCAATGCCAAAATATAGGGTCTTGAGGCAATTAGAACCTTCAACACAGGACATGTCAGAGTACATTTGAGTTTGTTAGTTAGACAACATTCGAGGGCATACTTGGTTCTGGTTCAAGACCAGATCAGTAAGTCCCTCGTTCCTAATGATGGCTTCAAGACATTCAACTTAGCTTTGAAAAAAAAAAAAATTTATTCTTGTTAAGTACTTTCACTAATTAAGCTCCTGCCACCACCTCCATGGAATCTAGATTCCTCTCCGTTCATACGAAATGGACCATGACAACAAGCAGAATTCTTCAAGAGATGTTGACAAGGGAATTGTCTGCACATTCCTTTGAACCCCATTGGATAGTTTCTACCCAAGTCCTCCGCGCCATTGGAATTGTACATCTACAACCCAGGCTGCAGCATATTCGGCATCAAAAGGAGCAGGAAAAGAAGAGATGATTAGCACCGTCTTTAGCAGCCACATCGGTGCATTTCACCTCTTGTAAATTCCCCATCCCTCTTAATCTTCCCTGTGTTGACAATCTCCCCAAAGAGACAGCAATAAAATGAATGACTAGCAAGAGGTTGTGCCTCTTGACCACACCAACTTGTACCAAGCCACCTCATGCCTTCTAAATCAAAATGGTTTCAAAGTGGATTTAACGCCAAATGAACTATGCGGAAGGAAGACCACTGCAGTCACCTTTAGCTGAAACTAGTTTGAAGCTACCTGGTGTATCTCAAATGGTTTCCTATAGCGGAGCCCCCATGACAGCCACCTTCATTCCGTATTTTCATGACATTAAATTGTCTTCGTGACACGTAACTGAATGCACAATCCCTAGCTGCCTTTGTCATTCTGAGGAAAAAAGGTCCAGCGGGGCTCTAAACCAGAAAAGCTAGGTCTGTGTAAACTGAAAAATAAAGATTAAGCTCATAATTACTCACTATAAAAGCTAGGCTATACATATATAAACTGTCTTTTTTTCTTTTTTCTTTTTCTCTTTTTTCTAAAAACTGTGGCCTAAATAACCTACAGGAAAACAAAAGAGATCAATAAGAAATGATAGCTACCTAGAGGAGAGAAGGTAAAGGTACAGTCCTGGCTTCTATCATTCAATAAATTCCTTGCTGTGATTCAATCTTCTCAAGCCCATGCATTTCTCCTTCTATCGTTTGATTGCCAAGAAGGCAGGGAGACAACAAAGAAAGCAGAAGATTGCACTTAAACAACCAAGTCGACGGTCTAAATCCAAATCTTCTTTTGGATCTTTCACTTCTTGATGACTCAAAGGATCGAGTATTGTGCCCTGGGTATCCAAACTTTTGATGCCCAATGTGGAAGGATGGCTCGTGTCTTGTGGATACCAATTGGCTTCCGAGTTGCGATCATCACCATCATGGCAACTCTCAGAAAGTTGAATACCATCCAATATTAAATCTGCTGAATTTTCAATTTCTTCATCGGGTACATCCAAATGATCATGATCAGCATCCTCATGGAGCATACCAAGATGGTCTTTCACATCCTCTACATGCTTGCGTATTAGATGAACTCCACAACTTTTAAACTCCATTGACCCAGTACCATAAAACTCAACTTGCAAAGTATCCCCCAGATCTTCCCCTTTTATCTTAAAAGATTCTAGGGTCAAGTACTGCAGACACACAACATCTGAGTCCACTAGACAAAGGTCATGATCATCTGTAATATCATAATCCAACTCAATATCATTACTGATGATGATAGAAGCGAGAAGGGTAGTATAGCCATATCTTCGATTGATTTCAGGAATGGGTCCAATCACAAGACATAAAGCAATTCCTACAATCTCATCCAAATGCAAAAGTCCATCAATTTTTATTTCACAATAAGTACATTTTGAACTCATCTCCTTCCGATGGCTGAACCAGACTGGAATTTGATGTCCCGGAAACGTAATAAGACCTTTGTAGTCCTTAAGATGTCCCTGTTCAAACGAATATCAAGACTTTTCAACAATATAACACCCCATAATGAAGACACAAACAAATGCATATGAGAAGGGCAGACAGATTAGTCTACGGAGAAGATACCTTGCACAATAAAGGATTTGCCATGTGATTCTCTACATCTACAACCATTTTGTGGCATTCGGATAAGTCGATCCATCCCAGTGCTGGTAACTCGCTTGTATTGAATTGAAATTTTTTTGATACTTCTGGAAAACTTTCCAATGACGTGCAACGAGTAGCTATCACAGATACAATATTTGGAGGGAGTTCTAGGATTTCTTGGAGTTCCTTGCAATCCATCAACAAAAGAAACCTCAACTGAACAAATATTTTCATGCATGTAGGAAGGCTAACAACATCACTCCCCGATAAATTTAATTCTGTCAAAGTGGACGAGCAATTGCATGTCGCAAAGAAATCTGATTCTGCCAAGTGCCAGTTAGTAAGCTTCAACTTTTGCACTAGTGGAAACACTACTGGGGAACAGCCATTAGAAATGCTTGATTTTGTTGGAGGCTGCAATGAGACTAATTCTCTCCTTGATGAAATTTCATCTTCCCTTGTAGACATAATAGATGCGGCTGATTGTCTGTCATCCCCCAGCTCCATTAATCTAAGTCTTGAACAATCTTTTAGACAAAGCTCCTCTAGATGCTGCAACTGAATAATGGTACTTGGGAGATGCAAAAGATTTTTGCAGCAATCTAGATCTAAAACTTGAAGCGCAGTGACATTGCCAATTGATGAAGGCAATTCTTCTATACCACTATATCCTAAGTAAATAGTTGTTAAATATTCCATTTTACACTCGATCTCAGGAAAGTTCTGAAGACTTGAGCAACCTTTAAGGTCAAGATGCTCTAGGGATCTCAACTTGAGACTCCTTGGAAAACTCCGGAGGTTAGGGCATCCATGAAGACTCAGATAAGAAAGCTTATCAAGTAATCCAACAGAGTGATGAACCTCAACTAGATTTTCACAATGACAAAGAGTCAGTTCCTTCAAATTTGGAGTCTTTGACAGATCCGGAAATTTTGTTAGGGATTTACACCTACAGAATTTCATAACCATCAAGTTCTGTAAAAAACAGAAGGAAATGCGTTAGCTTGAAAGAAGTTTACAACATAGTTTAAACGTAGATATATTGAAAAAATCATCATACCTTGGATACTTCCCCTAGTTCCTTAACATGAGGGCTGCCATCCAATTTTAGAACAATGAGCTTCTTTCCATGGAAGTTGGATGGCAAAGATTGTGCCGGATAATGAGGCCAATCAAGCACTCGTAACTCATTAGAGAGATAATTAGGCCCTCCAGAGAATTGTGCATTGTGGTTTATAAATAACCTGAGTCTTTTCATATTCACGAAGGCGTCAGAACTTAAGTTGATCACATCATTTCCTCTAGGCAAATCTATTGCTATGCCTTCAATTTTGTTTGTTGCCTAACCAAACAATCCCACAAGTGAGCCAGCATAATTATAAGAGGAATTTGAATTCTGATCTTCATTTCATACACATTCAGACACACATATACAAGTACTCCATCAGTTCACTTTTATATGTTGCTCTTTTTAAATATTTTTGAAAGGAGTAATTTATTTTGATTATCAGAAACATCCAACAGTAAGTAAAAACATTCAAAACTATTTCACTTTTTTTTCTCTGGACACAAAAGTATTTTTCATTTAGTTTTTACTATTGCCTATTCATTAATTACTTGTTACTATCACCTATTCATTAGAAATTGGAAAATAGTCTTTGACATGAGGTAAAAAGTAATTCCATGTGATAATTTCACTTATTGTGGCATTTATTTATCGATGAAAATACTTCTTTTGAGACAGATGTGGCGTGTGTGAGTGTATCCCTTCATCCATTTTCGTAAACTTCAAAATTAGCACAGTCTTTTGATGTTACCGTATTTTCTTCTAGTACATAACGAACATCTTCATGAAACCACAACCTACTGCGTCTGCCAGGTTCATCAGGTGATTCTTGTCGAACAATTTCTCTACCCATATCTTGTAACAAGTCATGCATCCTCAATCTATTACTCTCATCAACAATAATGAGAGACTTATCCATAAGTACTCTGATACCAACATATGGAAAGAAGCCACAACTTTCTAGTATTTTAGTGACATATTACATCTTTTTCCCTTTGAAGAAACATGCAATGTCAAGGAAAATATTTCTTCTCAGTTTCATCCAATCCATCATAACTTATTCTAAGTTTTTCTTGAATATTTTTTTGGGGAACTCTTTTGTATTTCTCCAGTCAACTTTTCCAATAAGTATATCTCTACCATATAATCTGAACCAATCACATCAAAGCTAGTGGAAGACCCCCGATACGTAGTGCATGTTCTACAAGTTCCATAAAACCAGTCATTAGGCTTATCACTTTTGAATGCGTGCCAACTAAAGAGCTGAAGAGCTTCACTTTGATCCAATTCCTTCATCATATGTTATATTAACTTTATGCATAGTTAACAAATGTTTATCTCTAGTTGTTATGATGATTCTACTTCCTAAACCAAACCAATTGCAATCTCCAGATAATGCATCTAATTGAACCAATTGATCTACATCATCAAGAACTAAAAGAACTTTTTTATCAGCAAAGGCTCTTCTTTATGACATTGATTCCTTCGATCAATATTGTCAACTTTCAAACTTGAGTTCTCCTAGGATCTCAAAAAGAAGTGTTCTCTTGCAATTTAACTAAACCAAACTCTCGCTTTGAAGTTTCCTAATATTTGCAAGAAAACAACTATCTTCAAATTGATACGCAACAAATTATAAATCGCTTTAGCAATAGTTGTCTTACCGACTCCACCTACTCCGATATCCCTAATTGCATGTGTCATTCATCCCAATATTTAAAAGCACATTCATGCTATGTACACGAGACTCATTCCAACGGATACTTGGCAACATTTAGGTATGTACGATTTACTATTCTTGAGACCACTTGGCAATTCCATAAAATATTTCGTTCCTGCAACAAAAAAAAAATAAACTTTTCTTGAGTTATTTTCATGAACAAGTCATAAAACATGATCTAGTTTCAATTAAAAAAACTTAAATTTCTAATCACCAAACCACCGTACAAAACGACTTATAAATAATATGATCCATGGCACCTATACTAAAATTGTTTTTATGCTGGAATCTAATTTTATTTTTAAATACACTTTCATCCCTAAACTTTGGGTTGACACATTACACCCCATTTCGAAGTAAGACCTTTCACCCTTAAAATTTAAAAGGTCTCATATTCACCATTTCTCAAACCTCTTAATTTTTTTACTCCATCAAAAGGTCAATTAAATGGACGATTTAGGTATAAATGTAAAATTCATGCCAAAAAATCATGCGCACTCAATGTGTAATTCCAATTACGGTAAATGCTCAAAATTCAAAGATTCACTTTGTCAAAACGTTAATCTGGAAGGCAAAATAGTGGTTAGAATTACCCGTTTTCTCCGAAATGCCAACCCGACAAGTTCATTGATAAAAATGTATTTCCCCTTTGGATTTTGTGTACAGAACCCTTGAGGACCCATGTTTCCAACCCTCAATTCTTTTCTTCCAACCATCGTTCCAGAACTTTTGTCTTTGCCTGTGCATAGGGGATGAAATTCGTCCAACAAGGGTTAACTTTTTTAGTTCTCTGAGAGTACCATGGGAGAAAAAATTGAAACCAAAAAAACTTTGAAAGATGCTTGAAGAAAACTGTGGTTCTTCTAAGCTTGTCATCTATAGTAGGTGATGATTCCTTTCCGATGCAAAGCGTTGTACAGATTAGCTGTAAAATTGCGAGTACTCTCCCCTCTAAAACTCAAGAATACGTCATAAGCCCATGGACGGGTGAGAAAAGCAAAAGAAGTGAAGAGGGTCCTTGCAAGGCCATGGAAGAAGCAACAGTGTATGTAAGGCTGATCGCTACTTATCAGAGAGAAGTGGAGATTCCGAGTTGCAGTCTTTTGATAAACGGTGTTCCCCACGCTCCAGTAGGAATATCCGAATATGATTGTTCATCGTAGAAGTCAATGCCTGTACCAGTTGCATCAGAAAAAGAACACGGTTTTGCCGTCCACTAGACAACTTGTGGTTCTTGCACATGCCCGACTACTGGGTCCTCGTGGGGAATTAGCAAAGCCCACGAACAGCGATGGTTTAGGCCTTAGGAGTGGGCATTGATTTTTTTGCCGACAACAAGTACTATTTTTTTTTTTTTTGGAGTGAATAAGATTAGAAATATGTATTATTTTCTTGGATATTCACATTTTCCATTACTTTGCATTTTCTATGACCCTCAAGAGGTGGCCATTTTCTTTTTCCCAACTTCCGCTACTTGACCATGATAATTTCAGAAGAGCTGATGCCATCGTTAGATCATAATATAATTCAAAGTTATGAGAGATGTAAAGAACTTATACATCTTAGACGATCCATTTTACACTCGATTTCTGGAAAGTTCGGAGTTATGAGAGATATAAAGAACAAAAGAGATTACTGAATTTGGGTGTATTTTGAAAAAAAATGGACGAACATTGAAACAAGAAAATATGACAAATTCAGTAGGGTGAGTAATTTGGGTGCAAGGTTGGTAGGTTTTTATCCCCCCAGGATAGCAGCAACGTTTTTCGTAATGCCGTTGTGCTGGAGGAAACTAGTTCTAATTTATTTGGTCCTTGGTTGTGCTGTAGATTGTGCTGGGCTGGTCCTTATTACTTCTTGGGTAGATTTGTCTCCCAAAGTATTACCTCCTAATTCTCGTGATTCCCTCCTAATTTTATTGCTGAAAAAAATTTGGACTCGTGGTCACCTAGAAGTGGTCCATAGTGAAAGTGGTCCATGGTCTGTTTGCTGCTAAAGGAGACCTGAAGGAGGTATGAAGATCACAAGGACACAAGACGTCTGACGTCTGTGTTCTGCTCCCCCGCGTGAAGGGACCCTTAAACGTGAAGTGTGGCAAAGGCAAAGTTTGAAGGTGACTTCTCTGCGAGCAACCAAACTGCTCAGATAGTCACACAACCAATTAGGTCATCATGCAAGTATCCTCTCGATTTCGAGCCTTTGTTTGATGAGCATATCGTAGCTGGACACGGGGTATATCTGCAACAGAGCATGCAACGTCAATGACAGAGACGCAGAAAGGCCGGGATCAGTCTATTTTAATCACCCATTGCGATCAGTGGCTCATACTCTGTACTTTTCACTAATCTCCTTAAGAGGTGGGAATTGGGACCATGATAGATTCATCTGATATTCTGCTACGAGGAGCCTATTCCCCTGATGTTTTATTCTGACTCTATAGCTCCTTTGAGCGCTCTCTTTGCCTTTTGCTTATGATGAGTTTCTGAAATTCTGACCAGTAGGTCCAAACCCTTAACTGTATGGTTGCTACGTGGAAGATAGCATTGCCAATATTCCATCCCTTTACATAAAGTTGCAGGGGAAAAATACACTTTTCACCCACAAACTACCGAGTAGTGATACATTGCACCCCAAACTACCATCTTTAAGACATTGCACCCTCAAACTACCAATGTTATACATTTTGCACCCTAAACTACCCACTTTGACACATTACACCCTCCAACTACTAATATTAAACACTTTGCACCCTCATTTGACAATAATACCCTTGAGAAATTAATGAATTGACAACAATATCTAAGGGCATTATCGTCATTTTAGTTTGAAAATTTGATAAAGGGTGCAAAGTGTTAAAAATTGGTAGTTAAAGGGTGCAATGTGTCAAAATTGGTAGTTTAGGGTGCAAAGTGTAAAATATATGGTAGTTTGTGGGTGAAAAGTGTATTTTCCCCTTTCTAAAACAATGTCTCCGGTATATGATATTTATTATTCTTTTTCCTGCTTTGCTAATTGCTTTGAATAAAGGTAACTTAGTTGATTAAAAAAAAAAAAAGAACTACTACAATCAGACTAGGATAACAAAACAGAGGAGTACGTAAGAGCTAATCAAGGATAAGGAAAGTTTATTTTTCTGTAACTGTAAATTTATCGAACAAACATTTTGGCTATTTAGGTACTAGTTCCGACAAAACCGCTCAAGACAAACAAAAAAATTTCACCTCTATTCCTTATTTTATTTGAGTTGTTGACTAAGGTCATCAACAATGGCAGCTCATGCTTCTTCATATATCAAGAGCACCAACAAAAAAAAGGCTGGTGGTTCAATGTTGGCATCAATTTGATTGGCTTAGATGTGATTCACTGAGCAGTGAACCATCCGAATCTGAAGTTTTGATTGAAGAATGCCTCTTCTGTGATGGGTACCAATTAGCATTTGAGCTGTAATAATCTTCGCTATGGGGCCTCTTAGAAAATTGAATTGAATCCATTAAATCCGGAGGATTTTCAACTTCATCGAGTAAATCTGCATGAACATCGACATCCTCATGGAGCAGACCTGGTTGATCATTTACATTTACTTCATTCTTGTGTAGCAGATGGACTCCGCAACTTTTAAACAACACTGAGTTTGAATCAGTATAAAACCTGATTCGCAAATTGCCTCCCTTTAGGTCCAAAGATTCTCGAACGTACTCTAGCCATATATGATCTAAACCCATCAAATCAACTAGAATCCTTTCTGCTTGAACACCATAACCGACGATCTCAACACCAATATTAGGAACCCAATCAGAAGAGTTAGCAACAATAGGTCCAATGACAGCACAGAAGGCAATGCCTCTTATCTCCTCCAAATACAAAGGCACATCAATATTTATTTCACAAGAATTGTTGTTCAGGCTCTCCTTACGATGATTAAACCAGTTTGGAAGCCTATTTCCCGGAATTATAATGCCACCTGAGAGCCCCGTAAGACTACTTTCCTGTTAAATGAATAATAATGCAAGTCCTTAGCAGAACAATATTGTAAGTCCCGGAAACATGTACATGAAAGAGAGATCACAAAGAAAGACAGAGGCATACCTCATCTAATGAAGGATTTGTCACAGGATTCCCCATATTCACATGCATTTTATTGCATCCAGACAAGTCAATCCAACTTAGTGCTCGCAACTCGCATTTATTGTATTGATATTTTTTCACCACCTCTGGAAAATTTTTCAATGACATGCATCCACTAGCATATACCTGTTCTATATTTGGTGGAAGTTCTAAAATTTCTTGAAGTTGTGTGGAACTTTCCAAAATAAGGATCTTCAATTCCACAAATCTTTTGATGCATGTAGTAGGAAGACAAACGAGCTTGCTTCCTGATAGATTTATGTTTTGCAATGTGGAAAAGCAATTAAGCATCACAAGGAAATTTGATGCTGATAGACCACAGTTTTTAAGATTCAAATATTCAAGTTCCGGAAACACTGTTGAAGAGCAACCGTGATCAAGAAGGCTTGGATTTGTTGGAGATGGAAACAACAGTAATTCTGCACCTGATGCAGTTTCACATTCCTTTGTGGATACAACAGAGAGCAATACTGATTGTCTCTTATCCCCCTCGTTGTTTGACAGCTTAACTAGTTGTGAACAATCTTCGAGGGAAAGAGTCACTAGATGTTGCAACTGAAGAAAACTGCTGGGGAGTTGCATAAGGTTTTTGCAGCCTCCTAAATGTAAATCTCGAAGCTGAGTAAGGTACCCAATAGATGAAGGCAGTTCTTTGATAGCAGTGTCTTGCAAATAAATGGCATACCTCGAAGATCTCAACTTGAAGGATGAGGTTATCCGGAAAATGACAAGTAGAGCTTGTCAAGGCATCCAACAGAATCATCAACTTCAACCAAACTTTGCAATTTCTCTAGATTTGGCATGCTTGAAATATCAGACATTCCATGATTCCCAATACCAAACAAATTTAGATGCCCAAAGCAATTCGACTATTATGCACTTTGTTTCTTTCCAATTTCAAGCAATCTTACCACCTCTGGAAAATTTTTCAATGACATGCATCCACTAGCATATACCTGTTCTATATTTGGTGGAAGTTCTAAAATTTCTTGAAGTTGTGTGGAACTTTCCAAAATAAGGATCTTCAATTCCACAAATCTTTTGATGCATGTAGTAGGAAGACAAACGAGCTTGCTTCCTGATAGATTTATGTTTTGCAATGTGGAAAAGCAATTAAGCATCACAAGGAAATTTGATGCTGATAGACCACAGTTTTTAAGATTCAAATATTCAAGTTCCTGAAACACTGTTGAAGAGCAACCGTGATCAAGAAGGCTTGGATTTGTTGGAGATGGAAACAACAGTAATTCTGCACCTGATGCAGTTTCACATTCCTTTGTGGATACAACAGAGAGCAATACTGATTGTCTCTTATCCCCCTCGTTGTTTGACAGCTTAACTAGTTGTGAACAATCTTCGAGGGAAAGAGTCACTAGATGTTGCAACTGAAGAAAACTGCTGGGGAGTTGCATAAGGTTTTTGCAGCCTCCTAAATGTAAATCTCGAAGCTGAGTAAGGTACCCAATAGATGAAGGCAGTTCTTTGATAGCAGTGTCTTGCAAATAAATGGATTCCATATATTCCATCTTACACTCAATTTCAGGAAGGTTTTGAATGCTTAAGCAACCATCAAGAAAAAGCATTTTTAAAGATCTCAACTTGAAGCTTCTTGGCAAACTAATGAGGTTAGAGCATCCGGAAAATGACAAGTAGACAAGCTTGTCAAGGCATCCAACAGAATCATCAACTTCAACCAAACTTTCACAGTAACTAATATTCAATTTCTCTAGATTTGGCATGCTTGAAATATCTGGTATTGTTTTTAGAAATTTACAATAAGAGAATTCCATGATTCCCATGTTTTGGAAATTCTGTACAGAAGAAAAAAGGGATAAATTAGTTTCAAACAAATTTAGATCGCCATTGATAGGATAAAAAATGTTGCAAAGAATAATTTTACCTTAAATCCCTTCCCTTGTTCCTTTATGAGACTATTATGCACTTTCAAAACAGCAAGTTTCTTTCCATGGAAATTTGATGGTAAAGATTGTAAAGGACATTCAGGCCAATCAAGCAATCTTAGTTCATTCGAGAGATAATTAATCCGTCCAGAAAAATGTGCATTACGATTTATAAACAGTCTGAGCCTCTTCATCTTCGTGAAAGTTTTGGAACACAAGCGTATCAAGTCTGGTTCAGGCAACTTCACCAATATGCCTTCAATTTTGCTTGTTCCCTATTAAGCAAATGCACATGTGAGATACTCATAAAAACTATATATCTATCACGCAGTTGTATATAAAAATTGTGTTCTTCTTATTTTGAGATGGATGGCATATGTATTTGATGTGAGGCTTACCATTTTTTTTTCTAGTACATTTCGGACATCTTCATGATACCACAACCTACTTCGTTTGCCAGGTGCTTTTGGTGACTCCTGACGAACAATTTCTCTACCCATGTCTTGCAATAAGTCAGGCATGTGCAATCTATTAAACTCATCCACAGTAATAAGAGACTTATCCACTAGCACTTTGATACCGCAATCTGGAAAGAAGCCACAACTGTCTAGTATTTTACTGACATAATCTACACGTTCTCCATTAAAGAAACATGCAATGTCCAGGAAAATATCCTTCTCACTATCATCCAATCCATCATAACTTATTTTAAGTTTCTCTTGAATATTTTCTTCTGGAATTCTTTTATACTTTTGTAACACACGTTTCCAATAACATATGTCTTTTCCATACAAATCTGAACCTATTACAGATAAAGCTCGCGGAAGACCCTCAGCATAACGAAGTGCATGTCCTGTAAGCTTTTCAAAAACATCATTAGGCGTATCACTTTTGAATGCATTCCAACTAAAGAGCTGAAGAGCTTCGCTGTGATCCAATTGCTTTACTTCATATGTCAAATCAACTTTATGCATAGCTAGTAAGTGTTTGTTTCTAGTGGTTATGATTATTCTACTTCCTAAACCAAACCAATTGCAATCTCCAGATAATGCATCTAATTGAACCAATTGATCCACATCATCAAGAACTAAAAGAACTTTTTTAGAGCAAAGCCTCCCCTTTATGACATTGATTCCTCGGTCAATATTGCCAACTTTCAAACTTGAGTCTCCTAGGATATCAGAAAGAAGTGTCTCTTGCAGTTGGACTAGACCACAGTCACGGTTTGAAGTTTCCCTCACATTTGCAAGAAAACAACTATCTTCAAATTGAACAGCAATCAAGTTATAGACCGCTTTAGCGATAGTTGTCTTGCCAATTCCGCCAGCTCCAAATATCCCTACCATGCGTGTATCATTCATCCCAATACTTAAAAGCACATTCATATCCTCTACACGAGACTCCATTCCCACCGGATACTTGGCAACTTTTAGGTGTGTACGATTTACTATTCTTAAGACCACTTGAGCAATTTCCTGAATGAATTTAGGTTCGTTCCTGCCAACGCAAAAAATACTTCTTGAGTTGCACTTCTCACCTGAAATGCCATAGGAAACATGATCTACGTATAACTTTTTCTTTCGCAAAAAATTACAATAATAAGATATGAGCCCTATAGTCTTTCCCCTCTAAATTTCAATAGTCCCGATGGGTTGCCCACAAGTCCTCCCTCAATAGACTCGTACTTTTTAGACCTCTTAATTTTTTTCCCCCATTCTCTAATTCAGTTCTCTGCCTCGCCAGCTAACACTTACCAAAAAATCTCGTGTTTCACCTCTAATGTGTAATTGCTTTTGGTCAATGCTTTCAACACAAAGATTCACTTAGTCCTAAAGCGTTAATCTGGAAGGCAAAAGAGTGGTTAGAATTACCCGTTTTCTCCGAAATGCCAACCCGACAAGTTAGCCACTTCTTTTAGGCCCGCCTTCCACCTCTGGATTTTCGTGTCGCCCTTGAACCGGTCTTCAAGCTTACTCAGTGCTTCTCCAACACTCGCTCTTTGATGTCGTACTTCCGAAGGATCGACATCGTAAAATACTGGAAGAACAATTTGTTGCTTAGTTTCCCTGCAATCGAGGATCTTCATCAGCTCGTCCAAGCACCAAGTGGATGATGCATAGTTCTTAGAGAGTACCACGATGGAAATCCTTGATTCCTCAATTGCTTTGAGAAGCGCTTGTGAGATCTCCTCTCCTCTTCTATGGTTGTCATCTACGTAGGTGATGATTCCCTTCCGATGCAAAGTGTCGTTCAGATGAGCAGTAAAATTGTTGTGAGTATCTTCCCCTCTAAAACTCAAGAATACGTCATAAGCCCGTGGACGGGTGAGAAAAGAAGATGAAGAGGATCCTTGCAAGCTGGCCATGGAAGAAGCAACGGTATGTAAGGCTGATCGCTACTTGTCAGAGAGAAGTGGGGACGATTCCGAGTTGCAGTCTTTTGGTAAAAGGTGTTCCCCACATCCTTCGGTAGGAATATGAATATATGATTGTTTATAGTAGAAGTCAGTGCCTGGCTGGCTGTCCCAGTTGCGTCAGAAAAAGAACACGCGTTGTCGTCCCGCTAGACTACTTTGTTCTTGCAGATTCAACTACCAGAAGGATTAATTTAAGAATTGGGCTTCATCTCTTTCGGCCTAATCGAATCCAGCCCAGGCCTTTAAGTCTGCCCAATTTGCATTCAACCTGAGCTTGCTCGTGACAACCCGATTGGATCCAATTAGGCCCAAGCTGGATTGCCCAATCAAAGAGGCCATATAATCTGGTCGGGCTCACCAGTCACATTTAACCTCGCAGGTTCGACGATCCAAAGAGAGCCATCCACTCACTCGCACTCTCGCAGGGTCGTTCATTTACAGTTTTACACACTTACCGAGTTGACTCTCACCGAGTGACACTCAGCATCAACTTTTGTAGTGGCGGATTCTACCTCCATGAAGGCGGAGGCTTGACGAAGTCTATGAGAGGATCCAGGCCTTTTCGATGCGACTGGTAGCAAAACCAAAGCGGCGGTCAACGACGTCGTAGATCCCCATCAAGTCAAAACCTTTTCGGTCGAAGAGAGTCTCTGATCTCCACCGCCCATATCCCCCAGTAGAATTGTCAAATAGTCTCGATCTCCAGCATTGTCGTTGGGATCGGAATAATTGCAAAGCCATTGAGTTTTAGCTAGGAAATGGGGTTTATTTTGCACTATCTTACCAGATATAAATGCATGGCTAAAATATATATCCAAACTTCCTTGAGTGCATATACGTATTACAATTGGGCCCTAAAAGAGGAGAAAAATATCTACCAACTTTGGCACGTAGTTCATTGTTGGTTGCCATTTCTAACGCAAGAAAAAGCGTAATATTCTAAGAAACTTGAGCTCAGTTTTAAGGAAACCAAGATTAACCCAATTGCCCCAAGTACTGCTCATATTGAAGACTACCCTCTTCCATCTCTCCCCATGCATGCAGCTTATCTCCTCGATTGTGGGAAAGAGAAATATACAGCTAGCGAAGTACGGGAGTTTCTGATCAAGGCAAGAAATGGGTCAACGGCCCGTGCCGTAGCCTTTTGGGACATTATGCCCAAGGTCAAGCTCATATATAATATACATAATAAGAAATGTTCATATGGGAAGAGGAGACATTTTGGGATTCAAAAGGTGAGGATGTTGAGATCTTATCCCATTCCAGAAGTGACAGATGATATACGTAATTATATATATATACCAGAGAGATTTTGCGCGCCTGGATGCACATGAGGTTTGTTTTGCGCAATATTGAACAAAATAAACGATAAAATTGGAAAACCGAAGTGATCAGGCCGAAACAAAATTAATTAACATCTCGGAGATCGTGGGATGAGATCTCATCTACATGAGAGGTGAAAGTATTAGAACAGAGGCAAATAATTTGCTAGGTCAGACTATTATAACCACGTCTAGCTAGTGGAGAGCACCTTACTAATCTGGGAGCATTAAATCGCCATTGTCGGTGCATGTGTTACTGCTCGAGCGCAGACCAGATAGTCAGCAAGTACGGCTATAAGAAATCTTCATTTTCTTAGGAGTCATGCATTAGGTCATCAATGTTAGGGAATGCAAGTCAAAGGAGGATCCTCTCGATTTCGAGCCTTTGTTTGAATTAATTAAATAACTCATGAGCATATCGTAGCTGGCTACCTCATTGTTTAGACGGCTCCATTTTCTTTAAAATAACACTTGATACTAAACTCCATCACGATACACATATATATCTGCAACAGAGCATGCATGGCTTCCCACGCACTCAATGACGTAATGTAGAGCCTCCTCAACAACACGCAGAAAGGCCGGGATCGTTTAGAGTTTAGAGGTAAGTCAACGGCTTAAAATATTAGGAATTAATGAAGGCTATAATTAATATTAGTACTGTTCGATCGTGTACATAGATGCATGATGTGATCAGTGAATTCATGTTTTTATCTCATACTCTAACAACGTACTCATTCAGCAGCAGTAACGAAGCTAAGATGAAAGATTAGGAGGAGTACTAATCTCATGAGAATACAATTTAAGAGACCAAAATGTGAAAAAAGAACCAGAAAAACTCTTTTAATTGGGACAGTCATGACCTGCAGAATTTTGGAGGGTTGGGACAGTCATGATCTGACCCCTTAGCTTCTTGCCTGCATACATTGTATATATAGAGAACACAACTCCATTTCAAGGTTCTTCATTTACTAATTAATCTAACAAAATTATGTTGTTTCTTCATACTCATCTAAACGATGAATGTATACTTGAATGATTTTCATGGGGTCTCTTTTTTTTTTTTTTAATTGTTGAAATAAACGGAAATGAGATTGCACAGCAGAGAAAGCGAGAATTAAGGACAAAATGGTTTCAAGTGATTCAATCTTACTATCTACGTCTACCACCGGAAAAGTTCAGTTGAGTTATATGATTTATCTTATTCAATATGATTCCAAATATGTGTTTACAAAAGATAAAAGAATGTGCATTTATATAAGATTAGAGTAGACAAATCTCCATGAATCTCCACAAATTAGCTAGGTTCTTTGACTTAATCAAAGGACAATATACCAAATGTACTAACACACACACACATATGTATATATACATTCTTTTTAAACCAGAACAAAGGCATATCCACAGGTTTTGGATTGCAGTACAAGACCAGACACTACATGTTAAGCACTAAAGTCGATCGCGCTTCCGGTAATATAGAGTATTTTTGTTTTTCGTTTTACCTCCAAGCCGGCCCAGTTAGCTTACACCTGAGATCTACCTGTTCAGTTCCGACCTTTTCATATGATTTTGTCTCTTTTCTCACCTTAACAAAGGCCAAGCTTGATCTTTTAACTCATTGACAAACTAAAGTATGTGTCTAGGCCGTGTCGACCCAGTAGATCATGTCATTCTTTTGATTCTTAAATAAGAGAAGTACCGCTATCAACCACGAGGAAGTAATTAAATGCGACGAAAGTATGATCTTAAAATATTGATGCATGTGAATTAAGAAAGGGTCAAAATATCGAAACATTTCTTGCAGCCAGGTCAGAGCATTGAATCTGATTAATCAAATTTGTTGAACCACTTCCATTGTATCTTCTGCAAGGATATCGACCAACCCTTTTAAGTACTCATGATCCAGATCACATCCACTAATTAATCTATAACTGCATGCATGTTCTTCGTGAGCAACTCACCACATGGGAGATAAGGGAGAAATACGCTCTAAGCACTAAGTGAGTCAAGAGATTCGAAACTCGACTGAGAACACGGGGATGCATATATGCACTTGTGAGTCAAGCTTCCCTTCCATAGATCTTAAGGAATTTTGCCTTGGACAATATGTTCAAGAATCTTGTGGGTGTTTTTACCCCAAGAGAAATGGTTGATAGGGACCATTTTTTTATTTTTGGCCCTCATGATCAAATGGGTGATATGGACTTGTATGTAGGTGAGTGAGCACTCTTTCGGCAGGCCTCCAAGGTCATTTGTCTTATTCAATACCCAAAGAATCAAAGACAGTCCAGTAGAGGTCACAAAAGCTCTACCCCAAACAAAATCCACCTCCCATCTCTCTCTTTATATTTAGGACCACCGGAGAGAAAGACTAGAGAAGCTTCGGTTGACCTAATTCCAAGCCAAACTCAACTAGCTAGCTTGGTTGGTTTGACGTAACCTCTCAAATGAATTAAGAGCCATGCTTAAAGTTGGTGTAGATTTTTCCTTTTTTCCTATTTCGAGAAGAGGTCTAGAAAATTACAAGGTTTTGAAGTAAAAGCCGGTGACCTTCGCTCAGAGCTCACAGCCGGCTTAGCACGTTGTATTTGCAAACCTAAGCGAGATCTCTTCTGATGCATTTATGATGCCGCTTCTATTTCTCAACTAAGCTCTGCTGCAGGTATCAATTGCCTTGTAGGACAGGCTAGAATTCTCTCTCTCTGAATCCAGAGGACCAGAGAGAGAGAGATAAGGTCCACTAAGCAGCCAACTTGCAGTTGTGTAGTAATGCAGCAACATCAGACTTTTGAAGTCCAGCCCTACTAACCTATAATTGAGGCATCAAGATCTTCACTCAGTTCTATGTCTTAATAACTTAGATATCTATAGAAACTCTCTCCTCTCTCACTTAAAGGACGGAGAGACCGAGAGAGAGACAGCAAGAGAGCGCTACTCCCATTTTGGAGGGTCCAATGGCATTCCAAAGGGTAGCCCTTCTCTACATGTCCTTTCTCTTTTTCTCTTCGAACGCCGCCATTGCTGCTCTCCCAAAACCACAAGAGCTAGATCGAATTTCAGTACTCCCTGGACAACCACCAGTGACATTTGCTCAATTTTCCGGCTATATTCCAGTCAACAAGCAACACGGCCGAGCTCTCTTCTACTGGCTCACGGAGGCTACTGCTCATCCTGAGAAGAAACCCCTTGTTCTTTGGCTCAACGGAGGTAACTACTTTTTTCCCGCATTGTTCTTAATCTTGGTTGGAAGTACTGTTCACCTAAGTGAAAATTCGATGTCTAGCCTTACCGGGCATGAAAGCACACTAAACTTAATATTTTGACGAAGCAACACTATAAATTCTTTTCTTCTTTTTGTTTTGGGGAAGTTAAAAGCAGACCTTTAGCGCCAATCTCTGTTCGACACTTGCAGCAACCGCTAATTTAAGGCATTGATCATGAATTCTCTTTTCCGAAAGGAATTAATGTTGAAAACCTCCCATGGGTGGAAGGACAAGATTTACTGTGAAGCCATGAATGCCTTTCCAGGAAATTAGGAGTAAAGGAAATGATCAGGAATATGTTTTCCTATGATTCTGATCAGTTTCTGTATCAGCATATAAAGACAAATTTCATATTTGTTTGTGTTTTGGTTAATGGTTTTGATGCCAAAATGATTGAGCAAAACTATTTTCAGGCCCCCAATAAATGCATGATTAACAGTTCCTAACCCACTCGGGTCCGCCATACCTTGCGTACGTGCCATCGCCCCCAGTGTCCTGCCATCTATATATGCTCCTAATTAATAGTACTCCCATCTACCACTCGATCACGTTAGTAAACACCCTCTTCCCAGTCTTATATGCGCGAACATCGGCATCAATTGGTTTTCTTTGCGCGGCATCAATTGGTAATTTGGTGAAGTCCTTAGAACAACTGGTTTTGTAATGTACCACTGCACCAGCTCGAACACCCACATGGGTCCTCGTGGTCTATCTCTGTCTGCATATAGAGTTTATTCCTTCCAAAACTGACGTTTATTCCCGCTTCATAACAATTCCTTTTATCTCAGTGATTTTTCCATCACTTTCTTTTATTTGTCTGTGAATACGAGTTGTGTGGGAAAAGAAAACACCAAAATGTCACTGCAAAGTGAACCAACTTTTTCACACTTGAAAAAGTCCTCTGATATTTCCATGTTGTCCCAGCAAAAGATGCCCTCTCTCTCTCTCTCTCTCTCTCTCTCTCTCTCTCTCATGCAGAGTCACACAGTGTCCCTCCGTCTTTGAAGCACGCGCATTCAGAAGCCACAAGTGGGGATGATGACGATGTGGGGTTATTAACTTCTTGGCCTTTTCTGGGAACCCGGAAATGGAAAGCCAGGAAGTTATAAATAATTTAAGTTTGGAAAGCATTAGGGTAGACCAAACAGCAACAAGGATGCTTTTGTGTCACTTTTTAGTCGTGTATATGAGGAATGGAAGCTGACATCTCAGAGGATAAAATATATAATAATAACCAGAGTCCAGAGCTATAGTTAAGCAGTAGGTGCTTCAATGTCGATTACTATGGATAAGATTGAAATGCTTGCAACAAAGCCGCACAGTTATTATTTAATCGCCAAATTCATACATAAAATGTTTCCTGGAACTCGACTATTCAAACTGCCGGCTTTTGAGGTGGTTTGTCCCTGCCGGCTTGCTTTTGAGGTGGTGTTGGCAATTTATTTGCATCTAGCAAATAAATAATGCGGGATTTAGCTGTAGAACTTAGAGCACCGCACTTTGAACTTTAGTTCTGTCTCTTTAACTCTACTTTTATCAAATCGGAAAGGCATCAACGCGTCAAACAATTCTAAAAGGAACAATCCATCTGCTAGTCAAGGCGGAAAAAGGGTTTGTGAATTCTTCTAGCTAGCTGCATGGCATGGAATTTGAAAGCCGAAAGGCATTGTGATTTTGTGTGTTCATTTACTCTGAGTTTGTTTCCCCCATTCCTGCATCTTTATAATTGGGAAACGAACGCATGGAGTGTCTTGAGCAATATCGGCGCTCGTATCTGCTGACTATCAAAATTATGGGTTTATGAGTATGCTAAAATTAGCTTAAAACCAGAGTAGTTCTGCTCTATGTTAGAGCTTCCAAATAGCTTGGTTTCTCGAACTTTTCATGTTCTCTTAGAATTATGTTTTGTAACCGTGCAGGACCAGGCTGTTCATCTGTAGCATATGGAGCATCAGAGGAAATAGGGCCATTTAGGATCAACAGGACCGGTTTATCTCTTTATCTCAACAAGTATTCATGGAATAGAGGTAATAAACCACACTATTCATAAACTATAGTTCAGTTTGGTTCTTTTGATGAATGTAATTATGTTTTAACATAAAATAAAACCTGTTTCATATAAGACAGTTCTCACCACATGGGTTATAGATTCCACATCCGTCAACCGCCATTCAAATTCTTAAAAAACTTCTGTTCCTCCACCAGTTTTTAACCTTAATGGGTGCCGCGACCGTGGATCTTATGATGCTTCTGTTTCCAAAGTTGAAGCAAATAATGAAAAAAAGCTGCTTTTCTTTTTACAGCTGCTTGTTGATCACAGAGTTCGATCCATTTGTCGTACGTTCCTAAGATATATTTACTATTTATGCTTGCAGTAGCAAATATTTTATTTCTTGAATCACCTGCTGGTGTTGGTTTCTCGTACACCAACACAAGCTCCGACCTTAAAGATTCCGGAGACGAAAGAACAGGTATACCTGCAGCAATCAGGACGATTAATTAGCATTTGGTTATGCTTAAATTATTTCGCAATTGAATCTGTAGAGTTGTCAATTTTTGTGACACATGCAGCTCAGGATGCTCTAGTCTTCTTAATTAGATGGATGTCAAGATTTCCACAATACCAACATAGAGAATTCTACCTCGCTGGGGAGAGCTATTCAGGTACACAGCAGTCAAACATATTATTTACTTCCTAATTTGGACCCTAATTCAATTACATTATAAGCTAATGCATGCTTTTCACTCTTCCCATAGGGCATTATGTTCCCCAGTTGGCAAAGAGGATTAACCATTATAATAAAGCACACAAGAACCCCGCCATCAACCTCAAAGGTTTCATTGTAAGTAAAGCATAAAGTTGACCTAAAGCTGTTCATCTTCGACTTCCAAGATTAGAACTTTAATGGATCGTAACGAAAAAAAAAATATGCAGGTGGGAAATGCGGTGACAGATAACTATTATGACAGCATTGGAACTGTTGCATATTGGTGGAGCCATGCAATGATATCAGATAGAAGCTACAAATCAATCCTCAAAAATTGCAATTTCACGGAGGACAAAACATCTCAGCAATGCGACGATGCAGTAACCTACGCCATGAACCATGAGTTTGGAGACATTGATCAGTACAGTATATATACTGCATCTTGCATGGCGCTCCGTAATCATACCATGAGGCCTCTGAGAGTCAGAAATACTCTTTTACGTCGACGGCCGGTTTCTGGGTACGATCCATGCACTGAAAATTATGCTGAGAAATATTATAACCGGCCAGAAGTGCAGAAGGCAATGCATGCAAATGTTACTGGAATTCCTTACAAATGGACTGCTTGCAGGTTTTCATATCAACTATCCCTTCCTTTTTTTTTTTTCATTCCTAATTCTTAATTTCCCTTTTATTTAGATTGCTTATAGGTATATATGGTTAATTTTTTTACTGTGCAGTGATGCTCTTATAAAAAATTGGAACGATTCTGAACCTTCTATGTTACCCACATACAAGGAACTGATTGCAGCTGGGCTAAGGATATGGGTTTTCAGGTAAAGTTTCTTCATAAACCTCTGAAAAGTATCTTCTACTCAATTATTGGTGTTTTTTTTTCACTCAACCAATTTCTCTCCTTATTATTATTTTTTTTTTTCTAAGCAATTTCTCTTCCTTAAAAAACTAAAGAACAAAGACAAAATTTGAAAAGAAAAAAAAAAGGAAAAAAAAAAAAAGCAGAAATTACAGTACTTGTTACTCGCTGTCACTGGGCGCTTCGGATTGGACGTAGGGATATTTTGGTCCAAACGGTACAAGAAAATTCTCTTGAGACTTGCGCCCTTACTTACCAGGATAAGATTTACAACCTGTACTTGCTGTCGCATGCATACCTATTACCTTCCCTCGCTTTAGCAGCGCGTAATGCATATCACTGTGCATTCCATGGGACTGAGTGACTCAGTCATGCCTGGTTTTTTTTTTTGTTTTTTTAAATAGTCATGCTTGGTTACACCGTCGAGTTAGAAGTTTCTTCCACTCGTTCTCTTTTATTAATTTTAAAACGGGGGAAAAAATCTCAATGCCTCTGATGATTTGAAAGTCATTGATAGCCTGACGATCTGCTTTCAGTTTTTTCTGCTGTTTGGAAATCAACATCACAATGTCTAATCACATAAATGACAGAACAGGCTGTTGTTGATTTGAAGGCTCAGTACAATTGGGTCTGAGCTTGATAAGACTCGACTGCTGTTCGACTAGAGAAATCAACCAAAATTCAATCCGCTTCTCTTTTTCACCACCAGCTTAAATTTTTCTTTTTTTTTTTTACATCAGGTTAATTAATTTGACGTTGGTAAAGGTTTTTTTTTTTTTTTTTTTGAGTGGTGGTAAATGTTCCGCTTTTGATGGAGCCAATTCTTCACTCTAAATATTTAAATTAATTTAAATATTAATAAGAATAATAAATAAATTTTCTACGAACAGATTTTCATATGCTGCCTTGTTAGAGATAGCTATAAATGACGACATGGTAACATTCAAGTGTGCCTAAAACACGACCCCAAAAGTTTTACAATCCCAACAAAGAGGGAGGAGTTAAGAATGTTGATGCAGTTGCTTCTGTTTTGGTGCAGCGGTGACACAGATTCAGTGGTTCCAGTGACTGCCACTAGGTTCTCCCTTAGCCATCTAAATCTCACCATCAAAACTAGTTGGTATCCATGGTACTCAAGCGGGCAGGTAAATGAAAACTTCATGCCAAATCCAACCACCGACTAAGGCTGGGCATTTATTCCGGTTCAAACCGGAATTTCCGGTTTCAGTACTGGTTTTGGAGTTCTTATATCGATTCCGGCCATTTTTAGTATCAGAATCAGATCCCATTTTAGAAAAATTTCATAATCGGAACCGAAAATTTTGATGGAAATGCCGGAAATTATTTCGTATAATTTTTTAAAATTTAAAAAATATTATAATTTTAATTTAGAATTTGCCTCTTTCAATTTGGATTATTTAAAAAAATATTATAAATATTACCTCTTTCAAGTTGTTTAATTATTTACTTATTTGTATGATTAATTGTTTGTTTAGTAGTTTTTTTTGTAATTTTAATTTATTATTTATTTTGACATCCTGAAATAATGAAATATTGTTTTAGAATTTAGTTGTTTAGTTCTAATTTTAATTTAGAGTTATTTGACAATGTTTATTTTGTTTTGGCCCACAAAATACAACTTAAAAAATTAATTTTTTGACCAATAGGTCCAAATTAAATCTGAACTTTTTAAGCTCAGATAAGAAACCGGAATTTTCAGTTCCGATTCCATTCCGAAATAGAACCGGAATAATAACAATGATTCCGATAGATACCGAAATCAAAACCTGAATGATCAATTTAAATTCTATCCATTTCGATACTCATCCTTACCACCGACTTCTTTGACACACGCCTAGGCACACATGTACGACACATAGAGATTGACATTCACAGCGAAATGTCAAAAAGCAATACTTTTTTCTTTTTGCTGCAGGTAGGAGGATGGACAGAGGTTTACAACGGGCTAACCTTTGCTACGGTGAGAGGGGCTGGCCACGAAGTTCCTCTGCTTCAACCCAGGAGAGCGTTCAATCTCTTCAGCTCATTTTTGGCGGGCAAAGAATTACCAAAATCTTGACAAAAAGCTGCTTGGAGATAATTACCACAGATGATTATTTGTTTTCCTTAGACAGATTAGAAATATTGTTTCAATTAGTTTGAAATTTCATATAAATGGTGGGTGAAGCGGTTAGCATAGGAATTATTCATTCTAGACAAGGGGTTATATCTCTCTCAAATGTATCATGTTCTGGATGGATGCAGGTTAGGGTTTGTTTGATGTTTTGTCATGCCCTAGGTTAGTTCTGGATGCAAGCATGAGACAGTGTTATGATGTTCTACGGTAATCTCAACAGCTTAAAATGACTGATAATTTCTTGAACAGTCTGCAGTTAATCAAATGAAGAAAAATGAGATCCTTTACATTTTGTAGAAAGTCAAATACTGGATATTACCGGCAAATTAGCTGCGCAGAGGTTCCAAAATACCCTCTTTAATTTGAAACAAACGACATTGTTAAATGCAAGGTCATAGTACAAGAATTCTTGCTCGGTTGATCTACAAAATCGAAGAGCATCTCATTCACCAGTATGATACTAAAATCTAACTACTTCAATCCATCCCCGACGCCTGGCGGCATTCCCAAGCTCTGAGCAAGATCGCTCATCCTCTCCTTCATGGCCTGAGAATATAAAAGGGCAGAGACTTTCAGTTCTAAGGGCAAAGACAGAGCAAGAGTTCCCAACTCTTCATGTTAAATGCTGGGAAATTCTCACCAGGACACTCTTCTGGTGCGCATCTTTGTATGCCTCAGTAACTAAAAGCGAAAGCTTCTGCACATAAAGCAAAATGTATCAGTCTCACAAGGTACCCCATACATCACATTAATCATCTGCACAATTAGTAGGATCACTGAAACAAGTTCATTTCAAAAGCTTCTGCCCAACTAGAAGGATGACCAACCACCAAGTCAAACAATTAAATAGCATAAATCGTCACATTTCTTTCTGAAGGTCTTTCAAATGCATGCACTCCATAACCCCTGCGTAATTGAATGAGCAGATTTTGAGCATTAACATCCACCGCTTGGGCATGATTTTGAAAATATGGAGCTTCAGATCCAGCTTGGTCCGTGTTTTTGGCAGGAAAAATAGACAGTTAACCACCACTTGTTCTCTAACTTTCTCAATTAACGCGCTATCCACAATATTTCTGGTAATTTCAACCCGCTCCCCTTGACTTTGAGATAATATCTCATTCCAAATTTCTTTTGAAGAGAGCACAAAATGATCCTCACATGGTCAAATTGACAACTTCCTCCAGAATCCCACCGCCATGGTAAGGGAGAGAGGAGGCAGCAAAGAAAGAACTGTGTTTCCCACAATGTGAAATTTTCAGCAGTCAAGCCAGGGCCATCAAACAAAATCAGAATTCACCCATAGTAACCCCAGAATGCTAAATTCTGAAAGATAGAATGGATAAAAGGTTCAGTGCCTGTAATCTACATGCCCCTTTGTGTACAAGGAAAAACTAATGAACGAGCAGGGCTCAATGCCCAACAAACTTCTTAGAAACTGAACACCTCATCTGAGATTGGCAGATGTTGCTTCAAGGTCTCATTGGTTTTCTCATAGGATTGAATGGTCCCATTCATCCTTTGTATAGGGGTCTAATCAGCATGTCCAAGGTCCAAACCAGTGAACGGCATCAAAACAAGCTTTGTCTCATGCATTCTAAACAAAGATGTGACTGAAACCGTTCAAAACCAAGTGGGCCCTTATAAAAAACTCCAAGGTGTGATAATATCATGCTAAAACAATTTGTTTAAATTTTATTTGTCAATTGTCCTCAGATTCAAAATTGCACCTTCTTTCCTAAAGAAGGGCTGGAGGCTGAAGTACTAATTTCAACCCCGCACTGGCTAAGATGAAAAGTCATTGCAATATTGGACTGTGAGTTTTACTGGGGCAAATTCAAAGTGAAGTTACAAATGTCGGGTGAATAGACTCACCTCTGCTCCTAATTCCATAGCAGCCTCAGTGATCTCTGTGCGGACAGGTTGCTGGTTTCCAGATAGTGTTACCTAAACACATAAGAAGTACTGTGAAGCCCCTTGAAAAAAAAACATTAAGGTTTGCAATACCAAAATGTGATCAAATAATTTGAGAAATTTCCTAATATCATTAAGATGGGAAGAGCAATCCCTTAGTCATATAAGGCAGCAGGCATACAAGGGCAACCAAACATCCACAGGGTAGAAACTGACAATCACAGTCATAGGCCTTCTTTTCACTACACTGGAATCATTATTCATATCAGAATCATACAACATTTAATGAGGCTGACTAAAATGTCTACAATGATCCCAATCTTTCTTGGTTGCGACTCTCCCAATAAAACAGGATTTGCCTTCAAATCAAAATGACAGGCTGTATTTGTTCCACAAGCTCCTCCAGAAAGAGAAACCAAGTCAAACACTAGAACAAGATATTGGCCTTGTTGAAAAATACAGATGATTGACCTTAGAAATGATGATGACAGTTCAGCTAATGAATGTCCAAAAGCAAACTAAGCCAGTAAGCCCGCACACACAAGAGCTAATGCGTGAGCACAGATAGAGAGAGAGAGAGAGAGAGAGAGAGAGCAAATACCTTGATTAGCTCACCTTCACAGTAACCATCAAACTCTGCTCTGCAAAACAAAATGATAAAAATATCAAAAATGTTATTGAGGAATTCACCGAAACAAAAAATATCAAAAAGATATAACCCTACACAGCAAGTTCTTTTTGGACCCGTACTGCCTCAACTTGGACAACCATTTGTGCCTTCTTCACTGTCTCGTAAAGATTCTGCATGTTTCCCAGGATACCTGCCTACAATCAACTAACAAAGTAATTTCAGTCTCAGTTCACAAATACGAGTACGAGTCCAACTACTTGTCATCAGGCAAATAAAATACACAACACCTAATAAAAAAAATTTGACCTTAATAAACTTGATTTAACAATGCAAACAAAATCCTTTTGCACCCTATATCCACCACTACATCTATAGAAAATGGAACACAGAAAAATTAGCATTTGTTTTGCTACAGATAGTTTTACAAGGCAAGGAATTGATGATGAGGCCCAGAAGCCTGAATTCTAACCTATCCAAAAGGATTCCGACTTCAAGGGAGGTTAAACTCTCTAACATGCAGAGAAAGAAAATGAAATAGACAAACTAATGACAAAGGAATTCAGATTTTAAAATCCTCTACCACAAATCAGAAAGAAAAACCAAACCTCGGAACAGCTCTTCTTTGAACAATTCTTTTCCATTCGGTCTCAGGTTTCATGCCCTATTGCCCTGAAGGACTCTTTTTTTTCTTGGGGGTTGGGTTGGAGCAGGGAGGGGGGAAATTGGTTCTTTTTTTTAGAGGCGTTTGAGGAGATTGATGAAACTTAGAACCTGTGCCGAGGACAAACAGCAGCTCTCTCTGATCTTGACTCAGGCATGGTATATAAGCTCATGGTTCAGATCTAAAAATAGAGCACATCTTTTTTATGGTTCATGCATGACTTCACACATATACTTGTAAGGGATTAATGTCTTACGTGCCATACCTCACAGAAGTTGGCATGTGCCAGAAACCTCCAACTACATGGAATCTATCAAGGAATTTGCTTAAGAGCTTTCTCAAGGATTTCATAGTGCACCTCAAACAAATTCCTTTAAATATTCAATTCATTCATTCACTCAATGTAGTTATGTTTTAGAACCAACACATACTTTGGACCTTGAAGAAAAAGCAAATCACATTAACCTTTGAAGGTGCATCATCACTCTTCTCATTCTTTTCCTTTTTTCCTCCGAATAGACCATATACACGGAGGGATCTGCAATTATGCCTATACTTTCCAGACAGCATCTGCATACCAACTGAATTCGTGTTTGAAGTTAGGTTACCTGGAATCAGCAGGACAAGAGTAAGTGACAACCAGCTTTTTACTATCATAAAATGAAGGCAACAATCCATTAAAAAAAAAAGAAGTGACAACAACATCGCCTAATTATAACATGAACAAGATCCACAAAATATCAATATAACGCGTGACAATAACATGAACAAGATCCATAATCATTTTCTATGTTGAGTTTTTCACTAAGATTAGGATGTCCACCTTCTCCGGCATTCGGTTTATAACAGCCCCCAAGTGCCCAAATCAAGGGCAATCCCCCCCCCCCCCCCGGGGGCGGTCCCAAAAAAAAAAAAAAGATAAACACAAAAGATAAATAAACACCTCAATATACATAAGATTTTATCTTCTCGTTTGCAATGTCGTTGGGTCATCACGCATTCTCTTTTTTGCCAAAAAAAAAACCACATTTTTGTAGAGATGCGGATAGTCTGAAAGTAGAATATCCCTATTATTTGAGAAAAGCATAGTCATTTTTGCAAATAACGCAGTTCAGTCAATGTAACTAGTTTAACCCGTGAAAACGAAACACTCCCAGGACCAGAATATCCCTATTACTTGCGTACACCATAGTCGTTGTTACAAATAACGCAGTTCGGTCAATGTAACTAGGTTAACCCATCAAAACGAAACATTCACTATACCCATAATGGTACTCACTTTCGCAAAAGTTTCAACCACATCGTACCCAATCGATATGAATAGCTCAACTTGACACAAGCAATCAAATTCATAAAAGTTCAACTGTTCAATATAGAGGACAATTTCAAAAGACAATTTCTGAATGTACGATTCCTCCAAACATAGACCAACAGCAAAGCAGAATCGCATATCCTTCAATACATATTTGCATGTTTTCTCAGCATCCGACCAGGAAATAAAGAAGCCAGAGAGAGAGAGAGAGAGAGAGAGAGTTACAGGGGGAGTGAGACGAAGGGGAACGCTTTCTCCGGCCATTCACTCCGCGTAGGCTTGGTGTCTGACCCGTCAGAGAAATCGTAGACGCCATTGCTCAGCGCTGTGAGAAAGTTCTGGGCTTTTTTAGGTTTCTGTATCGAGAAGATAATGCAAATTTTTTTTTTCTCCTTGGGTTGCTATTGAGAGTGGCCTACACAGCCCAAAAAAAAAAAAATAAGAGTGACTGACACGGGGAGGTTTTTAGGAAAGAACAGCCCAGTTGGGGAAGAATACGCAATGAGGGTTTGGGTGTTTGACAATTGACGCCTCGGAGTGCCTGTGATGCTTTCTTCAATTAACTTGTGTTCTTCGTAGGACATATGGACTCCTGACAGCAAGTTTCAAAGATCCTAAGCTAGATAAATACGATCCCATATTAGCTAATTCTCCAAAGGATCTAGAAGCAATCTTCTAGACGATATTTTCTATTAAAAAAAAAAAGTCATTTTGATTGATTTTCAAAATTTGTGTTCAAGTGTTAGATGAGATTCACGATTAATATTGCTTTTGGTAGTTTGTACTATGCAAAGTGACTTTCCTTATTTTCTAACTAAATTGCTAGTTATCAAGGATAAGCTAAAGACAATCAATAATTATGCATTGAATCTATAACCTTGTTTAGGTGGCACATTTTTTTAAAAAAATTATAATTAATTTTTTACAAACATCAATAACTTTTTATAAACTCTAAAATCTTTTTATAAACTCTAATTTTTTTTTCACCAATCTTAAAAAGAATCAAATTTTATGTTCTTTAAAATTGAAAAAAAAAAAATTGGATCTTGTCTGTCTGCCATCAAATCTGACAAAATTTGGGGATATAATTTTCAGTTATCCCTAATCAAAACACCGTTTGAACCCAACTTTATACCTTGCTCGTCTTTAAATAAGCGATTATGAATCAGTATCTATCAAAATTTCGTACACTATGGTGTCATACCCAACCCCATCGAGGCCTCACAACATCTCCCTTGATTTCTCTCTTAACATGTATAAGAGCCCTAAAGGCTAAGCAGAAACGAAGCCGGCCATGGCAACCAAATTCGGCAAGATTGTAGGAATCCAAAAATCTGGTACACAGTTGGATTAACCTAACCAAATGAGGCAAAAGGTGTGGTGGGTTCTCGAGCCCTCGTTTGTTGAAGTTTATTTTCAATCCTTCCTTGTCCGCCAAACACGATGTCGATGTCCACGCCAAGACTGACCCCGAATTGTAAATACAAAAAGGCCTGGAAATTTGCTAACCAATGAGTCTGCGGCTCGGGCTTGACCCGATCAATTTTGTTTTCAGGAGCAGGAAGTCGCAGGGAAGCAAAGTGCTTTTAACACAATCCACTTCTTTTGCCAAGAAACTTGAGAGCAGTTATATCATATTTGTCGGCTACTCCCGGGCGGGCGGCAGGTCGCTTTTGACCGGTTCCAATCCAAAGGTCCCTCACGTCGGAGTTTACTTCCTTTACAGAGAAAGAACATCGCAATTACTCTGTTCCCATATGGTTCAGCTACCCAATTTTGGGGGTGTTTGTTTCCCCAATATTTGGGGCCTCAAAATTTCCACCAAAACAAACACACTCCAAAATTTTAACTTTTACACATACATACTTCACTTTTCACAAACCCCAATAAATCTCAATAAATTAAAGATTCCAAAATTTCGGGAATATTCCCAAAATTTTGGCAAACAAACACCCCCTTATATTGCTAAACATGTTAATATTCGGATCACGGACTCCACTACACCGAATGGTACCTACCGGACCCTTTCCATACCAAATAATCTGGCCTTCCTCAGCTGTTTCTCCCATGCCTGATCCCCGCATTATTCTCCTCCGATTATAGCCCACCACAGTTCTTGCCCGGAGGTGTTTTCTTGCCGGATGATCTTTGCCAGCGGTAACGTCCTCAGTAACCGTCTCCAACATTCGCTAATAAAACGTGATTTCGCCGTTCTAGTTCGGGTTTGGACACTTGAATCTCACAATTAGAATCAAATTAATAGAAAAAAGTTGAAAAGTAGGGATCTTGCTGCTAGAGAAATTAACTTCTGCTGTTCCTTCTTACCCACATGGAATTTTTAACCAGATGGCAAAAATGCTACCATTCTGGACCTGTGCCGAGCAAATCCTAAAATGGGTGGGTGATGGAGCATGCAACTGGAAGCTATACCTCCATTATTCCCTTTTTTTGAGGAAAAATTCCATTTTTTTAAAGGAAAAAGACGAAGTCCACCTTCCTTTTGTATCACACTCGCATGTCCATGTCACAATAAAATACAGTTTGTGCTTAGGGAAGTAATTAGGGAGCAAAAGGTAGCAGGAGTCCAAAAATGGACAGTTTTTCTTGGGGGACAATAAAAGGCATTAAAAGCCATATATCACTGCTCTCTCTCTCTCTCCCTCTGGAAGGAGGAGATACAGCAAGACGCACGGCCTCTCTGTCAAAGTCTGTGAGGATTAAGAGATGGCAACCGACAGCATTTTGTTACGGAAGGGAATCCAAACTTCAAGAGAGACTGAGCAGCTTTTTTCTCTTTACCGTATCGGCTTCTGTGGAGAGGGCAGAGGCTCGTCCTAACAAGGCTGTCTCCAAGCAACAGTCCTCGAGGGCAAAATGTCACATTTACCATAATAATGAGCTCCTACTATGGTGGCCTGGTGGGTATTCACAGTGTGTACCACCACTACGGCGCTAGCACCTTTATAGCCTCATCTTCGGACTAGATTGGCCCCCCCATCTTCTTTAGAAAATAAGCATGGCAAAGGTTCATGAAGTGGTAGAATCTCTCAGCTTGCCCAAACAGTACTCCAAAGGGCTGTGAAACCTTTTCCATCATTTTTAGTGGCTATGCAGACAGGAAGGTGGGGGTGCTGTCACACAGAGTCCAGAAGGTAGGTGGTAGATAGGAACTTCTCTATTCAATAGGTTGATGATGGTCCAGGTCTTTACCAATCTACCCCTAGAGAAAGGAATTAGATGCCTCTGGAAAGAACCCTCCAAAACCATGGATGGAAGTACATGAGGACAACTTTTTTGTTTTCTGGCTGGAACCCGGAATTGGGGCATCGTTCCTACTTTTATCTGCTAAATGCTGGAAAGCTTATTGGGTGTAAAAAGAGAGGAGACAGCATCAACATCCTTAACATGAAAGCAAAGGCCAAAATGGCCATTCCAGTAAATTCACATCCAATTGACCTTATATATTAATGGGGGAGGAGAAAAGCACCTTCCCCATTGAGAAACACCACCGTCACAATCCTCAGTCTCAACCCCAAACCCAACCCAACCAAAGCCTAAAAATAAGTTAGTACGAACAACAGCAACAACTGCAACAGCACATCAGATGCACATAACAGCAACATACATCCCATTCAGCTCCTGCTTTTTTCTGCCCCCAAGCCCACCCTCGTCATCTTTCTCTCTCTAAAGACTCTGCCTTTCTCGCTCTAACACAGACGCAACAACAACAAATACAAAGAAAGAAGAAACATGGAAACTCCACGCACCCCCCTCCCTATCAAAAACATAGGAAGAGTCCACACCACCCAACTCTCTCTCTCTTTCTTCAATGGCCCAGCTGGACCAAAATTTATGTGGAAGAAAAACATAAAAGAAAGAGGGGAAGAATGGGAAAGAAAAGAAAGAGAAGATGGGTAGATGTTTTCAAATGTCCTCCAACCAAACTCATCTCACAAACTCACTGTCTTTCTCTCTCTCTCTCTTAAAAACATGATGTCCAGAATACCCTTCTGCAACCCCCCAAAAAATCCCCTTCTTCATCACTGTCTCTCAAAAGAACATTATTTTTCACCGAGTTATGTGGGCTTTTTTGGGTTTCTTTGTCTCGGTCAGAGCTTCACAGAGAAAACAGGGAAAGCAAGAACCTTCTTACCTCTTCGCCTCTATATCTCTCTCTTTCTTATTTGTCTTTCTTGTTTCTTTCTATTCTGTCCCTCTAGGTCCCTCTCTTTCATTATTTCTTCTCCATCTCGCTCTTTCTTTTTCATTACCCACCTCTCTGTCTCTCGGTCTCTGCCTCCCTTTCTTTCTCTCTGTGATTGTTGGTTCTTGGCTTTTGGGTTCTGTTTTGCCGTGATCTGATGAAAAAGATGAAAGGCGTTGTTATGGAGTCTTCTCCATATGCTGTGTATGAGGACCCAAAGACCAGGTTCAAGCATCAGAGCCTTCTGCAGGACTTCGAGGAGCTACAGAAGGTAGTTTTCATTTGTGGTTTTCCATGGATTTGGTTTTACTTTGTGCGTTTCATCAGATCTGACATCTTGTTTGATTTTCTGGTGGATTTTGTTCGTGGTCTTTTCTGATTTTCCTTGATTTGGGTGCTTTTTTGTGTATGGTTGTTTAGCAAACCGAATAGATGAAAGAAATATCTGTTATTTTGAGTCTTAAGCTTGTTTATCTAGTTTCAGGAAACCTAAGATCTTGCGCAAGCAAATTTAAGCTTTCTCAGACGAAAGAAATTTTAAAAAAAAAACAAATTTTTGAATTTTTTCGTGTAATTTCTCTGTAGATTTCCGACTTTATTTTCTGGACTTTCTTACCCCACCATTTTTTTTAGTTGCTGAGAAAAAAAAAACTGATAGAAAGGAGAAGTAATTGAATATGCATACATATATGCATATATAAAAGTAATCGAATGATGGTTGTCTGGGTTTCAAATATAATTGGCAACCATCAACTATGCCTAGCACAATTATTTGATTTTTCTTGAAGTTGGATTGGTTCATATTTTACTCTTGGTTGTGTTCCAAACATTTTCCCAGTATTCAAACTGACTTTGATGTGAGAAACTGTTGTTATCTAGTAACCGCGACTTTAATCTATTGTTCCCCTGGTTTGGGACTTTTGCCTATTAAACTTTGTTTACTTACTTTTTTGAATTTTCTGGTTTCTTCCTGCTGTATTGTATGTTCTGTTGTCAGAGTCGTTTACCTGGTTTATATTGTTCTTTAACTTGTCATGTATAGACTTCAAGTCTTATTTTGTAGGCTTTTCTTTCTGAAATTCAGGTTTGGTTGAGCCTTGTTAGCTTTCTACCCTGCATCTATTTGTCTTTTACTCTTGCAAATCTGGATTATTTTTGTATTGGTTGGTTAGGAGGATTTGGCCAGAGATGGGTATATAATACGGAATTATGTTTCAGGAAACAGAAGCCATGAAGAAGAAATTGCAGATCATGAAACAGAAAAAAGTCACACTCTCGGCGGAAGTGCTGTATGAATTACTCTTTTGTATTTTTGTTGGGTTTGGATAAATCTACGATTATGAAATTTGAAACTAAAGGCCATGATACATGTCTTTAATTGCAGATTTTTGAGGAAACGATACAATTACTTGATTGCAAACCAGTCTCCAAACCCTAAGCCAAAGCAAGATCTTGTGCAACCCCAGAAGTTTGACAGGGGAAATACTAGTAAAAAGGGAAAGAACTACAGTAAAAAAGAAGCTGCACTACGACCCCCACTTCCAGTCCCAGATTTTAGGAAGGAAAGGAATTACAATGGAATGGAAGCCACTTTGCGGAAACCTGCTCAAATCTTTGACTTGAACCAGAAGGTTAGGACTCTCGGTGCAAAGGAAGCTGCTTTGCAAACCTCTGCGCCTATATTTGATGTGAACCAGAAGGAAAGGATCTACAGCGGAAAAGACGCCTCTAGGCAGAACCTAACTCCGGTTTTCGACTTGAACCAGATTTCGGTATAATTTAGTCACACCCATGTGAATATGAGCTTCAAGTTCTTGCATTTACTCTTTCTTCTCTTGTAGACTGATATTTTTATTGATTTTGCTGGTTGCAGACGGAGGAATTACTGTCTGATTCTGAGCATCGTACAGAGGATCCAAAGAAAAGTTTACTCAGAGGTGGAGGTGATGAGCAGCACAATGATCTGAAGTTATCAATTTGTAGGAATATTGGAAATGGGTCAAATCGAGCAGGAAAAAGGAAGATTTCATGGCAAGATCAGGTGGCTTTAAGAGTTTGAGATCTTTCTTTAGTTGCCATTGAAGATCGTATACATTGGTGTGGGTAGAAACGTCTGCCTCACCTTCTCACATTCTTAATCTTCTTTTCTTTTGTGGTTTTTTGGGGCTCCTCGCGCCGTTGTAAAGTACAAATAGTTTATATATATTGAATATATAGATGAAACAATGGAATTGATGATCAGGAACCAAATATGCTTGCACGTATAGCTTATCTTCATATTTTTTAAATGTTTGGCCAACTAAAACTAGAGGTGAATTTGGAAGATCGATCAATTTGTGTCTCTCTACTTATGTTATGTTTGGTGCGTGAATACAGGTTCCCCTTAAATTTTTCATTTCATGTTTATCTGTATAAACTCCACGATGGCATTTCATTTCTACCCTGCTGCATCTATTTGTCATTTCATGTGTTTGAAGCCCGTTCACGCGGGCTAGCTGTGCATTAAACTTTTCTAGTCTTGGGATAACATTGCAATAACATCGGCATACGATGGCATTAGAAGGCATGACGATGGCATTAGAAGGCATGATGTAGGCTCTGATATAATTTATTACATACTTTAAGAGAACTCACTTTAAAAAATTAGTTCAAGAGGAAAGAGAGCTAAAGGTATATAAACTTGACATTGGTATTTCATATTATTAAAGTAATGGATCTTATAATCCTTAAATGATCTATAACAGTTAAGTATGTATGTAAATGGATTCTGGCGGAGTGGTGGTGTCTTTCTGTTTTCCTCTCCCTTTCTTTACCACTCGGTGGTTGTGACAGGAAATAACAAGGGGTATTGGTTTTTAGCCTGTGCGGAAAAACTACAGTGGTATATTTGTTTGCTTGCTGTTACTTCGAGGATTGGAGGTTCGTGGGGGTATACTTGCGTAGAAGTTCATTGTACTTGTTACGTAGGAAGGTCGGAAACCAATGACCAACAAGCTGGTTAACGTCGGTGTTCTTGGTGGAGAACCAACGCAGAGAAGCAAGTTTGTTTGCCTTTCTTTTCTTTTTTTTTCTTGGCAAATGATAGTGTTGGGTTGAACTTGCGTGGAAGCTACCGCTTTTTGTTTATTTGCTGTTGAAGCCTGGAGGGATTGTGGAAGGATGCTGTTAAATCAAATTATTATTGTACTTTTGGGTAATTTGGGTAAAAAAGCAATGGCCACTGAGCTGGTTGCCTCTGCTTTTCCGCATCTGATTTGCGCATCGTGTGGGTGGTAAGACATATGGGGTGTAAGGCTTCTGTCCAGGTCTCCTGCGAATCGTAAGTGCTGATTTCCAGAACAGAAATTTTGCACGGGCTGCAGCCTGGTTTCTGCTAGCGGGCATGAGAAGTCAAGTACTAGAGGCTTTGACGAGTGGGCTTAAGACTTCAGAACACCCTTCCAAGTTTAGCCTATGTACCAAGGTTTATGATCATGGACATCATTAGGTCCTGCGACTAACAATGTCAATGCCAAAAGCTTGCTTTGTGTACAAAAGCTGAAATATGATAAAACCAATAATTTTATAAATACAATTTGGAAAAAATATACTTTTCGGCTCTCCGACTATTAATATTAAGACATTTTGCACCACTAACTTCTATTTTTGTTATATTTTGTCTCTCAACTATTAATAATTGATTCTTTGCACTCTACACTATTATTTTTGGATGAAAATTGCGATTTTAGTTCAGATTTATCTTCTATTTGACTAGAGTAAAGTCGTCATTTCACTGTACTAAAATAACAATTTTCATTCAAAATAATAGCAAAGGTATTGAGTGTCAACTAAGGAAAGAATATAATGAAATTAATAGTCTAACATGTAAGGTGTCAAAATTTCAATAATTCAAAAAGTAAAAAATATTTTTAATCTTAAAATTCTTTTCCTCGGTTAACTGATGTATCGACTAAACAGAGAAGAGAAAAGGACGAGAGTGCGAATGGAACCGGGTTGGTTTGGAATCCAAGGACCCAACTCAAGCTGCTTGTCAGTTCTATAAGTCCGAGGTTTCCGGATCACCACATGCAGGTGTGGAAGAAATGCTAGACCCCCAATTTTTTGGGTCTGGAGATCAAGAAAAACCCAATCCATATTCAGCTTTTTGGGCCTTCATAACAGATCAGGCTTGGAAAACAAAATGGCCCATGTGTTCATATATGAAACTGTTCTTTTCTTTCTGAAGTCATTTACTTATAAAAATAAAATCTATCGATGTTATCAAGTTTATATAGCCTTCGATTTAAGCAATATCCATTCGCAGTTATCCAATTTTATATACTGATATATCAGTTTTACATAGCGTTTGTTAAACAAAAATTTTAATAAAATTTTATTTTTACAAACACACTTCAAAATTTTACTTTTACTTTTATCATTCATTCATCAATTCCAATACTATCTCTTTTTTAATACCAACACAAAATTTTAATAAAATTTTACAAACAAACGCACTGTTAAATTATATACACAAGAACAGTGAAGATATTTTCGAACTTCTATGGACCTTATTATACATCAAATGATTGATGTATTTTCTGAATATTTTAATGAGAAAAAGAGCATTATTTCAATGTATGGGAAAAGATTATACAGTGAAAATACTCTAAATGATTGTGGATACAACACCGTACATACTCTAGAGAGTTGGAGATTCAGATCTAACTTAACAACAGCCACCAAATTTAGATTCAATTCCAATGGCAGCCTTTCCCGAACGCTTGTAATGTATCCACGTAGGCTTGAAGATTCACACCTTGAAAAATTGACTTGCTAAATAGAGGTGCCTCCAAGCTTATAAAAATTTATTCTATATTTTTTCTAACCAATGTGAGACTGTTATAACGCTCCTAAAAAAGCACATACCTGATGACACGTTTCCGATTGGATACCCCGCGTGCATCTCCGCCGTCGTTTCAATGATCAAGACGCACAGTCTCCTTTCTAAGTCCTCAAACGAAGAATATACAGACCTAAGGAACATAGGGAACTGGAAATCCGCGGTCGAATCCTGGATTGAACGCTTGCTTTTGCTCGTCGCTCACGATATGGTATTCATCAATAAACTTCTATTTAAAGTCTCTTTCTCTCTCTCTCTCTCTCTCTGTCTCTATTTTTTTTTTTTTTGAAAAAGTCATAGTTCTATCCAATATGAGTCTCGACCCCTCAATTATTAAAATAGTCATTTAAGTCTTTTAACTTTTAAAAGTCATCAATATAAGTCCACGTCCAAATTAGGCATTATGTGAAAAAATTTCGCAAAATGAACAAAATGTCCTTCCAAAATAAAATTACTACAAATATTAAAAAATATATCAAAAAATAAAAAATGATATTTAAAATAAAACTATTAAAAACTCTATTTTAGTAATCTATTTATTTTTAATTTTTATTAATTTTTTTATTTTAAATTTTATCTTGGGGAGTCATTTTGGTCATTTTGCATGTTTTTCCATTAATGCATGATTTGGACAAGCGCGTACATTAAAGATTTATAAAAGATAAATGATGTAAATCACAGTTTTGATAATTGAGGGATTAAAGTTGATATTGCACTATAGATATGGGCGAACTATGACATTCCTCCTTGTTTTTATTTATTTATTTATTTAGTATTTATTTTTTTTTGCTGTTAATTGAAATGGGATTTTATTTTCTGTTTTTTGTATTTTTTTTTTTTGTTTCATTAC
>CM025849.1:11558860-11616360 GCA_003952965.2 Morella rubra | reverse complement strand
AAATGAACTGAGAATTTCAGCACGAAAGTATAATTTCTTGTAGTGAGGGACAAATCTTAAAGCGAAAATTTAAGTAGAAATTTTTTAGGAAAAATATATGAATATGACTTATAAAATAAAAAATTTAAGCCTAGAACCAACTTTAGATGTAATATAAAACGAAGACAAAAAGGATGCTAAAAAAAACAGACTTGTAACAGCTTTATAACTAGAATAAAATATATCCAAACAGGATAACATAGATGTTTGTGTATAAAAAAAAAATTCAAACGTTTTTTCTTTTTTTTTTTTGTACATATTAGACATGGAACATTTGCTAGGGGCCCTTACTTCAATGCTGCCAGGGTGTTAGCCGTGAGTACTGTTTTCCCAATTGGCCCTTCCTGGAACTCTGGTAAAGTTGGATCGTACTTAATAAATCGAGCAAGTTTTCTGGCTCTGCTTTGGATAAATCCATTTGGACATCAGTCCCCTCACCGAGCACACCTCGACCATCTTTTGTTCTTGCTCCCTCTTTGTTTTCATTTCTCTTTTTCCGAAATTTCACTCTCTCTTTATGCTCGTCTACTCGATGGACTTCGCAACTTGCAATTTCTATCGCACCTGCATCTGTTGAAGCCGAAAACTTCACTTCCAAATGGTTACCCTTTAGCTCAGAAGGTTTTACTGTGGTGTACGCCAAAAACAAATGTTGTGGGCCCCACGTTGATTCGTTCCCAATTAAAGCAGTTGTTCCTTCGACATGCCTCGGGAAAGTCCTTCAAGTACAACAGAAGCATTAACTTTCCCCGTCTCCGGGGTCAACGCGGTGGTCGACGAAAAACAAAAACCGCACATAAGGCAATTGTTATGGCCTCCTCCGAACACTCTTGCCAATCCACGTAGATTCTACAGCGATTCGCGTTTAAAGAATTTTCACTATGGCTGAACCAGGTTGGGAGGCCCCTTCCAGAATCCGCAATGCCATCTAAAACGTAATCCTGTTGAACAAAGTTCATAAATTTTCTGCAATATAACCTGCAAACAAACCCACACACAAACGTGTACCGAACAGACAGAGCAAGACATACCTCAAGCAAGCTGAACCAGCTGGTTGGAATCTCTTGTCCAGCATATACAGGGCCAATTAAATCCTGTTGCAGTTGAAACAAGCTTATTATAAATCTTCGGCAATACACAAAGCCACACAAATACGTATAGACGAGACAGACAGACACATACCCTACGAAGTGAAGGACTCAACACAGGATTGCTAAGCTTTTTAAGCATTTTATGGCATCTCGACAAGTCAAGCCAAATTAGCTTATCTAGCGAGTCGTCGCTTGTGTCGAATTGAAACTTCTTTGATACCTGTGGAAAACTTTCCAATGAAATGCATCCTCTAGCATGTACCTCCTCTATATTTTGTGGAAGTTCTGGGATTTCTTGAAGTTGCTTGCAATTTTCCAAATGCAGACATCTCAATCGAACAAATCTTTTGATGCTTGCAGGAAGGCTGACAATATCAATCCCCAATAAAACTAACTTACTCAAATTGGGCTTACAAGTACTATTCGTCAAGCAATTTGATTCTGAGAGGAATAAGTTCTCAGAACTTAAAAATTTTGATGCCTGAACTGCTGCCTCTTCGTAACAACCATCATTAGAAATGTTTGAATTCGTTGAAGGACTCCCTGAAATCTCATACTCTCTGTTCGGAACGATAGATGCCATGAACTGTCTGTTATCCTCGATCAGCTTTTCTCCAAACCCTATAAGTCGTGGACATATTCCTTCAATCGAAAGGGACTCTAGATGTGGCAACGGAAGAATGCTATCTGGGAGATGCATAAGGTATTTACCATCCGTAAGATCTAACCAGAGAAGCCCAGAGATGTTTCTAATAGATGAAGGCAGTTCTTTTATACCACTTCCATATAAACTGATTCTGTAAAGATTTTTCATTTCACACTTATCTCAGGAAAGTTTTGAAGGCTTGAGCAACCTCCAAGTTCAAGGTCTTCCAGAGATCTCAACTTAATGCTCTTGGAAAGCTCCAAAGTTTAGAGCAATGACAAAGGTCCAATCGAACAAGCTTATCAAGCAGCCCAACAGAATCATGAATCTCTTCTAAATTTGTACAGAATGAAAGAATCAATTCCTTTAGATTTGATTGTCTTGAAAGATTTGGGATTTTTGTTAAGAGCTCGCAAGAAGATAAATTCAAAACTGTCAAGTTCTGTAGTACAAAAAAGAAAAAAGAAAAAGGAACAAAGGAACAAAGGAAATATGTTAGCTTCAGGGAAGTTGAATCTTAGTTTACAGGAAGAAAAAGTGAAAATAGGAATTTTACCGCATGTTCCATCCTCACATCCGAGATGAGGCTTATAGATTTTCTAAAGTCAATGAGTCTCTTTGGGTGGAAATTGGAAGGCAAAGAGGATAAAGCCAGTGGAACGCCTTCAGCATGATATTGTACATCTTTCGTCTCCACAAAATCATCAGCAGGCTTGTCAGTTAGAGCTTCTTTATGATCCAATTCTTGCGCCTCGTATGTGAGATGGACTCCATGCTGGGTTAGTAAATGTTTATCTGTCGTTGTTATGATGATTCGACTTCCTGAACCAAACCAATCATGTTTTCCAGATAATGTCTCTAGTTGGTCCAACTGATCCACATCATCTAGAACTAAAAAAACCCGTTTGCAGCGAAGCCTCTCCTTGATCACATCCATTCGTTGATGAATATTCCCAAGCTTCAAATTTAGGTCTGCTAAGATCTCAGAATAAAGTGTCTCCTGCAATTGGACAATGCCACATTCTCTCTTTGAAATTTCTCTTATGTTTGCGAGAAAACAACAACCTTCAAACTTAGAAGCAATCAAGTCATATATCGCCTTGGCAATTGTTGTTTTTCCAGTTCCACCGACTCCAAAGATCCCGATCATGCGAGTGTCAGGCATTTCAACTTCTAAAAGCGAATTAATGGCTTGTACACGAGGCTGGATTCCAATAGGATCCTCGGCTACCTTTAAATATGTAGGCTTTACAATTAATTTCTCAGATACAGATTGAACAATTAGGCGGATAAGTTCGAATTTATCCCTGACATTGCTGACAATGAAAAAAAATAAAAAAACAGTTAATGAGTTAAGACTTTTCACATGAAAAAGATATTGTAACATAGGGGTAGTCTACTAGCAAGACAGGGTACTTATGTTATCCTTCGGTTATTATTATTATTATTTTACATCTAAATAAACATCGTCTCAAAGTAACTTTCAAACTGCGCTATTTATAGATTCAAAAAAAAAAAAAAAAAACTGTGCTATATATAGCCTGTCTTAAAACTCTCTTAAAAAAAGGAGAGCGATAGATGTACGTGGCCGCCAGTAAGTGTGAGAAAAAATTCCGGTGGAAACGGGAGCTTCGGTTAATATCGGAATCAAAACAGGAATAGAAAAATTCCGAAAACATTTATGAAATTCAGGTTCCAAATATTTTTTTTTTATAAGTTTGAGCCCTTATTAAAAAAATTAACATCGTATGACTAACAATTTATTTGTTGTTGACAGAAATTATCAACTGACAAAATAACATGCATTTTGAATGAATATTTATTTTAATCTTTTTATTCACATAGAAAAAAATTAATAATGTAATATCAAATGACTAATTATGGATAGAACACACTCAAAATATAAGAGTTCAATTCTAATTCATAAACTCAATTTGACCCAAAAAACAACAAATCTATGTTCAAAATGCATAATAATCACGCTTAGCTTATTATGACCCATATATAATTTGGCCAAAAACAGGCTCAATTATTAGAACTGGAATTTTGAATTTCGGATTTTAAAAATTTCGGTTCCATCCGGTTCGTGTATTTTGAAAATGAGCCGGAATTATAAAAAAAAAAGTTTCGGTTTGGTACCGGAATTGACCATTATGTTACATCTACTCCGGTAACCACCCTTCGTACCTGTCCCAAAGATCGATCCCGGGCAAATAGGAGACAGCTTTTAAGGCTTCCTTCCACCTCTGCAACTTCATGCCATCCTTAAACCTCTGTTCAAGTTCTGACAAGGCTTCTTCAACACTGCATCTCTGTTCTCGTAGCTCCGAGGGCTGTTCGTCGTAAAACACAGGTAGAACTTGCTTTTTGTCTTTGCACTCAAGGATCTGCACCAACTCGTCCAAGCACGACATGGATGATACATAGAGTTTGGAGAGTACGATGATTGAAACCTTTGACTTTTCAATGGCTTTGTAAAGGACAGGCGAAATTTCCCCGCTTAGTCTAAGCTCGTGAGCGATATAAACCTTGATTCCCTCTTTAAACAAAGCGTAGTACAGATGGTCAGTAAACTTGTTGAGATTATATTCATCTCTAGAGCTCAAGAACACGTCATAAGCGCATGGATCGGTGGAGGAAGAAGAGGAAGAGTCGCCTTGGGAGGCCATGGAAGAAACCAACAATTGGGTATGCAAGTCGTTACTATTTACCAGAGATGGCTCCAACTCTAACACCGAGCAAACCGGTGGACAATATGGACCTGTTTGTTAAAGAGGAGAATTTCAATCTCGGAGAGTATGGATTAAAAAATTAGACATGGGAGGCTAGTTTTGTTAAAAATTTTAAAAATTTTAAAAATTTTGATAAAAGAGGTGTTTGGGATGGCTTTCAAAATTTCTACGTTAATCAAAAAATTATAAAATAATCTCTTTTTACATTTAAATCTTTTTTTTTTTCCATAAATCTTAATATCTCAAAATTTTCAATCCTTCTAATTTTTACTACCGAACACTATTAAAATTGTAAATATTTGTGTAGATTTAAGTTTTATAAATTTTTATCTAAAAATTAGTAAAAAAAATTTAAAAAATTTAATTTTTGTTACAATTTATAAAAAATTATAAAGAGAAATAATTTAATGTAATTATTTAATAAAAAAATATTTAAATTACGTGATAAAGTGTAAAGAGAAATTATTTTTTATAATTTTTTAAAAAAAATATATTGAATTTTATGTAAAAAATTATTAAAAATTATGTAAAAAGTATGGATGATTATGTATAAATTTTTAAATATTTTTTTATAAATTTTATTAAAACTATTTTATATTTTAAAATATTTTTATAAACTAACATGCTCCTGATCAAGAAACACAGCCATTCTAACCGGCAGGTCAGATTTACCATTCCATGGCATTATGGAACTGCTGAACTGAGGAGTTAATGATTTGTTTGGATCCTTTCTTAAAACTAGTTTCTTTGTTGCATCACAAAAGGTGAAAGATAATTAATACACCTGCTTTTGAACGTTCTTGTAAAAATTGTTTCCCAAAGAAGTTTCGCTGAAAACTATCAGCTCAAATAAATCTGAAAGTTTTATACTGTTAATATTCTTTTGTTTTTTAGTTTTGGTTGGGAAAAAGTAAAGATTTCTTTTAGATAAATGTTAGCGTACTTTCATCTCTTAAATGACTAAATTAAAATCTTTCTTATTTGTTTGAGCTTCCTTATTACATTGCAATAAAATAGAGATCTAGGCACTTTTTCAAAATGTCGTAAAAATTTCAGACAATGATTTTTAAATTTCTATATTTCATAATTGTGTATCTGTCTTCCCGGAAGTCAATGTGAATGATTGAATGAGTTTAATTTGGTCATTTAAACAAGTATACTCGGAGCTTTATTGATAGCATATTCCAATTTCCAGTGAAGGCTCCAACCCAACGCATGTGGTGGGAGAAAGGAGAAAGGAGAAAGGACACAAAACGACGAAACCCAACGCACACGGGACCCATCGCAAGTGGGAGAGAGAAAGTTTTTCTCTTTTGGACCTGGATCGTTTTGACCCTTGGAGGGATAGTGTGTTATTCTTTTCATTTTCGGGAAAAATCTCGTGGAATTGGTAGTATTTTATTTGTGAGGGTTGAAAGATTGCGATGATTTAAAGGTCAGGATTTGAAATGCAGTTGAATATGTGAAGTTCACTCCAGTATGAACGATAAAATTTAAGAAGAGTGAGAGAAAGAGAATGATAATGGTGAAATTCGTTTTCATGAAATTCTGATGAAGTTGTGAATATTTAAATGATGTTAAAGTTATATTGGTGTGCGTGCAGAAATTGTTAAAAGAGATTGGTGTGTGTAAAAAAGTAATAAAGTGTTGTATTAAAATACGTGTATGTTGTGATATTTAGATTGTAAAAATAAAAGTAAGATGCAAATCCTACAAAAAAAGCTAAACACGAACATACCCAATGATTAAAAAATTTATCGTTTCAAATAAAAAAAATTGTCACATTCAGTTCATTCGGTTGAGTTGATGAAAATTTTTTACATAATCAATAAATTTGTATTTTAAAATAAGAAAAAGTCACATTTAGGGGGTATTTGTTTGCTAAAATTTTGGAGAATATTTTGAAATTTTGAGAATCTTTATTTTATTAAGATTTATTAGGGTTTGTGAAAAGTGAAGTGTGTATGTGTAAAAGTTAAAAATTTTAAGTGTGTTTGTTTTGTTAGAAATTTTTATACCCCAAAATATTAGAGAAACAAACGGTACCTTAATTCACTTGATAAATATCTTTCACATGCTCAACAAATTGGAACTTTTGAGAGGTAATTTGTAATTAATTAAAATTTGTGAAATTATTTAAAAATAATAATAATTTAAAGGAATAAATTGTAGTGGCTCCTTTATCAAAAATAATAGGATGCTTCGTCTTTTCTAATCCCACTTTAAATGCTACGTTCCTTCGCGTACTAGGGAGGATCTCGATCAGCAAATAGCACATCTCGATTCTAATAAAAAGAATAACACGCTAATCTTAAAATGGTCAAATGGACATACTACCCACCATTTCATATAAAACACTTAATTAATGTATTAGATGGGAAAAAAGCAAATTAGTTTTAGGTGGGCAAAGGCCATTAGAGAAGATAAGATAAGATAAGATTATACATTAAAATAATAGATCTGGCAACCGTGTTACTTTGACCTTATCAATAGGATTAGTATTAGGTGGGAAAAGACTCTAAATAAAATAAGATGTTATATATAAAACTTGTCACTTCCGCAACTGCATACGTTATTATCATCCGAATTAAATGATCTTCTGTTTCTTTTTTTTCTTCCCGCGCATAATTGTCCGCTTTAGTAACAAAACAAAAAGATTGATAAGAAGTATACAAATAAATGTCAGAGAAAAACCGCTATATTTGGTTTAATTTTGAAAATATTTTTATGTAATAATTAAGAAAAATATTTGAGATTTATTTTTTAGGTATTGGTAAAAATGACGAGGTCCACATAAATAATATTTGGAAAAAGAAAATTTTTAAAATTTATTCTTTTAAAGAATGTGAGAGTAAAAAAATATGTTTGGATGAAGATTTTTGTGGGAGGAGTTTTTGTAAAAGTTTTTTTAGTTTTTCTGTTCTTTTTTACAGAAATTAAAATTAATGATTAGATAGAAAATTGATATGTTTTTTTTTGTGTGAAAAAATCATATTTGGATTGAAAAACATTTTTAAAATAAGATAACATTTTTAAAATAGAAAAAATGCTTTAATAACAAAATAAAAAGATTGGAAAATAAGTATACAAATAAATCCAAGAAAAAAAACCGTAAAGGAAAACATCAATTTTAGCCTTTAAATTTATATGAAAATATCAAAAAAAAGTTTAAACTATCTAAATTGTCATATTTGATTTTAAAATTATCAAAATATATTAATATTCGCTTTGTCAAAAAATTTAACAGTTGAAATATATAAAAATAAACTATTTAGTACAATATTAATAATTAAATCTTATAACATACTAATATTGATAAATTTTGATAATTAATCTTACTATTTAGATAATTTAAGAGTTTAATGGTCAAAAAAAAATTTAGAATAGTCTCAAAATCGTAGAACCGTTGCTAAACTTGTCCGAACGTCCGAACACGTGGAGAGGAGAATCGTTGGGCATACGAATCCAAAAGATTGACTGTTCAATCTTTTGGACATATGACATGGACTGCCAATCCCGTGGACAGCTGTCCCTGGGGGCCCCCTCGTAGCTGCAGTGGCCGATTCCACCCCTTGCGACTGCCGACCACATTAAGCTCTGAGACAACCATAAGTTGCTCGGGATTCAGGGGTAAAAGTTGCCCGTTAAAAATTGAAGCACAGTTTCAGGGCTTTTACATGCTTCGTTGCAGATTCACGCGAGCGAAGCTGTCCCTCACAAGTCCCCTCGTAACAATGGCCGATTCCACTGGAATTTTGCACGTCTGAGGCAAGGACATAAGCCTTCACACCTCGGGATTCCTTTGGTAAAAGTTGTCCTTAAAAATTGAAGCACAGTTTCAGGGTTTTCACATGCTTCGTTGCAGATTCACGTGGTTGGGGTCCCTGTTGACCCGCGAGGAAGCTGTCCCTCACAAGTCCCCTCGTAACAATGGCTGATTCCAATGGAATTTTGCACGTCTGAGGCAAGGACATAAGCTCTTCACCTCGGGATTCCTTTGGTAAAAGTTGTCCTTAAAAATTGAAGCACAGTTTCAGGGATGGAGATCGCCTGCGATTCGTGTGACCGAATTGTAGTGCAATTGTGAGAAAGAGTGGTGGGTCCCAATCGGATCCCACGCCTGCCCGAACAGCATCCTTATGTCTGGACAGGTGTGGGTCTCGATCGGGACCCACCACTCACTCTCACTCTCTCTCCCGAATTGCATTGCAATTCGGTCATCCGAATTGCAGGCGATCCCGATCCCAGTTTCAGGGTTTTCACACGCTTCGTTACAGATTCACGTGGAAATGCTCTTACCCTTTAATTTTAAATATAATAGGATGCTTCACGTTTTCTGATCCAAGTAAGTGCTAAGTTGTCTTCAAAAAATGGATCGGGATCGCCTGCAATTCGGATGACCGAATTATAGTGCAATTCTGAGAGAGAGTGAGAGTGAGTGGTGGGTCCCGATCGGAACCCACACCTACTCAGGTATAGGGGTGCTGTTCGGGCAGGCGTGGTCCCGATCAGGACCCACCACTCTCTCTCACAATTGCACTGCAATTCGGTCAGGCGATCCCCATCCTCGAAAAACTCTGTTTTGCCTTGGAGTGCTACTATCAGGGATGATCTCGATCCGCAAATTGCACATGCAAATAAAATCCATGTGGCCGACACAATAAGTATAACTGCACCTTGTCGTCTTTGATACCACATCTCGATTATAATATCAGACCTCCATTCAACGGTGGGATAAACAGACAAGGGGATAGTGGGGTAGGCCGAGGACTGATTAATCTCCATCATCGCTGTCATCTGCTTGCCTTATATCTCGTGTCCTCTCTGCACTTGATGATACCACGGACACCACAATTACTAATTTACTAGCTCTTGTCGCTTTTGATATCTTCAGTTCGCCGATCACGAGTAAAAAAAAAGAACATAGGCTTATTTATCAAAAAAAAATAAAAAAGAATATAGGGACGTTGGACCAAGGAGTAGTTTTGTGGAGCCTCAAGCCAAGGACTTAGGCGCTTGATATCGCTTGGGACAAAGATAAACATCAAGACTTTTGGGGTCATATAAATAATAAAATAGAACTTTTTCGACCCAGAAAATGAACATTTATTTCTTTCCGGAGAGAGATTTATACGAATTACTTGCCTACTATTTAAACGGGTGCTAGGTCGACAGTACTGCTCTATTAACTTACAGAGCAGACAATTCAGTGGCTCACTCTGTAGCAGCCTGACTCCTACCCGTTCCTTTTCTGGAGACATTTCTACCTCATTTTTTCTTTAGCATGGGTGCCAGACTTTCACGATTTCCTTGCTTTTGTTTTGTTTTGCTCTCCTCGTTGCTTTTCTTGTATCGCGTTTTGCTCTTCAATATATAAATGCTCATTTCAAAAAAAAAAAAAACTTATAGTGTGATAGAAGTTCTTAACTAATAAGTTTCGCTGAAAACCATCAGCTCAAAGAAATCAAAAAGTTTATACTGTCAATATTCTTTTGTTTTTTAGTTTTGGTTGGGGAAAAGTAAAGATTTCCTTTTGCATAAATGTTGGCGTAGTTTCATCTCTTAAATGACTAAATTCATGTTTGGGAACAAAATTTAAAATTTTAGGAAGAGATAAAAAGGTGAAGAGAATAAAAAATTTGATAAAAAAATGAAAAAATGAGCAAAAAAATTCATAAATAAATAAAGAAAAATAAATTTTTGTAATGATGATAAAATTTTAAATATTAAAATATTTCTTATTTATTTGAGCTTCTTTATTATATTACAATAAAATAGTGATCTATGCAGTTTTTTAAAATGGCATAAAAATTTCAGATAAAAATTTTTAAATCTCTATATTTCATAATTGTATATCTATCTTTCGAATTGGAAGTCAGTGTGAATGACTGAATGAGTTTGTTTCGGTCATTTGACAAGTATACGGAGCTTTATTGATAGCATATACCAATATCCTCTTCTTTTCCTTTTATAAGCCCGAATATCCTCTTTTAATTTCGCTGCAGCCCAACCCACAATGATGGGAGAAAGAAGAAAGAACACGAAAGCCAACGCACATGGAAACCAGAGAAGGAAGAAAGGACACGAAACAACGAAACCCATCGCACATGGGACCCAACGCACGTGGGAGAGAGAAAGTTTTTGGCCTTTGGTACTGGATCGTTTTGACGCTTGGAGGGGTAGTGTGTTATACTTTTCATTTTCAGGAAAAATCTATCGGAGCTTCGATATACAAAAATTTTTAGTATTTTTTTAAATTCTCAGAATATAAAATATTTTACAATCAAACATCATTCTTAATATTATATAAAAAATAATTAAAATATATATATTAATAAAGTTAATATCACTTAAAAATTTTCAAAACATAAATTTTTTTTAAAAAACTCTCTAACCGAACACCCTCATGAAATTGAGAGTATTTTAGTTGTGGGTTGAAAGACTGATGATTCATCTGTGAGATTTGAAATGCAGTTGAATATGTGAGATTCACTACAGTATGACTGACAAAATTTAAAAGTGTGTGAGGAGACAAGGGTAGTGACAAATAAATTTGTTTTTTAAATAAGAAAAATATCACATTCAATTTATTTCATGAAAATTTTTCACATAACGCTCAACAAATTGGAACTTTGAGAGGTGATTTGTAACTAATTAAAATTAAGACGAATATTTTAGAATCAAGTCGTGGTAGTTTAAATGAATAAATTGTAGTTTCTCCTTTTTGTCCTCTCTACTCGTTTGCGGTGGTTTTCTGATTCCGTCATTATTGTTGTTTTTGAGTTTTATTGTTCCGTGTTTCGTTGGTCTGTGTTGTTTCTTTTTTTGTCGTTCTGCGTCGTTGCCCAGCTCTTATGTGGACTTTTCTGATCCTTTACGTATCTTTTTCTAATCCTGTTGGGTCTGTTGTGTCTGTGTTGTTTCTTTTTTGTTGTCTGTGTCGTTGCCCAGCTCTTATGTGGACTTTTCTGATCCTTTACGTATCTTTTTCTAACCCTGTTCGGTCTGTTGTGTCTGAGATGTTGTTCGATTTTTTTAAATTTTAAAAATATATAGAATTGAATATATTTTTTAATATCATCTAAAAATAAATATAACACGGGTATTAATAAAATTAATATTATTTAAAAATTTTAAAATATAAAAAATTCTCGTTCACTATTCAAACGGTGGGGATAGACAGACAAGGGGACAGTGGTGGTTGGCCGAGGACTGATTAATCTCCATCATCGCTGTCATCTGCTTTGTCTTTTATCTCGTGTCCTCTCTGCACTTTGATGATACCGCGGGATACCACAATTACTAGCTCTTGTCGCCTTTGATATGGCGGGATGTTCACGTTCGCCAATCACGAATATAAAAAAGAATATAGGGACGTGGACCAAGGAGTACTTTAGTTTTGTGGAGGCTCTAGCCAAGTCTTTAGGAGTTGGCGCTAATTAATATCGCTTGGGACAAAGATAAACATCATTACTTTTTGGGTCATAAAAATAATAAAATAGAACTTTTTCGACCCAGAAAATGAACATTTATTTCTTTCCGTAGAGAGATTTATACGAATTACTTCCCTACTCTTTAAACGGGCGCTAGTTCGATAGTAGCGCTCTATTAACGTATTGTGTGATCTAAATTCTTAACTAATTTAAGGGCGCCTTTTATGATTCGCGTGTAACATACACCTGTCTGGAGGGAGACAAATATAAATAGGCCACGCCCAGTCCTTCCAACCACGCAACAAACACTTCTTCCTTCTACCCTTTTATGTACTTCAAGAGCTCTCTTTAGCATTCATTCTCCCACCATCACGAAATGAAAGAAAGTATTTTTCTTTCCAGCGTTGCTGAAGGAATCATTGGAAGTCTGGGCTCCCCACCTGTCAAAGAGATCGTACAGCTCTGGGGTGCCGAAGGTGAGGCTGAAAAGCTCAAGGACACGGTCTCAACCATCAAGACCGTGCTTCTATGTGCGGAGGAGCAGCAGGATGGGAACCCTGAAGTCAGAGTTTGGCTGGAAAAGCTACAAAAGCCTATGTACGATGCTGACGATTTGCTGGATATTGTTGTCTCCACTTCTGAAGTTCGGCCGAAAGAAATGACGACCGAATATGAGAGCTGGGTGCAAAGGCTCGTACGGAAATTGAATGTCTTCTCCGAACAAAACCTGGTACCTCGATCTCCCATTCATATTGGCAATTATATTAAGTGCATTAGAGAGAGGTTAGATGCCATTGCAGCAGATAGGAAATTTCACTTAGAGGGACACCGTGTAAAAAGATAGGAATCGAGAATAAGAAGAGGGGTGATACTTATCCTTTTGTGCTTAAGGAAGATGTTATTGGTAGAGAGGAGGATAAGGAAGGCAGTTATAGCACGTCTGTTGGACTCTAAGGCTGGGGAGAACATCTCAATCCTTCCGATTGTTGGCATCGGAGGATTAGGAAAGACTGCGCTAGCTCAACTCGTATTCAATGATCAGAAAGTGCAGCAACATTTTGATCTAAAAGTGTGGGTGTGTGTCTCTGATATCTTTGACGTTAAAATACTCGTCGAAAATATCTTAAAATTCGCGACTAGGAATAAGCAACAAGATGTTGGCATGGATGCATTGACAGAGTCTCTTAGAAACGTAATTTATAAAAAGAAATACCTACTTGTGTTGGATGATGTGTGGAACGAGGATAGAGACAAATGGTCTAGGTTCAAATCATTGTTAATGGGTGGTGAAAGAGGTAGTCGAGTATTGCTAACTACACGCAATGAAATGGTTGCAAAGATCTCCAAAACTATGGAACCATATCTCTTAAAGGGGTTAGGCGAACAAGAGTCATGGTCCTTATTTAAGAAGATGGCATTTGAGGAAGGAAAAGAGCCAGAGACTACTAGCATTGTGAAATTGGGAAGGAGATTGTAGGCAAGTGTGTCGGTGTCCCTCTCGCTATAAGAACTATAGGAGGACTGTTGTACTTTAAGAATCCAGAGACAGAGTGGTTGCCTTTCATGACCATTGAGCTTTCAAAAATATCTCAAAATGAAAATGGCATCATACCAACCCTTAAATTGAGTTATGATAAGCTTCCCATCACATTTGAAGCAATGTTTTGCTTATTGTAGTTTATTTCCAAAAGACTACGTATTCTATAAGTCAACATTGATTCAACATTGGATGGCACAAGGGTTTATCTCAGTATCACATCAACATCAAGAGCTCGAAGATATTGGCCATGACTACTTTATGGATTTGCTTTGGAGATCCTTCTTCCAAGAAGCTAAAGTAGATGAGTTTGGTGATATAATTTGTTGCAAAATGCATGGTCTCATGCGTGATCTTGCTATATCGGTGGCAGGATCCTTGATCACCTCCTTAGACTCTATTGATGAGAGAACTCGTCATGTATCAATAGACTCTTTCCCATGGTTACAACTTCGTTGTCTATGTCTACAAGGATCCGAACACTTCTTTTGCTAGATAAAGTACTGAGTGTGACTGAGTCAACTTGCGATGCAATTTTTTCAAGTTGTCAATTCTTGCGCGCATTGGATCTAAAAGATTCAGAGCTTGACTTCGAGCTAATCAGTTCTATCGGTGAGCTGAAGCATCTAAGATATCTAGATCTTTCTGAAGTTGCAAATTGCGCAAACTGCCTTCTTCTATTACTAGTTTGCAAAATTTGCAAACACTGAGACTCTCCTCCTGTAAATGTCTAGAAGAATTGCCAAGAGATATAAAAAAACTTGTCAATCTCAGGCATCTTGAGATTGATGAATGTGATGCATTGAAATACATGCCACGTGGATTGGGGGAATTGACTAATCTCGTGACATTATCAAAATTTGAGTTCCCTTCCCGTTTCGGTCTCCAGGATTGTGGCGATCTAAGTGAATTGAATAGATTGAATAGCTTGAGAGGAGAGCTAGTAATCTCAATTGGGAGACATGGGAATGATGTTGCGTCACAATGCAAGGCTGCAAACTTGAAAGAGAAACAGAATCTTCGTGCTTTGCAATTGCATTGGATTTACAACTCTGATGGTTTCGACTCCTAGTGAAGATGTTTTGGTCAAGGAATTAGAAGGCTTCCAACCCCACCCAAATCTTAAATCTCTTCATATCCAAAACTACTCGGGCGGGATATTTCCACGTTGGCTATTGTCACTAACGAATCTTGCTCGATTGAGTCTGAAAGACTGCGAGAAACTTCAACGCCTTCCACCATTGAGTCAACTGCCTTCTCTTAAATATGTTTCTCTAGACAAGTTAAGCGCTCTAGAGTACATATCAGATAGCAGTGGTAGCAATGAGTTCTCTTCTTCTTTTTCATCGGGGTCAGCACCATTCTTCCCATCCCTTGATGAACTTATCTCTCTGATTGCCAAAAACTCAAGGGATGGTGGGGAGGGAGGGAATCTTCTGTTGAAATGAATACGGAACATTGGTGATGGACCCTCATTTACTCCTTTCATTTCCTCGCCTTTCAACATTAAGAATCCGTAATTGCCCTATGTTGACTTTCATGCCAATGTTTCCAAGTGTTGAAGGATATTTGGGACTGGAGAATGTCAGCTTTAAGCCGTTGCGACAGACAATGATGATGAAGACGTCGCCGTCCACAGCAATAGCCTCATCTGGTACACGTGTCGCCTCACCCACTCCTCTCTCAAAGGTGAAGCATCTAAAATTACACGGAATTGGGGATCTTGAAACTCTACCAGAGGAGGGGCTGCAGAACCTCACTTCTCTCGAGACTTTGGTTATAATTGGCTGCAATAGACTAAACTCTCTCTCTCAAGGTATACAACATCTCAGTGCACTTCAATACCTAGTCTTAAGGATTGTGATGCGCTTGATGTAAGCAATGACGAGGATGGGATGCAATGGCAAGGCTTGAAGAGCCTCCACACTCTTCAGTTTTCAAAACTTCCGAAATTGGTGTCTCTCCCGTCGGGGCTCCAACATGTTACCACTCTACAAAATCTCTCCATTTTGTGTTGCGAGAACTTCATGGCCGTACCAGAGTGGATCGACAACCGCATATCACTTGTACACTGTTGAAAATTTGGGCATGCTGGAGTTTTACATCACTACCTGAAGGGATGCGTGGGCTAACATCTTTGCAACAGCTTGAGATTAATGGCTGTGCCCCCATCTTATTCAACAGATGCGAGCGAGAGACAGGTGTTGATTGGCCCAAGATTTCTCACATCACACAGTTATACGTCCATTACAGGTATTTAGCTTGCCATTTCATTTTAATCATTCCTAGAACTTTAAAATGCACACTTTCACTAGTGGTCGTTAAACTGTTAAAGTAGAAGAGGAAACACAGTTTAACGACCACTACTGGAAGCGTGCATTTTAAAGTTCTACTCTTTATTCGATAATCTTAAGTCAGCAGCTGAGTGGTGATGATCTCTTTTCTTATTAAACAGAGACGAATGAGGAGGAACTTCGAAGAAGGCGGTGAAGGAGAGGGCCAAATTAACCGCGTTGTTCTCGAGGAAAAAGTCTAGGACCTGAGAAGCGACTCAGTATTAATCTTTAGAAGCAAGCGGATGCAAGTACAACAACCCTAAAAAAAAAAAAAAAACTCTGGTTTCTTTTCTTTGTTTCTTTGATGGTATTGCTCATTGTACTTGTGGGAATTTATCGGTGTTTTTGGTATTTGATTTCTGTGTAGCCTCTATCCCGGTGTTTTGGTTTCGGAGCGTACGGTTGATTTGCACAAGGTTCCGAAATCCACAGACAATGGAAAGGTATTCCTCTCTTCTTTGTCAGTTTTGGTCTTGTCGTCGAAAGAGATTGAAATTCCATTTTTCTGAACTTCTAAGTCAATTAGTTGTCTGGGAGCTCTGGTGAGTGACAGACTTAGTTTTGAGTTTCTTTTTGGCTCAAAATATTGGGTTCGTATAACATGGTAACGTCTGTTGATAATTCTTTCTTTTTGAGATAGGAAGGAGAGTGGCAGACCTGGAGGAAAGTTGCAAGGATTGTTGCCTCACTTGTACAACTTCGTCTTTGTTAACTGGCAATTCGACAAATTCCTGATTTTCCTGTAACGTGAGGTTAATGCTCTGTTGGTTTTATGTCCTAGTTTTATTCATAAATATTAGGATTCATGTTTCTCTCTACTCATCAGAATAATCTAGTCTAACAACTTCTTTGCTGGATGAGTTTGATTTTGTATACAAACTTAATTGACTTGATCGTTGTTAGTTAATCCTATTTTATGCATAAAACTATGAGATTTTCTGTTTACACTTCTCCCACAGGATTGTCTATTTTCTGTTTGTCAGTTATTCTTACAAGAGGTTGTTTCCTCATTTTTGGATAGATAAAGAGATGGGCATGAAAGAAAATTACATTGAATTCTGACTTGAAATTAGTGCTTTTTAACAGAAACATATACCCTGGTTTCTCATTTGGGGAAAAATGCCCGTGGAAATTGGTCAAGATTGGCATAGGACTTGCAGAAATTGTATGACTCAAACTAGTTTGACAAGGACTCGACACTCCCTTGTTTCTAAAGTTTCATAGGTATGTTTTTCCATGTATATAGAATCAAATACCAATCCAGCTTTCTTTAAATTGTTGCTTTTCATTTTAGGCATTGTTAATTAGTTTTGCAGTCTTTGATTCTTTTGCCAAAAACCACAAGGGGTTTGAGTAACAAAATAGACAATGGTGTCAGAAAATGTTTGTCAAATCAAGCAGGTGCTACCATCATGGGCAATTACGAGCAATTGTGCAAGTATATCATTTCTTATCTAATTACATCTCACCAAGCACAATAGCTTCATTTCCTTTGAATTTCGAAAATCTAGTGTAAATTGCTACACGAAATGAAGTAATTTTCTTTTTTTTTTGTTTCATTTTAGTTCTATATAGCTTTTTCTTTTACAGGCTAGGGGTATTACCTAATTTCAAGGATTGCTTGATATTGGGTGCCTAATTCCTGGGGTTTACTCTGCTTCTTAAGCATGGATTTTGATGCAAAAGTAACTTCTTGTTTATTTATCTCTTTATAATTGTTTTGTAAAACCCAATTGCCAAGTGTTCTTGTCCTTAATACATTAGAAATTGTAAAGTTTTAACTGTTAAGAATGATAACACGCGAGTTAATTATTTTCAACAATATTTGAGGTTCTTATTCCCGTAGCTCTATGTGAAGTGTGAAGTCCAAGTATGGAGGAGAATAGGTTGGTGAGAAGGCCTTCAATTCATTTAAGACTTGGGGGTTCATATATACAGAGAATAAGTGATCATCAGTATCAAGATGCATTATAGATTGACTAGCTGTTTTGCAGGGATATATTGATTGCTTCACGAATTGAGATGGCTTTTATGTCTAAAAACTTTCAAGTTGGCATTTGGTAAGTGCTTTGACTACAAGACCATAAGAGTGATCTTACTTTCTTAAGGACTGTTAGAATACTACCAAGTTATAATCTGGCATGAACAATTATGGATATGAAATCTGCCATGCATCGTAAGATTTATAATATTGTTTCCAGATTACTCAAATAATTGTTTTACATAGTGATTCCTGTTCCACTCAAACTTTATTACTTTCTCTTGAAAGCTGGAAATAGTAAAATTGTTTTGGATATTGCTTTAAATTCGAAATCACGTCATGCTGTAAATTGAAAACATGTCAAGTTGGAGCTGAGGCAGTTAAACCGTTCCTCTGACAACAGGTAACTCGCTTTCTCAGGTAACATGACAAGAGCCAGCTAGCACTGCTGGTATAACTATGAACCAACCGCCTCTACAATGCAAAAATCATTTTAATCTATGCTGCGGGGCCAAATTAAGGTCAGTGGATATTTGTTAAATAAGTACCTTTGGTTCTTTCCAAATTGCTACTTCTATAAAATATGTAACTTCACTCTTGACTTCCTCATATGTCGGAAGTTTCAGGAGACATCCTGGAGGCTGGAGCATGTATATTTGACGTTGATAGCTAGAAAAGAGGATGCAATCAAGTGCTTGGACTTGCTGTATTAATGCTCTCCAAAGGATCATTACTTGCCATCAATGATCTTGTAGTATGCTGTTGTATAGAAGACAGAGAACTCCCTGCAAAAAGAGGAGAGGAATTCTTCTAGGTTGCTTTGGGGATTCATGTATACGCTAGCAACAAAGAGAGTGACCGAAATGCCAATCGATATCTGGCATGCATTCAGTTTCTTCTAGCCGGAGTCATAGGTGTTGTCTGCTGGTGTTTTTGTCTGTTTCAAGCTATTCAAAGACCTGAACCTGCTTTGTGAAGCATTTTGTCATTTTCTTTTTCCTACGTTCAAAACATTTTCACTTTGAATTGTTTGTTTTGCAATTTGGCTGAATCCATTCATCAGGTGTGCTATCGCTTGATATAGTCATATGTTGAATGGAAAGCTGCCTAGACTTGATATTCGTTTAAATGCTGTATTATTCAAATTAAGCAAAGAGCATATCTTCTATCAAAAGATGTCTTCATGTCTGCAAGCTTTGCTGATCCTCCGACTTGATAGTTCTTTAGTTTACTTCATGTACAATATGAAATCTGAATCTCAACAGCTAATGAGTGCAATGCCATTTGCATTCACCATCATGAGTACTCTCTCTGTTCAGAAAGCACAAGATTCTGCCTCTTGGTTGGCACTATCAAAAGGATATATAATAGCATCTAAGTTTGCCAATTACTTCGAATTAAGGGCATTTTGTTCATGATACTGTCAAATGGAGGATAGCCCAACGTCATTGCTAACCATGTTTAAGAGCAAAAAGAGAGACAGCCTGAGTTAGGCTTTTGTTTTTTGTTTTATTTTTTCAAAGAAAGTGACTGTTTTGGTTTATGCCTTGTCCATAACTGCCTCTTTCGGCAATCCAGTGTGTCGAGAGGAAGGCGTGCCTTTTTTTTTTCTTCTTCTACGCAATATTGGATTCATTGATAGATTCACTCAAGGGGGAAACCTTGCTAGAGAGACATTGTTCAAGGATACATGATGTAGGTGTATTACCTTCTATCATCTCATGGGCTGCCCCTTGGACTACATCATGTGCTACAACATTGGCTCTTCGGTTTACATAATGGAAACTCCAGTTAGGATGCCTCTACCCAACTTGACTGATAACCGAAATCACCGGTATGATGTTCCAATCCATGTTGGTCCCGGGGTGGCAAATAGCTAGTGTCACTGCTTCATAATTATCTCCTTCAAAAGAGGATGTCTTCCTTCTATAGGTAGTGTGCCTCCTGTGTAGCGAAAAAGTTGAAGCGCCTTACATTACACAGTTCTGCATGTATGTAAATGGATTATGGCGGAGTAGTGGTGTTTTTCTATTTTCCTCGCTCTTTCTTTTCCGCTCGGTGGTTGAGATAGAAAATAACCTGTTTATCTCCTCATGGAGCAAGGGGTATTGGTTTTTAGCCTGTCCGGAAACTACACTGGTATATTTGTTTGCTGTTACTTCAAGAATTGGAGGTTTGTGGGGTTAGTTGTGTAGTAGTTCATTGTACTTGTTACGTAGGAAGGTCGGAAACCAATGACCACCAAGATGGTTAACGTTGGTGTTCCTGGTGGAGAACCAACGGAGTAGCAAGTTTGTTTTCTTTTTTTTTTTTTTTCTTGGCAAATGATAGTGTTGGTTGAAACTTGCGTGGAAGCTACCACTTTCTGTTTACTTGCTGTTGGAGGGATTGGAGATTTGTGGATTGAAAATTTCTTAAAATTCGCGACTAGGAATAAGCAACAAGATGTTGGCATGGATGCATTGACAGAGTCTCTTAGAAACGTAATTTATAAAAAGAAATACCTACTTGTGTTGGATGATGTGTGGAACGAGGATAGAGACAAATGGTCTAGGTTCAAATCATTGTTAATGGGTGGTGCAAGAGGTAGTCGAGTATTGCTAACTACACGCAATGAAATGGTTGCAAAGATCTCCAAAACTATGGAACCATATCTCTTAGAGGGGTTAGGCGAACAAGAGTCATGGTCCTTATTTAAGAAGATGGCATTTGAGGAAGGAAAAGAGCCAGAGAATACTAGCATTGTGAAATTGGGAGGGAGATTGTAGGCAAGTGTGTCGGTGTCCCTCTCGCTATAAGGACTATAGGAGGATTGTTGTACTTTAAGAATCCAGAGACAGAGTGGTTGCCTTTCATGACCATTGAGCTTTCAAAAATATCTCAAAATGAAAATGGCATCATACCAACCCTTAAACTGAGTTATGATAAGCTTCCATCACATTTGAAGCAATGTTTTGCTTATTGTAGTTTATTTCCAAAAGACTACGTATTCTATAAATCAACATTGATTCACCATTGGATGGCACAAGGGTTTATCTCAGTATCAAATCAACATCAAGAGCTCGAAGATATTGGCCATGACTACTTTATGGATTTGCTTTGGAGATCCTTCTTCCAAGAAGCTAAAGTAGATGAGTTTGGTGATATAATTTGTTGCAAAATGCATGGTCTCATGCATGATCTTGCTATATCGGTGGCAGGATCCTTGATCACCTCCTAGACTCTATTGATGAGAGAACTCTCATGTATCAGGATCCTTCATCACCTCAACCTCGTAGACTCTATTCAATGTCTGAGAGAAATTCTCGTCACTTCAAATAGCTCATGTATCAATCCCAGTGGTTACAACTTCGTTGTCTAAGTCTAAAGGATCCGAACACTTCTTTTTCTAGATAAAGGACTGATTTCACTGAGTCAACTTGCGATGCAATTTTTTCAAGTTGTCAATTCTTGCGCGCATTGGATCTAAAAGATTCAGAGCTTGACTTCGAGCTAATCAGTTCTATCGGTGAGCTGAAGCATCTAAGATATCTAGATCTTTCTAGAAGTTTCAAATTGCGCAAACTGCCTTCTTCTATTACTAGTTTGCAAAATTTGCAAACACTGAGACTCTCCTCCTGTAAATGTCTAGAAGAATTGCCAAGAGATATAAAACAACTTGTCAATCTCAGGCATCTTGAGATTGATGAATGTGATGCATTGAAATACATGCCACGTGGATTGGGGGAATTGACTAATCTCCAGACATTATCACAATTTGGTTCCCTTCCGTTCGGTCTCTGAGGATTGTGGTCGATCTAAGTGAATTGAATAGATTGAATAGCTTGAGAGGAGAGCTAGTAATCTCAATTGGGAGACATGGGAATGATGTTGCGTCACAATGCAAGGCTGCAAACTTGAAAGAGAAACAGAATCTTCGTGCTTTGTATTTGATTTGGATTTACAAATATGATGGTTCGAACTCCAATGAAGATGTTTTGGTCGAGGAATTAGAAGGCTTCGAACCCCACCCAAATCTTAAATCTCTTCATATCCAAGACTACATAGGCGCCGGGAAATTTCCACTTTGGCTATCGTCACTAACGAATCTTGTTCGATTGAAGCTGGAAAACTGCAACAAACTCCAATGCCTTCCACCATTGAGTCAACTGCCTTCTCTTAAATTGTTTCTCTAGACAAGTTTGCGCTCTAGAGTACATATCAGATAGCAGTGGTAATGAGATCTTTCTTGTTCTTCATGGGGTCAGCATCATTCTTCCCATCCCTTGGATGAACTTATTCTCTCTAATTGCAGAAAACTCAAGGGATGGTGGGGGAGGAGAGAATCTTCTGTTGAAATGTGGAAATGATGGACCCTCATTACTCCTTTCATTTCCTCGCCTTTCAACATTAAGCATCCTTGATTGCCCTATGTTGACTTCCATGCCAACGTTTCCAAGTGTTGAAGGATATTTGGACTGCAGAATGTCAGCTTAAGCCGTTGCAACAGACAATGATGATGAAAGGTCGAGTCCACAGCAATAGCCTCATCTGGTACACGTGTCGCCTCACCCACTCCTCTCTCAAAGGTGAAGCATCTAAAATTACACGGAATTGGGGATCTTGAAACTCTACCAGAGGAGTGGCTGCAGAACCTCACTTCTCTCGAGACTTTGCTTATAAGTGGCTGCAATAGACTAAACTCTCTCTCCCAAGGTATACAACATCTCAGTGCACTTCAATCCCTAAGTCTTAAGGATTGTGATGCGCTTGATGTAAGCAATGACGAGGATGGGATGCAATGGCAAGGCTTGAAGAGCCTCCACACTCTTCAGTTTTCAAAACTTCCGAAATTGGTGTCTCTCCCGTCGGGGCTCCAACATGTTACCACTCTACAAAAGCTCTCCATTTTGTATTGCGAGAGCTTCATTGCCATACCAGAGTGGATCGACAACTGCACGTCACTTGTACAGTTGAAATTTTGGGAATGCCGCAGTTTTACATCACTACCTGTAGGGATGAGTGGGCTGACATCTTTGCAACAGCTTGACATTTATGGCTGTTCCCCCAGCTTAGTAAACAGATGCAAGAAAGAGACGGGTGTTGATTGGCCCAAGATTTCTCGCATCCCACAGTTACACGTCCATCAAAGGTATTTAGCTTGCCATTTCATTTTTGTCATTCCTAGAACTTTAAAATGCACACTTTCACTAGTGGTCGTTAAATTGTTAAAGGAGAAGAGAAACACGAGGATTTCTCTTTATTCGATAATCTCAAGTCAGCAGCTGAGTGGGGATTATCGAATAAAGAGGAATCCTCGTGCCGTGTTTCTCTTCTACTTTAACAGTTTAACGACCACTACTGGAAGCGTGCATTTTAAAGTTCTACTCTTTATTCGATAATCTTAAGTCAGCAGCTGAGTGGTGATCATCTCTTTTCTTATTAAACAGAGACGAATGAGGAGGAACTTCGAAGAAGGCGGTGAAGGAGAGGGCCAAATTAACCGCGTCGTTCTCGAGGAAGAAGATCTAGGACTCGAGAAACGGCTCAGTATTGTTTAGAAGCAACTAGATGCAAGTACAACATGCCCTAAACTCCAAAAAAAAAAAAAAATTCTTCTGGTTTCTTTTCTTTGTTTCTTTGATGGTATTGCCTCATTGTACTTGTGGGAATTTATCAGTGTTTTTGGTATCTGATTTCTATGTAGTCTCTATCCCGGTATTTTGGTTTCGGCGCGTACGGTTGATTCGCATAAGGTTCCGAAATCCGCGGACAATGGAAAGGTATTCCTCTCTTCTTTGTCAGTTTTGGTGTTGTCGTCGCGTAAGAAATTGAAATTCCATTTTTCTGAACTTCTAAGTCAATTAGTTGTCTGAGCGAACTGGTGAGTGACAGACTTAGTTTTGAGTTTCTTTTTGGCTCAAATATTGGGTTCGTATGTCTGTTGATAATTCTTTCTTTTTTAGATACGAAGGAGAGGGATCCCTGGAGGAAAGTTGCAATGTTGCCGACTTCTTGTAACTCTCGAGCCTCACTAGTGGTACAACTTCGTCTTTGTTAATTGGCAATTCGAAAAAACTCCTGATTTTCCTGTAACGTGAGGTTAATGCTCTGTTGGTTTTGGTCCTAGTTTTATTCATAAATATTAGGATTCGTGTTTCTCTCTACTCATCAGAATAATCTAGTTTAAGAACTTCTTTGCTGGATGAGTTTGATTTTGAGAACTTAATTTAGTTGATCGTTGTCAGTTAATCCTATTTTATGCATAAAACTATGAGATTTTCTGTTTACACTTCTCCCCCAGGATTGTCTATTTTCTGTTTGTCAGTTATTCCATACAAGAGGATGTTTCCGCATTTTTGGATAGAAAAAGAAATAGGCATGAAAGAAAATGACATTGAATTCTGACTTGAAATTGGTGCTTTTATTAACAGAAACGTAGACCCTGTTTCTCATTTGGGGAAAAATGCCCGTGGAAATTGGTCAAGATTGGAATAGGACTTGCAGAAATTGTATGACTCAAACTAGTTTGACAAGGACTCGACACTCGCTTATCTCTAAAGTTTCATAGGTATGCTTTTCCATGTATAAAGAATCAAATGCCAATCCAGCTTTCTTTAAATCGTTGCTTTTCATTTTAGGCATTGTTAATTAGTTTTGCATTCTTTGATTCTTTTGCCGAAAACCACAAGGGGTTTGAGTAACAAAATAGACATTAATGGTGTCAGAAAATGTTTTGGAAAAATCGAGCAGGTGCTACCATCAGGGGCAATACCGAACAATTGTGAAAGTATATAATTTCTTACCTAATTACAGCTCACCAAGCACAATAGCTTCATTTCCTTTGAATTTCGAAAATCTAGGGTAAATTGCTACACGAAATGAAGTAATTTTCATTTTTTTTTTTCATTTTAGTTCTATATAGCTTTTTCTGTTGCAGGCTAGGGGTATTACCTAATTTCAAGGATTGCTTGATATCAGGTGCCTAATTCCTGGGGTTTACTCCGCTTCTTAAGCATGGATTTTGATGCAAAAGTAACTTCTTGTTTATTTATCTCTTTATAAGTGTTTTGTAAAACCCAATCGCCAAGTGTTCTTGTCCTTAATACGTCAGAAAGTGTAAGTTTTTAACAGTTAAGGATGATAACACGTGAGTTAATTATTTTCAGTAGTGTTTGAGGTTCTTATTCCCGTGGCTCTATGTGAAGTGTGAAGTCCAAGTATGGAGGAGAATAGGTTGGTGAGAAGGCCTTCAATTCATTAAAGACTTGGGGGGTTCATATGTACAGAGAATAAGTGATTATCAGTTTCAAGATGCATTATAGACTGACTAGCTGTTTTGCAGGGATATATTAATTGCTTCATGAATTGAGATGGGTCCTATGTCTAAAAACTTTCAAGTTGGCATTTGGTAAGTGCTTTGACTACAAGACCATAGGAGTGATCTTACTTTCTAAGGACTGTTAGAATACTACCAAGTTATAATCTGGCATGAACAATTATGGATATGAAATCTGCCATGCATCTTAAGATCTATAATCTTGTTTCCGGATAACTCAAATAATTGTTTTACATAATTATTCCTCTTCCACTCAAACTTTATACTTTCTCTTGAAGGCTGGAAATAGTAAATTTGTTTTGGATATTGCTTTAAATTTCTAATCTCGTCATGCAGTAAATTGAAAAAATTTCGCGTTAGAGCTGACACAGTTATACCATTCCTCTGACAGCAGGTAACTCGCTTTCTCAGGAAACAACATGACAAGAGCCAGCTAGCACTGCTGGCATAACTGTGAACCAGCCGCCTCTACAATTGCAAAATTCATTTTAATTTATGCTGCAGGGCCAAATTAAGGTCAGTGGATATTTGTTAAATAAGTACCTTTGGTTCTTTCCAAATTGCTGCCTCTATAAAATATGTAACTTCACTCTTGACTTCCTCACATGTCGGAAGTTTCAGGAGACATCCTGGAGGCTGGAGCATATATATTTGACGTTGATAGCTATAAAAGAGAATGCAATCAAGTGCTTGGACTTGCTGTATTAATGCTCTCCAAAGGATCATCACTTGCCATCAATGATCTTGCAGTATGCTGTTGTATAGAAGACGGAAAAATTCCTGCAAAAAGAGGAGAGGAATTCTTCTAGGTTGCTCTGGGGATCCATGTATACGCTAGCAACGAAGAGAGTGACTGAAATGCCAATCGATATCTTGCAGGCATTCAGTTTCTTCTAGTCGGAGTCATAGCTGTTGTCTGCTGGTGTTTTTATCTGTTTCAAGCTAATCAAGACCTGAACCTGCTTTGTGAAGCATTTTGTCCTTTTCTTTTTCCTACGTTCAAAACATCTTCACTTTGAATTGTTTGCTTTGCAATTTGGCTGAATCCATTCATCAGGTGTGCTATCGCTTGATCTAGCTGTTGAATGGAAAGCTGCCTAGACTTGATATATTCATTTAAATGCTGTATTATTCAAATTAAGCAAAGAGCATATCTTCTATCAAAAGATGTCTTCATGCCTGCAAGCTTTGCTGATCCTCCGACTTGATAGTTCTTTAGTTTACTTCATGTAAAATATGAAATCTGAAGCAGCAACAGCTAATGAGTACTCTCTCTGTTCAGAAAGCACAAGATTCTGCCTCTTGGTTGGCACTATCAAAAGGATATATAATAGCATCTAAGTTTGTCAATTACTTCGAATTAAGGGCGTTTTGTTCGTGATACTGTCAAATGGAGGATAGCCCAGCGTCATTGCTAACCATGTTTAAGCGCAAAAGATAGAGACAGCCTGAGTTAGGCTTGTATTTTTTATTTTTTATTTTGCAACGAAAGTGACTGTTTTAGTTTATGCCTTGCCAATAACTGCCTCTTTTGGCAATCCAGTGTGTCGAGAGGATGGCATCCCCTTTTTCTTTTTTTCTTCTTTTCTGTACGCAATATTGGATTCCTTGATAAATTGACACTCAAAAGGGAAACATTGGGTTGTCACTAGGGAGACATTGTACAAGGATACATGATGTAGGTACATTACCTTCCATGATCTCATGGGCTGCCCATTGAGCTACATTATGTGCTACACCATCGGCTCTTCGGTTTACATAATGGAAAGTCCAGTTAGGATGCCTCTCCCCAATCTGACTGACAACCGAAATCCCCGGTATGATGTTCCAATCCATGTTGGTCCCGGGGTGGCAAATAGCTAGTGTCACTGCTTCATTATCTCCTTCAAAAAAGGATGTCTTCCTTCTATAGGTAGTGTCTCCTGAGCAGCGAAAAAGTTGAAGCACCTAACATTTACACAGTTCTGCATGTATGTAAATGGATTATGGCGGAGTAGTGGTGTTTTTCTATTTTCCTCGCTCTTTCTTTACCACTCGGTGGTTGTGATAGAAAATAACCTGTAATCTCCTCAAGGAGCAAGGGGTATTGGTTTTTAGCCTGTCCGGAAACTACACTGGTATATTTGTTTGCTGTTACTTGCTTAGTAGTTCATTGTACTTGTTACGTAGGAAGGTCGGAAACCAATGGCCACCAAGCTGGTTAACATCGGTGTTCAAGGTGGAGAACGAATGCAGAGAAGCAAGTTTGTTTTCCTTTGTTTTTTTTCTTGGCAAATGATAGTGCTGCGTTGAACTTGTGTGGAAGCTACCACTTTATGTTTCTTTGCAGTAGGAGGGAGTGTCCAGCTCTTGTGCGAATCGCATGCGTTGTTTTGCCGAAACAGGAAATTTGCACTTGCTGCGGCCTGGTATCTGCTAGCGGGCATAAGAAGTCTCTGACGAGTGGTCTTAAGACTTCAGAACACTCTTCCAAGTTTAGCCTATGTACCAAGGATTATGATCATGAACATCATCAGGTACTGTGACTAACAATGTCAATGCCAAAAGCTTGCTTTGTGTAGAAAAGCTGAAATACGATAAAACCATAATTTTTTAAATATACCTAGGAAAATATATACTTTTTACTTCCCTACTGTTGATGTTATGATACTTTACACCACATATTTCTAATTTCTTTGTGTTTTACCTCTCAACTACTAATTATTGATACTCTACACTCTATTATTTTGGACAAAAATTACTATTTTAGTTCAGATTTTATCCTCATAATTTTTGTGAGAGTAAAGCGGTCATTTCACTAAATTAAAATAATAATTTCCGTTCAAAGTAACAGTAAGAGTATAGAGTGTCAACTAAGGGAAAAATATAATGAAATTAATAATCTAAATGTAAAGTGTTAAAACTTTAATAATCCAAGGGCAAAAAATATTATTAATCTTAAAATTATTTTCCTCAATTAACCTATGTGACCATTGAGAGCAGAGGAGGAAAGAAAAGGACAGTGCCAGAATAGAACCGGGTGGGTTTGGAATCCGAGCGCTCAAATCAAGCTGCTGGTCAGTTCTGTCAGTTGGTTTGCCGGGGTTTCTGGATCACCACATGCAGGTTTGGAAGAAATGCTATTTGTTCATATCTGTAACTGTTCTTTTCTTTCTGAAGTCCTTTACTTTTAGAGAAATTAACAATTTAATCCCTAAGTTTTCACCCTTTTTACATTTTAGTCCCTATATTTCAAACTTCAAATCTAAAGTCCTTATATTTCATATCTTTAGCGATGAGGCCCTTCTATTAGGCTTCCGTTCATCCCCTTAACGGAGGCCCAAAACACGTCAACAATAAAGCCACGTGTCACGCATATAAGCCACATCAACAATTATTTCAAATCCATGTGGCATTGTTCTAAACGGCATCGCATTACTCAAACATAATGAAGGCAAGCAAACGGTGCCGTCCGGTCAGATTTGTTTTCACACAAGTTGGTTTTTTAGAAAGAAATAAATACGGCGTCGTCCACATATATGTTTCCGCGTACATTCAATGAACAAAATAAAATAGAAATCCACTTTTCCACAGACTTCTCAAAGCTTCCAGATATTTGTAGTCCCCTCGATTTCCCCACACCAAGCACTGTTCTCTTGAAGCATAGACAAGCCGAGCTTGAATCTTGAAAATTTTCAAGCTTTGTTTGTTTTGTTTTTTCTTGCTTGTTTTCGCAACACTCAAGTCCTTGGATTTGAGTGACGACTGTACAAAAAACAAAGCTTTTTAGTGCACACGAAGAAGATGTCGTCAGGTATTTATAAAATCTGGTTTTTGAAGAGAAAGTATGTTTGTCAGTGGCATTTGTGATGTCTTTATATTAGACTTCTCTTTTGTTGGAGAACCATGATGTACAACATTTTTTAGAGACATGCGTGGGTTAGCATTTGTGGGTGGCATCTGTGATGTGTATTTATTTGTTGTTTGGTGTCTTTTAGTGAGGTATGTGCTGTTTGCTTTTGGTGTTGTTGTTTTCTAATAAGTGTGGTTGTTGTCTTCTTTTGCAAATAATAACAATCTGTGGTCCCTAGGTTTTGTTATTGTCGCATATGACGCACATGCATTGTTTGTAAGTGGTCCCAGATTCATATATTTGCAGCTGGCTTTCAACAAATAGAAAATGGTTAAGAAAAAATTGTACCTTTCATCAATGCTTATGTTTGAGTCAGTGAACCCGAAGAAAATAAATATGTTAGATCTGACAAATTTTATGTATGTAATTGCAATCATGTGGGTTGATATGTGTATTAATTTAGTTGACAGTTGAATTATTAATTTATTTACATAAATAGTATACATTACATTGTTATACTATATTAATTTAATTCCGTATGATTCATTGATTATATTTATTGATTTTGAAAAGAATATTAAATACCTAAACCCTTACATAGTGGGTCAACAGCTTGTATTATTTATCTTATTTAAATTATAACTATGCAAAAGTGTATTATATATCTATGTTTTGTTCTCCCTTACATTTAGCACCTTCTATATATCTATTTATTTATTTTGTTGGTTATAGGTGGGCTGAAGATTGTGATCTATCATGGAGGTACATTTTTAGGAGGTCGGGGTCAGCTTTATGTTGGAGGGAGTGCTGATGTGGTTGGGAACATGGATCCTGATTTTATTTCATTAGAAGAAATTCGCAGCACTGTCAATGGTCTTGGGTATGTAGAATCTGGTGACCTTTGGTACACTTTCGATGATGAAGAGTGGGTTGCTGTAAAAACTTTCAAAAGCGACAGAGATGTCATCAACATGATTAATAGATCCCGTGCTGAGAAGCGGAAGGTTCTAAACATATTCGTGGAGCATGTCATTGATGAGGCTGAGCTACTTCAATTAGACTCTCCATTGGCAGAATTAGAAGGGATTAGGAAGACTGCTGGATTTAGTTTTTGTTTTTTGGTTGGTAGTAAATTGTAAATGGTGTTGTGAACCAGTAATGAATGGAATGTTAGTAGGGAATGGCCAGCTTGTATTTTTCTGGCATTTTGAGGATGGATTATGTTTTTTATATGCTGAACTGATTGTTGACATATCTTGAACTAGTTTGTATGGTCTCAAGTTGTATGATCTGATTTCACTATATTTTGTGTATGCCAAACTGAATGTTGGCATATCTAAATTATATGGACAGATTTTGGCTGAAACTGATTTATATCTGTGATATGAGTCTAGTTTTGAATATTTGGACAAACTGTGGTGAGTATTTGGACAGGCTGTGTTGAGTATAGGATGACAGAGAGGTGGGAGTGATTACAGTTTTGAAGAGTGCCATTTATGTCAAGTCTGTTCAAATTTGTCCATAACTTTGACAGGCTGTGTTAATGCACAGGACAAGCTGAAAGTAGATACATAACTTTGTAATGAAATGACAAGAAACATTAGAGTCATGGGTAGGTTATGACCTATGGAAAAAAAACTCAAACTATCCGCATAAATGATTGGAAAAACTGACATGCCTCAGGCAAAATGTAAACCATTACACCATAGTTGAATTTGAAAATATGCAGAAAATTGACACAGGTGGAATCTGTTTGTACACCATTACATAGCTGAATCTGAATCTGTTTCTAACATTTATCCTGTCATTGACACATTACACAACAAAATTGACAGGATAAAAATCATACAACCTATACCATTACATAGTTGCAATAAGTTTCTAACAACAAAATTTACACAAGAAGCAGGATCTTGGTAGCACATCACTTCCATTAGTGCTCCCATAATTGCAATGACAGCCCATGAATGTTGGCATCCGTCCATGAAAGCTTTAGAGGCGATCTCAATCCACATTCACACTACATTATATCTGACGATAGCCCCCTCATCTTCACGGAAGATGGTGAAACCGTGCTCTTTTCTATATATATAAATCAATTTTATTTCAGATCTGCAATAAACACATACAAAGTGTGTTTAGTCAACCATAAACAGAAGAAAACTAGTTTGTACTTATGTAAATAGACAGCAAAGACAGCTAATAAGGATATAGAATGCTGTTGAACAATCCATGAAAATAAACTCAAGCAAAATTAGGCTTTATTCCATGAACCAGATGGGTAAAGGTTCCCATACTAATTTATTTTATGAGTTAAGTTATTGCCTACATGGATAATTGCTTATATTCAAGTTCTATTATTGAATGAGTCAAGAGGGAGAATAAGGGCTTGGTAAATACTGCAGTCTGTGATGCAAAAATATGAAAAAATATGATGTAGGACAAACTTCCCAATGACAAACAAACGTTAAAAATATGATGCAGGACAAAATATGGTAAATTTCCCCAATGACAAACAAATATTAAAATATACATGACAAACTTCCGTATAAGCAGGTCTTATAGTATAATACTCTGCCCTAAACATTCCTACATGATGCAGGAATCAAATCCAAACATCAAATCTTTTTTACACTACAAAAGAATAATTTCAAAGGAGGAAATCAACCACCAGGGTGTTTGGCTCAATCTTCAGTACTTTTTCTTCCAAAAATATTCAATACCAGCAAATGAACTCTAGCTCAAATTGGACCTCCCCTTCCATAAAACGAGGTGGAGTATGATGTCGTTGGTTGAAGATTCACTGGACGTGTGTAACTTCGAAGCCAAAAAAAGCTAATCTAAAGCTTTCTTGAACAAAAAAGCTAACAATATATGATTTTGACGATGAAATTTGGGAGTATACATTCGGCTGAGTTTGGGTAAACATTTACCTTCTCTCCGACATATCTGAAGACGTTATTTGCGCAGGCCTTTCGAATCTCCCGAATCTCCAAATCTGGGTAAACAAAGCTCGTCAAGATGATTCATCTCACACCGAATGAAATTCTGTCTGGCTCTCTAGGGTTCATACTGAAAGGGGTTGAATTCCTAGTTCAACCGAAATGAAGCAAAACGATAAGCTTCACTTTAAGATAAACGGTGTGCTTCGGGAAAAAAATTCAAAACGATGTGCTTCAACCTTTGAATAAAACGGTGTACTTCAATTTGGTCCTATTTCCTTGAAGGCACAAAACGTTGTCGTCTATGGAGTCAGCTTAGTTGGCAGCTGACATGGAACCTCCGTTAAGAAGATGGACGGAAGCCTGACGGAAGGGCTTCATCGTCAAAAATATGGAATATAAGGGACTTTAGATTTGAAGTTTGAAATCTAGGGACTAAAATGTAAAAAGGGTGAAAATTTAAGGATTAAATTGTCAATTTCCCTTACTTTTAAAAATAAAATCTATCTGTGTTATCAAATTTATATAGCCTTCGATTTTTTTTTTTTTTTAGCATTATATAGCCTTTGATTAAGCAATACAAATTCGCACTTATCCAATTATATATACTGATATATCATTTGTAAATTTTATATATATATATACGACAGTGAAAATAGTTTTCGAATTTTTCTGAAACTTATTATACATCAAATGATTGATGTATTTTCTTAATATTTTAAGAAAAAATGACATTTTAATCCCTAAATTTTTCTCTTTTTAGCAGTTTGGTCCTTAGGAATTAAACTCTAACAAAATAATCCTTAAACTACCATCTTTTGACAAAACCATCCTTCCGTCAGGGTTCCTTGTGTTTAATTAACGGTAGAGCCACGTCAGCTGCCAACTAAGCTGCTCTTTGAAACGACATCGTGCCACACTTGTAGCTTCCAGCCCAAAATGATATCGTTTTGCTTATGTTAAATCCACACTGTTTTTGCCATAAACGATACACACTGTTTTGGATCTAGCCCCTTCAGTTTACCTACATGTCGAGCCTTCCTTTGAATCTTAGAATGTTTCCCTTTCTCTTGTCAACCCTAAGCCCCCATCAAAGAACATCTTGAGTTGGTATGTTTCCCTTTCTCTTGTGAACCCTTTCTCTTATAATTCTGCTGCAATACCAAAATTACAGCAAGAAAAAACTATGAAGAAACTAAAATTCTGCTGCAACTTTCCAAAATTCTGCAACCACTCAAATTACAGCACAATGAAACCATGAAGAAACCAAAATTCTGCTGCAATACCAAAATTACAGCAACACTAGAATTACATCCAAACCAAATTACTGCCACAATCCAAATTCTCCAAAATTCTGCAACTATCCAAATTACTGCCAAGCCAAAATTGTGCATCAAACTTCAAATTATACCAAAGTTACTGCAACTATTCATGACCAAATTACTGCTTTCCTTTTTCTTCTTGGCTTTCTCTTCTTCCTCCATGACTTCCTCAACCCCACTTCAGCACCAAAACCTAGTCCCCAATCCCCTTCCAAATAACCAACACACCCTCCTCTCATGGCCTGAATCTGAAGCCCTCCTTCTCGACTCCTCCGAACCTGACCCAGATGCCTCTAGCACAACTCTCCAATTATAGCATATAGAATTATTGTCTTTAAACAAAACTCCAGAGCAACTCTTAGCCTAAGACTCCAACGCGATGCAACTCTTCAACCTCAGCTGGGATCTCGTGTGCATCTCCCTTATGTTGCAAGCTCAATTCTCTAGGTTGTAACCAACGCCAGAAGTGCCTATAGCAAGTATCCCTTGTGCCACAAGCCCTTCTTCTTGAGATTGAAATAAATTCTTCTTGTATTCTCCAAGAAGTGCAATGACAGCATATCAGTTGGTTGCCTTATTTTTCCCTGGATTAATTAAAGCTAAAGGCACGACACCATTTCTAAACCTAAAGATAGAATGGCAATTGATTTGGCTTGTGCAGTGCCAAGTGAAAAATTTGCCAGCATGGAAAGTTTTGTAGTTAATCAAAGCACACGAAACCTGAAGGAAGGTTAATTTTGTCAAAAGATGATAGTTTAGGGATTATTTTGTTACGGTTTAATTCTTAAGGATCAAATCGCTAAAAGGGTTAAAACCTAAGGACAAAAATATCAATTTCCCATATTTTAACAAGAAAAGAGAATTATTTCGATGTATGAGAAAAGATTATACAACGGAAATACTCTAAATGATTGCCCATGCTGCACCGTATATACTTTGTCCTATCTAGAGAGGTGGAGATTCAAAGAAAGTCTCTGACTTAACAACGGCTACCAAATTTTTAGATTCGATCCCAATGGCAGCCTTCAATCACTTCAAGAACATGTACAATGTCGGTCCGAAGCCCTGCCTCCTCCGAACGCTCCTCAAAGAAAACAGACCTGACTATATGCATCCGTTTGGAAACCCCGAAGGCATCTTTATCGTCGTTTCGATGATCAAGACACACGGTCTCCTTTCTTAGTCTCGGTCAAAGAATCTGTGGACCTAAGGAAAATAGAGAACTAGAAATCCATGGGCGATTCCTAGGTCGAGCACTTGCTTTTGCTCATCTCTCACAATATGGTATTCATCAATAAACATCCTTTTCACTAGCCATGGACTCAAGAACTGAACTGATGCATGAGGTAGAGACAAGATATTACCATCAAGGGACCCTTACTATGAACCTCAGACACCCTCAAATAAATTATAGCTTAGAAAACTGGATTTACACAAGTGTTAGAGATAATACAAAATTTGATTATGATATTATTGTTATCACGATATTGAGTTTAAATGTAATATCATTATCAAATATTAGAGATTCAAGTTTAAATATAAAGATTCAAATCTAAATGTGAGAATATTTTCCTTTTGTATTGTCTAGGACTTTTACTGTGGATTTAGATCTTCTAAATTGAATCACTTAAATCTCTGTCTCTCTTTATTATTTCTCATTAAAATGTTCAGTCAGTAGAAACTCCATCTATTAGCAGGTGACAGTCTTTATATTATGAGCTTCATTACAATCGCAATTATCATCACACAGGACCAGGACTCAACGAGATTGTCATCATGAACATTTTTGTTCTTTTTTCTTTTAGCTTTATAGATCTAAATTGGGTTCTTTTTTGCAGTTTCTGCCAAGGATGAAGTTATCAAAATCATTTCAGCGCTTGCCTCCATTAGATCTGAAATCATCTGGTTACTTGCATTGCTTCAAGACTTTAATGTTTGACATTCACATCCTGTTCTTTTTTGTGATAGTAAGACAACCATTCATCTAACCAAAATCCTTGTCTTCCAGGAAATAACAAAGCACTTAGAGCTTGATTGCTATTTTGGTAGACCAATTAGTTCTTGCAGGCAGGAATATCAAGACTCTCCATTTAGCGTCCAAGTTCCAACTAGCAATATCTTCACGAAGTCACTGCCAACTCTTCAATTCCAATTCTTAATGTCCAAGATGGGCATTTTTAACCCCTATGCCCGTCTTGAGAGGGGGTCTCAAGAATATAAGTCCAAAACAAGCCACTCCACTGAAGACATGCACATGTAGCTTATCAAACTTGTATAGAGTTGTCTTTTTCGTCATTCTTTACACCTGTGCATATATTCTTTGTATTTAGGTTAGCCATATTAGATGATTAAATTCATTTGAGTTAGTTTTATTATTTGGTGAGGGCACAAGTTGCTGTATTCATAAAAGTATGAATACACTGTACCTATGCATTTTGGCATTCTGAATGAGATGAGATTTCCCTCAGGTTGCGAGTGCGTTTTCTGACAGTAACCATATTTAGTCCATCAATCAAGGAAGTTTTCTATGTAAGCAATTGATGAAACCAAATTTCACGGGCTCCTTCTCGTCCTTGATTTTTTTTTTTTTTTTTTAATTTGAGCTCCTTCCTTCCTCCTATAAGCAAACAAAAGAATCTGTGGGAGATATCTTTGATGCCTTTGTTAATAGCTATCTTGTGTTTTCTTGTTCTTTTTAAAAGGAAAATTGTTTTTTGAGCTCAAAAGAAGAAGTTACCTTTCTCTGCTTTTATATCCTTCCCCCCCCCCCCCATGTCGGGCCTAGGCCTATCCCATCCCCCTTTCTTCATTGGGAAAGGAGTGACGGTGATGTCCTGAACTTCTTCTGTCCCGCATTGCCTTTGTTAGTGGCTATCTTTTGTTTTCTTGTTCTTTTTAAAGGAAAATTGTTTTCTGAGTTCAGAAGAAGAAGTTACCTCTCTCTGCTTTTATATCCTTCCCCCCTCCCCCCTATTCGTCGAGCGCGTGCCTATCCCGTCCCTCTTTCTTCATTGAGGAAGGAGTGATGGTAACGTCCTAAATTTCTTATGTCTCGCATTTATTAAGTGAACCAATATTATTCCCATGTTACTATTTTTACCAGGGAATAGGATGATTATTTCTTCATGTAGGCTCATTTGACAACTCTAATGTGACCTGCCATAAAGAGGGTTGTCTCCTATTTCTTTCTTACTGGCTCTTAAATGATATGGGCCTGCTTATGCTAAGATGGGTCGTAGCCCGTCTCTTCTCATCTTGCCCTTCTTCTAGCAAACCATCCCTTTTGTCGTTGGGCCTTGGTAACGGCAATCTCTTCCGAAGGCCGGAAAAACCTGCTCCATCAGCAATATTTTTCGTTTGATCCAATACCAAACACACTCATCAAATGATAATTGGGCATTTAGGCTATTGTAATTATCATTGCAACTAACTTTTTGTAGGTTTTGCTTCAGATTCCAAGAGTGCATAACTGCAGCAGAAGGAACGGAAGAGAGAGAGAGAAGTTTGAGTAGAAGTTTACTTGCTTCCACTCAAGTTTAGGGTTTTCTCTTTATATTATTTTCCTATAAATAGAGGCTTATGTTATAGGAATAAAGTGCACGTAAGCATTGGGTAGAGAGAGAAAAAAAGATAAAGAGTGTGGTGTGGCTATTGTAGAGTGATTTTCTTAAGCGTTCTTAATAAAATTGCTCTGAGGTGGACTTAGGCCGGATTAGGGGTTGAACCACATAAATTATTGGTGTTCTTTTCTTTGATTTTCGTGTCGTTTTTCCCCAACAAATGGTATCAGAGCCAAGTTCGAGGGGGCCGGAGTGGTTTTTTCGGGGGAAACAGAGAAGGTCAAAAATTCAAAGTGGTCTGATCAAAGATTGGAAGGCACCAGCTTGTAGAGCAGGTTGAGATGAAGCCGAAGGTCGAAACCGCGTCGTCGGAGAATCTCGGAGCCCCTCCATACTTCTCCAAAAATCGAAGAACGCCGTCCACGCGACACACACGCCGAAGGGAGGTAGGGCGAGTGGGCTTCACTTGCCTCACCCGCCCACTCGCCTCACCCGTCGCACGCGCACAGTCAGTTGTCCACATGTCCTGCCACGTCATCATCCATGTCAGCAGTGGGTTCGAGGGTGTCCCTCCAGCTTTGCCACATCATCAGACACATCAGCTTTGCCACGTCATCAGAGGGTCCCAATCAGCGTCACGTCAGTAGTGAATATTCTGGGGAATCATAATATTTCAGAAGATTCCGGTTTTGTTCCAAAGTGGTTTTTCAGCCGGTTCAAGGGCTTTTAGGCCATTTTTCGAGCAGGTCAGACCGGTTCCTAAGGTTTTGGCCATCCGGATCCATTGGTGTAGTCAGAATTTTAAAATTTGGCCTCAATCAGTGTGAATTGAGATGGCAGAGAGTATGGTTACCGTATGATGATGTTGTCTGCTACAAATTACATGAGCTAGAAGCCACAGATGGAGGATATCCTTTATGCAAAGGATATGTACAATCCATTGGAGAACGAGGGGATTGACGAGGCAAAGTGGAAGAAGATCAACCAAAAGGCTATAGGGTTGATTCGTCAGTGGATCGGGCCAGAGGTATTCCATCATATAGCCAAAGAGACGAACGCTTTTGAACTATGGGAGAAGTTGGAGACAATGTACCAGTCAAAGACTTCACGGAATAAAGCACTACTAATGAGGAGGCTCATGAATATGAAGCTGCAAAATGAGAAGTCGGTGGCAGAACATACCAGTGAGTTCCAAAACCTGATCAATCAATTGAACAGTGTCGAAATGACTTTCGACAATGAGATTTAAGCTTTATTGCTTCTGAGTTCCTTGTCGGATAATTGGGAGACTCTTGTTGTTTCTCTCAAAAATTCAGCACCGAATGGAAAATTGACCATGGAGTTGGTCAAGGATGCTTTGTTCAGTGAAGAGGCACGAAGGAAGGAGATGGAGACTTATAACCACAGTGGATCACAAGTTCTCATCACAGAAAGAGGCAGAGAAAGCAGCAGGAATACAAAAGGCCGGGGTAAATCCAGAGGAAAGGGTCGCAAGATTATCTGCTTTTATTGTGACCAAGAGGGGCATATTAAGTGGAATTGTCCAAAGTACAAAGCAAAAAAAGGGAAATCATCAGAAGCCTTAGTGATGATGATGACTCGACTTCGTGTAGCACATGGAGGTGCTTGGTACCAACCGGTGGAGATGCAAGAGCAGGGGAGATACTGTTCTACATGGGTCGGTGGTACAAGTAGGGGATGCGGGCACCCTAGGCAGGGGTGCAGGACACTCAGATGGGAGTGTAGTTGGTCATCTGGTGATAAGGACGAGGTTGGAGTGCAGTAGAAGAAGGATGCAAAGGGGAAAAACATACACTAAATTGCAGAAAGGTTCTACTGATGGGAGCCCGGGATGCACTCAACCGAAAAGTGTCAGGAATAGATTCTTTCCTTATGGGTATGGAGGGGAGATTTGTTGGGGTCCACACCCATAAGATAGACTGGAATAGAAGTAGACTTTGAGTAGAAGTTTACTTGCTCCTCACTCTAAGTTTAGGATTTTCTCTTAGGGTTTCTCTTTATATCTTTTTCCTATAAATAAAGGCTTATGTTGTAGGTGTAAAGTGCACGTAAGCATTGCTAGAGAGAGAGAAAAAGAAAAAGAGCGTGATGTGGCTATTGTAGAGTGATTTTCTTAAGCGTTCTTAATAAAATTGCTCTAAGGTAAATATAGGCCGGATTCAAGCCACTTTTCCTAACATGATCCAATACCAAACATACTCATCAAATGATAATTGGGCATTTAGGCTGCTATAATTATCATTGCAACTAACTTTTTGCAGGTTTTGCTTCAGATTACAAGAGTGCATAGCTGCAGCAGATGGAACGGAAGAGACAGGCACCAAGGACAAGGCCCGAGGGCCGAGAGGCATGCAAAACCCGATAGTGTGAATGAATCCCTATCTCTGTTGCTATTGATTTCTCTTCCGAATGATGTGCCAAACGTCTTGGGTGGCTAATTGGTGGAGCTCCAGGCTCAATCATCACTCTACCAGCTTCTTGACATATTTCACAATCCTGCTACACAGGGTAATAGTGTAGGCGATGTTGGGAATAAAATTCATGAATTCCTACTCTTTATGGATACTTAGATTGTAGATTACTACAGTGGACTAACTTTTAACTGGGATAGTGTTGTCAATGGGGGTTGTCGAGAGAGCCATTAGAAAATGTACGATTTTTGTACAGTTTAGGGGAGATTAGTAATTATAATTTTCTTTTCATCCTATAGTATCGTAACGACCGGTACGAAGTTCCTGTCATTCTCTCACTATCTAATCCCTGACTTTACAATTCTGAGGGCTATCAGCTTATTTAATGATAAAATGTTTACATATACATTGTAGACAATAGGACGATTTATTTGTTTGATAAAAGTCTACATATGTGTTGTGGATATATAAACGATTATATTAATGATTGAGCATCCACGTACATAATGTTTATTTATAATAATAAAATTAAAATTACAACCATAATAGAAGAAAACATCGTATTACTTCAAAAAAAAAAATCAATAAACATAATTTTCACACCCTATCATCTTTCACATGCCGACTCCATTTGTTGATGATCTTCCGAAAAATTTCAATTCATTGCTTTCATGTGGCACCCTCCCTGTTATCTCCAAGCAAAAGCCAATTGTCAGGCCCTTTGTATGGTTGTCTACCATTATCTGGCTTCTCACTGGAGCCTGGGTCCACGAAGACTGATTGAAGCTTTAGAGTTAGGTTTGGTTTGATCCTGTTCACTCCTATTTCCTCAGGTGGCCGTAGAATACAAGCAAAAGCCAGTATAACTAATCATCATTTTCAGAGGAAATTCTTCTTGTTACGGACTGGGAAGCAAGATAAAGAGTAAATGGAGCACTCGGAAGTAATTGGAACCAAAGAAAGAACTGAAATAACAGGGTACATTTCAAGTGATCCAATGAGAAAAACTTAGCATATAACGGAAATAAAACTACAACTTTTCCCCTACGTTTGAACTCCGGTTTTTTTTTTTTTTTTATTATTCCTTACGCCAGATAGGGTTTTCCAACTACAACAGATGTTTGGATGTGAAATATTTTCAACGTTTTAAGGAAAAAATTGAATTTTTTTCAAAAACTCAAATTTTTTATAGACAACCATCAAAATCTCATAATATTTACACAAATTCTAATCTCTTTTAATAAACTCATTATTTTTTATTTTTTTAAAAAAAAAAATCGTCAAATTTTTCTTCTCATTACTTTTTAACAAACTCTAATAAAAATCATTCTACAATAAAAATAATTTCAACTTTTTACCAACTTTTTTACAAGCCCCCATAACAAGTCAAAAAAAAATTTCTCCAACAAACACAAAATTCATAAAAATTATTTGTCAAACATCACCATATAACATAAGATGGAAGAAAAAAAAAAGTACGAATATACCAACATTGTAATACTAACAAGGAAAAGGCCACATAGTGAGGAACAATACACGCTAATACATGTCCTGTTTTTACAAATTAGATCAATCGTTAGAACAAAACAAAAATGCTTTGGATGAGTACAGTTTAATCCATTCCGATCCATGATGAAGCTAAGTGAAATAATGGCTTGGCTTCCTCGATCGTCTGCTAGCTCCCTGGACCAAGATACCCTCCCCGTATTGCCCCATAAAACACAGTCCTGCAGCCACCAAAAAGCCATAAGCATAAAACTCAAAAAGCTGATGGACATGCTATTATTCCCAAGTTGGAACTGCCAACATGAACCAACCAAGCTTGGAGTAGGTGGCTTCTCTTCACACAATGGGTATGCTAGGGTGGACATTGGATTAAAATATGCCACCATAAACGGCAAGTTTCATAAGTTTTTCTAGGCAGATAGGGCCTTCTTTATGCACAGTGATGTTTAGTGACGAAAACAAATTCCGTCGTTAAAAGTGGTGTTTTGGAGACGAAATCCAATTTTTCTCACGAATACCTTATTTTCGTGACGAAATGAACCGAGCATTTTGTCACTAAATGTATAATTTCTTGTAATCTATGGATAATTCTTAAAGCGAAAATTAAACTAGAACTTTTTAAGAAAATATATAAATATGACTTATTAAATAAAAATTTAAGCCTAAAACCAACTTTAGCTGTGATATAAAACGAAGACAAAAAGGACGCTAGAAAAAAAAAAAGACTACTAACAGCTTTATAAGTAGAATAAAATATATACAAACAGGATAACATAAATGTTTGTATAAAAAAAATTCAAACTTTTTTTTGTACATATTAGACATGGCACATTTGTTAGGGCCCTTACTTCAATGCTGCCAGGGTATTAGCCGTCTGTACTGTTTTCCCAATTGGCCCTTCCTGGAACTCTGGTAAAGTTGGATCGTACTTAATAAATCGAGCAAGTTTTCAGGTTCTGCATTGGATACATCCATTTGGACATCATCAGACCCCCCAAAGAGCACACCTGGACCATCTTTTGCTCTTGCTCTCTCTTTATTTCATTTTTCCTTTTTCGGGCTTCCGCTCTCTTTTTATGCTCGTCTACTCGATGGACTTCGCAACTTGCAATTTCTACCGGACCTCGAGCGATGAAGCCGAAAACTCCACTTCCAAATGGTTCCCCTTTAGCTCAGAAGGTTCTACCGTAGTGTACGCCAAAAACAAATGTTGAGCCCGACGTTGATTCGTTCCCAATTAAAAGCAGTTGTTCCTTCAACATGCCTCGGGGAACGTCCTTCACGTACAACAAGAGCAAAAGCAGAAATTTTCCCAACCACCTGGGGTCGAAGAAAAACAATAACAGCACATAAGGCAATTGTTATGGCCTCCTCCAAACACTCTTGCCAATTCACGTTGATCCTACAACGATTAGCGTTTAAAGAATTTTCACTATGGCTGAACCAGGTTGGGAGGCCCTTCTAGAATCCGCAATGCCATCTAAAACGTAATCCTGTTGAACAAAGTTCATAAATTTTCTGCAATATAACCTGCAAACAAAGTGACACACAAACGTGTACCAAAACAGACAGCGAGACATACCTCAAGCAAACTGAACCAGCTGGTTGGAATCTCTTGTCCAGCATATACAGGGCCAAGTAAATCCTATTGCAGTTGAACCAATGTTATAAATCTTCAGCAATACACAAAGCCACACAAACACGTATAGACGAGACAGGACAGATACATACCGTACGAAGTGAAGGACTCAACACAGGATTCCTAAGCTTCTTAAGCATTTTACGGCATCCCCACAAGTCAAGCCAATTAGCTTATCTAGTGAGTCGCCGCTTGTGTCGAATTGAAACTTTTTTGATACTTGTGGAAAACTTATCCAATGAAATGCATCCTCTAGCATGTACCTCCTCTATATTTTGTGGAAGTTCTGGGATTTCCTGAAGTTGCTGCAATTTTCCAAATGCAGACATCTCAATCGAACAAATCTTTTGATGCTTGCAGGAAGGCTGACAATACCATCCCTGATAGATCTAAGTAACTCAAATTGGGCTGCCAAGTACTACTATTCGTAAAGCAATTGATTCTGAGAGGACTAAGTTTTCAGGACTCAAAAATTCCAATGATTGAACTGCTGCCTCTTTGTAACAATCATCATTAGAAATGCTTGAATTTTGGAAGACTCCTAATCTCATATTCCCTGTTCGGCACAATAGATGCCATGAACTGTCTGTTGTCCTCCATCAGCTTTTCTCCATCTAAATCGTGGACATTCAACGATCGAAAGGGACTCTAGATGTGGCAACTGAAGAATGCTACCTGGGAGATGAGTAAGGTTTTTACATTCCTGAAGACGTAAGTCGCGAAGCCCAGAGATATTTTTAATGGATGAAGGCAGTTCTATTATACCACTTCCATATAAACTGATTCTGCGAGATTTTTCATTTCACCATCGATCTCAGGAAAGTTTTGAAGGCTTGAGCAACCTCCAAGATCAAGGTCTCGCAAAGATTCCAACTTAATGCTTCTTGGAAAGCTCCAAAGTTTAGAGCAATGACAAAGGTCCAATCGAACAAGCTTATCAAGAGCCCAACAGAATCATGAATCTCTTCTAAATTTGTACAGTGGGAAAAATCAATTCCTTTAGATTTGGATGCCCTGAAAGATTTGGGATTTTTGTTAAGAGCTCGCAATGAGAGAAATCCAAAACTGTCAAGTTCTGCAAGTACAAAAAAGAAAAAGAACAAGGAACAAGGAACCATGTTAGCTTGAAGGAAGTTGAATCATAGTTTACAGAAGGGAAAATTGAAAATAGCAATTTTACCGCATGTTCCATCCTCACACCCAGGATGTGGCTACAAGTCATTCTAAGATGAATGAGTTTCTTTCCGTGGAAATTGGAAGGCAAATAGGGTAAATGATATTTAGGCCATTCAAGCACTCTTAACTCATCGGGAAGATAGTGAATTTCCCCAGAGAAATTTGCATTGCGGTTTATAAACAATCTAAGTCTCTTCATCTTCATAAATGCCTTGGGATTCAACTGTATGACGTCATCACCTCTGGGCAAATCAACTAGTAGGGCTTCAATTTTATTTGTTCCCTGGTAAGATAATGTGCCAAGTATCATACCAAATTGAAAGAAAGCAGATACACATAACATCAGTAACTGTCCTTGAAATAGTTATGTAGAATAATCTTTTTTTTTTCTTTGAACTCAGACAGTTACCATTGGCAATCATGTAAAATAATTGATTACTCATTTGTTATGTAAAAGCTTTTATTATGTATGTATGTATGAGGTATTACACTCGCAAACTGTGGGAATCATGTCAAATAAGTTTCAAAACTACTTCTACTTTTATATTGAATCCTCAAACTACAAACAAAATTTTTAATTTCTAACCTCCATTGAGATTTGAGTGTTGACATTGGTCTCATTATTTCTGGATGTAAATATTATATTTGTATAGACATCTTTGTAGAATAATTCAAATATTGTGAGAAGAAAAGAATATAAAACAAAACAGTTTTTCATTATATGACTCTTACCATATTTTCTTCCAATACCATACGAACATCTTCATGAAACCATAACCTACTGCGTCCACCAGGATTTTCGGGTGATTCCTCTCGAACAACTTCGCGACCCATTTCTTGCAACAAGTCATGCATCTCCAATATTAACTCATCAGAAGACCAATGAGTAGTAGTAGTTATGAGACACTTTTCCATAAGTCTTCTAATACCACTATCTGCAGAAAAACCACAATTGTCTAATATTTTGATCACATCATTTTTTTTCTTCCCCCTGAAGAAACATGCAATGTCAAGAAAAATATTTTTCTCATTTTGATCCAATCCATCATAAGCTATTCTAAGTACTTTTTGAATATCCAAATGACGGCTTCCTTTGTAATACTTTAAGGCACTATTCCATTCACGAATACTTTTATCACGTAGCTCTGAACCAAGTACTTGTAAAGCTAGTGGAAGTCCCGCAGCATAATGGATTATCTGTTCCATGAGTTCTCTATATTCGACAAATGGCAAATGGTCTCCTTTGAAGGCAATCCAACTAAAGAGTTGAAGAGATTCTTCCTCATTCAATCTTTGCACTTCATATATAAAATTTACGTCATGATTGGTTAATAAATGTCGATCTCTAGTTGTTATGATGATTCTACTGCCTGAACCAAACCAATCTTGCTCTCCAACTAATTTTTCTAACTGCTCCAGTTGATTCACATCATCAAGAATTAAAAGAATCTTCATCTTTTTGCGGCAAAGTCTCTCCTTTATCAAATTGATTCCTTGATCATCAGTGTCAACCTTCAAATTTGAACCTCCCAAAATCTTTGAAAGTAGCATCTCTTGCAGTTTAACTAGACCACGATCTCCAGCTGAAGTCTCTCTAACATTGGGAAGAAAACAAGTAGCATCAAATTCATCAGCAATCAAATTATAGATTGCTCTGGCAATAGTTGTTTTACCAATGCCACCAATCCCGACGATCCCCACCATGCGTATGTCATTCATTCCAAGACATAGAAGCGAACAGATCCTCCACACGAGACTCTATTCCCACTGGGTACTTGGCAACACGCAAGGATGTGTGAGGTATGATACTTTTGTCCACCCATTGAATGATCTGATCGATAAATTCAGATTCGTTCCTACAGTACAGAAGAGAGGAAGTAGTTGGCGAGTTTGACATATTTTCACATGAAAAGGCATAGGAGAATGTTAAAAAAAAAAAGGGCCCAAAAGAAAAATTTAGATTTGTTTATGTTCAAGTTGGGATTTAATTAAAGGCAAATTAATGTGCCAGTATTAAGCCCTTAGTCAAAGAATTTCTGTAATTAAGCATAATTTCAAATATCATTATAATCTAAACCCGAATAGATCCCATAAATATCAAGTAATTTCTGTGGTACCATGTCTTCAGCGTAAACATAAGCAGGCCCACCGCCCACATCGTTTAAGAGCCGGTAATTCCAATCCATCATAAGGTACTTCTTTGTTCTTTTCTTTTTTGGGTAAGTAAGGTACCGATTCAAGTGAAGATGGAAAGGGATTGTGTTATTTCTACTTTAATTTCCAGGAAAAATGCGGAAGTGGAATTTTCCGCGGAATCTGGCGGAGATTCCAGTTCCAGTTTCGGTTCCTCGTGAAATTGTGAAAAACTGATTTCGATTTTCAGTAGAATAAAATCTCATCCCTATTGGGGGCCTTGGTCCCCTCTTGCCCCCTAGGTCCTGTAATGGGTACACCAAAACATACCCAGAGGATATAAGGATGTGTGTATGTATATGCGTATTTGGTGTACAACGATCTATTACAGTCATCAACAAATTCTAGAATGGATAGGCACAAGAGTTGTTAGAAATACCCATCCTTCTTTAAATGAAAGCCAGACAAATTGCTGACTTCTGTTAAGCCGGCCTTCCACCTCTGCAAGTTTTTCTTTTCATCCTTGAACCCGCCTTCATGTTCAGCAAATGCTTTTCCAAAACTGTTTATTTGATGCCGTACATCTGATGGATCTATGTGGTAAAACACAGGTAAAACTATTTGCTGCTTTATTTCCTTACACTCAAGGATCTTCATCAGCTCTTTCAAGCACCATGTGGATGATGCATAGTGTGGAGTGAGAATGACGATTGAAATCATCGACCCTTCAATGGCTTCAAAAAGTGCTGGTGAAAATTCCTCTCCTCTTGCAAGGTTGTTATCAATGGAAGTATAGATTCCCTTTCGATTCAAAGCTTGGTACAGATGAGCAGCAAAATTGTTGCGAGTATCTTCGCCCCTAAAGCTCAAGAATACATGATAACGCCATGGAGGGGAGGAGGAAGAAGAGGCAGAGGCGGAGGCTCCTTGTAGCCAGGCCATGGAAGAAGTGATTCGATATGCTCAGAATTGATGAACATTCTGGACTACTTAAATGACTATGAATTTATTAATACGATATGTCTTCTCATGTGGGTCATATTTTACTGACAACGTACCGATTTGAGGACGCTTTTGTCCCTGAAACAACTTGAACGACCGACGTGACTACGTCTTCATACCCAAGGGCAGAGATGGAAACCAGAAAACACATAACCCACCTCTGCGCTGACCCTGACGTGCTGCTGACCGAACTAACGTGCTCTCACCGAATTTCTCATGTAACGGCAGCAAAGCTGTTTGTGTATTCGAGGGAATAAAAAAAAAAATACAAAAAGAAAAACGTTACAAAGCTTGATCGGCGGTTTACTGTGATATATAAGTAAAATAAAAAATTATTTTTTAAATTATTTTTATTTCATTCTGTTTTTTAATATTTTAAGGTATGAAAATTTTTAATAAAATAAATATATTTTAAAATTTTTAATTTTTATATATATATATTTTATCTTTTATAAATCTCAATAAATTTTAATAAAGTAAAAATTTTAAAAAAAATATTTTCTAAAATTTTTACAAACAAACCCTCCGTATATCACTAAACATAATAATTTTTTATCCTTATTATCTCAAAAAATTTTAATATTTACATAAATATATTCTAAAATTTTAACAATTTTTTATAAATCTTAATAAATTTTAATATTTACAAAATTTCTAAAATTTCGACAATAAAACACCATCACCCAAAATTTTGATAACCCAAATTTTTGGGTTATCAAAAACTTCCTTCGTATCTGTGTTCCCGCTGGATGTCAATGAGTTTCTTTCGGTCATAATTTAAAAAGTATATAGGTAGCTTCTTTGTTAGCAGGTTCCATTATCTGGTGGAAAGTCCAAAAAGCAGATGTGGAAAGCAAAGGTGTAGTTGCTTTGGACCAACTCATTTACCAAATCTCGATCCCTAGCAGCAGTAGCAACACTGTTTCCGTTATTGTTTGTGACCAAAGAATTTCCGATCCATGAGCTCTTCACCTCGGGATTCCTTTGGTAAGAGTTGCCCTTAAAAATTGAAGCACAGTTTCAGGGTTTTCACATGCTTCGTTGCAGATTATAGTGATAATGCTCTTACCCTTTAATTTTAAATAAAATAGGATGCTTCATCTTTTCTAATCCAATATCAAGTGCTACGTTGCGTTCGGAAATCTCTGTTTTGCCTTCGAGAAACTCTGCTTTGCCTTCGAGTGCTACTATCAGGGATGATCTCGATCCGCAAAATCCGCAAATTGCACATGCAAATCAAATCCATATGGAATTCATCTTGGAAGAATAACTGCATAAGTTTGTCGTCTTTGATACCACATCTCCATTACTATTCAACGGTGGGGATAAACAGACAAAGGGAAAGTGGGTAGGCCGAGGAATCTCCATCGCTGTCATCTGCTTGGGTCCTTGCCTTTCAAATCTCGTGGCCTCTCTGCACTTCGCCTTTTTCAACTTTGATTTCTTATACAACTTTTGTGAGGTGGCCCACACAATAACTCTCTCTTGTCGCCTTTGATACCACCGGATCACGTTCGCCGATCGCGAATATATGGGGACGTGGACTTAAGGGATTATAACGTTTGAGTACTAAAATTTTCTGAAAAATGCTAAAATTTTGTGATATGAAAAAATTAGATAAAAAAAAAAAAGATTTATGAGTATATATGAAAAAAAAATATTTGACTAAATATTATAATAAAAAATAATAATTTAATAATAATAGGTAGATTATTTTATAATTTTGAATACATATATTTTGTATTCTCTAATTTTGAAGTCTTGACACTTTACGATCCGATTTATTATTTTTGTCACGTTTAACTCATCAATTATTGATTTCAAATAATTTAAACCTCTGTTAAAATTTTTCCATCAATTTAGACGGAATTTATTTTTTTGGTCTCGAAAATTATAATTTTACCATTATAAAATGGTCACGCCAAAAAAAATGATAAAATTATCATTTCACACGTCAAAAAATTATTTTTCGTCTAAATTAATCGAAATGTTTAAGGGAATGTGTAAAATATCTAAAAATCAATAGTTGTGGTTAATGTGACAAAAATAATAAATTGGGATATAAAATGTATTTAACCTTTATAATTTTTTTAATTAGACCAAGGCAAGTCTTCTGGGGCCATAGAAAGAATAAACAGAACTTTTTCGGCCAAGAAAAATGAACGTGTCATTATAATGTTGCTTTCTTTCTATTCATTGTGTTGCTTTCGTTTTGGCTTCATTTTAGTGGAGTGACCTACTTGAAATCGATATAGTAACCATCGTTTATAACCAGACAATTAATATGTGGTGGGGTAAGAAATATTATGTATTAGGTGGGAAAATGCTTCCAGGTAAAATAAGATGGCATATAAAAATTAGGCTAAAATCGTCAGCATGTCTCTGACCAGTGGTGTTTGAGTTGGATTAAAAAAAATTATAAAATAATATTTATCTCTATTAAATTATTTTTTTATTATAATATTTATTTAAATCTTCTATCTTTTTATTTTTTTCATCAATTCTTATAAAATTCTACTTTTTTATTGACTTCTATACTCTAAAATTTTAACCATTCCATAAGATAGTTTAACAATAAAATTTTTTATTTTTATCAAAATAACAAATCTCTCTTCTTTTTCCTCCTCCTCCGTTTGATCTCCTCCGCCATGCTACAAACCATCTAATACTAAAATAAAAAATTTTATTGTTAAACTATCTTATGGAATGGTTAAAATTTTAGAGTATAGAAGTCAATAAAAAATAAAATAATTTATAAGAATTGATGAAAAAAATAAAAGATAGAAGATTAAAATAAATATTATAATAAAAAAATAATTTAATAGAGATAAATATTATTTTATAATTTTTTTTAATCCAACTCAAACACCACTGGTCAGAGACATGCTGACGATTTTAGCCTAATTTTTATATGCCATCTTATTTTACCTGGAAGCATTTTCCCACCTAATACATAATATTTCTTACCCCACCACATATTAATTGTCTGGTTATAAACGATGGTTACTATATCGATTTCAAGTAGGTCACTCCACTAAAATGAAGCCAAAACGAAAGCAACACAATGAATAGAAAGAAAGCAACATTATAATGACACGTTCATTTTTCTTGGCCGAAAAAGTTCTGTTTATTCTTTCTATGGCCCCAGAAGACTTGCCTTGGTCTAATTAAAAAAATTATAAAGGTTAAATACATTTTATATCCCAATTTATTATTTTTGTCACATTACACCACAACTATTGATTTTAGATATTTTACACATTCCCTTAAACATTTCGATTAATTTAGACGAAAAATAATTTTTTGACGTGTGAAATGATAATTTTATCATTTTTTTTTGTCGTGACCATTTTATAATGGTAAAATTGTAATTTTCGAGACCAAAAAAATAAATTCCGTCTAAATTGATGGAAAAATTTTAACAGAGGTTTAAATTATTTGAAATCAATAATTGATGAGTTAAACGTGACAAAAATAATAAATCGGATCGTAAAGTGTCAAGACTTCAAAATTAGAGAATACAAAATATATGTATTCAAAATTATAAAATAATCTACCTATTATTATTAAATTATTATTTTTTATTATAATATTTAGTCAAATATTTTTTTTTCATATATACTCATAAATCTTTTTTTTTTTTTTAATCTATTTTCATATCACAAAATTTTAGCATTTTTCAGAAAATTTTAGTACTCAAACGTTATAATCCCTTAAGTCCACGTCCCCATATATTCGCGATCGGCGAACGTGATCCGGTGGTATCAAAGGCGACAAGAGAGAGTTATTGTGTGGGCCACCTCACAAAAGTTGTATAAGAAATCAAAGTTGAAAAAGGCGAAGTGCAGAGAGGCCACGAGATTTGAAAGGCAAGGACCCAAGCAGATGACAGCGATGGAGATTCCTCGGCCTACCCACTTTCCCTTTGTCTGTTTATCCCCACCGTTGAATAGTAATGGAGATGTGGTATCAAAGACGACAAACTTATGCAGTTATTCTTCCAAGATGAATTCCATATGGATTTGATTTGCATGTGCAATTTGCGGATTTTGCGGATCGAGATCATCCCTGATAGTAGCACTCGAAGGCAAAGCAGAGTTTCTCGAAGGCAAAACAGAGATTTCCGAACGCAACGTAGCACTTGATATTGGATTAGAAAAGATGAAGCATCCTATTTTATTTAAAATTAAAGGGTAAGAGCATTATCACTATAATCTGCAACGAAGCATGTGAAAACCCTGAAACTGTGCTTCAATTTTTAAGGGCAACTCTTACCAAAGGAATCCCGAGGTGAAGAGCTCATGGATCGGAAATTCTTTGGTCACAAACAATAACGGAAACAGTGTTGCTACTGCTGCTAGGGATCGAGATTTGGTAAATGAGTTGGTCCAAAGCAACTACACCTTTGCTTTCCACATCTGCTTTTTGGACTTTCCACCAGATAATGGAACCTGCTAACAAAGAAGCTACCTATATACTTTTTAAATTATGACCGAAAGAAACTCATTGACATCCAGCGGGAACACAGATACGAAGGAAGTTTTTGATAACCCAAAAATTTGGGTTATCAAAATTTTGGGTGATGGTGTTTTATTGTCGAAATTTTAGAAATTTTGTAAATATTAAAATTTATTAAGATTTATAAAAAATTGTTAAAATTTTAGAATATATTTATGTAAATATTAAAATTTTTTGAGATAATAAGGATAAAAAATTATTATTTTAGTGATATACGGAGGGTTTGTTTGTAAAAATTTTAGAAATATATTTTTAAAATTTTTACTTTATTAAAATTTATTGAGATTTATAAAAGATAAAATATATATATAAAAATTAAAAATTTTAAAATATATTTATTTTATTAAAAATTTTCATACCTTAAAATATTAAGAAAACAGAATGAAATAAAAATAATTTAAAAAATAATTTTTTATTTTACTTATATATCACAGTAAACCGCCGATCAAGCTTTGTAACGTTTTTCTTTTTGTATTTTTTTTTTTATTCCCTCGAATACACAAACAGCTTTGCTGCCGTTACATGAGAAATTCGGTGAGAGCACGTTAGTTCGGTCAGCAGCACGTCAGGGTCAGCGCAGAGGTGGGTTATGTGTTTTCTGGTTTCCATCTCTGCCCTTGGGTATGAAGACGTAGTCACGTCGGTCGTTCAAGTTGTTTCAGGGACAAAAGCGTCCTCAAATCGGTACGTTGTCAGTAAAATATGACCCACATGAGAAGACATATCGTATTAATAAATTCATAGTCATTTAAGTAGTCCAGAATGTTCATCAATTCTGAGCATATCGAATCACTTCTTCCATGGCCTGGCTACAAGGAGCCTCCGCCTCTGCCTCTTCTTCCTCCTCCCCTCCATGGCGTTATCATGTATTCTTGAGCTTTAGGGGCGAAGATACTCGCAACAATTTTGCTGCTCATCTGTACCAAGCTTTGAATCGAAAGGGAATCTATACTTCCATTGATAACAACCTTGCAAGAGGAGAGGAATTTTCACCAGCACTTTTTGAAGCCATGAAGGGTCGATGATTTCAATCGTCATTCTCACTCCACACTATGCATCATCCACATGGTGCTTGAAGAGCTGATGAAGATCCTTGAGTGTAAGGAATAAGCAGCAATAGTTTACCTGTGTTTACCACATAGATCATCAGATGTACGGCATCAAATAAACAGTTTTGGAAAAGCATTTGCTGAACAGAAGGCGGGTTCAAGGATGAAAAGAAAAACTTGCAGAGGTGGAAAGGCTTAACAGCAGCAATTTGTCTGGCTTTCATTTAAAGAAGGATGGGTATTTCTAACAACTCTTGTGCCTATCCATTCTAGAATTTGTTGATGACATGTAATAGATCGTTTGTACACCAAATACGCATATACATACACACATCCTTATATCCTCTGGGTATGTTTTGGTGTACCCATTACAGGACCTAGGGGGCAAGAGGGGACCAAGGCCCCCAATAGGGATGAGATTTTATTCTACTGAAAATCGAAATCAGTTTTTCACAATTTCACGAGGAACCGAAACTGGAACTGGAATCTCCGCCAGATTCCGCGGAAAATTCCACTTCCGCATTTTTCCTGGAAATTAAAGTAGAAATAACACAATCCCTTTCCATCTTCACTTGAATCGGTACCTTACTTACCCAAAAAAGAAAAGAACAAAGAAGTACCTTATGATGGATTGGAATTACCGGCTCTTAAACGATGTGGGCGGTGGGCCTGCTTATGTTTACGCTGAAGACATGGTACCACAGAAATTACTTGATATTTATGGGATCTATTCGGGTTTAGATTATAATGATATTTGAAATTATGCTTAATTACAGAAATTCTTTGACTAAGGGCTTAATACTGGCACATTAATTTGCCTTTAATTAAATCCCAACTTGAACATAAACAAATCTAAATTTTTCTTTTGGGCCCTTTTTTTTTTTAACATTCTCCTATGCCTTTTCATGTGAAAATATGTCAAACTCGCCAACTACTTCCTCTCTTCTGTACTGTAGGAACGAATCTGAATTTATCGATCAGATCATTCAATGGGTGGACAAAAGTATCATACCTCACACATCCTTGCGTGTTGCCAAGTACCCAGTGGGAATAGAGTCTCGTGTGGAGGATATCTGTTCGCTTCTATGTCTTGGAATGAATGACATACGCATGGTGGGGATCGTCGGGATTGGTGGCATTGGTAAAACAACTATTGCCAGAGCAATCTATAATTTGATTGCTGATGAATTTGATGCTACTTGTTTTCTTCCCAATGTTAGAGAGACTTCAGCTGGAGATCGTGGTCTAGTTAAACTGCAAGAGATGCTACTTTCAAAGATTTTGGGAGGTTCAAATTTGAAGGTTGACACTGATGATCAAGGAATCAATTTGATAAAGGAGAGACTTTGCCGCAAAAAGATGAAGATTCTTTTAATTCTTGATGATGTGAATCAACTGGAGCAGTTAGAAAAATTAGTTGGAGAGCAAGATTGGTTTGGTTCAGGCAGTAGAATCATCATAACAACTAGAGATCGACATTTATTAACCAATCATGACGTAAATTTTATATATGAAGTGCAAAGATTGAATGAGGAAGAATCTCTTCAACTCTTTAGTTGGATTGCCTTCAAAGGAGACCATTTGCCATTTGTCGAATATAGAGAACTCATGGAACAGATAATCCATTATGCTGCGGGACTTCCACTAGCTTTACAAGTACTTGGTTCAGAGCTACGTGATAAAAGTATTCGTGAATGGAATAGTGCCTTAAAGTATTACAAAGGAAGCCGTCATTTGGATATTCAAAAAGTACTTAGAATAGCTTATGATGGATTGGATCAAAATGAGAAAAATATTTTTCTTGACATTGCATGTTTCTTCAGGGGGAAGAAAAAAAATGATGTGATCAAAATATTAGACAATTGTGGTTTTTCTGCAGATAGTGGTATTAGAAGACTTATGGAAAAGTGTCTCATAACTACTACTACTCATTGGTCTTCTGATGAGTTAATATTGGAGATGCATGACTTGTTGCAAGAAATGGGTCGCGAAGTTGTTCGAGAGGAATCACCCGAAAATCCTGGTGGACGCAGTAGGTTATGGTTTCATGAAGATGTTCGTATGGTATTGGAAGAAAATATGGTAAGAGTCATATAATGAAAAACTGTTGTTTTATATTCTTTTCTCACAATATTTGAATTATTCTACAAAGATGTCTATACAAATATAATATTTACATCCAGAAATAATGAGACCAATGTCAACACTCAAATCTCAATGGAGGTTAGAAATTAAAAATTTTGTTTGTAGTTTGAGGATTCAATATAAAAGTAGAAGTAGTTTTGAAACTTATTTGACATGATTCCCACAGTTTGCGAGTGTAATACCTCATACATACATACATAATAAAAGCTTTTACATAACAAATGAGTAATCAATTATTTTACATGATTGCCAATGGTAACTGTCTGAGTTCAAAGAAAAAAAAAAGATTATTCTACATAACTATTTCAAGGACAGTTACTGATGTTATGTGTATCTGCTTTCTTTCAATTTGGTATGATACTTGGCACATTATCTTACCAGGGAACAAATAAAATTGAAGCCCTACTAGTTGATTTGCCCAGAGGTGATGACGTCATACAGTTGAATCCCAAGGCATTTATGAAGATGAAGAGACTTAGATTGTTTATAAACCGCAATGCAAATTTCTCTGGGGAAATTCACTATCTTCCCGATGAGTTAAGAGTGCTTGAATGGCCTAAATATCATTTACCCTATTTGCCTTCCAATTTCCACGGAAAGAAACTCATTCATCTTAGAATGACTTGTAGCCACATCCTGGGTGTGAGGATGGAACATGCGGTAAAATTGCTATTTTCAATTTTCCCTTCTGTAAACTATGATTCAACTTCCTTCAAGCTAACATGGTTCCGTTGTTTTGTTCTTTTTCTTTTTTGTACTTGCAGAACTTGACAGTTTTGGATTTCTCTCATTGTGAGCTCTTAACAAAAATCCCAAATCTTTCAGGGCATCCAAATCTAAAGGAATTGACTTTTTCCCACTGTACAAATTTAGAAGAGATTCATGATTCTGTTGGGCGTCTTGATAAACTTGTTCGATTGGATCTTTGTCATTGCTCTAAACTTTGGAACTTTCCAAGAAGCATTAAGTTGGAATCTTTGCGAGACCTTGATCTTGGAGGTTGCTCAAGCCTTTTAAACTTTCCTGATATCGATGGTGAAATGAAAAATCTCGCTGAAATCTCATTATATGGAAGTGGTATAATAGAACTGCCTTCATCCATTAAAAATATCTCTGGGCTTCGCGACTTACGTCTTCAGGAATGTAAAAACCTTACTCATCTCCCAGGTAGCATTCTTCAGTTGCCACATCTAGAGTCCCTTTCGATCGTTGAATGTCCACGATTTGATGGAGAAAAGCTGATGGAGGACAACAGACAGTTCATGGCATCTATGTGCCGAACAGGGAATATGAGATTTAGTCCTCCAGAATTCAATTCTTTCGAATAGTAGTACTTGGCAGCCCACTTTGAGTTACTTAGATCTATCAGGGAGTGGTATTGTCAGCCTTCTTACAAGCATCAAAAGATTTGTTCGATTGAGAGGTCTATATTTGAACAATTGTGAGCAACTTCAGGAAATCTTAGAACTTCCACAAAACATAGAGGAGGTAGAAGCTAGAGGATGCATTTCATTGGATAGTTTTCCACAAGTATCAAAAAAGTTTCAATTCGACACAAGCGGCGACTCACTAGATAAGCTAGATTGGCTTGACTTGTGGGGATGCCGTAAAATGCTTAAGAAGCTTAGGAATCCTGTATTGAGTCCTTCACTTCGTACGGTATGTATCTGTCCTTCTTGTCTATGCGTGTTTGTGTGGCTTTGTGTATTGCTGAAGATTTATAACATTGGTTCAACTGCAATAGGATTTACTTGGCCCTGTATATGCTGGACAAGAGATTCCAACCAGCTGGTTCAGTTTCCTTGAGGTATGTCTCGCTGTATGTTTTGGTACACGTTTGTGTGTCACTTTGTTTTCAGGTTATATTGCAGAAAATTTATGAACTTTGTTCAACAGGATTACGTTTTAGATGGCATCGAGGATTCTAGAACGGCCTCCCAACCTGGTTCAGCCATAGTGAAAATTTTTTAAACACTAATCGTTGTAGGATCAACGTGAATGGGCAAGAGTGTTTGGAGGAGGCCATAACAATTGCCTTATGTGCTGTTATTGTTTTTCTTCGACCCCAGGTGGTTGGGAAAATTTCTGCTTTTGCTCTTGTTGTACGTGAAGGACGTTCCCTGAGGCATGTTGAAGGAACAACTGCTTTAATTGGGAATGAATCAACGTCGGGCTCCCAACATTTATTTGTGGCGTACACTACGGTAGAACCTTCTGAGCTAGAGGGGAACCATTTGGAAGTGGACTTTTCGGCTTCATCGCTCGACGGTCCGGTAGAAATTGCAAGTTGCGAAGTCCATCGAGTAGACGAGCATAAAAAGAGAGCGGAAGCCCGAAAAAGGAAAAATGAATATAAAAGAGAGAGCAAGAGCAAAAGGTGGTCCAGGTGTGCTCTTTGGGGGGTCTGATGATGTCCCCCAAATGGATGTATCCAATGCAGAACCTGAAAACTTGCTCGATTTATTAGGTATGATTCAGCATTACCAGAGTTGCAGAAAGGGCCAATTGGGAAAACAGCCCAGACCCCTAATACCTTGGCACCATTAAAGGAAGGGCCCTAACAAACGTGCCGCGTCTAATATGTACAATAAAAAGTTGAATTTTTTTTTAGATACAAACATTTATGTTATCCTGTTTGTATATATTTTATTCTACTTATAAAGCTGTTAGTAGTCTTTTTTTTTTTCTAGCGTCCTTTTTGTCTTCGTTTTATATCACAGCTAAAGTTGGTTTTAGGCTTAAATTTTTATTTAATAAGTCATATTTATATATTTTCTTGAAATCGAGTTCTAGTTTAATTTTCGCTTTAAGAATTATCCATAGATTACAAGAAATTATACATTTAGTGACAAAATGCTCGGTTCATTTCGTCACGAAAATAAGGTATTCGTGAGAAAAATTGGATTTCGTCTCCAAAACACCACTTTTAATGACGAAATTTGTTTTCGTCACTAAACATCACTGTGCATAAAGAAGGCCCTATCTGCCCAGAAAAACTTATGAAACTTGCCGTTTATGGTGGCATATTTTAATCCAATGTCCACCCTAGCATACCCATTGTGTGAAGAGAAGCCACCTACTCCAAGCTTGGTTGGTTCATGTTGGCAGTTCCAACTTGGGCATAATAGCAT
>CM025849.1:11369081-11557860 GCA_003952965.2 Morella rubra | reverse complement strand
TTTTTAAATATAGGGAATGTACACTGATCTTAGTAGTTCCCTTTAAGCTAGTCCATATGCGAATGCGATTTGCCATAAGTTAACGTATCCACATTTCTTTATTGTGCCTCCAGGCTGCCTTCTTTCGTGCCTAATTTTAGTCTTTAGTCGTCCATCTTTTTATAGAGCTGGTTGTTCAATGTTCTATGATTTCTTTTGTTAATACACTTTGGTTCAAGCTTCGCTTTTTAGCTAGTTTAACTATTTTAGGACTCCAATCGGGGTACAATATCCATCCTAATCCCTATCGACTAATCGAACTGTTCAGGTTGGGTCCTATGAACCATTTTTATCGATGAATTTGGGACCAGAGCTATACGTTGGATTCTCCTTATATGTTACCTGAAAGTAGGAAAACACCATAACGGCCTCCATGGTTTCTGATGCAAGACAAGTTATGGTGCCCCTTTTTTTTATTTTATTTGTGTTCATTGGGGCTCTTTCAAGTTACCTTTATAGTTTCTGTATTTATGGTTTTTCTAATAACTCTACTATAGGATTCTCTTAATGGCTATGGGATAAGATTTCTTTTATCTCCTTTTTCATGATGTTTCAGTAACCTTAGGATGCTGATTTTTAGCATTTAGGATGGTATGTAATGAAGCCTATTTCATCAGTGAATAATGTAATCTTGATTTTGTTTTGTTTTTCATTGCTTTGTTGTTAATAACATGGGAGTTTTGTTCTTTGTTCGTATTCTTTGTGTGTTCAAGGATTTAAGAAGAAGTTGCGCTTATAATACATCAAATTCTAAACCATGTACCACCACCTGACTAAGCAGGTGCAACACAATCACTAATTATTACACTAACCATGTTATGGTTCGCTTACACCATCCCATAATTAAGCCTTGAGTGATATTGCCTGTTAGTTGTATGCGTTGTAAAATTGTTATCACTATCGTCCCTTCTCATATGGATAACTTTAGTGCAATCAACTGTGATGGTCGCATTTGTCTCTCATACTTCCATTTCAAATTCGTAGACCTGCATGAACTTTTCATTTTTGTACTTACCCCAATTAGTAGTCATATTGGAATGACTTCCAGCAGCTCCATTTCTAGATAAAGCAAACTCTTTTAGTTTAAAATTGCAGTGCAGCTCTAGTTTGTCATGCCGATGCAAGCACCATTGAGACGAACTATCATCAGATTAGTGTGTCATGTGGTTTCAAGAAAGGTTTATGTCTTTTGAGTGAACAGAAAGTAGAGAAACATTTTGAAAGAATAGCTCAGCTTATGTTTTGGAAAAAATGTTTCAATCTTTGCAGATCATAAAATTTTTGCTTAACCAGACAAAGATAGAGGTAAATGCCCAAAATGCAAATGGCTTCACTGCATTGGATGTCTTATCCCATGGTCCAAGAGACATAAGGGACATGGAAATTAAAGCGTGCTTAAGGAAAGCTAAAGCTTTGAGGATCAATGAGGCACCATCACGCACCCATAATCCTGATATAGCCTGTGGTTCCACCTTAACACAACCATCAACCTCACAAGAAACAGGTGTTGAACAACCAGTAAAGAAGCATAAAAGCATTGATTGGTTGGGTAGGAAACGAAGCGCATTAATGATTGTGGCATCATTGCTTGCAACAGTAGCCTTCCAAGCAGCAATAACCCCACCGGGTGGGCTTTGGCAAGATGACTATCTAGTAGATTCTGATGGAAACCCTGTAGAAAAGCCACACACTGTGGGCACCGCAGTGATGGCTTATACTATTGGAACTGATTATGGGCGCTTCATGATTTTCAACACCATTGCTTTTCTTGCATCGTTGAGTATAATACTGTTGCTCGTTAGTGGATTGCCTATAAAACAACGCAGATGGATGTGGATTCAGATGGTGACTATGTGGATTGCAATCACGGCACTATCTGGTACATATCTTCTTGGATTGAAGACCCTAACACCGAACCATGTTGAGGGTGTTCTCTATCATGTGATGCGAATTTCTATATACCTATGGCTGGCTATGATGGGCCTTGTTTTTCTTGGTAACACCATTCGAATGGTCTTATGGTTGCTTAGAAAGTTTGGATACATTAATGAGAAACCAAGAGGGGCTTCAATTGGTATCGAGGATGATGAGAATGATGAACTTTAAAAGGCAGACGTACCTCTAATTGTTGTGATGCTGGTAAGTGTGATTTCTATTATGGAGATTATGATACTATTTGTTATGGAGAGCCCAGTCAGAAAATAGTTCTGAAAGCTTCTGAATCACATCCATCCAGCATTGCCTGCACCAACTTGCCAACCAGAACTCCTTTGATGCAGATAAATAACTTTCATGTACATTTTGTTACTATATTTGCAATAGTGGAAACCACGAATCATTTAATACTCAGATTTGATCTCTCATCTGACAAGTTGAACCTATAGCCTGTCATCATGATGTTACTATTGATCAAATATTGTGCGTGATCGTTTATGATTTATTGGATTTGTGCACCTTATTTGTACGAGAATTATTCATATTTATGATGTGGCGTGTGTTATATGTAGGGTAGGAGCTTCATGTGACTGGTGGTCTTCATGGAACCCTAATTAGGGTTAATCCTTAAATGGGAGGGCATTTTTATTATGAAAAAGCTAGGTCTCCTCTCCTCTCCTCTTCATATACAACACAGAAACTCTATTCTCATATGGGTAGAGATTCTAGAGAATACTATTGGGCTTGTCCCATTTGAAGGGTCAATATTTGAGAGGAAGAACTAGCCCTAACCTTTGCTTGTTTTGCAAGAAAAATATAAAAAGTTATAATCCATAATCTTGAGAATCATTTTGATTACTGTATTTCATAGTATGTGATTCGTTTTAGTAGGTCTACTAGAACTTTGGTGAGGCTATTCAGGTCACACTTGGTTGTTTGAGGTTTGTCATAGAATGACACCAAAAGTCTCATGCTCACCATCCGAGCCTTTGCTCAACTATGGTGGAGTTAACAACAGAGTCGTCTTGACCTCTAGATACCGCCAGGTGGCACACGTAAACCATTCAATTTTGTCAATTCTGGTTGATTAAAACTTGTCCGTATACTCCCATTTGTATTTGTTTTCTGGAAAATTATAATAGCACCCACTTACGTTTTTTAGCGCTTTGATTTTTAGAACCGAGTTTTTAATTTGGTAAATTTAAAAACTGCCTTGTACTATTTCAAAACTCTGAGAGTCCTATCTATTTTTGGGGCCGGTGGCTGGTCAAAAGTTGTGAAGTGGCCTTTCTCTAATACTATGAGAAGGGCCACCGGCCCCGCTGGGATCCCAAATTATATTAATTTTTTTTTTTTAAAAAATAAAAGCTCAAAGTTTTTATTCAGAATCTCAAAATTTTTTCACAATTTTTTACACTTTTTAACATCAATTTCAATACTTTTCCATTCAACAAAAATTAAATTAAATATTCTCTCTCCTTCTTTATTAACAAATTCTAATCAAAATCATTCCACTATCAAAACATTTTTCAACTTTTTCAAAAATTTTTTACAAACCCTCATAGAAAGTTAAATTCAAAAATTTTCTCCTACAAATTAAGACTAAAACTAAAAACGGCATTACAAAATGTTAGAGTTTCGTAATGTCGCTCCTTGCGAGTTCTCTTAAAACATGCCTGCTGGGTACGATGTTGTTGAGAGGATAACGGCTCAACTGTCCGGCACAAAAAATTTATAAAAAGAAAAAAAAGAAAAGACAACAATTTTTTTTTTTAAAATTCTACTTTCATATTATTTTAAAAACTTCAAAATCTGGATTTTAATAAGATATCAAAAAGCTACCTAGATTTCTAGAATAAAAAATGACTGCTCTGTTTCGGTCACTTTGAAAATATTCCTTCAGTGCAGCCAACTAACGAAATTAATAACTTGGTATGTCACCGGCCAATATATGGTCAGATGTACCCGTGTCTTAAAAATAATAATCTGTAATTATAGTGATGGAGGAGAAATTTCACTTATAATAGAGGCCCATAACTCAAGGCCCAAAAAGCAAGCCTGCACAATAGGCTAGGTGTGAATCGACGATTGGAAGCCTATAAAGGAAACGATCATACATACTTTATTGGGTAAATAAATCGACGTCAGAAATCGTAATTATTCTCTAAGTATGTTCAAAAATAACTAGCGGTAAAGAAAGAAGAGATAAATGTGTTGGTTCGGTCATTCGGAAGAAGGGACTATCTCTGAATGATTCAGCCCCTTCAATTAAATGCGGATGAGTGGACGTCGAAGAGAAATAACGGAATAGCCTAACGCTTGAAGCTATCCCAAAACTTTTATAGCCGATCCAATTGAACGATACAAATAACTTTCACAGGCCATATAAGCTAGATGTGACTCCATTGCTTAGTTTAGGCGACAGTACATATCCGTATTACAAAGGGAATAAAACCAATGAGTTAAAAGATAAATGGAACCACAGATCTTTCTGTGTCACCTAGAAAAACCCAAATCCCAAATTAATTTAGAAACAACAACCGGATTCGAATGTATAGCGGTAGACTGTAGTCAGGCAGCTCAAAGGAAATGCTTTTGGTTCCCTCCAGCGGCCATCTCGCGGGACTCGTTACTGGATGAGCCATACTCACCGCTTGCAAATTCCTGGCTCGACAGTGCCATCTTTCTGAACTTCTTCAAGTCAACATTATACGCACTGGTATCATAGTCTGAGCTCCCATTCGAGCTGTACACCGGGTTTTGGCCAGGCTTCACCCCCTCATTTAAGTCCTCCAGCAGCGACATATCTCCCTCCAATGCACGTACAATCTGCTTTCCATGATATCATAGTTGATTTAAGCAGCGTTTTGTACACCAAAAAACTTTCTCTAGAGATCTAAAAGCGTGTATTGTATATATTCTAAAATTGACAGATCAAATCACTCCCTTCATTACAGTTTTGTCCAGATTTCTAACGAAATTGATGGCGTGGCACGTGATGTGTCATGTCATTCAATCCGTTAGAAATCTGGGCAGGAATGCGACAGAGGGAGTGATATTGCAAGTTTAGTGTAAACTTCAACAATATTTTGTCAATTCTAGAAGCTCGTGTATTTTAAAAATCTTGTAAAAAACCAGCCTAAGTGATTTTTAAATTTCTCAGAACGAAAGTAAACCAAAACATTCTGCGCTTCTTCTATGTTCTTAATATTCCATACAATCGATTTATCAAATATTATACAGACTTCTTTAATTGACTATTTCCCATTCCTTGCAGACGCGTAAAATACTATAGAGCTAACCTACACATAGCATTCTAATTCAAAGGAGCGACTTCACTCGAAAAAAAGCTAGAAAGCGAACAAGCATGCAGGCAGCACTGAAATACGTTACATGATCATGCCAAATCTACAATTGAAGATTTAGTTGTTCATCCAAGCGTCAGGTCAAACCAGAAAATCTCAACCATAAATTTATCCCGAACCAAAGACTTGAGTCATAGCGCAAATAATCAGTCCAAGCAGATTTGTTACGCATTTTACAAAAGAGATCAATTTCACTCAAGTACAGGACAACATCAGATTTCAATGACTGACAAAAGGTTCATACTTAGAGAATGTACGAGCAAGAATGACATAACCCTAATTCTCCACCAAGCTACTTATTTCTCATGTAAAACTTTAGACGCAAAAGGGGTGACTTCACCAGGTTTCGCTTTTTCGGTTGCTTTTTTTTATATTTTACCACCGTAGTGTATGCCAAATTTGAACCATAAGTATGATATAGACATTACTCGGATTTCTACTGATTCAACTTTTGTTTATACCACTCGACGTCCTTAATTGACTCTGATTCCATAAGACTCCCTTCTGTAGTTTTTAATGGCGCATTATTCAGATTGATTGCCTTCCTAGCCACCAGGAGTATATAACAGTTTTCTTTCTCTTATACAGTTTCTTCTTGTATTCTCACTTATTAATCTAATCCCTCCAATTGTTAGTTTGATATTGTATATCTGTGTAATAATTTCTATAACGAGTTTGTTTTCTTTCTCATAGATATCAAAGTAATACCAGGGAATCCTCCCCCACAAGAATATATTGAAATTATGTGTAGATATTTACCCTTTACATAGAACTGTGTACTCCGAATTTTCTTCTCCAATACAGGTGTAATTACTATGAGCTTTAATTATCACAAGGAGTATGTCGCAATCTCAACAATCAGCTACCTGAACAAATAACATGGTGTTGATTAGTTAGCTGACACCTCCAACAGGCCGCATAAATCATATCGTAATTGAAAAGTTTAGTGGAATCCAATGAATTCTTAAACATCACTATTTAATACAATATACAATATATTCGCCAAGGGATTGGTCAAACTTTAGAATTACATGTGACGTAATAACTCATAGCTCTACTCAATTAGTGTCGTCGTTAACCATGAGACTTAGACTCGCTTTTGAATAATAAACGTGGTGAGTATGATCCGAGGGTGGCTCATGCAGATGACAATTAGTTATTTCACGATCTGAGAAGAGAAAAAAGAGATGGCCTAAAGAAGAGAGCACTGATAAGATGAAAAGCCTAAAAAACTTACAAATCTTTTTATTATGGGTAACGCAAAATTTATTGGCATCTCGTAAAATTGACTATACAGCAAAGCCTTAGTCGCTCCAAATCATAAATTATGATCCCAATTATCCTGCTGACATATTAAAATTTAGTCTGTATACTATAAATAATAAATAGCTCAAATAATACTATTATCAACAATAATCTTTTTTTACAGGATAGTCAAATTATTCTAAATTTCTAAATAATTATAAACTGTTATACTCACTACATTAGTTCATAATTTTAAAATTTTAAGTAATTTGTCATCATAGCTCTATAACCAACGTTCTTTTTATTAAATTTAAGTTTAGAATTCTTACCATTTAAATAAAATAGATTAACCCTGTGACATATTCCAAGTCTCCATTCGGAACAATCGATATAAACCAAAATTCCTAAACTGACTCGCACCAGTAGCATACTAATTACACCAACGAGATGATACAAAGCAACAATCACTCTACAGATTGTCGGATGTAATGAAACACGCTGAATTATCTTACAACCCTCCCAGCTCCTTGGATCACTCTCTCCTCTCTCCCTGCCTACCATTAAAAGACCCTTCTTAGAACCGAACAACTTCCTTCATAGACAACACACCCTTGTGCACATAAGCCAAAACCCAACCCTGACCCAACAAATTTGGCCTGGGAAAAACCCCTCTGTAGCAGCACTAGCTCCTCAAAGTAAAGTACTCTTGTTTGAACCAAGGGGCGTTAAATTGCGTTGAGTGGATTGTGGCAAATCAGAGAGCCTTGGGATCTAGAAACTTTCCGTTGAAGCTAATCTCCAGCTGCTGATATCATTCTGTGATGAGTAAGAAAAGTTGAAAACACTCCAGATACTGCTAAAACGTAGTAAAAATAACGCGCGTGGTCAGATATCCGTTCTCATGAACCAATTATTCACCTCAGCTGGAAGATCTTGGGTTTGCGTGCCAATAGATACCTACTCTATAATACTCGTCTTACGTGAGTAAATTGCACCTTTCATCTGCCCTCGCCACACATTATTTGTAAAATAAACACGATTTTCAGTCAATTACAATCCCGACAGTCGTCAGTTCTTCTACATTGTGTCCGTGTACGCAAGTTGTCAGCAAGAAGATTCTAATTATATTAATATGATGATTTAGTTCAAAAACAAAACTGGAACTCTTAGAGCAAAAACTTACTTTAAAATCATTTCTTCTGTATATAACTTACAAATCATATGCATTTCTCAGAGTCTAGGTAAGAAAAAGATTCTCGAAAGATTAATATTTCTTATTCCTTATAACAAATGATTTGATGGTGATAAGATCGCCGGGACTACTGCCTGAACACTGTTGATGATTACATACATAGGACACCAGAAACTCTGTCTGCACTTATATAAAAGGCCAGTATAGGTTCTCTGCTATTATTTTGTGATTTCTTAATACTCTCTCAGTGACATATATTTACTTGAGAGAGCCTTCTAATGAAACAGAATTCTAAAATAACAATCACTTCACCATGTTAATTTGAATTATTATAACACAGTCATTCTCATAAAACTCCGTAGAACTAATAAATACGCCATACGATGAAAACGTGATCAATACGATCATAAAGCGCCAGAGCCTGATACTGCACTAAGATAATGACTAAAAAAAACTTAATATTCAAGCCTCAATTATAAATTACTTCTCATGAATTAAACCTTTAATCAAGAAGATATTGAAACCTGATTAATTACAATCTAAATTATATTCTTTTTTCTTCCCACAAAAGTATGTTCCATGAAATATCCAAAATCTTCTCACAAAAACCATTACTTTTGTTACTTTGATCGATCACTTCCTCCAAAAGTCGCAAATTTATCAAAGCCAAACCCCATAAATCAGGGTTATCGTCTTTGGTCACTGCATCTCGTGAAAGATGACATGTCTCCATTTAGCTTAAGTGCATCTGATTTACTGAATGCCTTCCATCTACTCTCCTTTTTACATACACCAGAAAATGCCAGACGAAACTGACGAATGCTCAATATGTGGGATTAAAAATCATGCTTAAATGCGCCTACGGCAAATTGAAACCAATTAATGAGTTAGTGTTTTCATAATTAGAGACCTGCTGAGGAACGTACCGTTGTAGCTGCTTGTAGTTTAGTACCTCACAGAGGGTCGGTGAAGAGGGGCGGTTGTGACTTGTGTCGAAAGTGTGCAGGTAGTGGAGGTATTTGTGTTGACTCTTTGGTTGTTATTATAAAAGTAGTTTTGCGGACATTTGTAAATATCCGAACAAGGTTTTCGTATAATCTTGTGTGTGAACGTATGCAGACTTGAACTGTTTTTTGGAGGTGGTGGAGGAGAGCCGTTGGAGGAAGAGGGCGGTGGTGAAGATGAACCTTCTGGTGGAGGTGGTGGAGATTCCTGGGATGGCGGAGGTGATGGAGATGCCTTGGGAGGAGGTGTTTTTACGTTTATCGTGTGTTACATTCTCTTTGCTTGATTACTTATGAGATTTCAATTTGATTTTTAAACCAGGATATGTAGTTGGATTGAGGAGCAATTGATGAATTGCGGCTCGGGTGATTTGCCTTGGGTAGAAAAAGCTGTAGAGCGTGCGTGTGAGCCGTGACTAGGCGAACTTAAAAGGCGCAGAAGAGTAACACTTATTAAACTCATATAGTAGCATCACTGCCAAGAGCAAGTTGACGTCAAAGTAATATTCCGGAAAGAACTGTCACCTCTGTCATCCGCTATGAGAGCTATCGTTACTTAAAACGATGCATCTCCAACAGGAAATTTCCATAATCACATGATTATAATCAAGAAGGAAATCGTCACGATATAGCAGCAGACGCTGAAAATTATGTTAAACAATAAATGAAAATACACACACAATTAAATCATCATACATGCCTATTATCTAGAATATGATCCAACTAAATAATCTAACTTTAGAAATTCGCCTCATCAGTAAAACTTCTAAGATGCTAGGCTATGAAAGACAACGTGGTCAGAATGTTTATTTTAATCCGCCATAATATATAATGCATCTCGATTGAAATCTACAAACTATATCTAAGAAACACGAAAATATAACAGCACCATTCAGTATGCATCAAACAAACAACCAAACCACCTGAACAATCTCCTTTTAATGTTGTAGAGACCACTCTACTCTATGCTAACCATCCTAATATAGATCGACTAATAGATAGCTCCATCCACATATAACTATCACAAGGCTTAGTAGGCTACTCACGGCGGATGTCTGATCCATGAATATCACGTGTACATGATCTGGTTCAACATAATCCGCAAAAATCGGACCAGTTCATTAGGAATACGAGCTTTTGAATTGTGATCGATTGCATACAATACTACGATTTAAGCTTTTGAATCTTCTAGAATAGATGATGACTTTCTGAAGATAGAAACTTTTTGCATTGGAAAAAGGTACCTGATGGAAGATAGGAGGGTTCTCGAAGGAAGAAGAGAGAAACTCCGTTGCATATTGAAATTTCCATAATAGAAAGGAGTCTCTGTCCTTCCCAATGGCTACCTACAAATTAGGATCTCTCTCTCTACAGCCTGATCCTTCTTTTGTTTGCCACCCCTAACTTAGTTTGAGTCGGTTATTCGTTTTACCAGTTCCTGGTTGCCATTCTGCCAAGTTCAAGTTGATCTTACGACGACCTATAATCTCCTTGCAGGTAACCAAAATTAGCTTCAAACGTCTCCACATTGCCCGCTCCTCTTCACGATTGTAACAAACACTGCCTCAGACAGACAAAACTGGAAAACCTCCAATATTCTATACCCAGTTAGAGTAAAATATCATGCCTATCAAGTTTCGGAGGGAAAATGAAATTAAGCGACATCCATATTTTTGCCCAAAGACTACTCTCACGGATTCTGATATAGGAAACTTTGCAAAGGAAAATACAATACATTTTACATGAAGATATTATAATACTCACCACCCTTTCAATGCTGTTTGGCACTTAGAACCAAATTAATTTTGAAAGCAGTGTTTAAAAAAAGGCGCGCACAACTATGTTAGCTTCCATATAGCTAATTATTGGAAAACACTCCGTATTTAATGGAATTCTCAATAGCTACGTGCACCGGTAAAAAACCAATTCGGTTTTTTGTGCTCAGAGGAGGCGTTTATAGGACTTGGTGTCAGAAAATCTATGATATGTTTAGTGGATTTTTTAGACATACTCATAGTGAAAAAGGATTCACCACTCGATATCCTCGCGAGAAATTGATAAACATCAGAAGTTGAGTCCATCTTAATGAAACTTTAGCCAATTCGGTTAGTAATTTCATCTCAAGTCACGGCACAATCGATTGCTCAGTAGTTTTGTGTTGGCAACATGGGATGCAAGTAAACCTTATAGTCTGCAGCCAACTCAAGAAATTAACTGATCATGCAATATTTTATGGCGCTGCACCTAAAACTAGGAACAATTCGACTTATGTACTGAATTGTGATACTTTGGCCTTTTCGAAGCAGTCAAGAGTTACTGCCAGAATATTTCTTTACCGAGTAACACAAACATACAAGCGCACTCATATGTTTCCTAGCATGTTATCTTCGAGTATCGTAACTCCTAAATCTTGCTCTCAGTAAATAAAGATCCTCAGTAATAAGCAATTAACATGTTCACTTTGAAATTTTGATATCTACAATTTTTCGACCATTACCTATGAGCTTCTTAAATAGCTTCAACCCATAAAAATGTCTTTGTGTCATATATGATTTGAAGAATAGCAAGTTTGTTAGTTAGCGTAAAAAGTCGACCCAGTTAAAACAACATCACAACTCAATAAGTTCCTAAAATTGGTAATGACATTTCTGACCGAAGCATACGGATTTTACCATAATTGGAGTTTTAGCTCAAACCTATAACTAAGAGCTGAGTTGTCCCATGCCTGTGATCTTGTCGATTTGCTAGGCACACAGCATTTGCAATATTTTTTTTTTGTTGTCACAGTCTAGACGATTAATGCCTATAAACTAATTTCTATACTTGAGAATATCCAAACTACTCAAATAAGTGTTTTCGTAATCGAATTATATCAACCTTTAATAGATTCTATATTCAATATTCTTTTTTTCGCCTGTATATGTATAGAGTTTTCGTCTGTCCTGAAATTGAAGGCCACAACAGTCTATCTATTCCTAGCTCCGTTCTTGAAAGCAATGAAGCATCAGCATGTTGGCAAAAGATTATTCGTTTGGACTCCACCCACTATTCCTCTGCTAAAGTATTGAGATAGAACTATTGTTGGACTTGAAGAATTGCCTTATCTACCGAATCCTCTGAACTCCCCATGGTTTAATTGTAGACCCTATTTCTGTAATCTGATGTTGTGTTGTGAAGAGACATTAAACACATGATCACTTTGTATAAATAAATAAGAAATTTTTCAGTAACATTAAGTAGGTGCATTTCCACTGTTCTATTCTAACGAACTCTCAAGTCATGACAGCTCAAAATTAAGGCAAGGAAGTGCGTTTAATGGATCAGAGCCAGATACTAAAATAGGCCAAAGAGTCAAAAAAGTGCATATAACCCCACACACCATCATGAAGCAGTAATAACACATACCATTCACGTGTCATTAATAATAGTGCCAACTATGTACGATTAGACAGAAGCATTACAGAGCACTCGAGCAGAGTCATGAAAGCAAATATACACCAAGAGAGAGACTTACATCCATAACATTTCCTTCTATATAGACAGAATAATAAATCTCGAATTCACAAGCATCATCAAAATCAGCAGATGAAAAAGCGCAAACGAGCTTGTAATCAGCAACAAAGTTGAGTAAAGTGGTTCAAATTACAGAAGTTACAAGAGCAGCTTTAGAACCCACTTATGATCAGCAACTAGCTTATGGGAGCTTCTGTCTCCACTGCTTTATATCAATTAACTCCTCCAAGAGATACATGACTTGATGCAGATTTAGTAAGGCCACAATTAACGCAACCAAAGTCGAACGTCCTTTCGGCAAACACAAGAACTAGGCCATGCGGACAGAATCTCATTAGCATGAAATCGCACATTAGTTACCAGGGCAAATAACTGTAGGAAAATATGGGTCTTTTTGATAACCATATTTTAATTAGAATTTTTGTTGCAAAGCAGAGATTACCATAGTATAGTGAAAGCTAAACTTAGAACTGTAAGATTGACAAAAGAAACCGCAATACCAGAGTAGACACCAATTGGAAGACTATTTGAGCTTATTATATTGCATACAAACAGATTATTGTGAGTTCGATTTCTCAGTTAGCTTCCTAGTCTCCCTTACATACTATAACTCCCACTTGATACCTGAAAAAGAGATTTTGGCAAATGACTAAATCGACTTTGTTGTCTTCCCTTTGTCATCCATAATGTCTTTAGGTGCATGAAGGTAAAATTCCTGCCACCACTTTCTTTGTGTTTTGCGCAATGCCGCATGTCTAGTCTCCTTCCTCCGAATGGTTCGATGAGGTCGACTTCGTATACAAATATCATTTTTTCATTTAATTAACTTGTAAACAAACATTCCAGTCTATTTTGTAAGTTAAGAATGGAAAAAAAGTACAATTGGATGTTAAATCAAAAATAAATGCTATATAACACATAAGATTACGCTTACGAGGCGGTTCGACATGAAAAGCAAAATATTACGAACGATCCCCAAGATTCCTGGCACATTTATATTTGTGAATGGTTCATTCATTCAAATGACTTAAGCTGAACGTTAATCCATACTCCGCAATAACTCCATACTATCGTGCACTCAAAAAACGTTATAAACCTCCAAAGGACTACAACAAAAAAAATCATTGGTGGCTAATAGGGGAATAGGGGCGTGTCATTGTAGACACAATTCAAGATAATTCAGCAAAGAAAACATATGCGTATAGACATAAACACTCGGTAGCAAAATGCATTAATTTATGTCTCTAAGAAAATTACTTGATTCCGGGGATTTTGAGCTAAAATCCCACGGTATGCAGATATTCCAGACTAACACGCTTAAATGATATAGGGATATTGCAGGAAACTTGAATTCCATGGTAGTAAAATTAAATACAGTCTATCTATAAAATCCACGTTCTACTCAGGAGTTATTACCATTTCCCCCTTTAATGAGAAAAGAACATTCCAACAATCAAGTCCACAAAAATATATCCATTCAAAGAAAGACGCATACATCAATTTGTCATTTAAAGATTAGCCTTTTCTCTTATCTTTGCAAAAATATATTCAAAATTAATAATATATGTATCTAAGCACTAATCGAAATACATTTTGAACAGTTACCCAAGAGCTTAAATTTCTACCGAAAACTCTATTCAGATACAAATTGGTGCAAGTTCTAACTTCTGATAATAGGGCGTATTTACAGAACCACACCATCGCATTCACCTAAAGGACCAAAGTGAAAATATAGATTACGTACCTTTGATATTTCCAGATATATAATATAGTAATTTTCTTTATTTTTCTTCAACAATAAGAGAATTCCATCTATACTACCTTTACTGAGTTAGGCACATACGATGAAATTGCAGAATAACCATAGTCTATAGACATCTTCATTTGACTACAGTCTTTCCTTAGTATCTTTCCCTATACCTTTGCCAGCATGCAGCATCCTGCTTTCGGAACTCCCCGTTCAAATTGCACCTCCTTCTTTTTGTCATTGACAAACAAACTCAGAACTAATTCAAAAATCTTAACAGAAATTGAAGTCTTTCTAACAAGAAAATAACAAAGAATAGAGGATTCTTATTCCATTTCAGTTGATCTCTCGAAGTATCTTACCCTACAGATTGAGGTCGGCTCTGGTAGATGCAAACCCACTCCCAATGCGGTGGCTAGTCCCAATTTAAACAGGATTGAAATTGCACTCGAACAAAAATAAGCCTTAAACGAGCTCTAGAGACAGTCTATACATCGACGAGTATTGTTCTCGTTTTTTAGCTTCTCGGTAAATTAAGAAATTTGAGGTTTCTTCTTAATGAGGGTCATCAGAGAAATATGGATCATAAAATTGTGAGAGTTAAGCCACAAACTGTATCATAAACCTTTGAATGTTGAATAGAAGTTTAAAAGTACAGAAGATTAGATTCTGATTATCCACAGAAAACAGATATGAATCAGACGTAAACAAGCATAGTTTAGTGATGATTTTGTCATATACAGCAACAATGAATCGGTATATATCTCCTAGAACTTGTCAAAAGTCTCCTAGAACTTCAGAAACCAAAATAAAGCTGGCATCACCACCTTACCAGCAAAATATATTGTTAAACATATTCCTCCAACAAATTAAAAATAGTACGAACTGGGTAAATTAGGAGTCTGTTTAGACATATTCCTCACGAATTTTTTGGAGGACCTCTTCCCACTCGCCATCATCGCATGATGGCCACTCATCAATTTCAATCAGAGAACCTAAATTCAAACGCGCAACGCGCAGTTAAAAATAAACTCAAGTAACGACTGTCTTCAACTCCACACAAACTTCACAGTTCAACTGAACAGGAGTGGAAGAACCCACTGCTCTCACTGTACAATTATTTCGGAAGCTATTTTCCTTCTACTGCCTTAAGCAAATTGTACAAACCTGATCAGCGTTAAATCAATTAAGAATTGTTGAAGACTTACTTGTTCTCCTTCGCTCTAAATTTCTCTATCGAAATCTGGAACGCGGCCCTAGATAATCACTTGTAATAAACGCAACATCAAAGTTCTGTGTTATAAGTTGTTTTTGCAAGCTAGCCTACGAGGTCTTTAAGATGTTGAGAAAACGTACAATTGATTGAAGCGATTGGATGAAATTGGATCAGGGATAGCAAACACTACCGAGAAATTTGTATGAATTTGCTTTGCAAAAAGAATAAGCCTACGAGAGGCGCGTTGCATTAGATTCACGATTAAGCTTTGCCATGATCTCTTCGGATACGATAACGTCTCTAGCACAATTGCGGTCGTTTCTTTTTGGAGTATATTAGTAACAAATCCGCTAAATGGGCGTGCAGACGTGTACCTTGTGAGCTATTTGTGATTATGTCCAGAGCTGTTCGCGGAAACGTGCGCAGGGGCAGGTATATGAAAAACAGGATAGGTGTTCTACTTGGGGGTTCTTCTATTTTGAGAGCTAATGATATCGACTCTCGGCAGAATCAATGAAAGAAAGACAATTCTCTTTGAACTAGAGTCTTGTTTTTGGCCCACGACCTCTCGGAATGCTTATGAAGTAGCTGTTTCTATGTCAGTAGAAACAAGTTGAAAAAGCTCTGATCTCGAGAGATTAGCGAAAATCGACCGGAAAAAGGATAATTGCATGCATGCTCTTTGTTGCTCAGTAACAGTTGTCAACTCATAATATTTATTATCACTTGTGAATTCATAAGTTACGCTTCTTCGTAAAATTCATAAGTTAATAAATGCGATCTTACTTCATATTCTTGTTTCTGTCTATTTTCTAAATTCTTATTTATCTTCTTCTTCGGAAACCAACAAAAAAATATATTAAATTTAAATTCCTCATCATATGTCTTTGTCAATAAACCCTATCTAAAATAACACTTCCTTATCTCGATGTTTGAAGAGGCTATTGATAAAATGTTTGAGCTAGCCTGTGCGAAGATTAAAAATCGGCCGTTTCGAATAGTAAATAGAAGTTTCACTAATTACGTAAATATGTCTTTCACTTAATTCCCAAACGTAAGTTAATTACTTATAATCTCAAATTGAAAAAGCTCGAATCCGTCAGCATCTCAAGTTCCTTATCTTTGTAAAATATGACCATAAATGTATCAATTCTTTGAAATATAAAATGCAACTTCTTTAGAACCAAATGAGAACACATATCATCGAAAGGTATCACTCTAAAATACCGGTCAACCTTTTGTGTTTCTTATGTACGACGAAAGTGACTTGTATCAATTACTCAAAACATACAAAGCCCCTGTCTATACGAGTTAGATCGTTTATCATGAACCACAGCCGATGAACTTGATATATGAACCTTATCAATATAATTTGCACTTCAATCTTGAGTCTCCAGAGTGTTATTAATCACAGATGCGCTAATCATACAAAGTGTGAAGCCGTAGAAGTTTTCTCTGAAGCTAAGATAATGTGTTATAATTTCCTATCCAAGTTAATAGGAGGCGGCCCATTAAGAAATGCATGGATTTTTTGGATGGATCAATGAATTCACTCTGTAAACAACTTAAGATAAGCGTTGAGCCATGATTTCCATATCCTACTGAATTAAAAGAGAAAACTTACCATTCACCTAGTGAATTCCATAACACGCAGTGCAAAAGGCTACGCTCTTCTCATGTAAACCTAGAGTTAAACTATCCCAGTGCACTTCATAAATACAAGTATAAGTTGAATCATTTTATATGACGGAGGCACTATTTCGTCTGTACGAATTGATGATAGCCATCGAGACTTGACGAACTGCTAAGATCGTAATTGGGTGGTGCGCCCTAGGTCAACATATTCTCGTAGAATTTTTCCCAGAAAAACCTCCTCCGTGTGACAATAGATTGAAGAAGCCTCAGCCCGCATGTCACTTCTTGTGGTTCTGGTCTCGAGAAGACCTTGTGTATATTTAAACCATCTTCAATATACTTCCGGCGGCATATCCAACACGAACCGTGCACATCACCTGCCTAATTGCACACTGCGATGTCAACCGATCCGGAGGAACCTCCATATCAACTCCCGTTTTTTTTTTCTTGTCCCTCAACAAGCCTAGAAATGACCCATTAGTCCTCGACACCCTCTCCATAAACTCCGCTTTATTTTGCTGTTTTTGGTAACTAGGCCCTACAAGGACCAAGCAAACAATATCCCACACACTTAAGTAAGAGTACCCTCACCGACGCCCTCATGCAATTTGATCCATGTTGAGCCTCCTCGTCCCCCCCTCCTCAGGGAGGTTCGTCAAGGAGCTCCTAACAGTTCTTGCCCTTTAGTTTCTCTGCTTGAGGCTGTTAGGCACTCCGTATAGCATCCTTTAGTTTCCTACTTTCGAGCGTTGATTGACGCTCTGAGTATACCCACTCAGTGCTAATGCTTCCTCTCTACATTTTTGTCTTGTGCTGCTGCTCGTCTTTGCTTCTTGCTCACCACTTTTGCGGTAACGTCAGTCTTTGAGGCTCGGGCTATACTCCTTCTGATTATCTCTAGTGTCCCTGGCTGTATGAAACCTTAGAAAGAATTTGAAAAATGGAGCGGCTGATCATAAAAACTGAGGGGCTCTGTTGTTAGAAATCTTGCGCTGCGATTAGCAGCCCGTACTTCAGACAAGATGAAGATGTTGATGATCGATAAGTTGATAATGTAGTGACAGTTGTAAATAACCATCTTTCGCACGTTTCCCGCACAGGCGGGTAAACAAACTTATCTCTTCTCTCTTCTCGAATTCACTAAAATCCTCGCAAGAAAGAAAATCACACGAAAGACACGCTAGAGTGCCTACTGCATTGTGAAGTTTTTATTAACTTGGGGTTATTTGTTTAACTATCAGAGCACAGTGATGTGATCCTCTTATCCAATTGCACCCTTAAAATCCACCAGCTGAACTCTGAAGATTTCACGATTAAAAATTTGCGCATGAGCTCTAACACGTGCTCTTATAATTTCTTGGTTACTCTGTTGAGTTATAATTTAACATATATCTATATTGAATATAAACAATAATAAATGAAGAGATATACATTGTATTGTAATTATTAATTTTTTATATTATTAAATAAGAAAATGGAATACGATTATAAGTGATAAAAAAAGAAAAATAATTTGAAGTAACAAACGATTATTTTATTAACGATAAAAATTTAAATCCGAACACCCTTAATGTACTCATGTCTGGATGTGAAAGAGGAAACAATAAACACGCGACTAAAAAAATAGGATCAATTTACCTATTTAGAAGTCGTTCAGAATAGTTGGGAATCCATTTATTTATTTGGATCGGATACTCCATATATTACTTGACGTGTGGACTATTAATCGAAGCCATAAGCTGAAGAGTCGCTCACCAAAGAGTAGAATAAGAAAAAAACATGGAAAAGTTTGACTTAACTCACTGAACAACCCTTTGTAGAGTATATCTCTTGCAGAAGTTATAAACGACTATTTGTCCTGATTGGAATAGATATGGGCCAACGGTAGAATTTTGAATCATCATGCTTCAAAATGAGCCTTGACAGTCCCAAATAGGTGAAAGCCTAGTTCAGTGATGAGTAAATGCTTAGTTGAAAGACTAAAGTCTCTTACGCGGCTTCTGTATTTCAGTGTAAGCCGATCATAAACATACACGATCTAAGGAGATGGTCGTGGTTGCCTTCTTAAATTTTTACTTATGAGTTAACAGCGCTAATTAGAGCTCGCAAGAAGCCGATAAGTTGAGTCGGCACAACGCGGTCCATGCAAAAGCTGCAGCTTGACCTGCTTAAGTGAATCGCCACTCAGTCCGCCCACAATAATATACAAATTAACGGACTGCCCACAGATTGGACAGCATTTTAGAGTGTTATGTCTTTACTTTTCTATTACTCTATAGTCAAACTGCAATATGAAAAAATAGTCCCCGCTAGCGTTCCCAATAAATGTACTTGATATCCGAGCAAAGCCTGAAGGTGTGTAAAACGCGACACAAAGAATGGTTGTAGATCCAAGGTTTATGGTTTCTTCAGCCTCCTGAATGACTCGACACGTAAATCAGCATCCAGAGAAAAATCAAAGAAGCTAATCGTCGATGTTATGAGAGCACACATATCTAACTGTGCCCCTCCGATTCATAACCCCAAAAAACATATTGCATACTCTAGCCTACGTCCTCCTCCCTAAAGAATTCTATATAGAAAAAAAAGCTATGACCTCCAATGGAACATCGACACTTGATACTATGACAATGAATATAAAAAAAGGCAGTAGGAATTATGTGAGTAACATACTATCCATCACAGAACTGAAAAAGTTCTCCAGCGATCTAGATTGAATAAAACATAAGAGTAGCAGCTATCTACAAGAGTTTTACAACCCCTTGGTCCCTTTTTCCAAAAACTGCTTGGACAAACAAAACAAAAAAACAAATTCCGGGATATTTTTTTCGGTACCCTCCTACTAGAACCCTTAGAAACTGCACAAGTGATTCTGGGCGGTGAACCGCTCATAACTGCCATTTGAAAAAACAGTGAGTAACGGCTATATAAGAAAAGCTAGAGGAGGAGACCGGGACAAAAAAGACTAACGGCTTTTTGAACTGAACATATGCCGCCAAAGTTACATTTTCCATTCCCCAATTGTCCAAGAAGATGGCCAAAATCACTACCATACTACCAACCAATCTATCTAATGTGAGGTTCACCTGTTTCCATGGTTGAAAGACATTAATTAACATAACAGTAACATAGGAGATTTGAAAGGGAGTGCTAACGATGCTTCTTCGAAGACTTGCTATGGTCGACAACATCATCTTCCTCCTCATCGTCCTCAACATTGTCATCCTCATCTGCATCTTCATCCCTTTTCCTCTTAAGTTGAGAAGAAGAGGGGGGCAGCACCTGGACATCAGCATCATCTTCAACTTCCTCCTCCTCCTCAGCATCATCATCTTCATTTCCGAGTGCCATGTCTACACCACCAACATGATCTTCTTCAGCCTGCCCAACTGGTTGAACTAAGTAGCCTGCACCATAGTCTTCTTCCTGCCATTCAAACAAAATTATCAGCATCCTTGGAGGAAAACACGAGAAATTATCTAAGAAACCAACAGCAGAGTCGCAAATCAACCAAATAATCTCAGTAATAGGGCAAAACTGCCATCTAACAAAGAAAATACTTACTACCACCAAAACGATCACAAAAATCTCCAACAATAAAATACAGAACTACCAATCACATTAAAAAGCGCCAATGAAAACTGGTAACCAAATATACAATACTTTCTTCTTTTCAAGAAAAACAAATTTATCGCTTAGCGAAAAAGAACACAAATCTATTAAAGACCCCAAATGGAACAAACCAAGGTGTAAACAAGGGAAAGTAGCTACAATATCACCCGAGTATATACCTCACAAAGTCTAATATACTTGAGAATCGAAACAGAAATATTAGGTTCAGAAATCAGTTTAAAATGTTGACAACATTAAAATTAAACCACTGAGAAATACAGCATTAATGGAAAATACGAAGATCATGTGACGTGAATCACTAATATCTACATTGATCATCAATCTCTTTCCATTATAAGAAGCACAAAGACATCCCGGTTATCCAGTGATGAGTTCTAATGCAGCTTGAGTCAGAGCACATTGACAAATATGCAGCAATTTGCTCACCAACTCCCTAAACATTAATTTTTATGTATTCTTAATACACATCCCCCGTAAGTTTCCAACAAAACAAATCATAACAATGTACCTGATTATTGGGTTATCAAACATCTCAAAAATGGAGCATGGTATGTTTGAAAAATTTTAAAGTACAATATTATTTAAAACCAAATCCTGACAAAGAGAATAACTAGATATCTGACTATTGGGTCATTAAACATCTCAAATTTGGGGCAAATGCTGGACTATTCCATTGTTGAATGGTATGCTCCTGGAAAACCAAGGGAAAATGAAGACTAGCTTTACTAATACAAAATCTGGAAACCTGCAATTGAGAAGTTTCACCATAACTGAAAATTATGTTGAGAAGAGGTAAGGTAAAAGAGCCTCAAATATCAGGAAATTATTCCCTTCTTTTTCTGGGAACAAGACCTTATAATATCATTAAAAATTATCTCAAACCTATTAGATTCTAGGGGCATGTTGGAAAAAACCTTCAAAAGATGTATCAACAGATATCTCTAAAATGTAAACAGGCAAGTTGCAGTCAATCCAAAACCTGCTTTAAAAAGCCAAGCGCATAGTTTGCAGCATTTTTTTTTTATCTCTTTTTTGGGGAACAAGAACTAATAATATCATTAAAAAAAAAAAATATGACCACTGTTAGATTCTAGGGCATGTTGGAAGAAACCTTCAAAATATGTACCAAAAAATACCTCTAAAATGTAAACGAGCAAGTTGCAGTCAATCCAAAGACAGCTTTTACAAAACCAAGTGCGTTGTTTGCAGCACTTTTTTTGGGTCTCCAAAACTTGCTTGAAAGAGAAAAAAGAGAATGAACCAGCAGGATCCCAGAAAATTTCCCCTTCTATCTACTAATGTATAAAAACACAGCTAAAAACGTTCAATACAGCTCTAACACCAAAACTCACACAAAGACAACTCATTTTACAAAGAGATGACAGATTATGCAACAATATCAAATAATTCCACTGATGAACTATGCAAAAAAGCACATGCTTAACAATATTGTATCCATTTGATAGAAATATGAATTTGCACACCGTTGAGCCCACAGATCCATGCAAAACATCGTACATTTAACAACCTTTTACCCAACAGAGAGAAATTGGCACGCAGAAACCATTTATCAAGCGGATCCAATAAGCCATATGCCACCAAATTCCAATTAGTTAAGACTACAACCACGTGCATGACATGCAAATAGCAATCATCTTCCACAATCCGACATATTTACACAACGAGTGAGAGCAGATGAATGCAGGGAAAAAAAAAAGCAGCTCCAGATGCAGTAATATTGCAAGAAAAAGAAATGCAACAGGCTTCAAACAAAGAATCCAAGCTCCTATCTATAGCTAAACAGACACGGCAGTCAGATGGCAAAAAAAGATCGAATCTAGTTGTCATGAGAATAAAATGCAATCTCACCTCCTCCTCACCCTCTTCATCTTCAAACTCTACATCCGCCTCAACACCCTGCTCTTCCTCCCCAGTCTCACCATTATCATCCTCATCCCCATCATCCTCTCCCTGTTCATGCCCGTCAATCTCCCCCTCCGTGTTCGTCAAACGACCTGTACTCTCGGGCACTGCCAAATCCCCCTCGTCATTGTCTACTTCCTCTTCTTCATCCTCGTCATCTTCATCATCGTCATCGTCATCCTCATACTCAACCCCATCTTCCTCATCTTCACTGTCCTCAATCTCGTGCACCTCAACCACATCGTCGTCGTCGCCCTCCTCTTCATCGATTTCCTCCCCAGATTCATTGTCTTCATCCTCATCGCCCTCCTCTTCCTCCTCATCACCCCCTTCTCCCTCCACACGCTCGACCCTAAACCCATTAGCCTGATGATTCGGCCCCCTAACTCTCCTGGCCGTCTCTGTCTCCTCCTCATCAGCATCACTCTCTTCATCCTCGTCAACATCGACAACTCCTTCAACCCCCTCACTGTGCCCATTATTCATATAGGGCCGATCCTCACCGTCTATTTCACCACTCCCCGGGTCATCCTCATCGTCATCCTCTTCTTCCTCCTCATCATCTGACTCCGGCCGCTCGTTCTCCTCCGCGTCCGTCTTATCCAAATATTTCAAAGATTTGATCAATCCGAAAACCCTAGATCGATAATCCTTAACGCGCGTAACGGGGCACTCATAGAGATCCAGAGAAACGAGCCTCAGCTGGGCCAGCGGGGCGAGATCCTCGATATACTGAATCCGATTGTTGGAGAGGTCGAGGTCTCGGAGAGAGTCAAGACCCGCTTCGACAAGAAATTCGAGGCCGCCAGCAATTCGATTATCGGAGAGTATGAGCTTCTGGAGGTTTCGAAGGCGAGGAAACTGCTCAAGGGATGAGACGCCGATGTTAGCAATAGAGAGGTGCTGAAGGTTCTGGAACCTCTCAAGGAGGCTTGGAGGAGGTAACCGACCTTGGACGCACTTAACTGCGCCGTCTAGGGTTAGAGTTCGAGCCGAAGCGTGGTCTGTTTGGCCGTCTAGCGCTGTCTCCACGGCTCGCTCCCAGATCTCGTCCATCAAATACGAAACCCTGTATCTCATCCACCAATTTTAACACCTTCAAAAACGAATCGTTTCAGACCATGCAGAGCGATTTTAGAGCAAACCCACAGATTTTGCTACAAAATGAAGAAGAAATTTTCCTTTCATAGAGGAAACTGAAAATCTTAATAAGACAACCCTAAACCAACTCTTACTCTTAGCACCCAACCGTTGATTTGAAAAATCGCTTGAGACGCAATAGGTATCCCTTTGCCCTGCTTAAAACCCTAATTGATTCTAGATGTACGGACTACCTCTTCTGCAAGTTCAAAATGCTTGAAATACACAAAGAGACCTCTCCCTCTCTCTCTCTCTCTAATTTTTCATTGTCTCTTCTCTCTCTCTCTCTCCCTCCGCTATTGGTTAAAATGGGCGAGTCGGGATAAACCTCCAGGGGAAGGGGCGCTCGGTGCGTGGCTAGGGTTCGGGGTTTGAGGCGAGCCCTTCTAGTCCAAATGTGTTTGAATACTTGAGTCTGGACCGTCGGATTTGAAGAGGCACGCATCGATGACGTGGAGGTATGGACGGTTAAGATTGGGGGTAAGTGTGTTTGTTTTCGAGAAGGATGTAGGGAGAGGGAGGAGGAGGAGGAGAGAGGCAATCCGACACGTCTCCTCCGATGTAAATATCCAGACAGTAAGACATATACCCTTCTGTTTCGGTAAATTACGTACATGCCATTGAAACATGCAGTAACAGTTAACACCACAAGTGATAGTTTCGTCAATTTAAAGAAAAAGATAAATGGAAAAACAATTTTCTCTTTGCCCAAATTTTGAAGTACTTCATAGTTCATCTTTAACCAATTTAGATAACAGCACAAATTCAGTTTTGAAGTGTGGTTTGCTGTTAAAATAAAAAAATAAATAAATTTTTATGTGCCAATAGGCTCTAGGAATGGCTTTCCAAGAAATTGGAGCCTATTAGATATAAATATAGATTGGTATCGACCAAAATGCTAAATTGGACCTCTATCTCAATTTTTTTTCAAGAAAAATTGCTAAATTTTAAGCAGCAATTCGACATGTAGATTAAAATTCGTCAACAATTAGAGAAAATATAATGTCAACAAGACCCTTGTCGTAAAAGTTGATTCAAAGAATCCAAGAGGTAAAAGGTATATGAATAGTCCTTGATTTGATTATTATAATGTGGATAATAATATTATTTTTATATTTACTATTTAAGTTGCAAAACTTTGAAGCACCATTAAATTCTTAATTTTTGTTGATAACAAATGTGGAAGGGGGGCAACATAGTCTATTCCCTTTTAAAGTTGTTATAGAAACTTCACTTGCTCGAATATTTGATTGAGTTATAACTACTCACTTAAAAGATTGGAATGGACTGACATTACAGCCTAATAGAAAGTACAATTAATTTTGCCAGTGAAGCTCCTACTAGGACACCTGTCCTTAATACTCTTATTTCAGATTCCCAAATTAATTTGATTACCACTCATGTCCTAGTGTGACAACTATGAGTATTAAAAACTTTAAAAGATTTCCTTTTATGAGATTTGAAAACCTCTTGTACGTGTTTTAAGGGGCAAGTCAAATCTTCATTAGAGGCAACAGTCCCACGAGCAAAAGGGTTTAATAGTATTATGGGGGTGTTTGTTTGTCAAAATTTAAAGAATATTCTTGAAATTTTGAGAATCTTTACTTTATTGAGATTTATTGAGGTTTGTGAAAGGTAAAGTGTGTATGTGTAAAAGTTAAAAATTTGGAGTGTATTTGTTTTGCTGGAAATTTTCATGCCCCAAAATATTGGGGAAACAAACGGTATCTATAAACCTAAGCCTAAATGGGTAAGAAGAGAACTATAAAGGGTGTAAAGTTCAATAAAACCAACGGAAAATAAAAGCTGATGGTGGAAGAAGATGGCAGAATCAATGGCTAGAGGAGATGAGCCAGCCAAAAGACAAAATGAGCTGGTGGGTTGGCCACCACGCGTCGCCCAGCCGATCATCGGAGGAGCGTCTATACGTCCATATGTTAGCCACTAGGCACATGCTTACCGAAGAGGCCCACCTGCAGTTGGAAATGAAAGAGAAGAGACGGTCGCGTGAAATCCACACGTCATCCTGTCAGGTACTGGCTGGTGTATAAGTCTTTTTTTATCGACGTAAATCCAATCGATGTAGATGTCGTCCTCACTAGGTCGTGGTCCTCACTGCTTGAATGCCTAGCACTATTGCGCAATCCTGAGCTAATAAAGGTGGTGTTCCACCCACAAAAATTTCCCTATTCATTAAAAAATTATAAAATATTCCCTCTCTCCTCATCAATTTATTCTTTTTTATTAAAATATTCATTTTAAATCTTCTCTTTCTTCACTTTTCATCAAATCTCATAAAATATCTTCATTTTTCACAAACTCAAAACTCTCAAAATTTCTAACCCCAAAATTTTTACTCCCGAACGCTCCCAAAATATAACCTCTCCCCGAAAACAACATGCGCTCCCGAAAAGGCTGAGTAGAAGAAACTCAAAAGCAAAATGATCTTTGGACAGCTACTACTCTCTCGAGCTCACGGGAAAGTAAATAAAAATCTGAGTCCTCAGCATCTTATCCGCATGGTTTAGAAAAAAATATTTTCTTTGAGATTAACCGCTAAACTTCCTTCGCCCCGGGACAGAAATTACAAAACTTCATTTCAGATGTAATTATTCGAGTTGCTATCAAAGTGAACACTTCAGCACATAATTCCAACAAATCAGAGGTATTAGCTATTTAATTTCGAGAAAAAGAAAAGAAACTGCAAATTTTTGTGTGATCGCTTCGAAAGAAGTCCCAAACTCTGTTCAACCAAATAACTGAACATTTGCTTAAAACAATGTCAATTTTGCAATGAACAGCTATGAGAACTGGAAAATCGAAACAGCTCACAAGAACATAAAGAGTATTATACAGGTATATACACCACAGGGACAAGCAACAACCCACCTCTGTGCCTAGGTATCCCCACAGTGACTGGAATTTCTACTTCCGTTTAGACTCCCGGATCCCTTATGCTCTGCATAACCTGGCATTGCATGCGGTGGCAGAACAAATCGAACACTTGGAGGCCCAGAAATAGGAGGGGGCCAAAACTGCCTGGAAACAGAGCTCGCACTTGAAGTTGGAGGGCTTGCGAGCTGGTTTGTCTTTAGGGGATTAGTAGCACGATTTGACTCTTGATCTACCTTTTGCTCCAAGTCTTGGCGGTTTGTGTGCAGTTCATTGATGTCAGTTCCTCGCGTGATATTCTGATGCTTGTCCTCCAGCGTCCTAGGACCAGAAGTCCCAAGTGGAGCCTGGGGTTGCCAGAATGTTGGCACCCGGTTCAAGACATGAGAGTTACTTCTACTTTCAGCTTCCTCTTTTGCTCTACCCCGATGGCCCGTGTCTAGGATCTCGTTTAGGTTATTGCCTTTTACTTCTGGCTGCTTATCTCTGTCCATTGAAGAAGTCGTTTCAACCAAATCAACTTTTGTTGCCGAAGCACGGCCTGAAGCAATCACAGTTGTGGGAAATGCTCTTTCCGGAGGAACAGCTGGAGTGTAATTAGATGGGAGCAAATCATCCCAATTTTCTAAGAGCTCCTTGTAGACTTTACGGAGAGTGACCTCTGTGAGGCCTGTCACCTTACAAATCTCTGCCTGGGTTTTGCGTTTGTCTTCTAGTTGGCAGGCCAAATAAATAGCAGCTGCAGAAATGCTTATAGGATTCCTTCTAGTGCAGAAGCATTTATTGATAACAACTTCTCCAATGTGAGTTGCAAGCTCCTATATGCAGGACCATGGTCAAACTTGATTAACAGCAACAGTTATCAGTGTTACAACTTGAAAAATTATTAGTAGTAACATGTCTAATTTTGACACTATTGATATCAGTACAGAACATTTCCTATGAACGAAATCTCATATTCATATAAACCAAAATAGTTGATTGGAGGAAAATACTGCAGAAATGCCATCACGAAACACACTTCTAACAGACCTAATCTGCAATTAAAAGTGTACCTGAGCAGATTTGTTCAGTTGGAGAAGTGTGCAGAACCTTGGCATATGGACTGATATGGAATTGCTGTTAATGGGCTGACTTAGTTGTAGAGCTTCTCCGAGTATCTTGATGTACTTTCCAATCTCCTTCTGGGCTACATTGGCTGCAATTGAGATTTCCTGCGTGTACAATCAGAAATCATAAAGTCATATTAGACGAGTTCTAAACTAGAAAGAATTGGTAAGAAAAACTACTATGACTATATAAGAATGCATAGCAGATAATGCATGTTTGAGAAAATCATCCTCTGACAACTTTACAAAATTCATTCAAAAAATGATAGAGGCATATATCATAGCAAGCACCAAAAAGCGAAAATCGAAGTAGTGAAGAGTTTATCTATAATCCTGCTTAGAGAAATAGAGAACTTCATTCATATAATCTGTGAACAATATAACCATTGCTGCAAACAGTAATACCACTGGACGTGTCCTTCTCATGCTAGAAAGAGGAAGAAACAACTTATAGATTTTCACTAAAGAGGAAAAACATCATTGCCTTTTTTACGTGGAAATGACTTCCATTTGGAGCAAAATGCATGAGAGACGACCCCAAGAAGATAGTACTAGAATCAAAAGACAGCAAATGGATAAGAGGCTTTAGGACATGAGGATTGGCACCTAGAGTTCATTCCAGCAATACCTACCCCGTAATGTTCTAATATAAACAAACTTCCACATCTAAACAAAAATATTCTTATTGCTTGTGATGAACTTTAAATGAAAGTGATAAAGCAGCCTGCCAACTTTTCATGAAGACTAAGATCAATATACAAATTAGAGAAGGTCTCATATATTGCAAGAAAAACCAAAACATGTATCAATAATGTGGCCCTAATTCGGTAGTCAAAGATGTCTAGCTTGCCAATGTTTTGATGATGCCCATCCTGTCTCATCGTGTAGATAGTGATTAAATGCTTTCATCTGTCAAAGTGTAACACGCTTAACTGTAGGAACTTCAAAAATAAATGAATGTGTATTTAAGACAAACAGCACGAGTAAGCACAATAGAACCAGCAATCTGATTTATGGAAAGGGTCAGTTTACAACTAATCCAAGATAGCACAGAACTGGTTAGTTTGTGCATGCATCCTGGGTTTCAGACTCATGCATACAAACGTAAAACCTAGGTGATGAAATCAGGAAACTCTCTCAGAACTCTCAAAAATGTGCCAACACGCAGGCGCACACACCCACACCCGCACCAATCAATTTTTGTTACATCTTGTGGGTAACAAAATGACATGAAAGAAATATTTTTTCATACAATCCATTAAAAACTAAGGTTGAACCATTGCCTTGCGGAATTCAAAGTAAATACATCAAGCAACTTTTCTTGACCCAACATTTTGGTAGTTTAGTTTGCAGCGAAAGATATGGGTGATCAGTATAAAAGGCCTTCTTCCGCCAAGTTCTTGCACCTCGAACATAAAAGCCCAGCCCTACAGCTCAATAGCAAGTTCTTGCACCTGTTGGCATGATCTAGTTACACAATGTGTGTGAAAGACATGTTGTCTTTCTTTCACAAACTTCAGTGTTGTAAAGCACAAATATATTCTCTGATATTTTAACTCCACTACCAAACGAGCAGTTAAAGGAGGACAGTGCGGGTTCCAGAGTTTATGATTCAAGGCACAATTAAACAATAATAACTTCACATACCCAAAAAAATCCAGAGCAAAAGAAAAAACATATTTCAAATCCATGTTCAACAACACGAAAGAGCAAACATTCCACAAAATCTAGCCCCATTGCACCAATTAATTCCAAAAGCCCAGCATAAGCTCATACCAGATGACAACACAAGAACAAAAAGTTAAAACGACAGGAGAATCCGAGTGAAATTATTATGTACCTGGAGGGTCCTGGGTTCTTGGGCCTCCCTAATGGCCTGGACAAGAGCAGCAGTAGCAAGCGCCTCCACACTGCGGTTCCTCAAACAAGTAGCGGAGCAACAATCCCTAAATAACTGAAACGCATGGTCGGATATCTCGTGGTCCAAGCCTAGAATCGAGGCGACGTCTATGATTTGCATGTACGCCCTTAGATTATCTACCACAACCGTCGATGAGGAAGAAGAAGACGAAGAAGAAGAAGATTCGAGGACGCGCTCAAGCTCTGCCAGGTGGCCGGAGAAGGAGATGCAGGAGCGGAGGAAGAGAGGGCTGGGCTCGAGGGACCAGGTGGAGAAGGCTGTGATGAAGCCGGTGGGCTCAAAGGGATCCTCGTCGTCGCGTTCGTGGTGGTTTTGGGCTTCGAGGGAGGGGAGGTCGGAGGTGACGAGGCAAAGAGGGTTGTCTTGGGCGCGGACGTGGAAGAGGTGGTGGGGCTGCGATTGCCGCTCTTCAATCACGCAGCCGCATGATGCGCACTCCGTTATGGAGCGGCCTGAGCTGGTGGTGGCGCACCGTCCCTGCGCCGACGAGCAGTACGGGCACTTCATTGCGCGGTTTCGGAGCGTTAGTTGCTAATCGGGTCAAGTGGTGCGAGACTGCCTGACTTGTGTGGGTAGCGAATCAGGGAATCCCAACTTTCGTTTATTGGTTTATCTCCTTTCATTCTTGGTTTTTGGCACCTTATTATATTTTCATCTTTTCAAATTGGCTCACTTAACTCCCCCCCCTCTTCCTCTTTTACACATATTGTCCTGAAAATTGCTAAATCCAAGTGAAATCTCGGGCAAGATGAGAGTGAGATTCAAAGAGAAGTTACTCAAAAATGAATCAGCTTGACGAAGGCCTCTACTTCCTTGTTCCTTAATTCTGAACTAGATTTAATTGAATCAATGGGTCCATGAAGGACTTTGGCAAGTGCAAGCAACCATCTGTGTTGGTGTGTTCATTTTCATTTGGAAAGGCATTGTGCTTTACATTGCAGAACATGTACTAAGAGAAACAACGCCACAGCTCCAAAACTGCATGCTTGTCCCTGCTAATATGGAACTCATATTCACATATGGTTTCACAAATTCTTTTACTTCTAACTATATAAATAATCTCATCAAAAAATTGGTCGCTTGATTGATCTATTTGATGGTAGTTTCAGTTCCTCACTTGCATGGAAATATTGTAACAGCTAAACTTTGGAAGAATAATAACCTAATTAAAGGTATGTTCATCCCTGTTATGAAGCCATTGTGAAACCACCTAAGAATCGAGTATGATTTGGCTCATCACTACCTTCCACAAACTTCAGCAGGATATGTGCAATTGTGAGTGCACAATGAAGATAGGAATCCTTGAATCCTCAACATCCTTTATATCATCGACGACCGCCTGTTGAGATCACAACTTTCCTGCCTCTCACTGCTTGCTTCAGACTCTTGCTCAATTCTCTGGCAGTCTGGGGATATAGAAAGGAAAAATACAGGACCGGACCACTTCTGTTAGTATACAGACCTATATCTGGATCCAGCAAATAGACCATAACATAAAAGAGCAGGGAACAATCTTAAATACTTTGGAACCGATGAGGATATAAATTTTATCAAGATCAATAATTTATATCCAAAGGTAAATCTACAGATAATAATCAGAGCATGGCTACCACAGGGTAAGTTACAGACATACAAGCATATAAGTGCACGCAATGCCCCCAAAAATATTTCAAAATCAAGTAAATGGTAAATAGTCTAGTTAGTCATAAAAGATTTGCATAAACTCCAACATGAGTTGTCTAGGAGGCTAATAGCATGTTTGCCATTTTAACTCGTAGTGGTCAAGAGACCAGAGGACCACAAAAAGTTTTACCAAAGCTGAGAGTCTTCTTTTGGCTTTCATCCTGTGTTTACTGCCTGAGGATTTCCAATTGAGCGCATTACTGATCCTAAATTTTCAGATAGCTAATTTTTTTATGTGTCTTATACAATTCCTGTATGCTAGATTGTCTTATTTATACTAAATATATAACTTGTCACCAATTTATATTCTTTTTTCTCTTCCCATAATGCCACGGGGCTCAATTTATCTCCACCTTGCATATTTTGTTCATGAACATCCTAACTCTAACTATTAACTCAGTTTAGCGAGCCTAAATTTGATCTTTGCACTCGCAAGGGACGGCAGCAAAGGAAAAAAATTTACGAGTCTGCCACTTTCTCCAACCTAAAGAGCCCAAAATAGCACTATAGAAGTCGTAGAATGTACTCAGCATTTTCCCACACTCTGAATGGTGAAAATTTATTGTTTATTGTCCCTTGGCAGAACAGATTTGAAGGAAATAAGCAGATAACTTGACCAACTAAATTCCTTAGCTTATAGCTTTCCTAACGTGCGCTAAAAGTGGTGGTGTGGCGCTGGTGGTGGCGTCGTGCTTATGGCGTGTTTCAGTCTCCTCGGCGTGGGTGGGGCGGCTGTGTCTCTTTCGAGGTTTTAATACCTGGGGGTTTGCTTCTTTTTTTTCTTTTTCCTAGGCTTATACTCGGTGTTGGCCTGGCACCAAACTTTTGTGAACAAGAGGACCGTTACTTGGATCAAGTGCTCATACATCTATCCTTTGAACTAACTTCAAAGGACATTCCTGTGGTTAGTGATAAGAATTTGTTGTTAGATTGGTAAGAGAAAAAGAGTCTGATGTCCTTTTCTTTGTAGGAAGTTTGAAGTTTTGATTTCTCCAAAAAAGAAATAAGAAAGAAGAAGAAAGTGAAAGTCTAGATTCTGATATCTGTGTTAAATGCTTTTTGTTATGTTTTGGAGACTGTTCTCAAGGCAACTGAAGTTTGTTTCGCTTGTTGTACTAACCTTATGAGAGAGTTTGGGTGTCCAATGGATGTGAAATAATTCTGCAAAAAAATTTCCAGCTTATGATATGGCTGTTAAAGGTAAAGCAGCTGACAGATTATTGCTTTTTATAGTGGATCCTATAAATGGTCTAAGTTGTCTGTATTGTGCAGTATTATTTTGATCCAGATTCGGGCCATCGATTCCGGTCAAGGAAGAGAGGTTCTTTACTTTTTAGAAACAGGAACCAGACGTAAAAAGGGGAAACTAATGAGAGAGCTACTGATACTGATGGTGTGAGTCAAAAGTGAAAGGATGTTTCGTTGAAGCTGTCAGGAATAATTCCCTTTCACTCTACTACTTTAACCTTCTCTCTAACATGCATTCAAATCTCTACTTCCAACTGTGCAGGGCAGTTGAGGGCCCGAACAAAAAAGAGTTGCCACTTTGAACTGCTTTGACTTTGACTTCTTTAATGTGCCTGAGAATGTCAAATGGGTTCTCACTGATTCCTCCCAAGGGTCCTGGGCTCCTTTTATTGGTGAGGAGAAGGTGCCTGAAGCGACTGTGCAAGAATGGGATTCTGCATTCACTGCCCTGACTTCCAAACGCAGTGATCATATTAAGTAATGATGGCATTACCAGATCTCCCCAGTGTATCATTAGGAGCATGACCCTGTACTGACCAATACAGGTCTTTTTTCTTCCTTCTCTTCCTTGCTTTAGCTCTTTGTCACTCCTGAGTGAATTTTCATTTACATCGAAAGCTCAATTGAATTGCCATTTGGCATTTCTGGTTCTAGGTTATACACCTCTATTGCTTATGATGTTTGGTGTTTGTGTTGTTTTTCCCCCTCCCTTGCATTAGTATGTAACGGTGGTGTGGATCCTTGTTCAGATTGGTTACATTGTCGCTGTCACTCAAGATGAAATGTTCAGAAGTTCTCTGTTCGTATTTGAATAGTAATCTGTACTCTGAGCATCTCATGATTGCATGTAGCTGATACATGTTTCTTCCATGGAGTTGTGTTTGGCAATTTTTTACAGTTTAAGTACTTATCATGCTGTTAGAAAAAAGTCGAGCTTAATTATAGCATGGATTCAAGTTTGACATAGATCAGTAATTAGGCTTTGATCATCTGTTCCTTGGTTGCTTACGTTCCGTCGATCTGTAGCTGGTTGGGCTCTGCTGACTTAGGACTGAATGGAATTGATCAAATGGATGGGGGGTTTGACAGACACGTCTTCAAATAAATTTTCATATCCATGTACATGCGAGGGTAAAGGGGTTATAAGTTGCACATTGGAAAGAGACTGGAACTGTGAGTGGTAAATATTTAGTGTAATTGAAACCTATGAGGTTAAAGTTTTAATTGAATTGTATCCCTTACCCCCACCAATTTGCACGGAGGGTTGATGCAAATTTGTTTAGATAAAATGGGAGCTTGGATTTTTCACCCACTTGTTCAACTACGTTGCACAATTAAAGAAGATGACTTCCTAATCTCGATTTTTTTCGAATACATGATAAGAAAAATCTATGACAAATAGTTTATCAGCTATATATAGGCATTGCTTGCGTGTGGTGCACCATAGCCTCGACACATTGTACTATAGCAAATGTTTGGTGGAAGTTTCCACTAATAATCTTTTCACTATGTGGGAATTTACCGTAAGAACCTTCCATAAAGTGTTCATTTTAACTATTAATAAATTATATTTTGATTTTTTTAAACAAAAAACTCTATAAATATATATGATACAGAAAACAAGAGGGTATAAAGGAGCATTATTCTTATGAATATATACTTGTACGATATTTAGCTTTGCTAATGTCTATGACTTTTAATAGTCTAGTAGGGGATTCATGCAAGACAAAATGAAGTGGGTTCCGTTTGCTCTTCTCTGATTTCTGTGGAAAGACAAGGGTGGTTTTCAATATTCGTAAGGTTTCCGAAGCACATTTTCATGCATATTTTTTTCCTGCAAAATGAGGTGGACGGGCTAATGAGTGCGCCCTTTGGTTGTTCTGATTTGGGGAACAGAATTATATTACAGGTGAACTGCTTATTTAAGAGAGAAATTCGAAGTAAAAGTCCATATATAATCGATAATTTATATTACATTTTCTGCGTGTGCTGATCCTCATGTCATGACTACCAAAGAAATTTATATACAGGCTGATACAACATCTCTGTCCACCTTCGAGTTCACAATTACAAAGACAAGCAGTTTGCCTCAACCAATTCTCCTGAAGGGAATATCGTCTATTGGCTTACTTTCTTTTTCCCACTCCTACGAGAAAAAAAGGGACGTCAGAAAAACGACAGACAAGAAGCCGAGCAAGTAGACTGCGAGCTCTTCGCGTGTTGTACAGGACCACTATGCAGGGATCTCTCCGGAACCAAAGTTACAGGCACTGGCAGCTGGGTTGGGGAAACATAAAACCTGGTTCAGGTGAACCAGGTGTGAGGGTGACTGGTTCAGGGGAACCAGGTGTTGAGGTTGACCTATTTGAAGTGAGTGCCATAAGGCTGTGTCGATCTTAAGGCCGAGCTTCCAGTGGAATAGGCAATGAGCGGATCAGAAGAAAGAATGGTGCATAGATCAGTCTGAAGAAAGAAATCCAGATGAGGGATGTCTGGAGGAAACGAGCCTAGAAGAAGCAAAATTAGACGAGCAACACGTGACGGAAACAAACCAGGAAAAGAGGTAGACTGCAAGAGTACCAGAAATCCTCATTAATGGAGGTAGAATCTTGGTCGACAATACGTTGCCGCTGTCGAACAAGATCAACCAAGAATGGTTGCCGCCTGGTTGGCAAATCCAGGAAATAACACGCCGGCGCGTGGAAGTTCCGGCCATGTGGATAAGGTATTCTGTAATCCACAAAACAAACAAAAAAATAATGAGCATTTCCAGATAAGTTTTGCTTTCAACGAAAATAAAGAAAACAAAATGTCCAATTGAAGGCATTTGAATTGATCGGACTGGGGCTGTGTACAGAGGTTTAAACAAACAATTGAGAGCAGTTTCCATATATGATTTCGTGTCTCCATTCCTTCTAACATTTCTGTCATCCCCAGGACTCTCTGTGTGTGTTCTGTAATCCTGTTCAGTTTAGGAAACCTGGGGCCAAAGTACACAGACTTGCATGTTGAAACGTATAGGGAGGATATTAATGCCGAGATTAATTTTTTTTTGACAACAGTGTAAGATATTAATTTTCACAAAAAAAGAATAGATAAAGAAAAGACTTACCCTATATTATATAAATTACGGAACAAATAAGTCATGCTTTATCTGAAATATACATTTTTTTTCCTTAATGAGAATGAACCAAATAGGCATATCTACCAAATAAACAAGAAAAGAAAGAAAAAAAAATTTCAAATAGGCATGTAGTAATTTTCCACCAATTCTGTAAAAGTGATTAATATTGTCCACCAACCCCACAAGGGAAGGCCAATTCAGATTCAATTTTTTTAACTAAAACCAATTTTGCTACAAATAATACAAATTAAATTATCCACGATTCTTCAGATAGGGTTTAAAAGAGGCAATAATATATCGATAATCTTGTTTTCGAAGCCAATATATATATATTGCAAGGAGATTTTCTATATAAAGAAATCAACATAAATGGTAACAAAAATAGCAAATTAAACAATCGTGTAGAACATAATTTGAAATTAAAGATGAACAACCACAGATTAAACTCAAAAAACCGTGTAGATCCGAACAACTGAGTTGTGATTTTAACAATAGGATCGAAGGATGCAAAGCTATAAAATCGGCATAAATGTCACAAAAACATAGAAATGCTTCAATAAGACATACTTCTCTCATCTTTGACTAATTTAAGCGGTCAACTTTGGTTAAGATAGTAGATCATTAAGCACAAGAAAAATGAAAAATAAATAAATCTAAGGAATAATTAATTACCTTGTTTGCCAAGGGGAGGAATTGAGAATAGTTCCTGCACCCGTTTTTTCCCACGCCATCAATTTCTATAAAGGTCGAATAATACTCTTGAGCAATCTCACGGTCATCATCCTCTAGATTAGAATTCATTAGAGCATTTAGGTGTAAGCTTTTGTTGTATTTCAATAGAAGGTTGAGGCGGTATATATAGAAAACCTTAGGCGATAAAACCCATGACAAAGTTAAAATACGATAACATCCTTTTACGTTACTTACTTTTGCTTACGTAACATATATATTAATTCGGTTCTAACAATACTTTCGTTCGTCACGTGATTTCCTTACGGTGACAAAACTGATGACAGAGTTAAAATACGATAATATCCTTTACATTACATACATTTGCTTGCCTTAATATATATTTTTCAGTTTTATAAATAGCTTAATAGAGAAGTAAACAAGCCAATTACACACATTCTAAATCTAATATTACTCAGATTCAACTTGGCAGAAGCGATAGTGAAATGAAATATCCAAAAGTATCTCATCACATGATATTCTCACAGCGACAAAACCGATGAAAAAGTTAAAATACGATAATATTCTTTTACATTACTTTTGCTTGCGTAACATGTATTTCAGTTCTAGCAATAGCTTAATAGAGAAGGAAATAAGCCAATTCCACATGTTCTAAACTCATTACTAAAATTCAATGTGGCAAAAGGGATGGTGAAATGAAATATCTTAAAGCATCTCATGACGCAATTTTCTTATGGCGACAAAATTGATGACAAAGTTAAAATACGACAATATCCTTTTACATTACTTACTTTTGCTCATATTTAACATATATTTCGATTCTAGAAATAGCTTAATAGAGAAGTAAATAAGCCAATTACACATGTTCTAAACCCATTACTAATATTCAACGTGGCAAAAACGATGGTGAAATGAAATCTTAAAGTATCTTGTCACTTGATTTCTCATGGCGAAAAAAATCACTGACAACGTTAAAATATGATAATATCTTTTTAATTTGCTTACTTTTGCTTGCATTTAATGTATGTTTCGGTTCTAAAAATAGCTTAATAGAGAAGTAAACTAGCCAATTACACATATTCTAAACCTAGTACTTCAATTCAACGCGATAGAATCGATGTTGAAATGGAACATCTTAAAGCATCTTGTCACTTGATTTTCTCATCGCAAAAAAATCAATGACAAATTTAATATACAATAATATCCTTTTAGGTTGCTTATTTTTGCTTGCGTTTAAAGTATATTTCAGTTTTAGAAACAGCTTAATAGAGAAGTAAACAAGCCAATTATCCATATTCTAAACCCATTACACTTAAATTCAGCGCGGCAGAATTGATGTTGAAATGGAATATCCTACATCCTCTCTGTTGAAGCTGCTGCTGCTTCTTGCTGTGCTTGGAGGCTCTCATTATCAAAGCAGAACAGGAAGCAATGGTTGAAAAGCCTGTTAAAGGATATAAATTGAGGTCTGCAAATTATATCCATCGTATTATGCGACTCGAGAAGCTGGGTTGTTATGTATTTTTTCAATCGAAATTGTCTGGTACCTTCACATGCTTACCGTGTTATATCGGCTTGTGGTTGTTTATCTTAACAGTAGATGTAGATTATGGGAGTGAGTTGTAGCAAGTCATAGTTTATGGGGTTTTGACATGAGGATGGTAGTTCATGGAGGAAAATTATAATTAACCCTTAAAATTTTTGGATACTTCTGAAAACTGTCCAACTTGCATCCTATAGTATACCTCTTGTATATGAAAGAAGATGGGGCTCGCTTAGCCGGAGTCCTCAATCGTGCATTCCATTTATAGAATATACAGAATAGTTACAAAACAACTTAGAGAGATCTTAGGTGCGATTCTAGCGAATGTTACAATATATGAGTTGTCAATCTAAGCTGTACAATTTGAATACAAAATATGCAAAAGATGAGCCGATGTTTGCGGACTTGCAAGCTGAGGAATAATAGGTCCCTCAAGTTGATAGGTGTGGAAGCGCCATCAACTTAGCTCGGAGAAACAGGAAACGAGCTGAAGTGAGGCCTTTAGCAAAGATATCGGCAAGCTAGTTATGTGTAGAGATGTAGCGAACAAAGATATCTTTATTGTGGACCTTTCAAGAACAAAATGGACATCAATTTCCACATGCTTAGTCCGTGAATGAAAGATTGGATTTGTTGCTAAGGCTAAGGCTCCAACATTATCGCACTAACTAATAATGAGGTGTTTGAGGTAGAGGAAGTTAGAGAAGTTTAGGTGCAATCATTTTCCTATGTATAAACCACCTCAACTTGGCATTTAGTATATAAGTCAAACCTTTCTAGCAATATCTTGACAATCAGGACATTTGACATCTTTATTCCAACAGCCAAAGTAAATATCTTGGAAGGAAATTATCCTGGTTTGAATTAATTAAGCTTGTGTCATAGAAAATATTCCGAGATAATCCTGTCGTAAGACTTTAGGATTCAGTATAACAGAATGATTCAAGAAAAAAATGGTTGGTAATACTGTTGAAATAGCACAAAGTCAAGAAGCCAACTAGCAGAGTCATCAGGAAGCTTGAATTTGAGAATGTTGATATATATATATATAATATATATATTATATATAAGAGTAACCTAATAAAAGAAAAATGTCAATGTGCAAAGGAGAGAAAGTCAAATAACAGTTCGTGGGTACCATAGCAATATACTGTATCATGCTTCATGGAAATGAGTGGCTTTTTATCATCAGACATCAGAGTTTGTAGTTCATTTTGACCCCATTTACTGGGAAAGGCAATGCCAATTTATCGCAGTTATGTGCTCAACATCATCCTAATGTTGAAAGCACCATAACATTCTTCTAATGGAATCCAAGGGTCGGAAGAAAAAAGTAAAGTCTATGGACAAGGTAGGTCACAACCATATGGAACTTGAACTCTTAGTAGTAAACCAAGAAGCTGCTATTTTTCTACTCTACATTAATCCTTCCAGAAGATCACTGATTGGCGGAAATTGTTTTGGGTCAGAAATAGCTCTTCACATGGAAGAGGTCAGAAATAGCACTCTTAAGGAAGGAATTAGAAAACTAGAAAAAATGCTGATGGATGCTGGATGCACTTTAAACTCTCCTATGTTTCTGTAACTCATATGCTCCTTAGCACAATTGGTGATTCGAAAACTGCTTCAAGGAACGAAACAGAAACTCTACGGCTAGCCACCTCAGAGATCCTTCAGCTATTAATTAGGCAGCCCAATCCATCGCTCGTTTGCCCATTTGTATTTTCCTCTGATTTTGCTTATCTAAACATGTCATCAGAGACATTTGTTGTCCTGCCAGGCTGTGGAGGCGGATACTTAAATAGCTCTACTATATCCATTACATGGGAAAGTTCGCTCAACTTAAAACTCTGAACTTTTTCGTGACTACCATAAAATTTCACTTTTCACTATTTTCTTACCAAATCTAATAAAACTACTCTGGTCGAAACGGAAAAGCAGACCAAGAGACGCTACCAATGTAATCGGACCAAACATAGCCAACGTGGCCCAATTTAACGGTAGACAATCCACTTCTGCACCTGCACCCTGTGGTTCAGCTTCTCTGCCAGCCTTCCCCACTATTCGGCAATGGAAACCTTAGGCCCTTCAGTTTCTTCATCGTTTGTGCGTACAGCTCCAACCGCAAAGCACTCTCCCTTTGCAACCAAAGCAGGAAAACCCCATCCCATCCTTACTTCACAGAAAAGCTGCACCCGTTCGGCTGGAAATCGAAGATTGACGACCAGGACTTCAGTGATTCAGGATGTTTCGGCGGTGACAAGTCCAACGGGAGTCGTGGTCACATGGCAAATAGCTGTGGGTGCCGCTGGTAATAAAATCGTCAGTGTTGTGCTCTACGGTCAAAATAATATTGGGATTTCTAATAATTCGCTAAATTTACCCACATAATCTAGTGGATTCTTTTCTGCATCTTATAAGTGACAGAGTGGTTTCTTTTGTGCAGCCGGGGTTACACCTTTCGTGGTGGCAGGAATTGAGTTCGGCAAAAGAATAGTAAGCAGATATTTGGACTACGTTAATGGAAAAAGAACTGTCAAAGCTTTGCAATGGAAGCAAAAACTAAAAACATATTGATCTTTGTTCTGTCTTATTTCGGCTATTTTCCAGATAGCACAGAGAAGATGCGAGGTGTGTGGAGGATCAGGGTTGGTTCTGAGAGACAAGGAGTATTTTCGATGCCCCGGATGTGGTATGCTCTGTTGCTCTGTTTCTGTACAGGGTTTTCTTTCTGCAGTTTGTGGCCAGCAGTTTATGTCTGAATCCATCTTTATCTTTCAGGTGGGTTTCTCCCATGGCAGTCGTGGAAACGATTCTTCTCTGGTTAAGTTTGGTCCCTTTCTTTCCTCTCTGTAATATACATTGTCTCCAATCCTATGACAGTCCTCTTGAAGACGATGAAGAGGTCGGCCACCCCCTTAATCTTATGCTTTTTCTAAAATAATACAGTAATATGATAAATCTAATGTAATTACAAATTGTTAGTAATGGTACTAAATCATTTTTTTTGTTATAGCTTCAACAAATATAAAATACTGCTTTAATGTATATACTGTTAAAATACTTGCTCTATATTGATAAGAATGTCAACATAGAAAATGTGTCTTTAGTTTCACTTAATTACATATGCATTTTACATTATTGACTCTAAAAATATTTTCATGTACTACCCAAATTGTTGTTTTTATTAGAATTTTTATGGGACCTTGTTGGGGGTGGGGGCCTTAGGCAACCTAAAATTACAAATGTAAAATATTCATAAAATTACTTTTTTTTTTTTTTTTTTTTTTTTTTTTTTTTTTTTTTTTTTCCACTTTCTCACAAACGTAAAACCAAAAATTTAACCAAACAAACCTCAAAATTTCAATCTCCCTCAATTTTCACAGAATGCCCAAATTTTCTAGAATCTTGTCAAAATTTTGTGATACCAAAGCCTCTTTCCTCCTCGATTTTCAGTATCTTCTCCATGGACATGGACAACATCATGGTGCATCCGTGGATGATATTCCGCACTGTCTTCATTTTGGGTACCAAATAGACTCCAAACTTTTTAAGGATCAATGATGCCTTTGTATAACAAGTGAAGGAAATCCGTAAATCACAGGCTTCGCCTTCGTCCTCTCGATCCCATTATCGCTTACAAGGTTCTAGCTCCAAGTACTCTAGCCATACATGATCTGAGCCCCTTGTTTCGAATCCTCTTGGTCGACGAACCGATTTGAATCCTTTACCCTTGATGACAAAGCTAGCCGTGGGATGGTCTAGATAGGCATGAGAAACGGGTGGAATGACAACACATACGACAATGCCCTTGATCTTAGCCGCATCCTTCCTTTCCATTTGTATTTTATATGAATTTGGGTTTCTGTCCCCTTACAGAGGCTGAAGCAGTCTGGAATCCTATTTCCTGGAAATGCGATGCCCCATGAATGGTGGTAGCAACTCTGTTAAGCGAATATATCATCAATTTTTCAAAATAGTATCTATAAGTCAAGGCACACACTAATGCAAACATGAGAGCAGAGAGAGAGAGAGAGACCTGATCAGAATCTGGTTTTGGTACATGATTCTCTATATTCAAATGCATTTTGTGGCATCCGGACAAGTCAATCCAGTTTAGCTTTTGAGAGTCGCTTGTACTGGATTCAAATCTTTTTACTACTTCCGGAAAACTTTCCAATGAGTTGCATCCTTCAGCATATACAGCCATTATGTTTGGTGGAAGTTCTGCAATTTCTTAAAGTTGGTGGCAAGATTGCAAATGAAGTATCCTCCATCCAATCTTTTGATGCTTGCATGAAGCCTGACTATATCACTTCTTGATAGATCTGAAATCTGGAGGTAGAACCGAATTCCACTAAGAGATCTGAAAGATCAGATTTGGGATACTCAGGAATAAAGGATAAACCCAGCAACGGCAATGGGAGTGTTGATTTTGCAGCTGATGAAATCTTATTTTCCAATGCTGATGCACTTGCAGAACATTCTCCATTATACTCTGTTGAAAAATGTAAAGTCCCGCATTGCTAAAACAATGTGGGCAATTAAACCAATGGCTTATAAATAAAGCCTCAATGTAACCTTTTGAATATAAGTGAAAACCGAATGCCCAGTTGGGCCTTCAACAGTGGATGTAGGTCAATGACCGAACCACTTAAAATCTGTCTCACTTATCTCAGTTTAATTTTTTTAAGTTTAAAAATTTTTATTTCTTACATGGTATCAGCGGCAGATCCGTCAACCATCGGCAGAGTCAACCATCCGGCAACCATCCGGCAAGAGTCCGATGATCATCCGGCAGAGCCCGGTAACCGTACGGCAGAGTCCGGCGACCATCTGGTGACCCGACAACCATCCGGCAAAGTCTGGCAACCGTCCGGCAAGAGCCCGACGATCATCCGGCAGAGTCCGGCGACTTTATTTTCCTTTTTGTAAGTCCAAACTCAAGGTGGGTACCTTGAGTTTGTGGGGGAGTGTTGAAAAATGTAAAGTCCCACATTGCTAAAGCAATGTGGGCAATTAAAATCAATGGCTTATAAATAAAGTCTCAATGTAACTTTTGAATATAAGTGAGAAAACCGAATGCCCAGTTGGGCCTTTCAACAGTGGATGTAGGTCAATGACCGAACCACTTAAAATCTTGTCTCACTTATCTCAGTTTAAATTTTTTTAAGTTTAAAAATTTTTATTTCTTACGTACTCCAATTCATTTCCAATCCTTTTAAGGTTTCGACAACCAGATATCGAAATACTCGATAGATTTGGCATCTGAAAAATGCTACTTGGAAGATGGATAAGATTTTTGCACTCGGAAAGATTCAAAGCTGTGAGTCCTGTGAGAAACCCAAAGGATGAAGGCAATTCATTGGTGCCATTGCATTCTAACTCAATGAACTCTAAATTTTTCATTTTGCATCCGATTTCAGGAAAGTACTCGAGCCTTAAAGCAACCACTGAGTCTAAGTGCTGATAAGAATGGCAACTCGAGGCGTCTGGGAAAATGTAAAAGACTAGAGCAGTCTACAAGCGACAAAACTTCAAGTTTCTCAAGGAATCCAACAGAATGATGAACCTCCACCAAGTTTATGCATCTATCAAGTCTTAAACGTGTCAAATTTTTGTCACTTGAAAGATCCGGGATTTCTTGCAGGAATTTACAGTCCCGAAAATTCATATATGTCAAGTTCTGAAAAAAGGAAGAAAAAGAATAGGAAGAACTTAGCATGAATTAAAGCATATATAGTTCAGATCAGAGGGAAATATTGGAAGCAAAATTTTACCTTAAAAGATCCGGCCTTAAATTCTTTGATGAGGCTGTGATGCATATTAAGTGCAACAAGTTTCTCTTCTCGAAAATTCGATGGTAGATCTTGCAGAGGATAGTTCGGCCAAGAGAGCACTCTTAGCTCATTAGACAGAAAATTTGGTACTTCAGAAAAGCATGCATTACGATTTATAAATAGTCTGAGCCTCATCATCTTTCTGAAGACTTTAGAACTCAAGTGTTTCAAGTCTGGTTCTGGCAACTCTAGTACTATGCCTTCCACTTTGTTTGTTCCCTAATAAGACAATGAAATAAGTATGCCAGCAAAATCAAATTTAATGAAGTTTTTCATAGTTAAATGCGTGCTTGCTAGAATTATAATTTTTAATTGATGGTTAGTTATTGCACTCAGCAAAAAGGAAATTAACAACGTCCGTCTAGCTTAATTTATAGGTTATTTGTCTTTCTACTATTTTCAAGATGAGCAAATTTCATTGATTATAATTCGAAAATCCAAAGTAAGAAATCAGATTCCTAGTATCGAAACTTACGTTTGTTTTCCCCTATACTCACATATGAATCTCCTGATTTTCATTGGACAGAATTAGCAAGACATTATACTTGTTAGAACCATGTTTTTTTCTCAGAATAGAATAAAGAAAAGGTAGGCATGATGAGTTCAGTTCATATATGCTTATGTGTGTATGCATGTGTGCATACAATTTCATTTCACCATTTTTATGTAAATAGAAGTATTTTGTATTAGCGAGGTTTCACTCCTAAAAATTAAGAACAAAATTATAAAAATAAAATCAAGAAATTGACTTACTGTATTATCTTCCAATACATGCTGAATGTCATGATAAAACTACAATCTACTGCGTTCACCAGGTACGTTTGATTCTTATCGAACAACTTCTCCACCCATATCTCGTAGCAAATCGTGCATCCTCAATGTCTTGACTTCAACACTACTGAGATATTTATCTATAAGCTTCTTGACGTAGAAGTGACAATTGTCCAATATTGTAACGACATAATCTACATCAACTCCTGTTAGGAGACATGCAATGTCCAGGAAAGTTTTCTTTGCTCAATCATCCAATCTATTATAACTTATTGTAAGTGTCTCATGGATATCGGAACAAGGAATTTCTTTGTAGCTTTCCAATGCACTTCACCATTGTTGCATGTCACTGGCATATAGATTTGAACCTAGTACTGTTAATACTAGCGGAAGACCCTTCGCATAACCCAATACATCTTTTGTGACTTTCACAAAATCATTATCAGGTTTGTCTCGATGGAAGGCATGCCAAGTCAAGAGTTGAAAAGCTTCGTTGTGATCCAATTCCTGTGCCATGTACAGTAAATCAACTCCATGCTTATTGAGTAAATGCTTAGCTCTTGTTGTTACGATGATTGTACTTCCCAAACCAAACCAATCACATGCTCCAACTAGTTTTCGTAATTGTTTTGACTCGTCCACATCATCGAGAATTAAAAGAACCTTTTTAAAGCAAAGTCTATTCTTTATCTCATTCATCCCTTGATCTTTGTTATCAACTTTGAAAGTCGAATCCTCTAAAATCTCAGATAGAAGTTTCTCTTGTAGACGTGCAATGCCATTCTCTGTTTTAGAAATGCTTTTAATGTCTAAAAGAAACAACTGCCATCAAAGTGATAAGCAATCGAGTTGTAGACTGCTTTAGCAACTGTTGTCTTACAAATCCCACCGATTCCACAGATCCCTACTATCTGTACCATATCGTGGCTTTGAATGCTCAAAAGCGAAACAAATGTCTTGGACGCGTGACTTTATTCCAATTAGAAACTTGGCAACGTTTAAGCATTTACGCCATGCTGTTGATCTTGAAACCTGTTGAACGATTTCGTGCATGAATTCAGATTCCTTCCTAGCAATACAAAGCATAACATTGATTTAGTAAGATGACAACGACAATCTTGAAAACTGTTTCATTGATCTTGAAACCTGTTGAACGATTTCGTGGATGAATTCAGATTCCTTCCTAGCAATACAAAGCACAACATTGATTTAGTAAGATGACAATGGCAATCTTGAAAACTGTTTCATTTAAGCATGATTTTCATGAAATACAACTCGGAAAGAGTCGTACGTATCGGTCAATCTTGGTTCTTACTGCAGTCTCTTTACCAATTCATACACAATTTCCTAAAGTAGTGGTACAGAAAAACAGAAATCAATTTTAATGGAGGAACAAGATCTAGTTGGAAATACCTTTCTTTCTTCCAATCGAACCCAGACAAATTGGCTACTTTCGTTCGGGCTTCCCTCCACCTTTGCACCTTCTTGTCATTTTTTAATCTCTTCTCGATATCGGACAATGCTTTTTCAAAACTCTTTGTTTGCTTCCATACTTCTGAAGGATCTACTTGGAAAAACACTAGTAGAACCATTTATTGCTTTGTTTCCATACACTCGAGAATCTTCGTCAATTCCTACAAGCACCATGTGGATGAGGCATGGTTTTTTGAGAGTACGATGATCGAAATCTTCGACTCTTTGATGGCTTTAAGAAGCACAGTCGAAATATCATCTCCCTTTCTTAACATGTCGTCAATGTAGGTCTTGATCCTTTTTTGACGCAAAGTGTTTTCCAGATGAGCAACAAAAGTGTTTTGGACATTTCCCCCATAAAGCTCAAGAATACATCATAATTCCAGCATGGGGTACTAAAAGAAGAGGAGAAAGAAGAAGAGGCTCTTTTGACATCGAAGATCATTGTATAGGTGAATGGCTGAACGTGAGGCGAGCTTGATTACTACTTTCTAGAGATAGTTGGAGTAATGGCAACTCTCCTTAAAGTTAAATATATGGAGAAGTCGATCTGGTATTCGTCATACGCAGAAGAGAGAGAAAGAAAGATTACTTAGATGAGCGACTACTTGGCCTTGGCAGCTTCCTGGAAGAAGACGTGTAATTTGCATACTAAACTTGCTGAAGAAATTCTAGCCATTGAGCAGAGTTAAAAAAAGGCTAATCGAGAGCATTGGGAGTGTGGATGAAAAGTACACTCTTTTCAAAGACTTGGGCCAGGCAACCAATAGCTTTGACAGCGTTTAGAAAACTAAAATTTTATATCATTACAAAAATTTCTCCATCTCCAATTTTTTTCACAAACTTTTTTTATTTTTTTCTTACTTCTTCATTCTCTCTCCAATTTTTTATCTAACTTCTAAAATTTTACTAAAATTTTATTACCAAACATTATGTCAGCGTCGGCAAAAGCGCAAAAGACTACAAGTGCTGATAAAAAAAGGGATGTTTGACTGAAGTTCACTCGGATTCGACAAATCTTAGGGTACAATTTCATTCCAGGCGAAGAAACACAATTTTTTTTTTTTTTGGTAAATTGAAGAAACGCAGTTTGTTTCCCTTGAACCATCTTTATGGGTACGAGTTCCCTCAACCCAAAAACAAAATATGGTACGAGTTTCAATTACTCTGATAATATGGCTGTCTTATAGGACGTAGTGCAGATAAACATGTACCTGATTTGCCAATGAGCTTTAGCTCAGATGGCACCTCCTCCCTTTGGGCAGGGATAGATCCAGGTCGAATCCCTCTACTCCCGCAGGTTTAGTCCTGCTATTTCAATTTGCTTAGGAAAAAAAAAAGTGCCTGACTTGATCAAACAAAATAGTAATCTCATGTTTCAAATAGGAATTTATTTTTATATATATATAAAAAAAGATTGACTTCTCAATTGTGAATTAAACTTGTACATAGAATGACCTATTTATAAAATCTAAATCACAAACTCACATTTCTAATCAATACAGGCTAACACAATTTACATTCTACCATCCCTTGGTGACAATTTTATTGGCGTTGATCCCTTGGTTAATTACGATGTGGGTAAAATTTGTCCTGGGAGTGTGGATTCGGGTTGGGTTTTTACAACTTTTGGCCATATTGTGGGAGGTATGTGTAGCCATTTTGGTTGGGGCCTATAAAGCCACAAATCCTTTAAGGCCTACTAGATTGCGGCCATTAGGGCTTTGGAAATTGTTGTAATGGACCTTTGTGCCCCTTTTAAATGTCATAGGCCTTTGAGATGTGTACTCAGCACCTTGTATGTTGGTATTATTCCGAGAAAAGTTGTGTTGATATTTTGGTACATCCCTTTTTTATTAGAAACATGTAAGGAAATAAAGAAAAGTACTACAATAATGTGAATTCTAGAATGTCCAAAACTAAAAAAGAGTCAGAACTGCTGAACCATTAAACTCTTGTTGTCATAAGAAAATATAGGTTCTTATGGTCGGCGAATCCAATTAAACCTGGATTAACATGTCATATCATAATCTGAAGAGCTTTCTTTCTTGTATTGAGCAAAGTTAAATATTGGAATATTTTATATTATTTATATAATGTCGCAGTCAATGTGTCTCAGAGATTGAATTTTTTTTTTATTTTTTTTTTGCATTTTTCATAGGCACAAATCAACAGTTATACATGAAATAACTCGTAGTATATTAAATTGGATTGAATCATAAATCTTTAGATGTTTCGAATGAGCTTGTTGGAATAGACTCCCATGTGGAGAAAGTGATAAACTCACTCGCTCTAGAATTGAATGATGTTGGTGAACGGAATGATTTAAGACTCAATACAACACCAACTAAACTTAGAAAGGGGTGAATAGGTTCTGCAACTTTTTCCTTCTCAACAATTTAAATTTAACTAGAATATTCTGCACAGGCTACATACTGATCAGAATTTTCAACACACACCTTATAACACACACGTTAATAGCAATATAAATAATCAAGCAGAATGTGAATCAAGTAATTTCGAATCTATATCCAAGATTCTTTAAAACCAAAAACACCTGAACATTCAGCTTGTTGTTCACGATTATCAACACTTAATCAAGAACAATATTAACAAATCAATCACCACAAAAGACACCAATCTTTTGGTAACGAAGAGAAAATCTCTTGGAAATAAATTCCAAGAGAAAAAAAAACTCTCTGGGCCCGTAGGTCGGGTAACGATTTCATTAGCTTTTCAAACTCGAAATACAAGGTGATCCATAGACTCAAGAATACCTAAAATTCTAGTCTAACACTCTTGATTTCTTACCCAAAATACAACATTCAGATCTGCTCCATAGCAGGGATTGAGAACCTCTCATCCATTCAAAAAGCTAACTATCTTTACCTAGCTGTTCATACCTGCTGTCCTCCATTGCGAACTCACAACAACAAATGCACGAACATGGCACTTGGACCTTCAAGATTTCAACAACTCGAAAGTCTTGAATCTCTTTTAGGGAAATAACAATGGTGATCAATATAGAACTAAGAATCCTAAAGAGAAGGTTTAGATCTTCAAGGCTCCATTCTTAGTCACACAAACAAAGGCTCAAAAAAATGGCAGAAAGTTTCAAGAGAGGGTTTCACATTCAAAGCTCCAGATTTGAATTTTTCTAAGCTAACAATGATAATAAAATCAAAGGGGGTTATATGCTAAGGGTGTTTCACGGTTAAAGTAGAAGTTTCGAGACTTTTTGGGTCTTTCTTGAAGTCATCTATTTAGTTAGAAACAGACTAACCAAATTCAGTTACAGCAGTGCTTCAAATAGCAATTAGGTCTAACTTGCGTCTAACTTCCAGCTGACTTGACATTTTTAAGGAACAACTCAGTTTTTACTGCTATCTTCATTCTTCATAGAAGCTTTGAAACACCTTAATATCTCAGGAATTAAAACTCACTTACCTACGAAGTATAGCCAACTAAAAATATTCCCTAACAGTTGGCTTTGTAGGGATTTGTGGATGAGTGGAGTTGGTAAGAAAATTCTAGCAGAAGTTATTTATGACAGAATTTTTTATCGGTTTGATGCTAGTAGCTTTATTGGTTGTATTAGAATTGAAACTAACAGTCATGGTCTTGTTTCTCTACAAAAAATAGCTTATTTCTTAGATCCTCATGGATGGAGAAACAACTATATGGGATGTTCATGGAGGAATGAATGTGATAAGAAATAGACTACCTAATAAATGTGCTTTAATCGATGATGTGGATATAGATACGCAATTAGAAGCATTAGCGTTTGTTCTAAAATTACTCGAGCACCCATTGCTATTCTAAAATTGCTTAAGCACCATAGTAATGGAGACTTCAGAGAATCCCGAGTTGGACTTTAAAGAATCCCGATGGTTGAACCCGGGGTTGATTACAATAGTTTAATGTTGATGCTCATTCTTTGATGATGCAAAGCTAGGGACTGCGCTCATATCCAACAATCTTGAGAGTTTCTTAGTGGGCTTATAATGTAGCATGTAGGGACACCACTCAACCTAAAAGCTTAAGCATATAGGTTTGGTTCAACTATGTTATATTAACCACCCATACTTATAACTTCCTTTCAATGTGGGACAACCTTTTTTCCCTTTCATACGTGTATATTCAACAATCTTTAACTCAAGTGATGTGATATTTTGAAGGGGGTCTCAAGGGAAGTTGGGAATGTAAGGAATGTAAGGAATAAGAGGATTTGAAATGACTTCTTTCAACATATTTCGAGATTGGAAATGGTATGCAAATTGTCAATGAGATATGTTAAGAAGGGAAAAATACAGCTTTACATAGTTGAAATACACGAAGTAAAAGTAGCGTCTATGCGCTATGAATGGGAAAATGATTGTCTTTTACTTTCTATTCATCATATTTGTTTATCTCTATTTTTGCCTCTTCTTCGTTTTCGCCTTTCCCTGTTAAAGCCTTTAATCTAGCCTCCTTAACTTCACTCTTTTCGCTTTGTCAACTCATCAGTCACACCCTTGGTTTGCACATGCTTTTATCTTCATGGTAATGGATATGGTGATGATTGAGCTACAATGGTAATCGTAGCATGTTATTGTGAGTAATGGCATTGAAAGTGCAGACCAGATTTTAACAATGATTTTGCTCTAGCTTAAAAAAAAAAATAGAACAAGATATGAGCTTCAAGGAAAAATGTTAATCCCCTGATCCCAAAATATCCGTTTTTGGTAATTAGTTTTAATTTATGGTTCAGGAAGTTACAGCTTACCGAGGAGATGAGTGAAACAGGGGAGTCCACTATATTCCAAAACCTTATTTCATTTTCAAGAGATAAACATCAGTAAATGTGAAGAACCCCTAAACAGAACAAAGAGGGGCTTTTGTTTTTTAGTCTTTGTTTTTGCTTCTCTAAGCAAGGCAAAGCTATTCTTCATTTCCAAACAAGCTTCAACTCTAACTTGTTGTAGAAATTTGTGAATGGATAGGTCTCCTTCCTGAAAGTGCCAATCCCTTCCTCCTACTTACAAGATAACAGAGAGTTCTCACTAACAATTATCACTACTTAGTATAATTATCTCTTCTCTCCCTATATGATCAAGCTGACCTACTGGAAGCACACCTGAAGTGCACATATTGTAAGGGTATTTTTCTTTTCTATGAAGAATTTGAAAAACTTTAGCATTCCTAAACAGCTAATTACACATGTTCTAAACTCATTACTAAGATTCAACGGGGCAATAACGATGGTGAAATAGAATATCCTAAAGTATCTCATCACGTGATTTTCTCACTGCAACAAAAATATTGATAAAGTTAAAATATGATAATATCCTTTTACGTTACTTTTGTTCACGTTTAACGTACGTGTATTTCAGTTCTATAAATAGCTTAATAGAGAAGTAGACGAGCAAATTACACATGTTTTAAAGCCATTACTAGTATTCAACCTGACAAAAGCAATGGTGAAATAGAATATCTTAAAGTATCTCATCACTTGATTTCATGACAGAGAAAAAATTAATGACCAAGTTAAAATATAATTCTCAATTCCTATAAAGAATATCTTTGTGAGAAATTTCTCATGTGGGACTCTTCCTGTATAGAACTTTCCATAAAGTTTTCTCATTACTAAAATACTAGTCGTTAATAATTACATTTTGATTTAACAAAAACTCTATAATATATATATATATATATGATATTAGAAAACAAGAGGGAATAAAGGAGTATTTATTCTGATGAATATATACTTATACGACTATTTACCCTTGGCTAATTATGTCTAAGGATTGACCAAATTCAAATTAACCATGATATTTATAATCTGGATGAGATTAATGCAAGACTAAAATAAAGTGGGCTTCGTTTCCTTCTCTGATTTCTTGTGGAAAGAGGGGTGGTTTTCAATATTCTGATTTGGAACAGAATATGTATTACAGGTCATGATACTGCTTAATTTAAAGACAAAAGTCAAAGTAGAAGTCCATATATAATGGATAATTTATACTACATTTTCTATGTTTGGTAACAAACATACACTTGTTTCCAACACTATTATTCACAAATCAAAAGGAAAAAAAATTCCCCAAACGTATCCAATAGATATTGACCTTCCAAATGTCATCTCATTTGCCAATACTAAGTTGTCTGTAACTGCTCAATCGTTCTACCAATTTGCGTCCATCCGGTACTTGCCATGGTCAATCTGTGGAGATTCCAAAGAAACCATCTGAAACCTAATGAATCCAATGGCTGAGATGTTCTAGCCAGTAGGACCTTACTATACAGGCTAATCTAGCATTTCTATCCCCCTTTGAATTCGCAAATTACAAAGACAAATAGCTTGCCCCCGGGTGGTGTGAAACAGTACGAAGCAGAGGCTGAGATGGAAAGTTGACGATCCAGCAGTCGAGCTAGTCTCCTTATATTGAATATTTGGAAAGTTACTGTTAGGGTGTACTTCCAGCAAAAGTAACTTACCTTAAATTCCCTATGAGCTTTTATGAGGTCAGTTGCTGTCATAAAGGCAAGTTCTTCTTTTTCTCATCATCAATCTCTTCCAGGGATTTGTTTTTTTGTTTTGTCTGTGGCCAACATTTTCTTCAGGCCCTTCTTTTCCCTCCTTGTGGCTTCCATAGAGCTTTTATGCATCTCTGATACACTCAAATATATTGCAAGGAGATTTTCTATATAAATAAATCAACGTAAATGGCAACTAAAATTGCAAATTAAACAATTATGTAGAACATATTTTGAAATTAAAGATGATGATGACAGATCAATCTCAAAACAATTGTGTAGAACATATTTTGAAATAAAAGATGAACAACACATTAAACTAAAAAAAAATCGTGTAGAACTGAGCAACTGAGTCATGATTTCAACAATGGGATCGAAGGATACAAAGCTATGTAATGCTTCAATAAGACATACTTCTGTCATCTGTGACTAATTTAAGTGGTCAAGTTCTGGTTAATGTAGTAGATCATTAAGCATAAGCAAAATGAAAAATGAGTACATATAAGGAATAATTAATTACCTCGTTTGCCGAGGGGAGGAATTGAGTATTATTCTTGCACCCATTTTTTCCCATGCCCTCAATTTCTATAAAGTTCGAAGAATACTCTTGAGCAATCTCATGGTCATCGCCCTCTAGATCCAAATCCATTAGAGCATTTAGCTGTAAGCTCTTATTGTATTTTGATAGAAGCTTGAGGCAATATATATAGTAAAACTCAGGTGACAAAACTGATGACAATGTTAAAAGACCATAATATCCTTTTATGTTAATTACTTTTGCTTGCGTAACATGTATTTCAGTTCTAGCAATAGCTTAATAGAGAAGTAAACACGCCAATTACACATGTTCTAAACTCATTACACGGATGTGGCAAGAAAGATGGTGAAATGGTATATCTTAAAGAAACTCATCACGCGATTTTTTCACAGCGAAAAAATCGATGACAAAGTTAAAATACAACAATATCCTTTTACATTACTTACTTTTGCATGTGTAATGTATATTTAGGTTCTAGCAATAGCTTAATGGAGAAGTAAATAAATAAATTACAAATATTTTAAACTACTCACTATTTAGATTCAACACGGCAACAATGATGATGAAATGTAAAATATGCTAAAGGATCTCATCACGTGATTTTCTCACGTTGTTAAAATATGAAAATATCTTTTTACATTACTTACTTTTTCTTGTGTAACATGTATTTCAGTATTAATAATAGCATAACAGAGAATTAAACAAGCCAATTACATATGTTCTAAACCCATTACTAAAATTCAATATAGCAAAAGTGATGGCGAAATAGAATATCTTAAAGCTTCTAATCACGTGATTTCCTCCAGTGAAAAAATCGATAACAAAGTTAAAATACAATAATATCTTTTTACGTTCCTTACTTTTGCTTGTGTAACATGTATGTTGGTCCTAACAATAGCTTAATAGAGAAGTAAACAAACCAATTACACAAGTTCTAATCTCATAACTAAGATTCAACATGACAAAAGCGATGGTGAAATGGAATATCCTAAAGCTTCTCATCACGTGATTTTCTCACAGCGACAAAATCAATGACAAAGTTAAAATATAATAATATCCCTTTACGTTACTAATTACTTTTGCTTGCATAATATGTATTTCGTGTCTAGCAATAGCTTAATAGAGAAGTAAACAAGCAATTACACATGTTCTAAACCCATTACTAAGATTCAATGTGGCAAAAGTGATGGTGAAATGGAATATCCTAAACCATCTTATCACGTGATTTTGTCACCGGCGACAAAACTGTTAACAAAGTTAAAATACTCTAATATCCTTTTACGTTACTTACTTTTGCTTGCGTAACAAGTATTTTGGATCTAGCAATAGCCTAATAGAGTAGTAAACAAGCCAATAATATATGTTCTAAAGCCATTACTAAGATTCAATGTGGCAAAAGTGACGGTAAAATGGAATACCTTAAAGCATTTCATAACGTGATTTTCTCACAGAGATAAAACCAATGACAAAGTTAAAATACGATAATTTCTTTTTACGTTACTTACTTTTGCTCATGTTTAATGTATATTTCGATTCTAGAAAAAGCTTAATAGAGAAGTAAACAACCCAATTACACTTGTTTTGAACCCATTACTAATATTCAACATGGCAAGAGCGGTTATAAAATAAAATATCTTAAATTATCTTGTCATTATATTTTCTCATGGTGAAAAAATAAAAGACAAAGTTAAATACGATAATATTATTTTACGTTGCTTAATTTTGCTTGTGTCTAATGTATATTTCGGTTATAGAAATAGATTAATAGAGAAGTAAATAAGCCAATTACACATATTCTAAACCTAATATTACTCAGATTCAATGCGACAGAAGCGCTACTGAAATATAATATCTTAAAATATTTTGTGAAGTGATTTTCCCACAATGACAAAACTAATGAGAAAGTTAAAATACAATAAAATCATTTTACATTGCTTGCTTTTGCTTATATATATTGGTTTTAGATATAGCTTAATAAGGAAATAAACAAGCCAATTACACACATTCTAAATTCAATATTACTCAGATTCAACGCGGCAGAGGTAAAAGTGAAATAAAATATCCAAAAGTATCTTGTCACAGGATTGAAGCTATATATAGAAGACATTTGTAGATTTTTTTTCTTCTATATTGTTCATGGATGGGTCCTGTATACATACTGGCTAATATAGCATCTCTGTCCCCCTTCGAGTTCACAAATCATAAATACAAGCAGGTTTCCCCAACCCACATGTGGAGGCAAGGGGGGTGAACAGGGGCCACTACCCCAGTTGGCTCCCTTAAAAATTATTTTTACATCTAATTATTTTATTTTTTACCAGGCCCACCCACCTTAGCCCACTGAAAATGCTGAAAATGTTTTATTTTAAAAATGCTTGTGAAAATACAAAAAATATTTCATTTATGAATGTATGATGATATGATATACATCCAGAGGGAAATTTTTGAAACTATTGAGAACGAAACTATTTTATAACGCTTTCAAAAGATGTAATTTCGTAGGACCCAATTGCACCTCTCAGTATCAGCAAATAGTACGATACATGTATTTAATATTTTTAGTGTTTTAGTCCTTAATTTTTGATATTTTAACTCTTAAGACATTTTTTTTGCATTACATTGTAAAAAAATTTATTTGTCATTTTCCCTTAGGCGTTTGCCTCCTTCAATTGCAATCCTAGCTCTACCATTGCCCCAACCAATCGAAGGAATATTATATATCGTCTATTGGATTCTTTTCTCTTTGCCACACTTCCACGAGAAAAAGGGGTATTAGAAAATGACAGACAAAGAAGCAAAGCACGTAGACTATGAGTTCTTTGCGTGTTGTACAAAGCCGCTGTGCCAAGATCTTTCACTAGACCCAAAATTAAGGCACTAGCAATTAGGCTGGGGAAAGATAAGCCTGATTGAGATGAACTAGATGTTGAGGTGGACTCGGATGAAGCTGAGTCCGCCTTAAGGCCCTTCCTCAATCATCCGACCGAGCTTCCAACATCTATAGCAGTGGTGGCATCAGATGAGAAACCTGCAGTGGCCACTGAAACATACTTGGAAGAAAGAATTCCATATGAGTGACGTCTAGCTAGTGGTGGAACCAGGATTGAAATCTATGAGAGTCGAACTTTAAATGCGAAATGACAAGAAATTTTTTTTTCTTTCGTAATGCAAAAAATTGTCTTAGAGTTACAATGTCGAAAATTAAGGACTAAAAGCATTACAAATATTAGAATACATGTACCGTACTATGTACTACGACTGAAAGGTGAAAATTGTATCCTATAATTTTGCATCTTCTAAAAATGTTGCAAAATGGCTTTGTTCTCTATAGTTTTAAAAACTTCTTGCTCGATGTACACTACCAAATATTGGAGTTAATATCTCGTGGCCGTTAGTGATGTAAGAGAGCCTGAAGTGCGAAGCAAATATTGGGGTTAAATTCACTAATGGCAAAAGAAAAAAACAAGAACAAGAACAAATAAAAATGGGGGAGGACATGCAATAGCAACATTGTGCTTCTAAATTCATCTATTTTTATACTGCAGACCTACATTGAATGCAATTTTCTCTTCTCTTTTTTTCCAACACCAAATATTAATGTTTTCTTGAAATAATTTTATTCTTTTTCATTGTCTTTTCAGAATGACTAAAGTATATTAATATAGAGGGTGCTTCAATTTAATTACCCTTTTAGCCTTTTAGTGTTGAGGCCATTAGTGAATCCATTTTATAATTCCATACTTTGGAAAAATTTCATCTATATTATTATTATTAACAAGTTTCACATTTCATTAGTGTGGTTTAAAAACAAATTTTGAATTTTTACAAAAAGGAGCAAAGCACAATACATAAATCACATTCTCACAACCTAAATAAACCAAAGCACAGACTGCACAATACATAAATCAAGCTTGTCAAGGCGTAAATCTCATCTCTAATACATAAATCCATTTCTAATGTCACAGTGCATAAATCTATAAATTCATCCCCAATTTGATCTCTAAAAGGAAATACAAAAATCCATCCCCAATTTCCACATCCCCATTTGGCAATTCTCAATCCCAATCCCAATCCCTAATTTCCACATCCCATTCGGTAGTTTCCACATCCCCATTCAGCAATTCCCAATCCCAAATCCCTAATTTTTAATTTCCACGTCCAATTCGACAATTTCCACATCCCATTCGGCAATAATGCAATTCCCAATCCCAAATCCATAATTTCACAAAATCTCCAACTCTCAAATCACAATTTCATAAAATATGTTCACCTAATGAAAAGAGAGAGAGAGAGAGAGAGAGAGAGAGAGAGAAGTGGCTGGCGAGAAGATAAGTTATAACAAAGGAGAGAAAGTGAAAATAATTGGCCAGTATACGTACCTGGTGAGGCGAACGGCGGTGGGGGTTGTGGGACAATGCTGCAATGGGTGGCAGCGTGGCTGGGCTAGGTCACGGACTCACGAGACTCGGCGAATGAAGTGAAACAGTGAGAGAGAGAGAGGGAGAGAGATCGAGTAAGGGGGGAGGTGTTTTTTTAAAACAGGGGTGAAACACATGCACCGTTTCACCCCTGAACCCTTGTTTAAATTATTATTTTTTTTAGCAGAGGGTGAAACGACGTCGTTTCACCCTCTGCTTATAAAAAAAATAAAAAAGGGCCAAGCCCAATGGATATTGGGCTCAGGCCGCATAACTGAAATTTGTACTGGGCTATAGTTGGCCTAGACTTGATGGGTATCGGGCCTAGGCCAACTAATTGAAAAAAAAAAAGTGAGTAAAATCCGAAGCAATGGGTAGCAGCCTTCCGCCACTACGTCTAGCGGAAACAAGCCTAGAAGAAGCAAAACTAGACAAGCAAAAAAAAAAAAAAATCGAGACGGAAACAAACCTGAAAGAAAGAGTACAGGTGAGCAACTTGTCACGAAATACCTAGAAGAACCAGCCAGAAACGCGCAAAGCGGTGAAAACCCGTGGAAGAGGACCAAAAATCTGCGTTGTAGGTAGAATCTGAGTCGACACATTGCTGCTGTGAACAAGATCTAGCTAGGATTGGTTGCCGCCTTGTTGACAAATCTAGGAAATAACACGATGGTGAACTGGAAGTGCTGGCCATGTACGGACAAGGTAATCTGTTCTCTAATTTACTAAAAAAAAAATAAAGGAAGCAAGCAAAAAATAATAATAATGAGTATATCATCTCCAGATAAATTTGGCTTCATGTTCAAACGAAATAAAGAAACCAAACAACGTCCGATTGTTTTCGGGTGGGCTAGCTCGACAGGGCTCTAAACAAACAGTTGAAGCCAATTTCCATATATTTTCTTTTCCCCATTCATTCTTTCTTCCTAACGTTTCTGTCATCTCCAGAGTCCAGACCCTTTGTGTAAAGAATATAAATTTTCACAAAAGAAAATAGATAAAGAAAAGACAAAGATTATCCAAAAGTGTGTAAACATATTGCCGAACAAATAAGGCATGCTTTATTATCCCTATGGTCAATTCTAGGGGAGAGCTGGTCACGTTTGATAGCCCCTTCTGCTTAGAAAAAAAAATGCTTTGTCAGAAGTATAAATTTGTTTCCTTAATGAGAATTAACCAAATAGGCATATCTAACTGGTTGAGATACTACTGAAAAAGAAAAAAACAAAAACAAAAAACAAAAAAACAAAATAGGCATGATAAGATACTATGTCTGAAAAAGTGATTAATATTTTCCCCTAACCCACAAGGGAAGGCCAATTCGGACAGGATAAGGAGGCCATTTTATTTTCATTTTCTTAACTGAAACAAATTAATTAAAAATAATACAAATTAATAAAGCACGTATTTCTTCGGATAGGGTATTGAAGTGTACGCGTCTCCATAGAATCTTATTAGATTGCTTCGACGGACCTCTATATAGTTCAAACTTCTGAGACAACAACATTGGTAATCTTGTTTTCAAAGCCAACATACACACATATATGAGATTTCCTATATATAAAAATCAACATGAATGGTAACTAAAATCGCCAAACGGAGAACCAAAAGATGATGACGACATATTTTAAAGATAATGACAGATCAAACTAAAACCAATCATCTAGAACAGGATTACACGGGCATATATATATATGTTCATTCTCGAATGAAACAAGACTACATAATTTTGAGTTGGGAAAACCGAGCAACGTCTGGGGTCGTGATTTCAACAATGCTATTATGTAATCGAAATAAATGTCACAAAAACAAATAAATCTGGAAAATAATTAATTACCTTGGTTTGCCAAGGAGAGGAATTGAGAAATGTTCCAGCACCCTTTTTTCCTATGCCATCAATTTCTATAGAGTTCGAAGAATACTCCTAAGCAATCTCATGGTCATTATCCTCTACATCAGAATCCATCACAGCATTTAGGTATAAGCCTTTGTTGAATTTCATAGAAAATGGAGGCAGTATATATAGAAAAATGAGAGAGACAAAACCGATGACAAAGTTAAAATACATGTTACTTTTACTTGCATAACATATATTTCAGTTCCAACAATAACTTAATAAGAAAATAAACAAACCAATTACATATGTTCCGAACCCATTACTAGATTCTACGTGACAAACACGATTTTGAAATGGAATATCCTCAGTATCTTGTCACAAGATTTTATCACGACGACAAAACCGATAAAAAGGTTAAAATATGATAGTATCCTTTTAGGTGGCTTACTTTTTGCTTGTGTTTAACATATATTTCGGTTTTAGAAAATTAAAGTGTCCATAGCGTGACAAAACTTGGCATGCCTCTCTCTGCAAAAGTAGCTGTTTCGTGGAATATTGATCTAAGAACCTCCCTCTTCGACTGATACCGCCTCCCATATGGACATACGCAATACTGCATATATAGAACAATTATAAACATACAAACCTTATTAAACCATCATTCCACCATTGAAGTGAGCGTGCATGCAAAGAACCCAAAATAAATTGGATATTTTGTTTTCTATATTTCGTTTGAACATGAAGCAAAACTTATCCGAAATATGTTAATCAGTTTTTTGATTCTTTTTTTTTTTTTTTTTTCTTTTTTGTTTTTGTTGTTGTAAATTGAATTACAGAATACCTTATCCGCATGGCAGGAAATTCTGCTGCGCCGGCGTGCTATTTCCTAGATTTGCCAACCAGGCCGCAACCAATCTTAGTTGGATCTTGTTCGACAACTGGATGTATTGTCGACCAAGAGTCTGCCTATGAATGCCGATTTTTTGGTCCTCTTCTAGGGTAGTCCACGACCGCATTTACGTCTTGGACATTCATCCAGGTCTTTGGTTACAAGCTCCTCACTTGGTACTCACTCTTCCATGTTTGTTTCCAGCATGTCTTGCTAGTCTAGTTCTGCTTTTTCTAGCCTCGATTTTGCCAGATGTCCCTCATTTGGATTTCTTTCTTCAGTGGCTGATATAGGTTTCTTCTTTAACGCCACCACTGCTTTATCTACTAGAAGTCGGCCTGATATCAGGGAACAACCATAACGAGGATTCAGCTTCAGCTAGGTCAACCTTAACATTTAGTTCACCTAAACTAGGTTTATCTTTCCCCAGTTGCTAGTGCTGTAACTTTGGGTTTGGATTTAGACCAGACAGTATGGTTCCAGACACATCTAAACCTACGATCTGGATTAAATTCCCAGATCTGATGATGGATAGACCGCCACCTAATTTAATGACGATGACGCCAATCAGCTTGGCTCGGCTCTTGGCCAAGTTGGCTAGGCGCAAGTCAGACCCCCCCTTTTTGGTCTCTATAGTTGTACTTGCCAGATCACTAAAATTTATGTGCGACCACAACTTCAACCTCTACATCTTCAGCACGCATTTTTCATTTCCAAATCCCCTATATCAAATCTTATTTCTAAATCCCCAAATTTAGGGTTGAATCTCCAAATCCCTAGACTTCACAAAACAAAAAAGTGTTAAAAGAAGGCTCTCATTGTCTCTACTTCATAAGTTATTCTCTCATTTTCTTCAGGTGAGTTTCAAAAGTCTTTCGTTTCGTTAGTTTAGATTTTTTGTAAGCTTACTTTCTTTTGAGTAGCTTAGTTTGTATGTATTCACGTAAAGCGAAGAGAGAAGTGTGAGTGGATAGTCTTTTCGCAGATCGTGATCGGACCAAAAGACGTGGATCATGTGATCATCTCGTTGTGATTGCTTCACATTTTTTTCTTTAACTCGGAACTAAGACTGCAAAGAGAGTTGAGGAGCCAAAAGAACAAAACCAAAACAGTACTGAAGACTCATACTTTGGTTTTGCTTAATCATTGTATACAAGCTGAGTCAAAAAGTAACTGCCTAGGTTTATTTTTCTAATAAAACAATATTTTAATAGTACATATGCTTCACATTTTTTTCTCTAACTCTTGATCGGAGAACTAAGACTGCAAATAAAGTTGAGGAGCCAAAAGAAAAAAAGCAAAACATACTGAAGTCTCATGCTTTGATTTTGCTTCAATCATTTCTATACAAGCTGAGTAAAAGGTAATTGCATGTTTTTATTTCCTAATAAAAAAAATGTTTAATAGTATCTATGCTTAACATTTTTTTCTCTAACTCTTGATTGTAGGAAATAAGACGGCAAAAGAGAATTGAGGAGCCAAAAGAACAAAAGCAAAATAGTACTGAAGACTCATGCTTTGATTTTTCTACAATCATTTCTATACAGGCTGAGTCAGAAGGTAACTGCATGTTTTATTTTCCTAACAAAACAGGGTTTTAATAGTATATACGCTTCCCATTTTTTTTTCTCTAACTCCTTATTGTAAAAACCAAGACTACAAACAGAGTGGAGCTGCCAAAAGAAGAAACAAAAAACAATACTGAAGACTAACAAAAATCAATTTCTCTTTGCAATCATATTTCCTACAATCAAGAGTTACAGAAAAAAAAGTTTGAAGCATAGATACTACTAAACATTTTTTTTATTAGGAAAATAAAAACATGCAATTACCTTTTGACTCAGCTTGTATAGAAATGATTGAAGCAAAATCAAAGCATGAGACTTCAGTATTGTTTTGCTTTTTTTCTTTTGGCTCCTCAACTTTATTTGCAGTCTTAGTTCTCCGATCAAGAGTTAGAGAAAAAAATGTGAAGCATATGTACTATTAAAATATTGTTTTATTAGAAAAATAAAACAGGCAGTTACTTTTTGACTCAGTCTGTATACAATTGATTAAAGCAAAACCAAAGTATGAGTCTTCAGTACTGTTTTGGTTTTGTTCTTTTGGCTCCTCAACTCTCTTTGCAGTCTTAGTTCCTATAATCAGGAGTTAGAGAAAAAATGTGAAGCAATCACAACGAGATGATCACATGATCCACGTCTTTTGGTCCGATCACGATCTGCGAAAAGACTATCCACTCACACTTTCTCTTTCGCTTTACGTGAATACATACAAACTAAGCTACTCAAAAGAAATGTAAGCTTACAAAAAATCTAAACTAACGAAACGAAAGACTTTTGAAACTCACCTGAAGAAAATGAGAGAATAACTTATGAAGTAGAGACAATGAGAGCCTTCTTTTAACACTTTTTTGTTTTGTGAAGTCTAGGGATTTGGAGATTCAACCCTAAATTTGGGGATTTAGAAATAAGATTTGATATAGGGGATTTGTAAATGAAATCAATGAAAAATGCGTGCTGAAGATGTAGAGGTTGAAGTTGTGGTCGCACATAAATTTTAGTGATCTGGCAAGTACAACTATAGAGACCAAAAAGGGGGGGTCTGACTTGCGCCTAGCCAACTTGGCCAAGAGCCGAGCCAAGCTGAATTGGCGCAAGTCAGTCATCATTAAATTAGGTGGCGGTCTATCCATCATCAGATCTGGGGAATTTAATCCAGATCGTAGGTTTAGATGTGTCTGGAACCATACTGTCTGGTCTAAATCCAAACCCAAAGTTACAGCACTAGCAACTAGGCTAGGGAAAGATAAACCTAGTTTAGGTGAACTAAATGTTAAGGTTGACCTAGCTGAAGCTGAATCCTCGTTATGGTTGTTCCCTGATATCAGGCCGAGCTTCTAGTAGATAAAGCAGTGGTGGCGTTAAAGAAGAAACCTATATCAGCCACTGAAGAAAGAAATCCAAATGAGCAACATCTGGTGGCCAGAAACGAGGCTAGAAAGAGCAAAACTAGACTAGCAACACGTGGTGAAAAAAAACATTGAAGAGCGACAGTGACAGAACCAGGATTCAATGTAAAGGGGGCAAACTCCTAAAGAAAGGCAACATCAAGTTGAGTTAAAATAATTGCACCAACTAATGAATCCTATACATATTAATATTAAGGGGATAATGATCCTTATAAATCAATCAAACGCACTGTTAGTTGGAGAGTATTTAAAATAAAATCAATCAAATTAACTTATATATATATTAACCCATTATTCGCGGCATATGCTATGTACTTTAAGGCAGATTTGGTTAGTAGATTAATAATGAACATGGTGATCTAGAGTTAATTAAGTCCATAATCACAAAAAGTGTGCTGCATCGGGTCGTGGTCAATCCTACCAAGACTCGAATTCTATAGATTCAATTGCATCAAATTTCAAATTTCTATAGATTCACAAACAAATTCACAAACAGATTCTATAGATTGTAGCAATAATAAATTGACAACAATAAATTCTATAGATTCAGCAACAATAAATTCAATTGCATCAAATTCTATAAATTCACATATCATCCGCTATAGATTGCAGCAACAATAAATTCAAAACAGATTCTATATATCCAGCAACAATAAATTCAATTTCAGCAACAACAAATTTAATGGTCGGTCACCCAAATCCCAATTGACAACTGAAACACAGTACATGAGCTGAGAGTGAGACCCTTCCTCTTCTTTCACTTGCAGTATGATGAGTTGCCTTTCTAGATCCCAATTATAAATTCAATAATCCTAAATTTCTAATCAAATTTTATCACATTATCAAGCAAAAATTAAAATAAATTTCATCACTAATCAAAAAATAAACTAGAGAGAGTTGAATTGAGAGAGAGTACTTGGCTGGAAAGAGAGAGAGAGAGAGAGAGCCGGCGTTTAGTTTTGTGGAGGTCCAGAGGAGGAGAGAGGCAAAGTGAAAGAGGCTAGAGGTTGGTGTTCTCTGGCGGCAGAGTGAGGAGGAGAGAGGGATGGAGGATGGCATCAGGAGGGGGAGCAGAGTGAGAGTGAGAAAGGGGGGAAGGAGAGGCCGAATTACGCCAGGGTGAAATGCGAGTTTCACCCTTTTTTAAAAAAATAAAAAAAAGCAGAGGGTGAAACGGCGCTGTTTCACCCTCTGTTGATTTTAAAAATATATATACTGGTTGGGCCAACCTAAGCGCTTGGGCCTGGGTCATTGGGGCTGGGGGGTGAGGAGCTTGTAACCAAAGACTTGGATGAACCAAGGCATGAATGTGGTCGTTGATTACCCTAGAAGAGGACCAGAAAATTTGCATTAATGGAGGCAGACTCTAGGTTGACAATATGTTCCCGTTGTTGAACAATATCCAACTAGGATTGGTTGTCGCCTGGTTGGCAAATCAAGGAAATAGCACGCCGGCGTGGTGGAAGTGCATATCATGTGGATAAGGTATTTTCTAATCCAGTTTACAACAACAAGCAAACAAACAAACAAACAAAAAAAAATACAAAAAAAAGAAGAAGAAGAAGAAGGAATCAAAAAATTGTTCATGAACATATCTCAAGATAAGTTTTGCTTAATGTTCAAACAAAATACAGAAAACAAAATATCCGATTTATTTTAAGTTCTTTATATGGTTGCATGCATGCTCGTTTCAATGATGGAATTAGGGTTTAATGAGGTTTGTATTTTTATAATTGTTCTATATATGCATTATTGCATAATTACATATGGGAGACGATATCGGTGAAGAGGGAGGTTCTTAGATCTATATTCCACGTAGCAGCTACTTCTAAAGATAACAAGGCAGAGAGAGGCAGGCCAAGTACTTGTTATGATATGGACATTTTAATTTTCTCCTAACTTTTCTTCCATCCTCAGGACCCTGTTTGTAACCGTATAAGGTGGATATTAATTCCAAGATTAATTTTTTTTTACAAATAATGTAAGAATTATATATAGTAATTTCCACAATAGAAAATAGATAAAGAAAAGGCAAAGTTCAACCAAAAGCGTGTAAACATAATATATGTACCTTGTAAATGTTGGATTCAGGCCAGCCCATGATTTACCCCATGTTATATATATTGCCGAACAAATAAGCATGATTTATCAAAAGCATAAATTTGTTTCCTTAACGAGAATAAACCAAATAGGCATATCTACCAAGTAGAGATATTACTTACCAAATACACAAGGAAAAAAATATATCAAAATAGGCATGTAGTAATTGTGCAATAAGATACCAAGTCTAACAAAATGATTAATATTCTCCACCAACCCTACAAAGGATGGCCAATTCAAACAGGATGAAAAAGAGGCCATTTTATTTTAATTTTTTTAAAACCGAAAGCAATTACTTACAAATAAAACAACTTAGATTAAACACGATTCTTGGAATAGGGTTTTAAATTTATGTCTCTAACAGATTCTTGGGATAGGATGATAATCTTGTTTTCGAAGCCAATATATATGTAGGAAATTTGCAAGGAGTTTTCTATATAAAGAAATCAACAAAAATGCTAATTAAAATCACAAATTAAACAATCGTGTGGAACATATTTTAAAATTAAAGATGAACAATGACAGATCAAACTCAAAAAAATTGTGTAGAATCATGCAACTGAGTCATTATTTCAACAATGGGATCGATGGATGCAAAGCTATGTAATCGGCATAAATGTCACAAAAACATAGTAATACCTCAATAAGACAACTTCTCTCATATTTGACTAATTTAAACGATAAAGCTCTGGTTAAGATGATAGATCATTAAGCACAACAAAATGAAAAACAAATAAATCTAGGGAATAACTAATTACCTTTTTTGCCTAGGGGAGGAATTGAGAATTGTTCCTGCACCCATTTCTTACAATGCCATCAATTTCTATAAAGATCGAAGAATACTCTTGAGCAATCTCATAGTTATGATCCTCTAGATCATAATCTATCAGAGCATTTAGGTGTAAGCTCTTGTTATATTTCGACAGTAGGTTAAGGTGATATATATGGAAAAACTCGGGCAACAAAACCAATGTCAAAGTAAAAATACGATAATATCCTTGTACGTTACTTACTTTTGCTTGCGTAACGTATATTTCGGTTCTAACAATAACTTAATAGAGAAGTAAACAAGCCAATCAGACATGTTCTAAACCCATTACTAAGATTCAATGTGGCAAAAACAATGGTGAAATACAACATCTTAAAGCATATCATCACGTGATTTCCTCATGGTGACAAAATCGAAGACAAAGTTAAAATACGATAATCTCCTTTTACGTTACTTACCTTTGTTCAAATTTAAAGTATATTTCGATTCTAGAAATAGCATTAATAGAGAAATAAACAAACCAATTACACATGTTGTAAACTCATTACTAATATACAACGTGGCAAGAGCAAGGGTGAAATGGAATATCCTAAAGCATCTCATCACGTGATTTTCTCAAGGTGACAAAACCGATGGCAAAGTTAAAATACGATAATATCCTTTTACATTACTTACTTTGGCTCACGTTTAATGTATATTTCGGTTCTAGAAATACCTTAATAGATAAGTAAACAAACCAATTACACATGTTCTAAACTCATTACTAATATTCAAGGTGGCAAAAGCGATGAAGAAATGAAATATTTTAAAGTATCTTGTCACTTAATTTTCTCACGATGAAAAAATAATGACAAATTTAAAATACAATAATATCATTTTACGTTGCTTACTTTTACTTCCGTTTAATGTATATTTTAGTTATATAAATAACTTAATAGAGAAGTAAACAAGCTAATTACACACATTCTAAAACTAATATTACTCAAATTCAACGAGGCAAAAGCGATAGTGAAATGAAATATCCAAAATATCTCATCATGCAATTTTCTCACGGGGACAAGACCAATGACAAAGTTGAAATACAGTAATATCCTTTACATTACTTAGTTTTGGTTGCATAACACATATTACAATTCCAGCAATATAGCTTAATATAAAAGTAAACAAGCCAATTACATATATTCTAAACCCATTACTAATATTCAACATGGCAATAACAATGGTGAAATCGAATTTCATAAAGCATCTCATCACGTGATTTTCTCATGGCGACAAAATCAAAGCAAACGTAAATTATGATAATCTCCTTTCACATTACTTACTTTTCTCACGTTTAATGTATATTTTGGTTTTAGAAATAGCTTAATAGAGAAGTAAACAAGTCAAATATTACTTATTTTCTAAACCTAGATCTAAAATTCAACGTGGCAAAAGCGATGATAAAATGGAATATCCTAAGACATCTCAACACGTGATTTTCATACAGCGACAAAACTGATGGGAAAGTTAAAATATGATAACATCCTTTTACGTTACTTTATTTTGCTCACATTCAACATATATTTCTAATCTAGAAATAGCATAATAGAGAAGAAAACAAGCCAATTACACATGCTATAATTTCATTACTAATATTCAAAGTGGCAAAAGTGATGGTGAAATAGAATATATTAAAGTATCGTGTCACTTGATTTTCTCACGATGAAAAAAAAAATCACAAAGTTAAAATACGATAATATTCTTTTACGTTGCTTATATTTGCATGCGTTTATTGTATATTTCGGTTCTAACAATAGCATAACAGTAGAATAAACAAGCCAATTACCCATATTTTAGACCCAATATTACTCAAATTCAAGGTAGCAGAAGCCCTAGTGAGATGAAATATCCTAAACAATCTTATCACCTTATTTCCTCACGATGACAAAACTAAGGCAAAATTAAAATATGATAATATTATTTTATATTACTTACTTTTGCTTCCGTTTAATATATATTTCAGTTTAAAAAATAGCTTACTGAAAAGTAAACAAGCTAATTACACACATTCTAATTCCAATATTGATCTTATTTAACACGACAAAAGCGATACTGAAATGAAAAATCCAAAAGTATTTCATCACTTGATTTTGTCATGCAAGAAAACCAATGACAAAGTTAAAATATGATAATATCCTTTTATGTTGCGTAGTTTTGTTTGCGTAAAATATATTTTGGTCCTAACAATAGTTTAATAGAGAACTAAACATGCCATTTACAGACGTTCTAAACCTATTACTAAGATTCAACATGGCGAAAAAACTAATGACAAAGTTAAAATACAGTAATATCCTTTTACATTACTTAATTTTGCTTTCATTTAATATATATTTCAATTTTAGAAATTACTTAATAGAAAAGTAAACAAGCCAATTACACACATTCTAAATCCAATATTACTCAGATTCTACGCGATTGAGAGATAGTGAAATGAAATAACCAAAAGTATCTCATGAATTGATTTTCTCAAGGCGACAAAACTTATGACAAAGTTAAAATACGATAATATCCTTTTACGTTATTTTCTAGCAATAGCTTAATAGAGAAATATACAAGCAAATTACACATGTTCTAAACCCATTACTAATATTCAACATGGCAAAAGTGATGGTGAAATAGAATATCCTAAAGCATCTTATCTCGTTATTTTTTCACGATAACAAAACCGATGACAAAGTTAAAATACGATAATATCCTATTACATCACTTACTTTTGCTTATGTAACATGTATTTTGGGTCGAGCAATAGTTTAATAAAGAAGGAAACAAGCCAATTCTTAACCCATTATTAAGATTCAACATGGCAAAAGCAATTGTGAAATGGAATATCTTAAGCATTTCATCAATTGATTTACCCATGGCGATGAAACCAAAGACAAAGTTAAAATACGATAATCTCCTTTTACGTCACATATTTTTGCTTACATTTAATGTATATTTCTATTCTAGAAACAGCTTAATAGAGAAGCAAACAAGTCAATTACAAATATTCCAAACCCAATATTACTAAATTCAATGTGGCAGAAGTGCTAGTGAAAACGAATATCCTAAAGTATCTCATCACGTGATTTCCTTACAGTGACAAAACTGATGCCAAAGTTAAAATATGATAATATCATTTTACGTTGCTTACTTTTTGCTGCATTTAATATATATTTCGGTTAGAAATAACTTAATAGAGATTAGACACATTTTAAATCCAATATTACTCAAATTCAACACAGCATAAGTGATAGTGAATTGGAATAGCCAAAAGTATCTCGTTATAGGATTTCCTCTCAGCAACAAAACTAATGACAAATTTAAATAGCTTAATTAGTCCTCTAGTCCTTGGGGTATTGCGTAATGTTAAATTGGTTCTTAGGGTAACTTTCATCTTATATTGGTCCCTTTAGAATTTTTCTTTTCCTGAAGTTGTCATCAAATAGAGTGACACTATAAATGAAAAAAAAATCAAACATGGTGAAAAGGAACCATTTGTCAATAATTATGTGTCCCTATTAATTGTCAAATCACCACGCATGCTACATATGACTGGTCCCTATTAATTTTAATTCTACTTTAAATTCTCTATATCAGGTTGGACCAACTTAAGGTTTACGAGAAAGTTGACAGTGAGAATTTTTTCCTTATCAAATTCAGAGAATTTAAGGTACTGACATTAAGATTAATGGAGACTAGTCATACATGGCATGTATGGTTATTTAGAAATTAAAGAGGGACATATAGTTATTAGCAATTGGTTAAAATGTGTCTCACAAGTTATGTTGGATTTGATCCATTTACAGGATCGCTCAAATGACCACCTCATGACAGAAAGAATTCTACACGAATCAGTCTAGGACAAAACTTATCCTAGGACTAGTTTGAAATTGGGCAATACCTCAAGAACTAGTGGACTAATTAAACCAATTTAAATTATGATAATATCTTTTTAAGTTGTTTACTTTTACTCGTGCAACGTATGTTTTGGTTCTAGAAATAGTTTCATAGAGAAGCAAACAAGCCAGTTAAACATGTTCTAAACCCATTACAAAGATATAACGTGGCAAAAGCAAGAGTCAAATAGAATATCATGAAGTATCTCCTCAAGTGATTTCCTTTCGGTAACAAAATTGATAATTAAAAAAAAAGTTAAAATATTATAATATCCTTTTACGTTACTTACTTATACTCACCTAACATATATTTAATATTCTTGAAATAACTTCTCAAAAGTAAACAAGCTAATTATGTAAGTCCTAGATTAAGGCAACCGAAGAGGGGGGGTGAATTGGGTTTCCAAACTTTTTCGCTTTTAACCCCCAAAATCGTGTTTGCAAAGTAAAGTCTAATTTAGCACAAGTATATTAAAACAACAAGTAAATAAGTGCTAAATGTAAGGAGTAGGGGTAGAGAAGCAAACACGTGATTTTTAGGTGGTTCGGCAAACCCGCCTACATCCACCCCTCAAGCTCCTTCACCGAGCCTTGAGGTTTTCCCACTATCTTCAAATAGCATACACTCTAGCTTCCGGGTGCTAGAGAACCGTACAAGTGTTTTCCCGGGCTTAACACTCAAACCCACCCAAGTGATTTTTCGGGCTCACCACTCACAACCTAACCAAGCTTGAGATATACCCTCTCTAAGCTTCTTCTTTAGTGAACAACCTCACTAAAGGAATCACTTCTTTTGGATAGGAAGATTGAAGAATAAACTCTCTCAAAGAGTGTATATGAAATTGGAAATCTCTATCTCTTGATTCACACAAAGACAAGGATATGAAAGTGTGTTTTGTGTGAATGATATGAGAAATATAGAATATGAAGGTTTGGAATATTTCTCAAGTGATCTAAATGATATGTGGTCGTTGTGTATTCTATTTTGGACGTTATGAAGGTGTATTTATAGGCCACATATGAAAACTAGCCGTTTATAGCCGTTGGGGGTCGATTTGACAATTTTACCGTTGTACGGTCGACTTCATGTACCGGTCGACCGCTTCAACTAGCCGTTGCTCAACGGTCATAAAATTTAAATGCTGTCAAATTTTGTCTCATCAACCGCTACATATAGCGGTCGACCGCTATAAATCATTTTCATAGACCGCTACAATTAAAAAGTCCATTTTTGACGTTTTTGAAATCCCGCTTCAAAAACCAACTTCCCAAAAGTATAACCAAGGCTTGGGAGTTTATATAGGGATGATTTAAAACATTTAAAGCTCATTTTGGTTGTCAAACATGTGATAAGAAGATTATGCACGGTTTGAAAAATATGCAAGTTTGTGATTCAAATCCTTGTCAAAAGTGAAACTAAGAGTTACAAGGTTTATACCCTAAGGTCTTGAAACTTCACTTTTGAGCTCCTTGCATCTTCTTGATCTTCTTTCTTCAAGTCTTTGGCTCTTTCATCAAAACGTCTTTGTCTTTGAAGATGTCCGTTTTATAAACTTGGTCCATTTATTGAAATCATCAAAATCTCGATTGTGCACAAAAGCCAACAAATTACACATGTTATAAACTCATTATGAAGATACAATGTGGCAAAAGCGAAGGTCAAATAGAATATCCTAAAATATCTCCTTAAGTGATTTCGTCACAGCAGCAAAATTGATGAAAAAATTAAAATACAATAATATCCTTTTATGTTACTTACTTTTGCTCACCTAACATATATTTCAATTCTAGAAATAACTTAATAGATTATAAGTAAATAATCTAATTACGCATATTTTATTCCCCTTAGTAAGATTCAACGTAGCAGAAGCGATAATCGAATTAGATATCCCAAAGCATCTTTCCATGTGTTTCATTTGGAATATTCATCACTAAGGATATGTTTTGATTTTTATACAAGTGATTCAGTTATTCGACTCACATTTTGTGATTTCTATACACATGATATTCATCCTGGCATAAGCAATGGTTGAATCAAAATTAATAAAAATTCAAAGACATTGTCTCATGTGTTTAATTTTTACTTGTAATTATAATTTGACAAATCAACACATGCAATATGAAAGTATATATAAAAGCATCTCTTTGGTGGTGTGCAATTTTGTTTTCTTACGTTGAATTAATTGTACATAGTACGTTAAACCAACGAAGATTCGAAATTTGGTCTATGCATGTTGGAGGAGAAAAGAAAGTTATCTGAACAGTGAGACTCGGGATCAAGAATACTGATAGGTTGAAATATGGTCGGCCTAATAGTATAAAAAAAATCCAGACCTAATAACCCCCACAAGCATCCTGATAGTCCATAAAGAGATAAAGTCTTGTAGCATTCCTCAATTATTATCTAGAAAATATGATTCAAGAAACTTGAGTTATTTGATTTTGCATGTTTCACGGTGCATTTCCAAAATAGAAAAGATAACATTTTAGTTAGTCAATGGAAATTCCATAACTTTCGAGAGTGCTCTATGAGGAATCTCCAAATCAACCTAGTTTAAGGGTGTTAGCCACATTGCACCCTTCCGTTAAGTGTAAAACGCAATTGGATGGAAGGATTGATTTGTTTCAAAAACATACCACAAGGACAATTAATTCAATTGAAATGGAAACTAAATTTTGCAAAATTCCAATAACACAAAGACAATTAAGCCAAATATATATGTTGAGCTCTTTAAGAATAATTGATATCCAAGTGCATATATAGCACATGACAGAAAGTTTTGCAATATATAGTACATGTCATCACGAAAATGTGTACGTAACAAATTTTGATATTTTACTCGTCTCCTTTTTTTCAGTCTGAACTAATTATATAGAGACCTTTATTATACTAATTAATGTACAACATAAACCGTGGTGTGTCACCTTCCGATCGAGCAAGCTGCCTTCTTGCCTAACGTTTGGTAAACTTGCCAATATTTCAAGTTTCCATGTGAAGAAAAATATATACCGAAACATCTACGATGCTCTGCGTAACAAAATATATATATATATATATATATATTCAGCTCTTTTTTATTAAAAAGTATCGTATCAATTTAAATGTCATCATGAAAAGAATACGTAAATTCAGCATAATATATAATAACATTTGCATGTTTACTGGCCTTCCAATATTTCGAGTAACACACTTTTCTTGTACCCCAAGAGCCATTTTCCATGTGTTTTGCTCCAGATACCAATCGATTCACGTCAGAATTGCATGGAACTCAAGCATTTACCTATCCTTTTCCAGCTCATTACCGTCTTGGGCTCACAATTCGATTGGATCCTATAGGCGGGAGAGGAATGAGTTAACCGGGAAGTAGGATTGAAGAATCGGAGCTGCGGAGATTGGTTTTGGTTTGTCTGAAGAAGAAGATTCTTTCATGCGGGAGGAGTCTGCCACATGAATGTTAGAGATCCGAGAGTCCGGGAAGCCCAAGGAAAAGCTGGAACATGCTAGTAAAACAGCCATAATGTGTTTCCTTGCAGACTTAGAAGTTCTTGACTCAGTGAAGAACGACCTGCAGGTGGCTTCTTTCTCTGAAATAAAGTGAGTGTTTAGCATTAATGAAGCATGAGATGCGCTCTTTATAGTGATCAGACCTCACAGATGACACAATGAGTCGGTTAATTAGATTAGAGATCATCAGCAAGAAACGTAAAGAATAGTAATTAAGCTGGGTCAATGCCCGCCGTTAGCATATTCCTAGATGGTTCCCATCACTTTCGTGGTCTCTGGCCGAGATTTAAGCGCCCCCGTAGGAGATAATTACATGTCAAACCAACGAGGATTCGAGAGAGTAATTTCTAATTAATTAATACGAGGAGAAAGAGTTTTGTTTTTATGATTTTAATCAATGATTTTATATAAAATAGTTTAGATTTTATTTTTTGAATCTAATTTCTTATATAATTGTTATTCAAGGTGTTGGTTAGAATTTTGAGAAATTTATCCAAGATTAGAATACAAATCTTTGAAATAGCAATTAGTGCCTTAATTATAAGGGTGGGCACCGGAACCGGAATTGTCCATTCCGGAACCCGAAACCAGAAATTCTGCTTCCATTTCTGGGCTTAAAAAGCCTAGATTTATTATGGGCCTAAAAAGCCCAAATTTAATTTGGGCCCGTTATTTTCTATTGCTATTATTTTTATATGTTAACAACACATGTATACAATTGCCAAAAAAGAAAGTGATGCTATTGCACCAAGTTATCAATGGCCAAACTTGCATTTCTCTCTTTTAAATATTTTATAAAATGCTTAATGTGGTAGTTTTTTCTAATGGAGTCTACCAAGTGCCAATTTTGTTTGCCAAAATTGCTTTGCCGAGTGAAGATCAAATTGAAGGCCAAAGTGCTTTGAAGAGTGACGACCAAATTCAAGACCAAAATGTCAAAATTTGGTCTGTTGCCATCCAACTCCAAAACCAAAAAAAACACCTCATTAAAATTATAGCTAAAGTCTAAACAACTAAATTCTAAAACAAAATAAATACAGCCAAATAAACTCTAAATTCAAATTACAAAAAAACAACTAAACAAACAATTAATCATACAAATAACTAAATAAGTAAACATTCATCAAATAATGCAAATTCAAAGAAGCAAACTCTAAATTAAAATTACAATGCTCTTTGAAATTTAAAAAAACAATTAAAGATAAAGATTGAAGGACATCCAAATTGAAAATCCCAAACTTCATAGTTCATCCAACATTCCAAGCTTCTCCATCACTACAAAAAAAAAAAAAAAAAAAAACAAAACATTTATAAAAGAAATATTAAGACAACCAAATAATTAATTAACAAAACAAAATACTTATGAGAGAAATACTAAGACAACCAACCAAATAAAAAGTCCACAAATAGCTATGTTCACAACCTAAAAAAAAAAGTGAAATTAAATCTAAAGTCATCTAATCATCTAAATAGCTATGTTCACAACCTAAATCATCTAAGCATCATGCATCAACAATAATCAAAATATGTGAAGCATATTCAGCAAAAAACCAAAAATTAAATGACAAAAATATAATTTCCATGTGAAAGGCACAGTTATACACCAAAGTCCAAGAAACCGAAAATCAAACCAAAGGAAACATATTCAGCAAAAAAACCAAACTGACCATAAAATGAGAATCCATCCATCCAACTGCCTATAAACTGACCATAACACCGCATCTTGGTTGGAATTCATTTTGGCTAACTTGTAAACCACAACACATCAAATTGAACACACTAAAATCCTTTCAAATTGCCTTACTCTCTAAAACAGCCATTCTCAGCAAAAATGCTCATGAGCAATCAAACAATCAGCAAATTATTTCACCCGAATCACCTTTCAGTTATTCAACATTAAGATCATGTGAAGACAGTCTATAATCTATATAAAGTAACTCATATTATTCAAACCCAGCATACCTTGGTGAGACTTGAGAGTGAGATTTGGTGCCCAAATAATCAATACCGAATCTACCAAAAATCCCAAAATTAAATTAACAAACCCTAAAGCAAATTAAAGACTAAATATAACATTTACAAAACTAAAAATAACAAACCCTTGGTGAGAGAGAGTTAGTGAGAGGTTTGGCCACCAAAACCCAACAATGGCAGCAACCCGCGAGAGAGAGAGAGAGATTTCGGGAGAGGGCTGAAAGATCTGTGAGAGAGAGAGAGAGAGAGAGATTTCAGGAAAGGGCTGAGAGATCTATGAAAGAGAGAGATTTCGGGAGAGGGCTGAGATCTGTAAGAGAGAGAGAGAAAGAGAGAGAGATTTCGGGAAAGGGTTGAGAGATCTGTGAGAGAGAGAGAGAGAGATGGAGATTTTCGGGAGAGAGATGGCGGGGGGGCTGTTGCTGATGCTGGCGGCAGTCGGCAGAGGACTGAGAGATGAGGTCGAGGCAGTGAGCTAGGAAAAAAAAATTCGTAGAGAAGAAACTTAGACTTCGGCACTCGACACTCCAGTGTTTCACGCACAGCGCACTTCGTGTGGCCTGGGTCGTTTTGACCCAGGTCAAGCGAGTTACGTTTTTTTTTTTTTTTTAATTTTCGAAATCAGAAAATTCCGGGTTTCCACCGGAATTTTCGATTCCGAAAATTCTCTAAAATGGGTTCCGGTTCCGGTTTCGAAATAGGCGGAAACCGGATTAATTGATCACCCGTACTTAATTATGTCTACCTAACTCTTACAGTATATTATACTGCCTGGTTTCTTTTCCACTCTTGACTAGCTAGCTATGATGTCATGTCTGGATTTTTAGACCAGACCTTACCTTTTATTTGTTAAGCATCAGGAACAGTTTTCATGTTTGGTACTTTATTAGGAACTGTGGTCTATTCTAAAAATTACAAACTAATACGAACAATTCTTATACTCATTAACACGTAGGTTATGTTGGAGAATGTAAAGAATGTTCTTCTAGTTTAACAGCTGATGGCATGGAGATCCTTTCAAATTTTCTAATGGAATTGGGAGAAAGAAAGACATAGCATGTACTAAATATTGTAAAATGCACGGTACTTGAACATTAATAGACTAAAATACTTTCCAATTTTCTATCCGAATTGGATGGTCCAAAAAAAGAAAGATATTGTATGCATCAAATGTTGTAGGATCCACACATCGCCTAGGAGTTAACATTAAATTTTGTAGGACTCATATGTTGTATCTCTCTCATAATTGTACCATCGGCGTCAACAGTAAATTGAAGAGGACCTGATATGAAATTAACAACAGCAATATTGAATATTGTAGGATGTGCTGGATCAAGAGCAATATTCATTGCCCGAAATATTAGACTATCTAATTCATAAAGAGACACATCTTGTAGATCTTACAACATTTAATATTGTCCGTCTTAATTATCAAGCAGTGTCAACCCTACAACATTCAATACACTCTATCTCTGTTTGAATTGAACCAAAATTAGAAAGGATCTCTATATGGATGTGTCTATCTTTTTCTAAATTAAACATCTAATATTAAAAGGCAAGTTATAGAGAATCTTAATATACATCTTTTCGCCCCATGAGTATCAAACACACAAAAATGAATTGGTGAGATTTTTATTGATACCTACATGTAGATGCATTCGTAATTTGCGAGACATTTTGTCAAGGCAATATAGATTAGGTTTGGCAACATCCACAACATATTTAGAAGTCGATAAAATGTTGAAGAGGTCAGTGGTTTTAGAGCTGCATATGTTAATAAAAATTCTCAAATGTGAGTCCGGATTACAAATAATGGGTTCCTTCAATAACATATCGGTGTTAGATCGTAGGCATATAATACCACCAAATTTTCAATACACTGCAATCTATGCATGGTGTTAATTTAGTTTTTGTGGAATATCCAATGTCCCCTCACAACTCGTGTTTTATGTGTGATGCACCACGATAGCTGTTGTTTGTTGAAATTTGGAGCGGCACTCTTTTGGACATCTATGTTAAAACAATTTCGATAAGATTAATAGAATTGAGACTCTCTTGATTTGTTACTCGAATTGAATGGTTTAATTAAAGAGATTAAATAGACACGTACAATTATTGAATGTTGTATGATCAACACTATCTGATACTTAACACTGCAATATTGAATGTTATGGAGTCCATATAGTCTATTTTTTTTAAATTGGCCATACAATTAAGAAATCAAATTAGAGAGAATTAATTTAACTAAAGAAAGACACGAACTAAAATGAATTTTTTTTCTTTTTCTTTTTCTTTTCTCCCAAGCATGGAATCCCTAAAGTTGGATTTTTCTCTCTAAATATCGTTGGGTAAATTTATTTATTTATTTTTTTTTTTTGGAAAAAAAGGTGATATGAACTATGACAGAATATATTGTTGATTAGTTGCAACATGAAGGTATAAGATGCACATATTGGCATGCCGCGTAACCACACGCCGCATGCAAGAGAAAAGGTAGCCAATTGTTTTGTTTTTGTTCGGTGTACCATTAATTTATTAGGAAAAATTTTAGTCTAAAGCTTCAATCCTAACAGAGAATATTTTGATATTGCTACATTAAAGAATTACATTAATTGTCTAGATTGAATTAAACAACATATTAATAATTCATTTTTTTTCCTTTTTTAGCTGCACCAATATTAATACATTGATTATTTTCATCTAGATCATCTAAGAAATTTATTAATGTTATAATCTTTTAAGACTAAACACATTAAAGAATTACATTAATTGTCTAGATTGAATTAAAAAATATATTAATAATTCATTTTATTTCCTTTTTTAGCTACACCAATATGAATGCATTGATTATTTTCATCTAGATCATCAATGAAATTTATTAATGTTAGAATCTTTTAAGACTAAAATTTTAGGACCAAAAATCTTTCCAGCTGCTCACTAAAAAAACCATGAGCGCCATTATTTATATTTCCCACTTTTCTGACGGGTGGTTGGTAATTTGGACGGCCGATACAAAAATATGGTTGACTTTACTGAGTAATTAGAAAATCGGGTTAGGTTTAATTGCCTGGTCCCTGTTTTGGCCAGAACCATGTTTACTATTTTTAATAATTTAATACAGGTTGCTTATTAAAAAATTGTTGAAATACGTACTGTTCATTGAACTTGATGTGATCTAAATAATTCATTAATTCTTTTCAGTTGCTAATAATTCGTGCATTGAAAAACAAAAATGAAAAGGACAAGTCAAAATTGATAGAAAAAACAATTTCGTTTGCTTTGCGGTATATTTTATTATCTCAATTTTCTGATAGAACCCACATTATACACAATACTAATAAAATGTTTTCTTTTCTTTTTCTTTTCCGGGGACATGACATTTTTCTAACTTTGATACCCAAGGGTATTTCGAATATGATAGAGTTTGCCCTTGAAAATGCCAAGAAGATCCGGATCACTAGATCAATGCTCTGGTACTTAAAGTTAGAAGAATATAGATATTGAGTATGCAATATAATATGAAAAATAATACAAATTATGAGAGTAAATCTTCATTTCACTTAATCAAAATAGTAATTTCAATCTAAATTTATGGTGCAAGATGCGAAGTGTAAACGTTTAGTAGTCAAGGGGTTAAATATAACAAAATTGATAGTTTATAGGGCTAAGTATAATAACCTTAATAGTCAAAAGCGAAAAGTGTATTTAACTCTAATTTTTAATATATAAATTTTAGGGCAAAAAGAAAAATTAATTAAAACAAAAAAAGCGGTACCTTGTTGGTTGCCAATACAATAATCCATCAAATGAATAATAGATGATTTAGCTGTTAGCATTCTATTAAACCCACTTTTCTCATGGATTTTTCTATTGAGGGGGCCAGGCTAATTAAATAATATTATTAAAAACGAATATTATAGAAATATTTTAGTAGAACATAAAAAATTTGCAATAGTATTTTGTTATAAGTTAACCTTGATTTAGAACTAAAACAGGTACACAAAAATTTATCTTATCTACTTGATTGTAGATATACTCAAAAAAAGTACACAAAAGCATACTAATATCCTATTACAGGGCAACTCGACGACTCTTTAAAAGTCGAAATCATCTATTAACATTTATGTGCTAACAGTTTCAGCAATTTCTTTTCAATATAAATAACCAAAGAATTTGCAAGAAATTCATCTTCTATCTTGTTGTGAAGTCTTGTTTTAATAATTTTCATGACTGAAAAAACTCGCTCTGCAGTAACTGTTGAAACTGGAAGAGGTAATACAAGACGAATCAATCTATCAATCAAATAGAAAATCTTTGACTTCTTGTTTCCACCAATTTTCGGCATAACTCATAAATTGTAGACAAACTTTTGAAATTAGGATCGTGAGACATATCACACTTTAAGGTTTGCAATTGATATTTCAACTGAATCTTTTCTTAATCTGTAAAATCTTCAGGGTAAAATTTGTCAACAAGTCTACAAATATCATCAATATTGAAGAAGTTAGATGCATTCTTAGGATCCAAGGTTGAGCTAAGAATAAGAAGTTCTGTTGCTTTTTCACTAAACCTGTTGTTTAGTTCTTGTAATTGAGAGTCAATTGCAGCCACTAATATGTCAATTCGATAATGGTGCTCAATTGTAACATGATCTCGTTGACTCTGAGACCTAGCTCGACTTAACTTGTACAAAGCATTCATAGCAAGAACTTCAATATCATGTTTTTCACAAAATGACTTCACATTCCCAAAAAAAGGCATCCTCAACCATTTTCTCTCAACTCTTGAATGAGCTCTTTTGTAGTTTTGACAAAATGCATAACATTTAAAATGTCTTGAGTTTCTTGTTGTAGTGCTTGACATAGACAATAAGAAAATTTTGGATTTCACCAATGACGTGTTGGTCTTAGCAATTTTTTAAATATTGTGGACTTTAATTTGGGGGGACCAAATAGAATTTAAAATTTTGAAAGGGCCAATTGTAAATTTTTTCAATCAAGCCTCTAAATATATATACTAAAAAAAATTTCACAAAACTTTTGGAGGGGCCACGGCCCCCTTGGCCCCTCCCTCCCTCCGCCCCTGTATATATATACCTTATTCTAAGTTAACAACTTGTTACATTACTCGAATTCTTTATAAGTCCTTCTGAAATATATGGTGCATATACAAGTATTAAATGCATTTATTAATATAAAATTTAATATTAATAGTTTAAAATTCAATATTAAAAATATAAGGTTTATATGGTGTCCGAATTGCACTGATTTATAAAAAAGACGGGACAAAAACAAAAGATTTAAAAAAATATAGAAAAGTAGGGGTACTACAGTCTTATTACAAAGAGATGGTCTCTCCACGTTCACTCGCGCAGTCGCACCTTTACTTAACTCGAAACTCCCCTCTGACAATTTTCACAAATCTACTGTACTCTCTACTTATCGGCTGCGGTCTTCCTTGTTTCCTCATCTAGCTTTTGATCGCAAACATGGCCAGGAAATTCTTCGTCGGCGGTAACTGGAAATGCGTATGTTTCTCTTACTGTCCATCATCTATGTATAATCCTTTTTACTTCCCCGTTTCTTTCAATGAGAACGGAGCAATCTTCCGGTGGATTCCGATCTGTAATCTCAATTACCATGCAGCGTCCAGTGCTTCTGATTTTAAGCCGTTGAATTGATTTTCTTGATTTGATTTTAGCCACTTCTATCAGATCTTAAATTCGGGGTATGAAGGGGTTTACTTTTTTTTTTTTTCTAGTCAGTGTGAAGGTGTTTACTTGATATATGTCTGTCTGTGCGATTGTGTACTCTTTTGTATGAGGAAGATATTGTGCTGAGTCTTGTTGGGTTTTATATTGTTGCAGAATGGGACACCTGAGGAGGTGAAGAAGATTGTAACCACATTGAATGAAGCCGAAGTTCCGTCGGAGGATGTTGTGGGTGAGTTTTGTTTTGAGCTGACTCTAATTTTCCGTATCTGTTCCATAATCTACGATGTGGTTCAGATCGTGGTTTTTTCATCCTTGCAGAGGTTGTTGTAAGCCCTCCGTTTGTGTTTCTTACTTTCGTGAAAAGCTTGTTGCGGTCTGATTTCCATGTGGCGGCACAGAACTGTTGGGTTCGCAAAGGTGGTGCTTTTACTGGAGAGGTTAGGTATGTTTAGATCCCACTTATCCTCCATGTTTCAGTACAGTTCGAAGTAGAATGATTGTCCAAAAAGTTTACAACTTTCCCAGTTCGAATTTCTATGTTGCTATGTGTCGTAGATGTTAAGATTAACATCATTGAGCATTGTTGGTGTCTGCGTTGTTTTTGGGCTGTCTAGTTTATGGCCACTCCCTATTGATCTTCAGGTTCCACATTTTTTAGTTCTTGTTTCTGTATCGTACACACACATGTATGTAGATAAATATCTATTGATGTATGTCTGCATGTATGCATGTACACAGGATGAAAAGAGATGTCTCTTATAAGTGCGAGACTTTTTTTAGGCGAATTTTTAAATCTCTTGATGAGTTTCTTGTCTCCTTCAACTTTAAGTCTTCACCACTTCCATGCACATTCAGAGATGTTCCTATATGTTTTTTGTGCCCGCGTTGTTCCTAAATTGATCTAAGACATTTCCCCTTATATCATTGATAGAAGCAGGTTGGTTTTATTCTTTTAGAAGAGTGTTATTCTGTTCAGTTCTGAGTTTTTCCTATCAGTGTTCAGGTTTTCATGGAATATGATTGTTTTGATGTGATTAAAGTGAAGCTCGTCTATGTTTCTGCAGTGCAGAGATGCTCATCAATTTGGGCATTCCCTGGGTCATCCTTGGTCATTCTGAAAGAAGAGCTCTTCTAAATGAGTCAAACGAGGTAAGCAATGTTGCATAGCCTTCGATGATATCTTCTGATATGTAAACGATATGGTTTTGCATAAACAATTTTCCCTCTTCTGGTGCTTCTCACATTATATATTTGTCTAACATTTGTTAATTGCAGATTTTACAATCTCTGCTCCCCATGCTTGTCTTTGCAGTTTGTTGGAGATAAGGTTGGATATGCACTCTCTCAAGGCTTGAAAGTGATTGCTTGTGTTGGAGAAACTCTTGAGCAACGAGAATCAGGATCTACACTGGCTGTTGTTGCTGCACAAACACAAGCAATTGCAGGTACCTCCTTGCTATTCGTAAAAGAGAAAATAAGTCACTTTTGCTAGATTTTTATATTGATCTGGCTTTGTACTTTGGCTAAATGGACACAATTTTGTTGATGGTGCTACAAAAGTTCATTACTAATAGCAAATTTGCTTTTACCCATTGAGTTACCAGCTCTAGCTTTTGCATATTCTGCTTTTATGTTTTCTCTATCCTGCCCTTTTAGATGAATCACGTGTACCTTTATTGGTCTCTTGCAGATAAGGTATCGAACTGGGACAACATTGTTTTGGCTTATGAGCCAGTTTGGGCCATTGGAACTGGGAAGGTTGCAACCCCTGCACAGGCTCAGGAAGTAAGTATTTGTCTAAGATGTTGCATTTTGGCCATTCTTTAAATTTGAAGTTTTACTGGAATGATTACACATACAGAAATGCATCTGAGGAAGCTAGGACTCCTGTTCCAGATAAATATCTCCATTCATGTGCCAATCCTCATCTTAGCTTATCTTGATCCTTGGGGGCAATTGATGGATGACACTAAGTTAGGCACTTTAAGATGTCCCCGGTCCCTTTTTCATGTAATCCAATAATATGAGGAACACTCTTCTGGAGTCTGATCTTATTCTCTAGTGCCCATTTTCAGTATACATTTCTTGACTCAACCAATGTAAGAGTGCTCTGGTGTTGGTTACATGAACATTTCCAAAGCACAGAGAGAGAGAGAGAGAGAGAGAGGTTGTAATTCATATGCAGACAATCCTGTGCATACATGTTTGCTAGCCTGTGGCTAGATTTTCGAGATAGTGTGTTTGGCAATAATTTTCCTATTCTCTGGTCATAATAGAGAGCTGCCATATCTTTATGTTTCAAGCATGTGGGTGCCCTTGACCCATGCGCATTCTTAAAATTCAGTGCCGCGATTAAGTAAACATGCTCATTCTATTCACTCAGGAAGATGACTTACTTCATTTCGTTTTCGATTAAAATGGTTTTTTGCCAATATTTGCTGGATCTCCTTCCAGGTTCATTGTGAATTGAGGAAATGGCTTCATGAGAATGTCAGTGCTGAAGTTGCTGCATCAACCCGAATCATCTATGGAGGTATTGTCCCCCTGAAATTGCCTAAACATGCAACCTCTGTTTAAATTTCAATTTCTTTTGGTTTTATACTTTACCTGTTAATTTAGAAGCAAGTGCCCTACAGTAACAGGCATTTGCTGGCTTCGTATAAAAGCCAATCACTAGTGGGACTCTAGGGGTGCTCTGTTTAACGGGGATATGCATTTTTTTGTTCGTGTATGCACGCATGTTGTACTATATTGCTTGTTTATGTTTATGTGTCTTCTGGCATAAATGTTGTTTGTTGTTTCTTCTGTTCTCCTTACTGCACATAATGTTGTTGGTGTGTTTATTGGTTCACCTGCAATATGCTCCAATTAAGGACTGATTAAATGCCTAGAGTATTCGAGTATGCCTTTAGCAAGGAGAACCCAGCCTTAAAGAGTAAAGACACACCAAAAATGTCCAAGATGGCTGCAAAATCTTATTATTCCTTTTACCTTTGTGTACTATTACTGTTAGTTCAATACAGTAACAGGCTTGATTTGCTAACTTGAGGAACTATTCTGGTTTTGTATGTCTTGATATATCTAACCTGAAATATCAGACTGCTAGCTAACTGGTTTAGCTAGGTTGAGGGTTATCAAGTTCACCTCATTTGGTGATATGGATGTTTCCATTAGTTATAAATGGTCTAATGCATGTTAGACAGCTCTGCCTATTTTATTTCGGTTAATATATAGCAGAACTGTAGTTTTATATGGATTCCATGGATGTGTTATCCTTATTAAAAGCATATCTACTGTAGGCTCTGTGAATGGAGCAAACTGCAAAGAATTGGCAGCAAAGCCAGATGTTGATGGATTTCTGGTTGGTGGAGCTTCCCTTAAGGTGGTTATTTGTCATGTCATTAATTTTTTTTTCCCCTGAGCTGTTATTTCATTATTTTGACTTGTGTGGTTTCTTGTCTGCAACTTAACCGACTCTTACCCACATTTCTTGCACAGCCGGAGTTCGTTGACATTATCAAATCAGCGACGGTGAAGAAGAATGAATGAGTTTCCGTACCATCTCCTGTTTTAGTCTGCTTGGAGCTTTTAGCCAACATATCTCTAGAAGAATAAAAGTGGAGAGTTTCTTTGTGTCTATGTATTGTGGCAGGGATCTCACTTTGAACAGTTAATCTGGACCTGATTTTGTGGATTTTGATGCTTGTTGTTTCTTATGTTATTACTGGTTGAAAGGAAATTATTTAATGATAGTTTGTTTTGAAAATAACATGAAGCAGCTCAAACAAAGAGTTTGGTCTGGTCTGGGCCGAATTCGGACACACCCACCCCCCCCCCTATTCCCTTGCTCACTCTTCCTGCCATCACAAGGACAGATACTTGGCGCAGAAATGTTATTCCCATGAATTTCATTTTTTTTTTAATAAAAAGACTCACTTTCTTAGGACATATATGATGTTGTAAGCGAAACTGGCATGCCCAAACGACATGTGTTGGACCAATTTGCATGTAGCCCATACACACCTAAATTTTGTGAGTTCCGTACTTGTGTGGCTTGATGAATTGGTAGTGGAGGTTGAACTGTTTTGAAGTCTGAGACGGTCCAAGCCCGTTGGCAAAGTAGTAATCTTTCGTCAGAGCTTCCCTTAAATTAGCAGGCCAATTAGTCTTTTTTTTAAAATGCTCAAATGTACGGGGGGGTTGCCACCTGATCAAAGGCGGCCCAACAAACCTACTGGTGCACTGGTGCGCTGCCATATTCGCACCTCGGACATAGATTTTTCCGTTTTTGCATATCCTGGAGGAGCTTTTGAATCTCGGTTACAGTCGGGATCCTTCATTCCTTCTGTTTAGGGCACTGTTGGATGGCCTTTACAGGCCTATTAGTCAATTACACGGCTTGATGAAGTCTGAACCATCTAATTTCTCTATTCTCATAGAACCTTTTGCGGGTCAATATATACGTGCCCCGTCGTGCACTTCCTACCAAACATGCATTGTGCAATCTTACTTTATTAGCTTGTGATGCTTTAATCCAGAGTCCCACAGGGGCTATCGTCAACTAGTCTCCGTCCTTTTTGCGATCGCTTTATCATTTGACAGATTACACAAAAAGCACTTTTTCTTTTGGAACGGTGAAGGCGGGGGCAAAAGCATCTCGAAACAGCTTTGTATAGGCAGCATCAAAAGGGAAAATGGCCTCACTTTAACTTCATTATTTACTAATTTAATACTGTTCTTTTTTGTTTTTTTTGTTGGGGGTGGGGGGAGTGGGATTGTATCTGCAGCCTCACATGAGATTGTATAACCCTTTCGAAGATCGGGCGCTATTACTCCCACCAGAGTTCCCACGTGAATTGCCTTTTCGTCCACCTAAAGGTCATCAAATCCCACCCTCCTTTTGGCAGCTTAAGCTTTTAGACGACCTTTCTCGGCGGAGAAAATGATTAACTTTAGACTGTTTTGAGTGCGCCAAATAGTGTTCTCTACTCTTGTCGGGAGCGATTGCGGGTTCCTACGATGTTGTTTAGTCTCCTCTTCATAATTCGTCTTTAGTTTCCCCAATTTTTGGTACTTCTTGACAATAATTAATTGATGGACTGAGAGTAACACAATGTCTCTTTGCTGAAGAAAGTCAATAGCCACTAGCTAGGCTGTCAGCTGTGTACTGGCCATCATGCTCCCCCACAATATAAGACGTTCTAAAGAAGTCTTCCATCTGGAGCACTTGAATAGCTTGATTTCTTACACCCAATGATCATGGTTGGGAATAGAAGTTTGACTTCTGCAGACGTATCAAATCCCTTCCCCTTACGGGGAGGTTTCTGCCATCATTGATTTTTCCTCCACCCCTATTTATATCTACCTCGTCCATATAAATCCTAAAACCTGCTTTTCTAACTATATATAGAAGCCGATGACCGTATGAAAACTGATACAACACGCTTGCAGTTTTTGCTATAACCGCACATGAGAGAGCGGAATCACTCTACTTGTTGAAAACCATATATTAATTTGTCGCCCATCCGATCGTAGGTGAGGCATTTCCTTCAAGAGAGCACTACTAAATGATATGGGTCCGGATGGTTGCCCATTTTGCTGCATTATTTGCGGGGTCTCAAAGCTTTCCCACTTCTCTTTAATCAACATTATTGGGCGGAAGACCACTGTATATACTTGTAGGCTGTATAGCAGTAATTCTTTGTTTCCATGATGACGGCTTCAGAAGAATTTTCAGAACTTTAAGGTGCATTAATACCGTTCCCAGCCGGCAGCTAATTCCTGTATTTATCTTGCACCAGTAAAGAGTTTCAGTCTCTAGAAACTTACTTACATGTCTCCCCTCCCGATCCCTCTGTTTTTGACACTTTGACTCACGTTTCATTTAACAACTGGGGTGCTTGCAACCTGATCTTCCAGTCGACGCACGAAGCTTCCTTTCATGTAAGCGTAATGCTAAGCATGGTAAATAAAGCACATGCAAGATTTCAAACATAGGGCAATTGTTTTCTCATTTTCTTTTTCTTGTCTGCTAGCCTGATCACGATAAACTCCAACAAACTAAAAGGTCAAGATCAAGTTCCTTCACCAACAGGGTGGCGCACCAACAGGGTGGCGCCCTGATTTGTTTATTCCAAACAAAGCTTTGGATTTCTGCACTGATCATGCAGATGTTTATGTATTCGCCTAATACCTCCAACTAGCTAGTCCCGTATGGATAAAATATATTTATAGTTGAATTAGGTAAGTGAGCACTTTCCTGTCAAAAGATAGGCCCTTTTGATAGATGTGTAGATTTACCGTTGACTCTCTCCTCTCCGTATCTCCTTGTGTCGCTCTGTGATCTCTCTTCTCCTATTCCCCTTTACTTAACAATAATAATAAAAAAAAAAAACTAGTCCCATAGATAAAATATATTTATAGTTCATTTATTTTCATCGTCTCATACCAAATAGCTGACCTAATTATAGATTCCTGTTGCCACGAGGCCTAGCTAGGACCTCTAGAATTAATCACCTTAGCCCTCAAACTAGTGTACATGTTAAGTATTCCTACTTTAAATATAAATCTGTACGGAACCCCCCGGCAATCTCGTTTGCAAATAGCCCACCATCTTTGACCAAAGCCCTTAATTTCTGGATTAAGTTCTCGCATTAGGTTATTACTATAATCCTTTTAAAATTTCCGGACACGTGCCCCTGAGAAGAAGCAAAAGGAAACTCAGACGTACCGTACACAGAGGTCATTATCATACGAGCGGCCCAAGAAGCACGTGGATTGCAAGAAAGTAATTTTATAGGGACTAATCATCTAATAATTAATCTTCCACCAGAAGCCGTTTAGTAGGTCGGCATTGGCTCACCGGCTCACTACCTCCCCCGAACAAGCCGGATCTCGAGCTTGCCCGAGTAGGCCGGCCCTCGGATAAACTGTATGTGGCCTCCTTTGTTTTGGTGGGTCCGGGTCTTGGACTTCTTCTTTTTTACTTTTTTTTTTTTTTTTTTATTATCATAGGTTGGATTCTTTTTATTAGGACGCTGATGGGGAACAAGAGATGTATTCAACGGTTGTGATGATCGGGCTGGGGTATTGATGGGTAACATGGGTTTACAGGTACGCAAGCCCTAGAGAAGATAATACGTTATTTGGGGCATCAAAAAGTGAGATTTTGGATTACACCCAATTGAGCGTTGGTTACAATAATGGTTAGGTATATGTCACCGGCTTGTTTGGTTTCCCAGATTTGCAAAATCATGGAAAAGGAAAATGGCATTGCCTTTCCGACCTCATACTTTTTTTGGTGGAAATGGGTTGCTTTTCAAAAATGGTATGCAGAGGGTGGAGACTGGAACGGGAAAGAAACAAATTGATGGTTATCCATGACCAATTCGTCCCCATCTGAGACACGTCGGAGCATATAGTTATTAATAAGTTATTTATAAAAATTCCGCACTTTAGTAATAAACCTTGAATTTGATGCATGATGGTCTTAACTCTCGAGGTGCCGATGTCTTCACTTTCCAGGTACGAGAGCTCTTTTGTCTCTATAGGAGAGCTTCCACAAGACTTTCGTCTATCCTCTTTAACCACGAAAGACGCCTGTCACGGGCGCATGGAAGGTCCCCCGCGTCAGCCACGGGGCCATAAATTAAAGCAGGAAGCTCACTCGTTGGCCGCCACCCTCCTTTTCTTTTTTGTGGCTGCAGAAGTAATTGAAGTTTGAGGTAATTTTTGACCTTAATTATGGGAAAAATTAATACCGTCTTCTTAATTATCACAACGTATTTTTATTTTTTTAAATTTTTAAAATCATCAAATTACGCTTTTGGCTAACTTAGCCATTAAATCAAATGAAAAAATATAAAAAATTGATAAAATGTCATCTAAAACAAAAATTAGATAGATGGCATTTCTATCATTTCTCAAGTTTTTTTTATTTGATTTAAACAGTTGATTTAGACGAAATGCGTATTTTGATGATTTTAGGACTTAGAAGACATAAAAATCCATTTTGATAGTTAGAGATATGACATTATTTTTAGTCATAGTCAAGAGGGAAATTGTGAAATTACCACTTAAAGTTTCCTTATTGATGCACCCAATCGTTCTTTAATTAATAAATTTAAATTAACTATTTACGTTAATCTCTCACAAATCGTCTAACCTTTAGATTAGATGACGTTAATATTATCGTGTTTTTAATTTTATCAAATTATTATTTAGAATCTTTAGATTAATAAATAAATCTAAAGATCATGAAAATAATAAAATCAAAAATTAGTTATCAATTATTTAATTAGAAACTAATAAACTAAAACGGCTAAGATCCATGGCATCAAACACTACACTATAAAAGTTCAAAAAAAAAAAACCTCAAAAATTCTGTCATTGTCGCCTTTGAGACCCAAGTGGGAGTAAAAAAGGGATGTACAACAATTGATGCCCATGAGCATCATGTATGGGCAGTGCCGGTCCATTGGTCCACGTACAGTCGCATATCCTGTCAGATTTTTGTCCATGACACCAAAATAGCGTCCGATGCGAGTGGTCGAAAGACTCGAAACGAAGAAGAATTAGACTTGTTTGAAGCCAGGTGGGTCCATCGTCAAATGCACCGAAGCCAGCAGTAGCAGACAAGTTAGCCATCTTTGTTTTTTTTTTTTTTGGTTTAATTTCAAATCGAACGGCCGAGAAATAATTAGCAGTGCTGTGTAGCCTTATCTGTTCTGACTTGACTCTAAAAGAAGGTGGGACGGAGGGACAGAGAGAGAGAGTATAAAGCCGTTGAGCCAAGAAGGGGGACCAGCCCGCCATTAATGCAGTTCACCCGCACCTTCCCTCCCCCTCTCTCTCTCTCTCTCTCTACCTATATTGCAGTCAAAGCTAAGCTTTGGTTGAATCCTCGTCAGCTTGTTTCTTTGGGAAAGCTCTCTCTGTGAGCTTCTCAGCCACCAGATTACTACAGGAGACTGAAAACCCGCTAGACTCTACCTCTGTGCAAAAGTAGGGGTCGCTTCGCTGAAAGGGAGGTGGGTTTTCCAATTCCTTAAGTGGGAGTTCACGATTTTCTGTCTTGTGCTTTCCTGTTACGTATTTCGTTTATTTGATGTAAATTAAGTTGAAGTGAAGAGCGATCGATGGGAGAGGGTTATTTTTCTTTTGACGAGACCTAAGTTTTTTCTTTTTCGGTGAAAAGCTGGAGTTTCCATACTCAGATCTGCTTCGTTTTACTGTTCAAGTTTCTTTCTTTCCAAGTTTGGTGCAGCTGAGGGTGTTAGATTCTCTTATCTTCAGGAAGAGGAATCAAAAGCTAGTTGGCTTTCATGGGGATTTGCTTGAGCGCCCAAATTAAAGCTGAGAGCCCATGCAATACAGGTACTCAGATTTTGCATTTCTTCTTTAAACACTTATATAGTTTTGTATCTATTCCTGGATTTTGCTTTGGAGTTAAACTGATCGTACAGAAAATTGATGGTTTTTTTTTCTTCTAATTTATCCTTTGTAATTTGTATACTATTTGAAATGCTATTTTGTTCTGCGTTCTTTGTTTCTCTCTTTTTTTGGGTAAGTTATTCTGCGTTATTTCTCTTCCCTAAAATCTTGACTTTGCGGAATGAATTTCTCCAACATCCTTTTTGTTCTCTTTATTTTTCCCTTTTTTTTTTTCTGGAGACACGTGGGGAATGGATGAATTCCTGTTCAGGTGAGCTGGATTTGTCCTCATATTTGGAATTCTGTTCCGCTAGGCATTGTCCATTTCTCTGACGATTTGCTTATTCCTTTTCCTGGGTAGGTGTAGTTTGTTAGAACATTGGCCTCTTTGTATTTACTGCAGTTATCCTGCAAAATCTGGATATCCTCGACACGGTAGTCGTTATCTGTTTTTTCTTTGCTTCGTTTGGTTTCTAATATTTGCCCTGAAAGAAAGGGAATTCGATTTTTTTTTTTTTTATAAGCTGTGTTGCAACGTAATAATTATTCAGCCCAATTATGCATTGGTCAGAATTGTTTGGTCGGTAAACTTCAGTTTTAAAGTGTAAAAAGAGGGGGAAAAGCGAAAAATTTGGGATCCTGCAGTAACCATTACCTTTGGTCTCTTGGCGACCTAATAGGTGACATTTGTTGGCTGAGATGCTTCACAAAACGGTGCTTTCTGTGCATGTGTTTTAGTTATTGAATATTCTTGTAATATGGTGTTTGTACTCGGCAAAGATAAGGTGGCTACCTAACTCTGTGAAATCGTAGTGAAGACTTTGTTGGTCACATATTTCTGGGCTTTTCAATTTCTGATATCATCCTTGAGAGGAAGAGATTGAATACATAAACTCCTGGGTAGTTTGTTATGTATGTCCGGTGACAAATAATTTATGTAGAGACTATGCATTTGCTTGTGCAGGGGCAAATTCAAAATCTGTTAGCAATGATGGGAATGATTTTAGCGGTGCAAGTAGCAAAGGGTCATCAGTTTCAGTGGCTCAAACTCCACGGAGTGAGGGTGAGATCTTGCAATCATCCAATGTAAAGAGCTTTACTTTCGCCGAACTCAAAATGGCCACCAGGAATTTCCGTCCTGATAGTGTGTTAGGAGAAGGTGGTTTTGGTTCAGTTTTTAAGGGGTGGATTGACGAGAATACATTTGCTGCTGCCAAGCCTGGCACTGGAACTGTTATAGCTGTGAAAAGGCTTAATCAAGAAAGTTACCAAGGTCACAGGGAGTGGTTGGTGAGTCGAGTTTTAGCTTCTTTCTAATCCTCTTCAAAAATAGAGAATTGGCTTATTGTCATCACTAATTTATATGGACAGCCTGTTATACTTTTAGCTCAGATAGAGTTCGGCACGTAAGAATTTGTATGCTCGTGCCTTTAGACGTCCAAAAATGGCCTTATAGGTTGGAATTGTACATAATATGGAATATTTTCAGTTTTTCTTTCTGTACAGGCTGCCCACAAACATGCTTAATTTCAAGTGCACTGATTTCCTTCTCTTCTGATTTCTGTGATCCTACAGGCAGAAGTGAATTATCTTGGACAGCTTTATCATCCACATCTTGTGAGATTGATTGGCTATTGCTTGGAGGATGAACATCGGCTGCTGGTGTATGAATTCATGCCTCGTGGCAGCTTGGAAAATCATTTATTCAGGAGTGAGTTTTTTTTGTAATCAATCTCTTAACACATTTGTATTAAAGAGCGTTGGTCATGTTGGGTAAATGAAAAAATTAATACTTGTGGATGTACCAGGGGGTTCTTATTTCCAACCTCTTTCGTGGAACCTCCGTCTGAAGGTTGCTCTTGGTGCTGCAAAGGGCCTTGCCTTTCTTCATAGTGCTGAAACACAAGTTATATATCGGGATTTCAAGACTTCCAATATTCTACTTGATTCGGTATGTGACTTGTCTAGTAGGGCATGTTTACTTCTGTTATATGGTTTCTTGTGATGGACTTGGGGGAGTTTTTACCTTTCTGCTGCCGTGTAAGAGTTTCTTTTCTGATGCAATCACAGAACTACAACGCAAAGCTTTCTGACTTTGGGTTGGCCAAGGATGGGCCAACAGGGGATAAAAGTCATGTCTCTACCAGGGTTATGGGGACATATGGATATGCTGCTCCTGAGTATCTAGCTACAGGTATTAGTTATTTACATTATTTTCATGTTCTTTACTGATTGACTTTCCCTGCTTCTTGTTTTTGCAATGCCAATTGTTTATAGACCATGCAACTAATATTCCTTCCTATTTGCGTTGGTTATCCAGTCTTAAATCTAGATTCCTCTTATAATCGTTGATACATTTATGCTTTTCTGATAATTGCTTCATTTTTTTTTTCTCTTTTTGAACTGGTGGTAGGTCATCTTACTACCAGAAGTGATGTCTATAGTTTTGGGGTGGTACTACTTGAAATGCTTTCTGGTCGGAGAGCAGTTGATAAGAATCGTCCATCTGGAGAGCACAATTTGGTGGAATGGGCTAAACCCTCCCTATCAAATAAACGGAAGATCTTTCGTATCCTAGACAGTCGTCTTGAAGGGCAATATACAATGGAAGGTGCCTTTAAGGTAGCAACCCTTGCAGCGCGCTGCCTATCCACTGAAGCCAAGTTCAGGCCAACCATGGAAGAGGTTGTAAAAGGATTGGAGCAACTCCCGGACGCAAATGGCACTGAAGCTATTCAGAACCATTCAAGTAATGGTCCCAGGGTTCGAAGACGAAGTGCAGATGAAGCCCTGCAGGGAAAAATCCCTGCTGCTTATCCCCGGCCTTCTGCTTCCCCTCTTTATGCTTGAAAATGCAATATTAGAATTTAACTGCTCCTCATTCTACTAAAAGTCCCATGGGAAGGATCTCATGAGATTGAGCATATACATATATCTGCCTTGCAACTGTACAGATCAGATTCCAGCTAATGTTTCAATCAACCTTTCTGTCAGCTGTTAAACCTTCTGTTGACAGTTTCCTGGTGAGCTTGTCACACGAAGAACGCCCGAATGTTGGGGTGCCTTTCAATGTCTGTAACTTTTGAAAATAGCTTGAAAACAGAGATGCAAGTGCTGTTGTATGATAACTACAGGAAGCTGTCCTTTTTGGTCCAGCTTGGGGTGTTATGTTTTCTTTTTGGTACCCATTTAGGTGGGGGGGTCTATCTTTCTTCACGTGAATTGGTTTGATGTATTATTTTTATTCGTATCCTTTTCCAAAAGAAAGAAAAGAAGAAATTCAAACTATTGAGGATATCGTCGGTGATTGTAGTCTGTGGGGCAGTATTTTTTTTTTTTTTAATTCGGGGCACAACCTGCAATAACCAACTCAGAAAGAAAAAGGAAAACTGATCTAGAAGAGTAATTATCTAATATGAACTCGTAGTCGAGTAGCTTGATGATTTCCACCAGCTATGGCCGAACTATCTTAAGAAGATGAAAGAGTCGAAGGTGAGGGAGGCACGCGTGGATGCGTATGCTTTGTTTTCATTGCGCGGAACTTTATGAGCTTTCGACTTGTGTGAAGCTGAAACGTGATGGACTTCTCCCCAATCTTTCTCCAAATATGAAGTGGGTCGGCAGCGCCAACTTGATGGGGGGTTCCACTTTTGGGACCCCCAGTGCTCAACCCAAGTGGCTTCTCCAAACTCTTCAAGAGGGACTGCCGCTAGGTCGATGGAGGATGAGTCGCGGCTAAAGTCTATCAAAGTGAGGCTTAAACTTCGAAGATAACTTTTAGGTGTTAACGAGGTTAAAACTCAGAAGTTGTGACAATTAAAATAAGTTGAAATCGCTTACGAAAGTAAAGTTTGACCTTGGGCCTAATAAATAGAGTGAGACTGACTTATGATCTTGTTGGTGCTGTAATGACAAACTCGTCGCCAGTGAACAGTAGTTATAGTTCAACCCAGACATTTTGCAGCAGAGGTGCTCCAATGGTCACACTTAGAGAGGATTGCTATGTTGGCTGTCCCCTCCCCCTTTTTCCTTGTCAAAAAAAAAACTGCATTTCTTGCTATGATACTCAAAACTTTTTTTAACGTAAATTGTTGAAATCCATTTTTTGTCCATTGGAATAGTCACATTTATAAAAAAAAAATTAAAACAAAAATACATATACAAAATAGATCATTACCCTCTAGGTATAAAAAGTCTCCCCACATTAAACCCCAAACTATTATTAATATAAAAATTTAAAAAATAATAAACACCAAGATTATAAAATCTTATCTAGTACAAAATGGACAAAATATATTCCGCACTTATCTTAATCCGCTTTAGGTCCAACTTTTTGTGCGCTGTAATTTCTTAATAGGCCCAACATGCCCAAATAAACAATGCGGTTTGGTGGAATGGACAGCCATGAAACTCGAAAGCTATTGTCCTCATTCACATTGTGGATCAGTTACGTTCTCTAGCCGGTACATTTTCTCTACTTTTGGGAGCCTGCGATCAATGCAATTTGGCGAAATAGGGTTCGAGTTTTCTCCTCTCTTTTTGCAGACCTAACAAATAGAAAAGAAGACTAGTTTTACTTCGACTAGCGGCCTGCTCGAGCCTCAGACCTTATGCAGTTTCTGTAGTCAACCACATCCCAGATACAAATACAACAGAAAACTCATGGAAGATCTGACATAGAACACACTCGAAATGCGTAAGGAAGCATATAGACTGCTACCATATTCATTAACACTAATATATATGTAGCAGGGAAATTAACCTTGACTCAGCTTATGTGTGCATAGAAAGCTTGCCTCCTACATCAGCTTCTCTCAGAAACACTATTTACAACTATACTCCAGACAAAAGGTAACAGAGAAACAGCATCACCTCCTTTTGTCAGCAACCTCAGATATCTGCATCCATCGGCCATCCAGAATGGGGGCGGTATGCATTTTTCTCTTATACAGCCAGAAGCTGATAGCTTATCACGAAGTTCTTACCACTCCTGGTGTCCAATTTCTCCAATCCAACTTGCTCAAAGACTTGTTTCTAAAGTTCACCATTTCTCTAATATCAAAAACCTTCTTCAAGTAATTGTTCCCTTGCTTGGTGGGTTCAGGCTCAGACTCGGGTTCAGGCTCAGGCTCAGTCTCCTCTGCCGTTTCTTCCTTAACTTCTTCACTTTCATTGACAGGCTGAGGTGCATCTTCATCTTGTGATAATGTCTCACTAATGATTTTTCCTAGTATCTCAACCACCTGGCTCATTTTAGGACGGCATTTTGGCTGCTTCATTAGACACTTGTTGGCCAGGGATGCAAGTTTCTGAGCTGATTTGATGCAATACTGTCCCTCAAGTCGAGGGTCTACAATAAGGTGAAATTTCTTGGAGTCTGAGACATAGGGTTTCACCCAGTCCAAGAGTTTCTGCTCATTTCGAGGAAGATTTCTTTCCACTGCCCGTCTTCCTGTGATAAGCTCATAAAGTACCACCCCAAAGCTCCAAACATCACTTTTAGTAGTAAGCCTGCCTGTCTGAACATACTCTGGAGCAGCATAACCTACTGTCCCTACAACCTTGATAAAAAACAAAAAAAGAACTGAGAATTATGTAACACGTACCAGGTTTGGTTACATGAGGCATGAGTTAAATTCTATCACTCAAGACAGAGACTTGATTTAACAATATAGCCTTGACTGAAAGAGTTATGATCAGTAAATCTGCATATGCTCCAAACTTTTGCAAGAACCAGCTTTGTAGAAGGTAAATATTCCAATGGCAGTAAAAAGATAATCATTGAATACACATCCAACAACTTACTGATGTTGACACATGGCTGAGTCCTTCAGAAGGTCCCTGCCTAGCCAGTCCAAAGTCCGAGAGCTTCGCATTGAAATCCTCATCCAGCAGAACATTTGATGTTTTGAAATCTCGAAATATTAGCTGCATCAATTATGAATGAGTTCAATATCGTACGGACAAGCATGTGATTGGGCGAAGTAGCCTACTACTCTACTTGCCAAAAAATCACACTGCAGCCAGCGCAAAAATCTGTAGAAAAGATCATTGTATGCATCTTCCACCAATCCATTCTCTTCTGAAAGAATAATGCATACAAAAAGTGGGAAGCTTTGGTAATAAGAAACTGCAACAGAAACCATGCAGATAACCTCATTTAAGCTTTTGTACTCCAATTAGGCATCATTTTCTAGATGAAAGAGCGTCCATGCAATCACTCTAAACATAAGGTGCAGTTTTAGGAGTAACACGTGAAAAAGGAATAAGAAAACAATAAGATTTCCTATAACCGAGGATTGCAATGTTCTGAAGCGAACAAGAATACTGAACCTGAAAATCCATTTCTTCGTGAAGGTATGCCAAGCCGCGAGCTGCATCCTGACCAATTCTCAGCCTTGTAATCCATGGGAGAGGAGAAGGTACTCGAGCCAATAGATGGTCCTCCAAGCTTTTATTATGCATAAGCTCGTAGACGAGGAGTCTCTGAATACCTCTTTCATCATCTTCTGCACAATATCCCACTAATTTGACAAGATTTGGGTGCTTGACCACACCCAAAAAATTCACTTCATTAATCCACTCCTTGTGCCCCTGAATACTAGAATGCAAAAGAGAAAAGTCCCATAAGATGACCGTAGAGCATACAGCATATCTTACTAAGGGTTTAAACTCAATTGCAGCAGATAGATATTGTTCTCCTTCTTACAAATAATTCATGCATAATTTCCAAATGAGTGCAATTTGAAAGCAGAACCTGCCCATTGAACTTAGATCATGGGCATTGAGACAATTGCTTCTACTCTCAAAATTTGCCAATTCAATCTGTGGTTCAACACTGAAAAGCAGTACATCATATGCTCACAAGCCAGGTGAAATCTGTAGCCAATGAGCAACAAATTCTTCACCTTTACAAAATAGACTACTGACAGTAGAAATGGATAACTACTGTGCAGTATTTTGGGATGCAAACAGGTCACATATTAAACAGAGCTGCAAGGATTAGAATCCTCCCTAACTTTCTGCCCAAAGTGGATTGTCCAATTTTGAGAGAGAACGATTCAGCAAGCATTAAATGTTGCAGGATACTGAAAGGTAGAGAGGATCTCAATCTGAGAGCCAACCCCAAATAGATGAGTTCTTTGGTGATCGGTTGCGTTTATAACTCAGTCAAGGCACAATTCACACAATTCCTGAAGTAGTAGAAAGCTACGTCCTCCGTATCACAGTAAATTGAACTAACTGATCATCTGAAAGCAAAACTTCACAATCCAATTCTGCCTCCCATTCTCTTTCCATGTCCATCATTATTGATTGATATTCTCAAGTAACCAAAACATGCACTAATAACGAACAAAACTAATTTGCTCACTCATTACAATAAAGGACCATTGGTACATAAATGTGTTAAACATGTAGGGATGAATGCATTCACCATGTATAAAAAGGAAGGAAGGGCATGCCTGGAAACCATTACGATTCAACTGCTTGATGGCAACCTCCATCCTTGAATCAGGAGCATCAGTCCAGTCCCGAGAAACCCTGACAACCCCTCTGTACACACACCCAAACCCTCCCTCCCCAATCAGCAACCCCCTGCTGAACCCTCTGGTAGCTGATTTGAGCTCGGAGAAGGTGAAGACGCGAAGATCGTTGGCGCGGCGCTGACTCAGGAACTCGAGGAACCCGAGTGAGTCGGAGAAGTCCCTGTGGTCAGAGCAGTCGAACTCGGAGCGCCTGGTGTCGACCGTGCTCGCGGAGGAGGCCACGCTGAGGGAACGCGCCCACGATACCTTGGACGACGCTCTCTGAACGACGCTGCCCCCGTCGTCCCGTCTCTCCCCGTTGGTGAAGTGGAAGCACTTCATTGGTCCTCCACTTTCAAAACCAAACTAACTTTACTTTACGAATTGCAGAGTTTTGTACAGACGGAGTCAAAGGAGAGGGAGGGCTGGTGAGTGGTAAGCGATCGAAAATAACCGGCATTTGGACAATGTGGAAGAATTAAGCATTTGAAAATTAGGCGGCTCTTTGTAGCAAGAAAACAGTTTTATTCGTTTTTAGTTTTTTGTGGTTTCGCTGGTTTCTTCGGTAGTGGAAAGCCCAATAAGGCCCATTTTGTCGTGTTGTGGGGCCAGAGGGCGGATCACGGGGGTGAGTGCAGCGCGTGACTCTGCAGAGACAGAAATCACAGAGAGCGGTGGTACGTATAAAGATTACAGAAAAGACCACCTCCACGCTCGTCGCGGGCCCCTCCGATTAGTTGAAGGGTTTAATAAGATTGAAAAACGTCTGAACCACCGGCTCATGACTACTTTTGTTTTGGTTTTTTTTTTTACAGAAATAAGTAAAAATTTTATTAAAAATGGTTAGAATTTATAAAAAGTTATTACAATGTGTAAAAAAATATTATAATTGATAAAAAAGTTATTGCGAAAATTTTTGAAATTTTTTTAAGAATTAACCAAACATAGCTTATGTTTTTTTGGAGTAATTTTTCTTCGGACATGCACACAATTCTAACTTCATAATTGGGTGCACGATTAATCTGACATTTGTCCAGCGACAGTAATATCAACCTCACACTTATATAACTTGAATTAAGTATATTAAGTACATGGGAGAACGTCATAATCCAGTGCTCGATTAATCTAACAGTAATAAATATCAACCTCACACTCGTATAACTTGAACTTAATATATCTAGTAGTATATGAAAGTAAACATCGTGACGGTTAAGCTAGCACTCAAAAGGTGGTTTAATGAGAATGGATTTTTTTGGGGGATTTTTTTATTCGGGCTGGAGAGTGACTCAAGAAGGATATGCCATCCCGATTCCAGTAGACCATCTCCATGGGGGATACATTTTCAATGTCATCAAATATTCTTTCTTATTTATTTAGTGGGTAGAGGGTGGGATGACTACTACTGTTACCATAAAAATAGATCCCCTTGTTATCCATAAAAATAATAATTAAAAGACTCATTCTTAGGACTAATATTGGATATCCATTTTTTAGTGAAAATAATATATAATTTGCTTTTTTGGCAAGTGGAGAAAAATATAATCTCATGTGTGTGTTTTATGTGATTCTTTGTCTTTTGGCTGAGTTTTTAAAGGCTCAAGCATATTATAGCAGCAGATCAATTAAATACATTAAGATCAAAGGAGATACAGAAGTCTTCATTCAATGTGAGGGAAACAGTCCACTTTGCTTTGGAGAATTTGAATGTTGGGCTATTGACTAAAAGGTTCGAGAACTGAAACTTAAACCGCATGCTAAGGTGATGTTAGGTTTGGATTTGAAATTTTTTCAAAAAATTAAAATTTTTACAACCAAATGTCAAAATCTCGAGATGTTTACACAAATTAAACTTTTTCACGTAACTTCAATACTTTTTGATAATAATTAAAAAAAAAAACTCTATCGATCTTCTCTCTTCTTATTTGTTAACTTATTATTTTTTATTAAAAAATTTCATCAAATTTTCTCTCCTAACTTTTTAACAAACTTCAATAAAAATTATTTTCTAATCAAATATTACTAATCCTTTTCACCAATTTTTTACAAATTTTCTCTACAAATTTTAAAAATTTTGCTTATCAGACATCACCTTTTAGAGCACTTGACTCATTTAGGGAATCTTGTAACTCACAAATTACAAAACTATAGTGATAAGCAGGGTTGGAAGCTTGCGATTCACAGATGTTACTCATAAAAAAGTTATACGGAAGAACAGAAGCTGCAGGAAGGCATGCATGGAAGGGAATTCCACAAATTTCTATGCAAATCACCATCATTTATATTTGGGAAGTGGGTAACCAAAAACAATTGCCGGTTGTTACAACTACATGGATGAAAAGCCACTTATTCTAAAAGCGTGCCCATCATTTGTTTTTTCTTCCCTCAACTACAAGCAATCCCCCCGTGTTGGTAAAATCCTGCAGAAGTCCGATCTCCCTCAGTAAGTAGAAGTAACTTCAACCTAATAATGATACATCTTTGTCGGTCGATGGGTCGGTCGACGACGAGATTACATCTTTAATTGCAAATTACTTCAATGAATTTACAAGGAGATCTAACAGCTAACGGCCAGGAGACCAAACGGGCCCAACATAATTTGGATGTTTGTTTTACGAAGAATTCTAAATTTTTTAGGATTTTTGATAGAATTATAAATACTTACGTAAATTAGAGTTTTATAGGTTTTTGTGTAAAAATTGGTAAAATTTTAAAGATTTTTACTTTTTGTTAGAGTTTGTAAAAAGATATAGAGATAGATGATTTTATGTAATTTTTAATAAAGAATTATTGAAATTTGTGTGAAAAATTGTTGAAGTTTGATTAAAAATTATTGATGTTTTTGTAGATTTTTTGAGATTTTGAATGTTAATTTTGTGAATTTTCATTGAATACATTGTCTTCTAGAATATTTTTACAAACAAACATGTCCATTTTGTCCGAGAACAATCAAATGTTGGAAACCAAAGAATGAAGTGAGGGCATGTTCCTTTTATAATAATAATGTGGTTTGAATCATGTTTTGTTTATAATGAATACTTGTTTGTCATGTGGCCAGGGATTTCCAAAAGTCTCTATACTTGACGAAGAAGTTTTCTGTCCACCACCTAGTGCACTCGCAAAGTCTTCATGATCTTTTGGCATACTTCTACTTAATTTCAATCAAGTACTAAGCCTCTTTGTTTTGAATATGTTATTACCATAATATCCAGTATAGGAGACACTCTCGCAATGAATATGTTAGACAGTAGTCTCATACATTTATAAGTAAAAAAAATTAGCTATTATAAGTTTGTCTTTTTCTATTAAAGAATAGACTCTTTTGATGGTTGGAACACGAGTCTTTGTAAACTTACTTATTGATACCCTCTTGTTGTGTGGTTATTTCTCATTCCCCTACTTACCTTAAAAATAAAAAAATCTTGCTATCCTTAATAGCTTATGGTATTAACACAACCAACAAATTTTCAATCCCAGCCGTGAGAAATGGAGAGAGTATCAAAATCTACAAAACTTTGGGGAATATTTTCTATTTTGTTTATTGACAACTCACTTACATGCCAAAATCTACAACCATCCAAATACAGAAATATGGCGCAGGCACTTGCAAAAAAAAAAAACAGATGGCACAAATTTAGGATAAAAAGAAAGATTACCTTTTGTTATGTTAACTAGTTTCTCGGCTGCCGCCTCCTCTCTCTTTAAGAAGAGTGTTTCTCCTTATCTCGAGCTATTTGTTAATTATTATTGGGTGTACTTGGGAGCTGATTCTTTCTGACTTTATCTTATTTTTGGATTTTTAATGAAGTATGGTTTATTAAAAAAAACTAGTACCTTGGCATAATCTATTAGAACATTATCCTCACCCAAAATTCCAAATTTTATCCTTTATTTTATATGGTATATATTTTTATGTCAATAAAGTATAAATTATGTATACACCCTTGTGCGCGCTACCTAATGTGAATGTTTTTTTCCTGAATATTTAATGCGTAGTTTGGTTACTTGTGTTTATATCTTTCATGATATGGGGTGGAAGGTGGACCGGCCCACCCGTTGTTCATGGACCCAAGCTGGGGAGGGCCGAGTAAGAAGGTATGCAAAGGGTTATCCAAATAGCTCATTGGGCCTCAGTAATAGGATACAAAACCCGGCCCAAAAGTCTTATGCCCATGCCTAGAGGACTGGGTACTATACGCATAATTGGGCCTCAGTAATAGGATACAAAACCCGGCCCAAAGGTCTTATGCCCATGCCTAGAGGGCTGGGAACTATACGCATATGTGTGGATTCAAAAATATACTAGGCATGCAAATGCAAAAATTTTCGAGTTAAAAAAAAAAAAAACAGTTGTTTGCTTGTAAAATAAAATTTATAATTTATTTTACTTGTTTTGGATATTTAGCAAGCATATAAAAATAAGATCAAAATAACAAGTTTTCAAGTCAATTGTAAAATCTTTATTATTTTTTAAAAAATAAACTAAGTTTTTATAAATCAAATTTTTTTTTTTTTTTTTATAGAATACTATTATACGCCTCATACGTATAGATAAAAATCAGTACGCTTTTTTTAAATTTCAAAATATTTTATTTGGCTCGTATGTTTACAAAAACAAACAGCAAAATGTAATCAATTATTAGATTGCACTGTTACTCGCTCAACTTGTAATTAATTCGGTTCACTATTCAGCATGACGAGTTACGGAGTTGGGTATGATCCGATGTTGACCTTAAAAAAAAATGTTTACCACCAAACAGAAAAATCTTAAAATTTTCACCCAAACTATAACACATTTTCATTAAAAAAAAAAAATCATTAAATCCTTATCTATCTCCTTACCTTTCTTACAAACTCAAATATTTATTTTATAACAAAAATTTAATCAAATCAAATCATCTCTCTATATTTTTTCACACACTCCAATAAGAATCAATTTACAATCAAACATCCGTAAAAAAAAATTTACCAAGCTTTCACAAAACCTCATCAAAGTCAATCTCCCAAAATTTTCTTCCAGAAATTTGAAATATAAAAAAATTAGCTTTACAAACATCACCGAATTTAGTCTGCACGCAGTTACTCTATGTTGGCTTTTCTAGCTTCTCGTGGGGAAAGAATGATGAGAAAAAAAAAATTAGCTTCTTTTAAGAGGGGTTGACAATCATCTTAACTAATTACTCCAAATGTGTGCTTTTCTTAACCATGATTTTAGGGCATATTACTTTTTACAATTATTCTAAAATATAAATATATTCACAAAATCAACATCTAAAATTTTAAAAAAATTTATACACAAATACAAATATATTTTATACAATCTCTAATAGTTTTTCACACAAACTCTAATATATTTTTTTTAAAAAAATTATAATAAATCTTATCTCTTTATACATTTTCACTTAACTCCAATACTTTTTTATTAAACAATTACATCAAATTATCTCTATCTACCATTTCTCCATAATTTCTCCACTTACTCGCATCCGCAATCGCGAAGCTAACTCTCACCGAGCCCACATGTTCAATAACGCAACTCCTCTTTGAATCCGATGTATCTTGCGGACCAATTTAACAAATTGGCGGAGGAAAAGTCGGAGTTCGTGGTTGGAAGCCTTTCTAGAGCAAATTTGCTGTGAAGGTAAGTCCAGAAACGTTCGCCGTTCGCATAAATTAATGGGAGAAAAATTCTAATTTTCCATTTAGATTTTGTTGTCAAACATTAGATATATTTGAAAGGGAGAAAGACTTGACACGCACTTTCTGTAATATCCAATTTGGTTCATAAAAGTCTCGGAAAGCGTCCAGGTTCTTACAATATACAAGCATTATCCTTTTAAGTATGCGAACTTTTTGAATCTATATAGTTCTGAAAACTAGACTAATCTTTCTGTGCGTTTTTATATAAATATGTAACATGTGGTTTGTTCAATATTTAATATTGTTTTAGGCATAATTGGTCGTGCAATATTATATATTTACTTACTTTATCTTCTTTTTTTTCTAAAATAAATTATCCTCTTCGAGACGTAGAATCGGACAGAAACTACCAATTTGTGTCCAAAACGGGTAGCTTTCGCGACTGAAAATCCACTTCCCACTAGAAAACAACTTGCGGTGCTTATTTGATAGGAAAGTTGTGTAGTACTTGCATGTATAGGACTTATTGTGGAAAAGGACGTGACAAGAAAGAGAACAAGGAGAAGGCAACAAAATAAAACTGCACCGATCCTTCTTTCTTCTTTTGCGTGGCCAAAGCCGTAGGTACCTAGATTTAGGCATGTGAAGAACTTTTCTAGACGTACGTGGCTTGGTTACCGTGCGGGGCCATCGACAGAAATTAACATCAAGCTTTTCTTGGGCAAAAAAGCACGAAGCTCTCTGAACTCGAACTCGTCTTAACCGGCGGACCAAATAAAAATGTAGACGCTTGACACGGTATCAATGTAAACTAGTTTCCCCAGTGCGAGTTATCATGAATTTGGCAGAGACGATACAAATTCGTGAGACAACGGGTTGACGTGTTACAAACATTTGGGTATAACCGTATATGTGATCTGTGGTTAACATAGGATATAGAGAACAACCTAATACTTGTATATAATCTTTTCTACTTTGTCACGAAGTAAGATTAAGGTTCTCTATAATTGTTTATTCGAATTGAATAGGATTAAGCAGCTAGTAGCTTTTCAAGGTGGCTCAGTCGAGTAGCGCAAAACCCCTATTAACTCCTAATAGGGCTACTCCCTCACTTGCATCTTTTTATTTTAAATATAAGACAAACTAAAGAAAAAGATTGACCCATTCAGTGACTTTTGCAGTCGCCCTCATTGAACCGACTTGAATCTGAACTACGATTTAGATCAAGTCTTATTGAAAATTAGATTTCCTTTTCGTGCCATATACGCTTATACTTTACTTTTTTCCCCTTTTGTGGGTTAGCAACATAAAGTGTGAATACAAGTTCATCGAGACATTTTTCCTTTGACAACTTAACTATCATTAGTACTGTTCTTAAGTTTATACTTTTTTTTGGTCATATTCAAAATCTCGCAAAGCTTCCTTCTAGCTCATCTACTCGGCTACGGATATATGCTCTAGCATTTTTTGTTTAATATGTCATTTCTACTCAATTTGAATAGTGCTTAGCTTAGGTCGACTAACGGACCCAGCTAGATAGCTTTCTTAAGGATTGACTATCCTACTTACCATGCTTTTTCTATGCCATGTCTTTACTTTTTTATCCGAATGGAATGGTTTAATTTAGATAGATAATTGACACATTATGTAGGCTCTATAACGTTTGATGTTTTTTTGTATTAATTACCGTGAACTCTACTATAATAATACACATGTGTCTGTTTCTTTCCCTTTGATCCGTGTTAACATAAAGGGGAAGAACAACAATTAGCTTCTTTTTAAGAGGGTTGAGTACACCTGTTTCTTAAAAGCACTTTGTAAAAGCAATTTTGTAGTCTTATCTTAACTTAGTCCCCGATTTGGTCAGAGAGTTTAAATTGCATAGATCCAACTTAATTTTTTAAGAAAAGTATTAACTCAGTGAGGAGAAATTGTGAAAAGAGAAATTTGCTGGTATATTGATTAAATTGTTGATTATACATATTCTCCAATATTATAAGACAAGTATTAATAATGCAAGTAAAATGATATAATTTATGTATTCTCTCACGTTTTAATCAGTCTTTGTTATTATAATTTCTTCTAATATATTTTTAGTAACATCTTAATTAGCATCGTTCTCGTTTCATGCAACCCATCTTTTTTTTTTTTCTTCTAAATTTTCATGCAACCCATCAACTTTTATTGTTTTTGATGCAGAAGAATCCAAGCCAGAGGATGATGAGCTGTCAGATAACATATTGATGGCACTAAGATACTTTGAGAAGGTAGATCAACACAAAGATGGAAAGAAACGTTGAATTTTCACTAATTGGGATAAGTTTGAGCGTACTTCGGTATTTTGGCCATATCTTTGACTACAGGTATCAGAATCGCACATGTGACCCCAATCTAGAAAGGTCTTTTCTGCAGGCACATCTTGATCACCCAACTATGCTTCGGTGAGTGTTGTTTTCAACCTCAAATTTCACTATTTTCCTTTGCGGATCCTTAATGTTAGCTTTCCTTTTCCTTTTATGTTAATTTTTTATTTATCGATTGGGAGGTGGTTTTGGACCGATTTGAGTAAGATTTTTGGTAGACTATTTCTTCTGGCATGTATTTATTTTTGGCGTGACTAATTGGATTTTGCCAATTTTGGTAAAATTCCCTATAGGACGAATTTCAGCTACATAGCCGACTTGTGGGCTAAAGTTTAGACATTCTTAGTTATTCATAATTCTCTTAATATTAGAGATGTTTTCTCTGTTTTTTAGGGCGTTTCTTTTATATCTTTCCTGTAGATTTCTAATAAAACTAACCTACAGAATAATTCTCCATTCTGTCCTGCGTGAGTTCTAGTTAATTTACATTTATCCATACTTCACCCTTCTTCATGTTGTCGCGTCTCTTTGTCTTGCCCATTTTCTCGTGCCTTTTCTTTTTCTTATTTCTACTTCCACTAGAAATGTGTTTTTTTTTTTTTTTTCTTTTTCATGTTTGCTCGCTTTTGTTGAGAGTTTTGTCATGATTGATCTTTTCTAATAGAGAGAACATTTTGTCAACGCATGCATATAGAGCATGTTTTAGATTCCTTTCACCTTCACGTGGAGACAATTCCACGAATCCACTGATTACAGAGGAAATGGCTCACAGAGAGAGAGAAAAAAAGAAGGTAATGAAGATAAACTCTATTCTGTAACCCTATTAGAGTGGACTCACCTTACGACTCGATTCTTGCAGCTCTCCCAAATTATATAGGTCAGATTAATCTGACTTTACCAAAAATGCTCTAAAATATTATTTGCACCCTAGATCAAACCAGATCCTCGCTTGGGGTTTAACGAATAAAGTTCTTCCCCAAGAAGCATAAACGAAATCGTTAGCAACAGACACGAGACTCAAAAGTCGATGAAGGGTGGGGGAAGGGAAGGAGTAGTACTGCACGTCAATGAGGCAGACCTAACTATCCCGTACGAAGTTGCAGTCACTGATACAGTGACACCTACATCAGCGCTTGATGTGTCTAATCGAGGTTTGTGTTCTGTGGTCTCTTTCGTATTCTGCTGCTGCAAAATGGGAATCTTACATTTCCCATGATGTCTGATTGTTCTATCTTTCTGCGCACATGGTATCTCCTTCCTGCCTTCCTTCCTTCCTTCCTTCCAAGCCTGAGTACTGGGACCACGGAAGATGTGTGGTCTCTCCAGCAGCTGATCATTTTTTGTTTGACTGATGGGTTCTCTAAAACGAATTTCTCGGGGGATCACGCTTGTTCCTGAAACCCTAGCATTAGTAGACTTATAGACTAGACGTACTAGAGCCCTAATAATGATCTCTGTTATGCGCAGTGTAATACAAACACGGGGCTTGTTGCATTCGGATTTCAGAGATCTATGGCAGCAGCTTATGCTGCATGGAACCTTCAGCTTTTAGACCACTTTGCTTCTCAACCAGTCAACCTCCCTCTGATTTCTCAAGCTAACAACAAAAAGTGATAACCAAAAAATAAGCGAACGATGAGAGAGAGAAAGAGAAATTTCTTTCCAACAAAAGAAGAGACGCGAGAGGCTTTCCACATATAACATATATTATTCTGAATTGAGCTGTTATACCATGTAAAAGAAATCTGCATTCAGCTCAAAAAATGCTTCTGTTCCTACCCTTAGGTCCATCTATGGTGATAGTCTGCTATTCTTTTCTTAGTGGTGATGGTCTGCTCGCCACAGTTACAGAGTCGCAGTCAAGATCAATCTCCATTGAAACGGTCTACCTACTTCTTCCCTTCGCAGTAGAACCTTTTCTTTTGGGCACAGTATTTTAACAACAGTAGTTACTAGTCAACACAGGCCACTCCTAGTCCTGGGTGATTCGATGATCAATCACATGAACAGAGTAATTCAAACACTCAAGACAAAATGGTCTGGAACTGATACTCGTATTTAGCTAATGGCCGTGCAGAGACATGTATGTAGTCATATTCTAACTGGCAAACAAAAAGAAACTGCACAGGCAAACAAAACCAGCCAGTTTAATGGAGAAAAGGTTCTCAAGAAGGCTAAACAGCATGTTTGTATCCTTCAATGCAAATACGAATTAAAAGCATCAAATGGTACGTACATATCAACCAAATAAGTTGCCCGACACTTGTCTATTATCAGAAGTATCAACTGAAATCGAACAAACGCATGTAACTTGCACTGACATTTTATATTATATAGCTTAGAGGAAAAACAATTTGTACATATAGACGCCACTTAAATCCTACCTTCAACGACGAGAGTGGCGCAACTCAGCAACAAACGCTCTTTGACAAACACAATCACAGTATACTTTGGTAATGGTGTTGATCAGGGTATTAATGACGAGCTGCACTTCTTACAATCCAGCGTCTCGAGCTTCAAAGTAAGAGCGATTCTTGACTACGATGTCGTACATATGAAGGATCTTAAAGTTGCAGAATTCTTTCGGAAGGGAGATCAAGTCCACCGAATTTTCTGATTTGTGGAATTGGAGGAGGTCCGGGCAGCTGGAGTTGTGGTAGCGAGACCAGCCAAGTTCTTTGAGACACTGCTCGAGGTCGGAGTAGGAGCGGATCACCAGGTTAGCCGGGAGGTAGACCAGGACACGGGGTCGCGCACCGGGTGCAGTGGCTGTACCGGGATAAGGTGGCACTTTCTGCTCAAAGGACTCCCTGGTTGGATTGGCGATTAAGCGAGCCACGCCATTCTTGTCAAAAATCCACACACCGGACATCGCGTGAGTGCGTGGGGCTGTCTGTGTCGTAGAGAGTAATTAACAGAGAGAGGGAGAGAGACTCAAGATGGGGTAGGCTATGGGTACGGATGTACGAGAAATTGCAAGGCAGTCTCATATTTCTAAGAGGAGGACGACACGCGAGTGGTGAAGCTTCGAACTCGTAAGACCAGGTTTGTCCCTTCTTTCAGTCCAAAACTAGCTAGAAAACGAAACAATCAAGATTAAAAAATGTACACGAACTTGCACCATTTTGGCCATTGTTTTGGTTCTGTGTAAAAGATATATATACTAGGCCTACTGCAAAACAAGCATGAAGCACTATTTTCAATTAGAGAAAGGATTAATGGTAATCTGCAGCTTTGCTCCATGTAAACACAGGTTATGGTTTGGATTAAAGGAAAATGGGTTTCTGGGAAAAGAAACATCGCATGAGGCTGACATGTGTAACACAAATGGCCTTATATAAACATGTACATCATGGCAACCACGAGTCATGTGGAGAGGATGCTAGCTATCTGACGTTGTCCGTTAGATATATAGTACTGCTTGCCAAATGGAATGCTCTGTCTGTCAAAACTTTTTGGTATTGACAGGGGGGTGTCATGCATGCTTCCCAGCTAATGTTTGAATCTTGCAGGCTGTATCCAGAGAAAACAAATTAACTTTTTCTAAGATATCTCGTTCTCAGATTTGGCTATAAATGAAATGCAGGTGTATACTAGCAATGTAACTACAGTTAAACCTCCCCAAGGACCTACCTGACATCCTCTTGTCTTGTGTGAGTGCTTGCATTAATTGGGAAATACTGTGCAGGAATTTGTAGTTCATGCGTACTAAGGTTTAACGTGACAATAAACTCTAGATAAGTGTAATGACTCCTAATCATATTTATCATTTAAATCGTAAATTTTATTATTATAAGAGACGAACCAAAGTCGCCTAACTGACCCATGATACACTTAATCAAAACATTCACACTAAGCATTTTGTTTTATAGTTTTCCCAGCCCTCTCCACATGTTCTGTCTTCCTTTCATCTCTACTGTAAATGTTTGGGAAGCAATTTTTTAGAATTTTGTGTGTTGAAGAAAATTTTGAGAATTTGACTTTTTATGTGATTTTTAAAAAGTTGGTGAAACAATATAAAAAAATGTTTTGATTGTAAAGTATTTTTATTGGAATTTATTAAAAAATAAAGAAATAGAAGATTTCATAGATTTTACCCGTTTATGTTTGAAAAGAAAAGTGATTATGGAAATACCTTGGTTCTCTGAGGAAGCAGATCACAGGATAGAGTTTAAAAGCTCCTCATTTTTTTCACCCATTAAGCAGCAGAGCTCTCTGTTTTTTTTTTCCCCCTTCTTTTGTGTCGTATTTCATTTTGTCAGGCATCACGGTATTGGCTTAGGAATCCTGTTTCTCATCAGAGTCATCTATCAAACGCCAAAGTTTATGAGAATTTTTTCAATTAAGTCTTTTAATTCCACGACAAATTTCCCTCAAATCATTTAAGTCGGGAAATTTGTCGCCGTTGAAGAATCGAATTAGGCTCATGCATAGATACCCCACACCCTCCTCCTAATTGGTGACAGAGACTAGTAGAGGAAGGCGGTACCAGCAGCATGCTTTTGAAGGCGGTTTTAGCACGTTCATCTGATGCCAATTGCTAACCACCAAGTGTCTTCCGTACGCGGCCCCACAAGATCAGAGCACAGTGAACCGGTCCCACATGATTAGACCGTAAAGCAAAAGTGCGGCACACTGCTCAGCCGCTAAACCAAACCAATACTCGCCCGCATACCCAACTCCTTTCTTTCTAGCCCGGCTTTTACAATTTTTCACCCCCACCGCTTCACGTAATGCAATCCTCTCATTCGCGAGTACTGTCCTTATCCTAGCTTCGAGACGCCGGGTTTCTCTTTGACCCGACAGAGTGAAAAAAAAAGAAAAAATAGACGCCGACAATAGTGAGGAAATAAAAAGACTCTTTTTTATTTTATTTTTGGAGCGGAAATAAAAGTGCTTTGTTGATGGAGAGACTACAGTGCTTCTTGCGCGATTGCAGAGCTCTCCCCCGTTTTCGCCCAACGTAGCGGAGAGAATCTCCTCTCTGATACGTAGAAGTAAACCCTCTCTAGAACCTCTAGGTTTACTCTCTTTCGCTCTCTCTTTGTACTGCATTCGTCGCCGTTGGCCGACGAGCGATTCCTTTCCGCGGCTTCGTTTCGTCTTCTCTGCTGGTCTGTCGGTGTTTCGTCGATTTCGGAGAGGTTTGCTCATTGGAAGGTATCTTTCTCCAACTGGTGGTCAAGATAACAAAATAAGGTACGACCGGTTAACTGTCCGCCGTGGTGTATTTGTGTACTTGTGCTTTGTTTGGTTGTTGAGAAAGTGTAGTAAAACAGAGATGAAACTGTCTCTCATGCAAGTGGCTGGTTCTGTAGGCGTGGGGGTTCTTCTTTAATTTTTGCGGACCCCGACGGCGGGTTTTAATATCGGTGGTCTGTTTGGTTGCTTAGATTAATGTAGGAGAAGAGTGAAGAAAATTAAACGCTCTGCATCATGAATGACTAGATCATTTTTTAAAAAAAAAAAAATTGTGCATGACTGCTGAAATGAGTTTAGTGTGAGTTTCGTTTTGTTTTTTCCTTTGCGACAACACAGGGTTTTGACTGTTGACGCTTTGTTTGGTTGTTCGGAAAATGTAGGATAGTAAGAAGAGAAACGAAAATGTTCTGAATACCATACCTTTTGTTGCATGTGAAATAGCGGTACCTGGAAATTTTACAGCTGGGTAACTATGATTCTGAAGTAACAAACTCAATGCGTATACTTGTGTTTGCGTGCGTGTGGAATTTGAAATAGAAAAGAAGTATAAGTCTTACTTGTCTTCAAACTACAGCTACAAGCGGGTAGTTCACTGCTCGGCTAGCATTAGCTGCAGTTATAATCTGTGCCTTCCCCAATTATATACAAAACGACAAGTCTTAATTATCACATGCCGAAGTAGGTCATAAATCGGAAGTATACATCTCAAGAAAAATGTCAAATTTGACTGAAGTGTCTGCAAGTTAATCTAGCCTCAAGTTAACATCTTTCTAAACTCTGTTGCATACAACTGTTGTTTACTTTCTGTGTAGATGTATGAGATGATAGTCCAAAAAAGATCTTGGCATCTTCTTTCGAAAATATGCTTGATGACAATCTCTTGGAGAATAAAATTCACTCATCCAATATCTGTGTGGTAAAATCTCGTCAATTTCTTTTAACGATGTGCACTACCAAATTATCCACCTGAAAGGTGTCCAATCCATTAAATTACAAAGCTTTCTTTTAACAATGCTAAAACCACATGAGAGCACATCCAATTTTTGCGCATGCTGGAAAGTACAAAAAATTGATTAATCTTTGTAAAAGTCTAGGAAGTTGGTTTCATTGGTTTTGGGGTATTAGATCGAGTTTCCTTTTGGAAGCTGTCATCCACATAAAGTGCGTAAGGACCGCTGAACAATTGTCATGTGTTATTCAGATAATATAAATTGAGAATGTGACTGAGCCTGTGTACAGTTTGTGACCTTCTGGTGACATGAATTATTTCTCATACCGTAGAGTTGCCTCTGTGTTATTCAGCTTTTATAACAATATGCTTGAAGAATGAGAAGGTGACTGTTTTCTTCACCTTGAAATCAGAAGAAGATGTGTAGCTTAATATTTAAGATACTACTTCTTATGATGGAACCATTGATTGTTGCTTATTCTCTTGTGGCTCTGAATCTTGAGAACGGAGTTTATGATGAAAATGGAATACTCAGGTTTTTGAGGAACTCTGATTATCATAGTTTTTTTTATGTTGGGATTTTTAGAAATAGATCTACGAAGAAGATGCAAAGCAAGACAGTGTGAAACATGATAGAATCGAGTCCTGCTCCCCCCCCCTCCAAACTGCCTTGGGCAGCCAGGTGGAGAACATAACTTGTAGAAACAGAGAATTGAACTAGGAAAATTGTCTTTCTTCATGATACTCTCCAAATTTTAGTGCTTTGTTGATTGTATTGCTTAAATTCAAGGAACTTTTTTATGTGCAGACCCCCCAAAAAAGAAAGAAAATATAAGAAATTAGAGTTTAATCTTCCATTTTTGTGGTCTTTCAGGTTTGACATGTCTTACCGTTCAGGAAAAGATATTAGTGAGACTAAGTTAGAGGACTATGAGTACAAGTACTATAATGACTTGAAGAAAAGCTGCCCTAAGGTTAAATTCTCTGATTCAGTATATAGATGCCCGTACTGCCTGGGGGGAAAGAATCAAGATTACCTCTTTAAGGAGCTTATTCAACATGCTTCTGGTGTTGGGGACTCAAAAAGTAGAGGCATAAAAGAGAGAGCAAAGCACTTAGCTCTGGGGAGGTATCTGAGGTATCTTGATAGGACGTTCATCCTGAACCTGCCAGCAAAACTGTATATCCCATGCCTGATGGTGACGAGGAGTTTGTGTATCCTTGGAAGTGCATCATCTCAAATATTAAAACCAAATGCAAAGATGAGAAACATGTCGCTGAATGTTGTTCAAGACTCGAGGAAGACTTGTTGATGAAGGGGTTTAATCCTGTGAGAGTTCGTCCTGTATGGAATTCTGGGGTTCATTCAGGTTTTGCTATTATAGAGTTTAAAAAAGATTGGGCTGGTTTTGAAAATGCAATGTCCTGTGCAAAGAGTTTTGAAGTTGATCATTTTGGGAAGAGGGACTTCTACTCAGCCAAAAATCGAGGAGACGAGTTGTTTGGATGGATGGCTCACAAGGATGAATATGACTCAAGATGTCCCATCGGTGTTCATCTCAGAAAGAAAACAGATGTGAAAACCATTTCTGCCATAGAAGCAGAAGACCAACAGAAGGCTTTAACCCTTGTCTCAAATTTAACCAATAACCTGGAGATGAAGACTTCGCACCTTGAAGAAATGCAGAACGAATATCAGGAAACCAATACATCTCTAAGCAAGTTGATGAGGCCAATGGAGAAGATGCTTAAGGCTTATAATGAAGGTTTGTACAGATTTTCTCAACAATGAAACGATTCTACTTGTGATTTGTTTATTTTTTCCTTGCCATGCTTTCCAATGGCTTACTTTCTGTTTCCACTCTTGTTGTAAGAAACAAGAAAGTTGCAGCAGAAAGCACATGATCATTTTGAGAATGTTTCGAGGCATTTGGAAGCTAAGAGATAAGGCTTGAGCAGCTTGAGGAGCAATTGCAGCAACGTGAGACTCAGAATGAAACTGAGAGGAGGAAGCTTCATGATGAGAAAAAACATGGTATGTATATTTGGCTTCACTCTACATTTTACATTGGCGGGCTTGTCATTGGCTGGTTGTGACTGGAGATGCGGCTAGTTTGTAGTCAAGTGAAAATTGTCATATTTCGTTTTCCAGATGCAATGGCTACCTTAGAGCAAAAAAGGGCTGATGAAAAATTCTTGACCTTGGCAGCGGAACAAAAGGTATGATTTGCATACTCTCAGTTGAGCCAGAAAAAAATTCTTAGATATTATCAACCGTAGAGGTTTCTGATTTCCTCTGTGTTTGATTGGCAATGGCAGAGAGAAAAGGAGAATCTTCACAGAAAAATCATCGAACTGGAGAAGAAACTTGATGCTAAACAAGCACTGGAGTTAGAAGTAGAGGGCATGAGAGGAGCTCTCCAAGTAATGAAACACATGGGTGACGATGGGGACATGGAAGTGAAAACAAAGATGGATGAAATTGGAAAAGATTTAAACGAGAAGGAAGAAGAATTAGCTCGCATGGAAGAACTGAACCAAACTCTTATTGTCAAGGAGCAAAACTAATGATGAACTGCAGGAGGCTCGTAAAGAGTTAATCAATGTATGTATCCTTTATTTGTTTAAAATTTAAACATTGTTTGCAGTACATAGAAATTTGAGGATCTGAAATGCAGTGCTGTGGGAAGGAGTAGACTAAGGTGATGGTTAACTGATATCCATGGCTGAACTTGTAGAGAGAAATAATATTTTAAGTAAGTAACAGTCATCACATGTAAAGTTACGACAGGGATGTTCTTGTATGCTGTACCTTGTGCAGTGAAAGCGTCCCAGCTGTAGAAAATTTACCAGAACCAGAAGATGAAAAGGAAACGAAAGGTGTTTAGTGGATTGCTGAACCACATCAATTTCATTCTAGAGGGCATTCCTACTCTGAGCTTCCAGTTTAGTCTCTTCCTTTTGTGTTGCCAACATAAAGTGATCGGTTACACGGTGAATATGGGCAGCTAGGGGTACTTGAGCATATCAAAACAACTTTATTTTGCTCTATTAAGTTTCTTAGCAGTTGAGCAATTGTTAGTGCACATATGCGCAGCCGTTGCTGCAAATTTCAATATGCTGGCATGCATTGAGCTTTTCTTTGTAAGAACTTCATCAGATGAGCCATGTTAAGGTTTTAACTTTAAATGATGAACAAGTAATCTACATCCAAATTTAATTCATTATAGGTTGCACTGTTAGTCACTCAACTTGTAAGCATTTACCTGATTCAGAAGCCAATTAGCGACTGGACCATCAATACTCAGTCCTCTATTTAGATTTTTCGAGACGTGGTTATTTTCTTTCCAGGTTTTTCGGACCGTCAGCTGATGCATCAAAGATTTTTTGTCGGAGTTTTTTTCTTTGTTCTCTTGGAAGAGTCACACTTTGGTCACTTACTTTGCCCTTCTTGTTATAATTAAAGATTGTATCAGGCTCCCCTGGCCTATAAATATCCTGCCATTGTTTTCTCTTAATTTGGTTTCTATCAGTGTTTCTCATGTAGTTTTGGTGAGACTAATCCATTCTAATATTTTCCTATCTAAGTTAGTGAAGGTTCTGAATTGGTTGTACAGGAAGTAGTTGATGAAGAAGATGAGAAACTGAAGAATTTGAAGAATGAGTTTGATGGTGAAGTTTAAGAGTCAGTGACAAGAGCGTTGAAGGAGATGAATGAATATAATCCAAGTGGTAGATACCTTGTGCCGGAGCTATGGAATTTTAAAGAAGGAAGGAAGGCAACGTTAAAGGAAGGAGTGTTCCACATACTAAATGAGTGGAAAAGGAGGCAGACTCGCTAGAGGTATGTATGTCAAGTTTTAAGCAAGTAGCAGTTAAAAATTGGAATAAATGATGGTGGAAAAGCATTGGATTTTTTTGGTTGCCTTGATCAGTGATTGTCTTAATGGTACCTTCCATGATGTGTCCGTAACAACTGGTTTTGACTCTCTTCTTATGCAACTCATCCATGCCACAATGTTGATATCTAGTTGGCATCAGACGGATTTGGCACTTGGCATATTCTGACTATATGCAGACCACAACTTTGAAGTTTCCAACGTTAAGCAGGTGTCTTAACGTGAGACTTGAGAGTATTGTTCGTTTGAACAGCATCTTATTTTTGTCTCCTCTGTCTTACTATATAGACTCAGCACAGGCATTTTGCCTGTCTCGTGTAATTTCTACACTGATGTTTTTTTTTTTTTTTTCAGGATTTGTGGCAGGAGCATCCCCTTTTATTGAGGAATTGTGGATATGTGGTGCTTCAAAAGTTTGAGAGTTTCCTATGCGTGGGTCATTGGCTGGGAGGAGTCTATCACCCTCTTTTATCTGGTGCACATACGCGTCTATAAGGAACCTTCTGAATTGTTCTTTTGCTGACTACTGTCTTTTGTTTGTGAAAAAGTTAGGATGTATGGAGCAGATGAGATGATGTTTGTCTTCATAAGTCTGAATTAGGTATCAGAACTTTATATGATGCATACCTGCATTTTAATTACATAATAGTTTTTCCTTATACCATTAGCTCGCTCATATCCTTGGCTGTTATTAGTTTGTGTGAAGAAATTTTAAGTTATCAATTGAATCTGACTCTTGCTAAGTCAACAATTCAGTTAATTACAATCGACACGGATTCCACATCCTATGCAATTTTTATTTCGAATTGTATTTTACAATTTAAAGAGAAATAAATACAACATGTGTGGATGTATATTATTTAATGTTGTTGTGTAAAGTCTCGGGTAACGTGAACTCTACAGCGAGTCACATGTGTTTACTTGTTCCTCTTTCAAAATTTGGAGAAAAATTTGACACTAACACAAGAAACTATTTGCTTATAATATCTTGATGGAGTGATTTTGGCCAAAAAGTATAGTATGGGTCTTATAAATGTTTTGTGATTGATCATGTGTAACAAATTTATAAAGAATCACTGTTCTGTGCAACAGAAGATGTTGAAAAAAAAGAAAAAAAAGACTCAAACCTGTGAGAATATTAGATTTCCATTTCTTTTGTATGGGCCAAGCATCATCCCTAACTAGAGCCCCTCGAGGTTGAGGGAAGTATGGAGTAAGTATAGATAAATAGTACCCGGCACACATTCAAAACGACGTATTTCTTTTACGTTTTCCTATATGATTAATTTCCTAAGATACACTTATAATCACATGAAAGATGGATGAATATGCTCCAAAAAACCTTCCCGCAGGTACTAATTGCCACTCCAACTTAGATTAGACGTATATGGTATCAAAATCAATTCTCATTTTTTTTTTGGGTTCTCAATATAAACCCGATTGTTAGAAATATAATTTAGACAATTAAATCTCGGTATTTTTATTAGCTCAAGTTTTAGGACGGGAACATGGTGTCAGTCTCAGAGCAAGGATCCTGAATATGACACTAAACTATACACTTTGAAAACGTTAACTCCTTTGTTTCGTAGATGGGTCTATGTTGCCAAGAAAAAAACAAAGAAAGGGTCTATGTACTATTTAGTCGGGGAAAAGTGTATAATTTAAGGAAAAAAATCTGTATCTTCCTATTGGTTTATACTCTCCATTTAAAGATGTCAAATAACCTTTTTCCAATAAGTGGATTTACCCATTTTTATTAGTTTAAATTTTTATACAACTTGACAATTGCTAGTGAAACTGAGGTTATAATTGATCTAACAAGATAAAAACCATGAATCAAGAAAAAACGACTATCCACGAGAAAACGTGAAGCATTTTCAGCACATGAAAATGTGGATCTTTAGAAAATTATCAGTACACTTAAACAATTAAACCCCTTTAATAATAAACTTATCTCTTAGGCTATTTACATAAATTGCCTCATTTTTTCGTTGGTTTTTATTTTTGAGTAATGAGAGACAATCTGCTGCACCTCTTGTGCACCGGATTCGACCTAAATTCGCTCAACTTGGTTGCAATAGAGGGCTCAGAGCCAAGACAAATTTTAGACACTTGCACCAATGCCTTATCACAGGATTTATTGTTTAAGTCGTGAGATTTGTTACTCTGGAAAATCGAACCAAGTTCGATACTGATAATATTCCTATTGACCAACTCATCCACCGGTTATTTTTTCTTAATTTTCCCCTATTCATATATGTTGTATACATTTCGTTTATTTTAATAATCTCATTCTAGATTCTCACATAATATAATTTGAATAATAAAATTTATCTCTTTTTATTATCTTAAGCTCTTGAAGTAAGTGGTAGATTCACATAGTATCTAAATCAAGGTACTGAGATTTAACTCCAGAGTAAACCCGGCCAATAAATGAGAGCAGTGTTAGATAATATAATTCAAATAAAAAATCTATCTCTTTTTATTAAATAAAACTTTTGATATGAGTGGATTTATGTATTTTCTAAGTTTTTTTTAAAACGTTTTAGCACTTTCATCCAATGCCAATTGCACCTTAGCTCCCTCTGTATGATATACATGGAACACATTCAGCCTCGAAATCCCTTTTATAGGAAAAACAATGGCTGCTATTCATGCTAATGAACTAGCCAGGAAGGAAGGTTGGATTCAAGTAAATTTAAGAGTACTAAAATATAAGGCGTGTCCCTGTGGTATCACCTTTTCCTGGAAATGCCCTTAGGGTTTGTTTTGTTGTCCCGCCATCCCTGTAGTTTTATACGTTTCTCATTCATGTCCCTCCATCCAATTTCCGTCCACAACCTAACGGAAGTTGCTGACGTGTTAAACCCTCTCCACGTAACGTCCACTAATAATAAGACATGTGTCCATGTTGCTAATTGCGTTCATCTCCTTTGCCACTGTACATGTCACGGGAGTAATCCAAAGTGAAATGCCCTTTTTGCCTCCTATCATGTCATTTAAAAAAAATATCATCTCGTCCCATCGACCTCTTCGTCCCTCTCTTTCCCAAATCTGTGCGTGAACCCTTTTTCTTCCACAGTGGCTTTGAAAAACCCCAATCAGTCGAAGAGACCAATAACAACAATACCAGAGTGTGCGAGTTTAAAGAATGGGAAAAATTCACTTTGCACCCCTGAACTTTGGGGTCATTTCTAAGTTGCACCCACTTTTATCAATTTCGTTAAATTAGTACTCAAAAGTTTATGTTTATGTTTATGTTGATTTTTACCCTGGACCTCGTATTGTCGTTACTTCTCACGTCAAACTAGTCACGTGCCGTCCACAAGACAACTTACCGTTTTCATTTCTCATTTTGCCCTTCATTTAACGCATGCGTTGAACATTTCCCTGACCTTCGCTACCACCATCTCTGCGGCTGGAAAAGGCCAGAAGGAAGAGCAACAGCGTGTTACCCACCTCCTGTTGAACCTCTTGTCACTAGCCATCTCCACAAAAAGACGACCCAGAGAACCCTAAGACTATCCCGGAAAAGTAAACGCAGTTTGTTGTGCCAACCGTGTCCGATATAATCTCTGAAGCTAAATCTCTCTTTTATATCTTCGTTGTGCCAACCGTGCCAGTCCCTACACAACATCCTTCATTCCAGGCCTATCCCCCTTCTTCTCTCTCAGACAGGTAAGTGCAAGCTCTATGAAGAGCTTTATGTTTACTGAGAGTACGTCACTGTACGTGTCCATATATAGTTTTCCACTCTTGCCTGTCACTGCTTCCGGAGGCGGAAACAATGTCATCTCTCATGAGCAGGTATGTCGAAGCGTTAAGTTCAGTGGAGGATAATGGTGACAGCGGCAGAGTCGCTTATTTTGACGACGTTATACCGATGTCCCCCGAGGACTTCCTAATAGTAGCCGAGTCCATGCACTGTCCATTAACGAGACGGTTAATCTTTATTTCAAGGTGATGTCATGAAGGTTGAAAGGCTAAAGTTGGACAGAGAGTCTGTAAGGGCATGCCAGCTAAGAAGGTTGATTTGCTAAAGGTAGAGTGCGACTCTAGTTTTCTTGGAACTCAAGTATAAAACACTGTTGTCTTAGATTTCGTACATATAGTAGACTTCCTTTTAAATTATTTTTTCCCGTATTGCTTTTCCTTCTTGGATTTCAGTACAAGGTTTACCTAAACCTAGAGGCATCCTTGCTGATTATAACCGATTATAATGCTTCGTCAGTTTCAATTGAGTATAGATTCTCCTTGGATCGCTAATGTTTTTATTTTTCGCTGTTTGGTGGATCTTACTGTTGGTGTCCGAATATATCGTCTTTGTTGTTTTAGCTTTCTCATTTACAATTACATTTTCAGCGTTATCTTATGCCCTCTCGGTAATTTTTAATATTGGTGGTCTGGGTTTCGATCCAGAATTTGATATGTTATTAGAAGCTGAATGCAACGAGAACCATTTTACCTCTGCATGGATGGCTAGTATTGCTAGTCCAAGGGTTCACATGGTTACTGCTGGAATCTACAGCAGTTGTTGGCAATCTACACCTTCGACACATCGCAACTGCAATGCTTTTCCCAGCTTTTGCCTTCTTTGCAGGATTCCTCTGCTTTTCAACTCTTTGGGTCATTTTTGTGTAAATTATGGCATCTGTCAAGATGGTTCTAAATATTTCATCCTTTACAGGAGCAATCCTGTTGCTTTTATGCGTTTTTCAGGGACACAAGAATATGGAAAGTGATCCAAACTTCAATCATGATGCTTCTTATGCACCTTTACAAGATGAAGAAGCAAATGTTACTCTTTTTTCCAAAGCTGAATTTTTAGCACTATGTCATTCTGGTGGTTGAATCCATTCATGAAGCAGGGTAAGAAGAAAATTCTTGAGGAGAGTGATATTCACGGTTACGGTACACAGACCGTGCACAATCATGCTACTTAAAGTTTACTGATCAACTAAGCAAAAAGAAACACAAGGGAACATCTGAATCCTTTTCTATTAGCCTAAATAAACTTTTAGCCAACAAGCAGACCTCTACACAGCAGCTTTCCATGTCAACACAGGGTCTAGAGCCTTCCACAGCTATCACGGAACAAATTCTGTTACGTCTTGTAACAACCTTGCTTTTAGAATATTCTTTATTGATTCGGTTGTACAGTGTGTATATAAAATATACGCACCTCTCTTGTAATCATTGAGAAAGGAATACAATATTCTCTTATATTAAAACATGGTATCAGAGCACATAGACTCATCGTCTCTCTGATTCCTTCGTTCCTTCTTCATGGCTGCTCAATCGTCTTCTTCTTCTCCTCTTTCTATTCCCTCTTCACTTTCTCATATTATTACCATCAAACTCACCTCAGAAAACTATCTTCTTTGGAGAGTTCAGATCTCTGCATATCTACGGGGCCAAGATTTATGCGAGTATGTTGATGGAACTCTCACAGTTCCTGCAGAGTTTCTTCCTGCTGAGGGCACTGCACCTCCCAAACCAAACCAAGCCTTCCTAGTCTGGTGACGTACAGACCAACTTGTTCTGACGCTCTTTTCTCTTCACTCACAGAGTCCATCATCGGTAATGTGATTGCTGCCCAAATTTCTCGTGCCCTCTGGGTCAGCTTGGAGTCTATGTTCAGCTCTCATTCTCAGGCTAAGGAATTTCAAATTCGTTTCCAGCTTACGAATTTCTCTCAAGGTGACCAGAATATTTCTGATTATTTCAGCAAAGTTCGCACTCTTGCTGCCACTGGAAATCCCCTTCCTGACAAGGAATTTGTGACTTATCTACTCACTGGTCTTGGACCAGCTTATGAGTCCTTCATCACCTCGGTGACAACGCGTGCAGAACCTGTCTCCTCACTTGAGCTTTATCAACTTTTGCTCATTCATGAGAGTCGGCTCTCTCATGCTTCTCGGAGTTCCTCTTTTGAACCCTCTGCTCACTTCAGTGCTGGTGGAAATCGTGATCAAAGAGGCAGAGGACATAACAGTCATAATGGACGTGGTCGTGGCCGCTCCAATCACAACGGAGGTCGCAATGGTGGTCGTTCTCCTACCTCTCAAAATGGCTCTCAACCCACCTATAACTCAAATCGCCCTACCTGTCAAGTCTGCAACAAACAGGGACATGTTGCTCTACAATGTTACTATCGCTTTGACCACTCTTACCAATATCACCCTCCTCGTTCCTTTTCTGCCAATTACACAGCACCTTCCTCTTTTTCTGATACCAGTTGGTACCCAAACTCTGCTGCCACACATCATATTACCAATGATCTAACCATCTGAATATTTCCTCTGAACAATATTTTGGTGGTGAACGTATTAGAGTGGGTGATGGAACCGGGCTTCCCATTCAGCATATTGGTGACTCTTCCTTCTCTGTCAACTCTGCCTCTTTACTCTTCACAATTTACTTCATGTTCCTGCTATCACCAAGAATCTTGTGTCTGTCCTTCAGCTTTGCATTGATAATTCATGTTATTTTGAATTTCATTATACTCATTTCTCTGTGAAGGACAAGCTGACGGGGAAGACCCTCCTCACCGGTCCCACCCGTGATGGTCTCTATCGGTTTCCTTGTACGTTGTCCTCTCCTCCACCATCCACTCATATTGGCGAACGTACCTCCTTTCCTCAATGGCATTTTCAGCTTGGTCATCCTTCCTTGGAGCTTGTCTCTCGCATTTTGCACACCAACAACCTCCCTTCTTCTTCTGTTGCGTCTTCCTTCAAATGTGTTGTCTGTCCTCTTGCCAAGAGCCACCAGCCACCTTTTAGTCCTAGTTTTACGAAAACTTCTTGTCCTTTACAGCTTGTATGTGCTGATGTTTGGGGTCCAGCCCCTTATGTGTCCAGACAAGGCTATCGTTATTATGTTTCCTTTTTGGACCATTTTACTCGATTTACTTGGTTATTTCCCTTCACTTAAAATCTGATGTTTCTCGCACTTTTACTTATTTTCTCTCTTATGCTAAACGATTCTTTAATACTAAGTTAGTCACCCTACAAACTGATGGTGGTGGAGAGTTTCGTTCTCTCACCTCTCTGTGCACAAAACTTGGTATTTCTCATCGCTTTTCCTGCCTCAATACCCATCAGCAAAATGGTCTCATTGAACGAAAACATCGACACATTATCGAAACAGGCCTTGCTTTGCTTGCTCATGCATCACTCCCTTTTCGGTACTGGGCTGATGCTTTTGAGACTGCCACCTACCTTATCAACCTACTCCCTACACCTGTCCTCAACCAAAAATCACCTTATTTTTTGGCTCACCAAAAGGACCCTGACTACACGTCCTTTAAAGTTTTCGATTGTGAGTGTTGGCCTAACCTACGACCCTACAGTCCTCACAAGATGGCTTTTCGGTCTAAGTCTTGCCTCTTCCTTGGTTATAGTTCTTCTCATAAGGGGTACAAATGTCTTGACACCACCACTGATAGACTTTACATCTCACGTGATGTTATCTTTAATGAGTCTTCTTTTCCCTTTTCAAAATCTGCTGCTCCTTTATGTCAGCCTCCACCTTTATCCTTCGGTTTCTCTTCCTATTTTTCAGCCCTCTATTTTAGGCCCTGCTCCCTCTCTACGTCCTACTCCTTCCAATTTGTCGGCCTCTTCTTCGACGCCTTCTCCTTCTCTTCCTTCCTGTCCTACCTAGTTCTTCTCGGTCTCTCCAGACCCTCTTCCATCTTCCTTACCTCCTTCCTCTCCTCTCCTCTCATACCTCCTCGGTCACCAATTATTACAAGAGCTCAAACCAATTCCTCTCACCCTCATCAACTTACTGATGGCACGATTCTTTATCCCTCTCGGTATTGTCTCACCACGTCTGCCACTGTTCCAGATGAACCTTCCTCCTATACTATCGCCTCTAAGTACCCTGAATGGTGTACGACCATGTCAACAGAGTTTGATGCCCTTCTTAAGAATCGAACTTGGTCTCTTGTTCCTCCCAATTCCTCCCTTAATGTCGTTGGTTGCAGGTGGGTGTTTCACACCAAATTAAGAGCCGATGGTTCTCTTGAGCGTCGCAAGGCAAGGCTTGTTGCCAAAGGCTTCCACCAGTAGCCTGGCGTTGACTACAACGAGACTTTTAGTCCTGTTGTCAAGCCTTCTACCATTCGCCTTGTTATCTCTCTTGCAGTGGCTCGTGGGTGGTGTCTTCGGCAACTAGACATCCAAAATGCTTTTTTGCATGGTCTCCTCACTGAGTCGGTCTATATGCAACAGCCGTAGGGTTTTGTTGACCCGGTCTATCCTCATCATATCTGCAAGCTCCATAAAGCCATTTATGGCCTCAAGCAAGCCCCCCGGGCTTTGTTTGCTCAGCTCAGTTCCTGGCTTCTTGGATATGGATTTCTTGCCTCTGCTGCCGATCCTTCTTTGTTTATTTTCAACCGAGGTGCCCTTCACATGTATGTCCTCGTCTATGTGGATGACATTATCATCACCTCTTCTCTGCCCTCTACTGCCGATGCTCTTGTTTCTGCTATGGTCGTCTTTCCCGTCAAAGATTTGGGTAAACTCTCATATTTTCTTGGTCTTGAGGTTGATTACATTACTGGTGGTGTTCTTCTTTCTCAGAGGAAATACATCCATGACCTTCTTCGCCGCTGCAACATGCTCTCTGCTAACACTATTTCCTCGCCCATGTCTGCCTCCACCAAATTATCTGCATTTGACTCTCCTGCCTTTACTGATATCACTCTTTTTCGTAGTGTGGTTGGGGGGCTCCAGTATCTCTCCTTGACACACCCACACATCTCTTTTGCCGTGAACCGTGTATGCCAGTTCATGCATCAGGCGAAGCTCCTTCATTGGACTACAATGAAATGCATCCTTCGTTACTTGAAGGCCTCCATCAATCACGGCCCCTTCTTTGCTTCTAGCTCTGGCTTTCATCTCCAAGCCTACTCTGATGCTGATTGGACCGGCTGTCCTGATGACCGTCGGTCCACTGGGGGGTTTTGCATCTTTCTTGGCCGCCATCTTATCTCCTGGAGTTCTCGTAAGCAGCGCACTGTGGCTCATTCCAGCACCGAAGAGGAATACAAATCCCTTGCCAATACTGCTGCCAAACTCATCTGGCTTCAGACTCTTTTACATGATCTTGGAATATCTCTGCCTCATCCGCCTACCCTGTGGTGTGACAATCTTGGTGCGACTTACCTCACGACGAATCTTATTTTTCATTCCCGCACAAAACACATTGATATTGACTTTCATTTTGTTCCTGATCGGGTTGCTGCTCATACTCTTCATGTCTCCTACTGCAGTAGTAAAGATCAACTTGCTGATGTCTTTACTAAGCCTCTGGTTGCTGATCGTTTTGCTTTTCTTCGTTCGAGTCTTACTGTGGTTGACACCCTATTGGACTCGCGAGGCCGTATTAGCCTAAATAAACTTTTAGCCAACGAGCAGACCTATACACAGCAGCTTTCCACGTCAACATAGGGTCTAGAGCCTTCCACAGCTATCACGTAACAAATTCTGTTACGTCTTGTAACAACCTTGCTTTTAGAATATTCTTTATTGATTCGGTTGTACAGTGTGTATATAAAATATACGCTCCTTTCTTGTAATCATTGAGAAAGGAATACAATATTCTATTATATTAAAACATTTTCAATGTTCACAGTAATTTTGTCTTGCCAGAAAAAAAGAAATTTTAATTTATGGACTCTTTGCATTCATCAAGGTCCTCATAGTGTCCACTGGTCCATTGTTTCTTAAAGCTTTCATTGAGGTTGCTGAAGGTGAAGCAGCTTTTAAACATGAGGGTTATGTTCTGGTCGGAGGGGATTCGTGCAATGCTATAGAGTGGAAAATTCTACTTTATCTGCACCAGGACCCCAACATCACTCATATGGCTCACACGTACCTAATGTTCTGTCTCCCGGACCTTTTAACCAACTCATTCATTCACCCAATCCCATTTACCTTCCGGCTCGGGGCATTACTCAGCCGCTCACGTTGGCATCCCTTGCCTGACACAGTTTTCCTCTTGCCCATGAACTTTTTACTCATCTTTCACTTCCGCTTCGATGTTTCCAGTGTTGCGGCTGCCTCAGTCGTCCTATTCCTGGATTTGAGTTAGCTGGAGGCGCATCGGTGTTCAGATGGACATATGGCTTCTATGTTCAACGTCTATATGCGGATTAAACGAAGGGCAAAACGGGAAATGGAAACTTTAAGTTCTCACGTGGACGGCGCTTGGTTAGTTTGCCGTGAAAGGTAACGACAATTTGAGGTCCAGGGTGGAAATCGATGTAAACATAAACTTTGGAGTACTAATCTAACGAAATCGATAAAAATTGGTGCAATTTAGAAATAACCCCAAAGTTCAGGGGTGCAAAGTGAATTTTCCCCTTAAAGAATTGTACCCTCTCCAATACCTAGGCATTGGAGAGGATTTCCAGATCGAAGATCACTTGGTTTTATGTTGCCGATATATTTTAAATCAACAATCACACGGTTTTAGGTTGTAAAGATATTTTAAATCAACGATCACCTGGTTTTAGGCTATCAACAAAGTAAACTATAGCAGAGAAAGGTATCAATCTAAACATAAGGTGGCGTGCTCAAGTTTTCTTTTCCTTCTATTTGTAGAGTGGTACTCTGCTTTTGCTTTTATCTTGTTGTTTCCTCTTTGCGATCAAAGTCGAGTTAGGGAAAGATGGATTTTCTTGACCGATGCAATATGTCTTTACCTCTCCTGGATCTTAGTCCAAGCCTTTCAGAGAATCCCAAGTGGCAATTCGATCCACATAAAGCTTCCGCCAGGTCCAAAACCTTTTCCTGTCATTGGCAATTCGCTCTAACATGCCTTACAATTCTTTAACACCAGAAACCGAAGAGACCAACAACACCAACACCAGACACTTTGACCTGTTTTGGCTTACCTAGGGTTTTCAGAGATGATTTAGGGACAATATGGGCGAAGAAGGAGACATAGGCAACGCAAAGAAACGAGGGCCACTTTAGACAATTGCTGAATGTTTTTTTAAATGACGAGACAGGGGCAAAACAGATATTTCAAGTTAAGTTGTCAGCGTGGCATGCACAGTGGGGAAAGATGGGTTTAACACGTCAGCAATTTCTGTTAGGTCATGGACGAAAATTGGATGGAGGGACATAAATAAGAAACGTATAAAACCACAGGACGACCGAAAAAAAAAAAAAATCCTAGGGGCATTTCCAGAAAAGAGTGATACCATAGGGACACGCCTTATATTTTAGCTATTCAAGAATGATTATTTGGTTATGTGCAACCAGTTACACTAGACTCCTACCTATCAACCGCACCATTTAGAAGTGTTGCATGATTCTCTAAGTTTGTTTTCTTATAGCATTTTAGCACTTTCATCCCATGCCAATTGCACCTTAGCTCCCTTTGTATGATATACACGAAGCACATTCAGCCCTGAAATCCATTTTATGGGAAAAACAATGGTTGCTTTTCGCGCTAATGAACTGGCCGAGAAGGAAGGCTAGATTCAGGTAAATTTTAGAGTGATTGTTTCGTTATGTGCAACCAGTTACTCTAGACTCCTACCTATCTCTCTTTTTTTTTTTCTCAGAGACTCCTACCTATCAATCGCACCATTTTAAGTGTTGGTGTGATTCTCTTTGGGGTCATCTGGCTGGTTACCAACTTCCGATCGTTTCAGTGGATCCCACAAGAAACAAAAATAATCCATTTCCTCACTAAGTTGGCCAGTTGGGCCTCTGACCGTAGTATCTTTGTTTTGTTATCTAATGTAATTTACCTCTAGCCATCTTGGGTTGTGATATTATTTAATTTCGATTATGTTATCTTAACTAACATTGAGTTTGTTAAACAAAAATATTAATAAAATTTTACTTTTATTGATTCACCAATTTCAATAACCTTTACTTTTTAACAATAATATAAAATTTTAACAAAACTTTGATAAAATTTTAAAAACAAACGCGCTGGAAATCTAATACCATTTGCCAAATGCCAGCCACGAAGAGTCTTCCGTACGCGACCCCACAAAATCAGAGCACAGCTGCCTGGCCCCAGTAAAGCAAAAGTGAGGCACACTGCTTAGCCGCTAAACCAAACCATACTCGCTCATATACCTTCTTTCTACACCGGCTTACTTTATTTTCTCCCCACCGCTTGGCGGAAAACCACCGAAATGCAATCCTCTTTTTGCGAGTATATTCCATATCCCAACTTCGAGATGACGGGTTTCTCTGAGTCCGAAAAGGATGAAAAAAATAAAAGGAAAAAGTTTAAACTGTCAAATCAAACTTAAAAGAAGTTTCAACTACCCGCTCCTGAATGAAAGAAAAAAAAATCTGCCCACTCCTTCTCACATATTGAAGGTTGAATCTTCTTTAATAATGTAAATTAATAAAATTTTAATAATTTTAGATTTAATGTATGTAACTAAGTCTATGTTTATTGATCAAAATTTTTACTATTTAAAATTTTATTATCATTACAAAAAATTTATCTCTTCTCATTTTTTTACTAACTCTATAATTTTTTTGGTTAAATACATTTTGCTTCCCTTATTTTTAGAGTCATTTACACTTTGCACCCCGATGTATTATTTTTAACACATTGGACCCCTTAAGTTATACTTTTTTTCAATTTGGACCCCGCACCCAAATTGCCCGTTAATTTAAACGGATTCCGTCAAAAATTTTACACATTGTCCCCCTTATCTTTTGGTGTATGTACACATTGCCCCCCTTATCTTTGGGCGTACGTACACATTGCACCCCACGTTTTGACGGAATCCGTCTAAATTAACGGACAATTTGGGTGCGGGTTCCAAATTGAAAAAAAATGTAAGTTAAGGGGTCCAATGTGTCAAAAATAATACATCGGGGTGCAAAGTGTAAATGACTCCAAAGATAAATGGGGGCAAAGTGTATTTAACCTTAATTTTTTTTCACTTTTTCACTACCTCCCATAAACTTTTTCACTAATTTTTTCACTCTCTCTCTCTTTATTTTTTCACTAATTTCTATATTTAAAATTTTAACTATCCTAAGATCTGTTGAGATTTTTTGAATGGTAGCCAAAAGTGACTTTTTTTTTATAAAAAAAAAAAAGCAGATGACGACGACAAAATACAGAAAAGGTTAAATATACTTTGTCTCTCTTATTTTTGAAAATATTTACACATTGCATCTTGATAAATTATTTTTGAGACATTGGACCATAAAGTTACACATTTTTTCGATTTGACCTTACACCGTAATTAAGTGTCAATTTAGACGGATTTCGTCAAAACGTGCCTCTCACGTGACTGCCATCTAAGTGAAATTACGAATATGTTATCGACCTCTTCCTTCTTCGCCTCCCTTATCTTTGGAGATATTTATACATTTTACTCAGGGTCCGTCTAAATTAACGTTCAATTACGATACAATATCTAAATTGAAAAAATATATAATTTTTTGGGTTTAATATCTCAAAAATAATATATTATATTATAATGTATAAATATCCCTAAAGGTAAGGGGAGAAAATATATTTAACCTGAAAATAAAAGGAATTTGTCGACGTAGAGAGTGATTGCTTGTTACGTTGCCATCCATTACTCATAGGCCTGCTCCGTTCATTTGGTCCAATTAGCTACCATAATAAAGAAAAATCTCTTATTGACTCAATAGTTAGGCAAAGAAAGTGAAGATCTTATGTTTATAGGATTTGTGATATACTTCCACATAATTATATTATTGGGTAGAGATCAAAGATAATTAACTACAAATAATCCACCTGTTTTTCGATATTTTTACAAAAATTGGTTCCTTTAGCTATGGTACCAACTTGGAACACATTAACTTGCACGCTAAGAGATGTTAACAAAGTCATGAAACACAATAAGCGCACCCTCCTTAGATATCTATCGTCACATTATATTTAGTCTACCGTAGGTATCACCTTTTGACACAATATAGTCTCTTGAGGGTTATCATAACTATCCATAGTAAACAAAAAGTCTCGATGCTTTTGCGATCAATTGTGAAGTGCGGTTAACAGATAATCTAACAGGAGGTACCCTTTTTTGGTTACATTCCGGATGATTCTACAACCCCCAGGATACATATGCCTATAATCAAATCTTATCCCTCAGGGAACACGCATAATTTGTCTCCAAAAACCGGCCTACTACATCAAGAAAGCTTGATATGATTACTTTGACTCAAATATATATTATTATAACAAAAAAATTATTATTTCCACTCACTTTTTTTGGCATGCTCAATATTTTTAACTATTCTTTCTTCATGCCATCTTCACAATCAACTGTTTAATACGAGTTCTAACTATATACCTTTTTATAACATCCTCATAATTTTGACCAAACGGTTCTCTGCACTTGCTCCTGTGTATATCTATAGAATATCTACTCGACTAATTCTCACAAAATTACAAAATAGAAGATGTTATTCCAAAATGAACCACATCGTAGAAGGTCAATAAAAGGCCTACTGACACTCGTCGATAGAGTACACCTCTTATAGGCGAGCTCCACTCATCTTTCGCTTTCTCTGCGTGTACTGCATTCGATCTCCGTTAGCGATCTGAGCAGTCCGATTTCCACGACGGCGTCGTTCTGCGTCTACCTCTAGCCTCCTTGAGTCGGCGTGTACTTTGGATCGGAATTATCTAGCGAAGCGCATTCTTACTTTGCTTTGTGCATCAAAAGTCAATAAGAAGACGTACTCCTTCAGTCCATGCTCGGGCTGCTCAATGATAGGAATCAACGCTCATATACGCTCGAACAGGTTTAACCTCTGTATCAGCCCTGCGAGCTATTGTTACCTCTGCTGACTCTGTTTTGTTTGAGTGAAGCAAAAGTAAATAATGTACGAGAACAGAGACAACAGAAACGTTATTTCACTAAATGAGCACAAAAGACTGCGCACTGTAAATATCAATATACTAAACGTTAGAGCCAAGAGCAATCATTCATGTATCTAATTAAAATATGATTTTTAAGCGCGACACTCCGCGCAGCGGTTTATAAAATATCAGGTGTCGGTCAATTGTCTGAGAGATTTTAATGAAAGAGCGATTGTAAGAAAGGATAAGAGTAGCCTAAAGAAAATGAGAAATAAACTCGAATCTCGTGCCTTCATGATAGGAATGGAACTAGTATTTCTTTTATCTAGTCAACATATAAATTTCGTTGACATGTGATCTGCGTGAGATACTCGAAGTTTTCTGTGGTTAGATGTTTGCAGAGCGTGAGTGTCGCTCTCGTTTTTCACAATTCTCTAAGAACTAAGAGTAACACTGTTGTTTTATGAGGCGTGTTTATCCTAATTGTGTCTTTTCTCTCTCGAGGAACTGATAGATGCATTAATAGAGAGTAAGAACGTTACACTCGTATACAATCTCTATCGTGAATACCATACGCCCTTATATTATGTATGCAATTGTGAAATAAAGGCTATCTAGGAGAATTTTAACATCGGTTAAGCTATACATCGATACTTAGTAATATAACAATTACATTTGCTTTCTTTATAAATTTTATGTTTTCAGACTTTCCGCGTGTTAATTTGTAACAGAGAAAATATATGATAGTGATTTTATAGTTTCTTTCTCCTTTACGGCATAGCAGATTATTGCTTGATAGGTCTGGCCTTCCCCTCCATATTATTATTGACTAAACAAGGACGAAGTCTTAGTTCACATGCCCGAATTAGTCATAAATTGAAAGGGTATCAATCTCAAAGAAAATTTGATCAGAATTGAGAAAGCAAAAGCAAAACTGTCACTAAAATGTTTTAGACCATGAAGAGAGCAGTCAATGCAACAAATTAAACACTGTGTTTACTATCTGTATCTAGATGTATGAGATAGGATTATCCAAGACGAAGATACTTGACGTATCTCATTTTCGAAAAAGATGATGACTCGACACGATTGTCGCGATTCCAATGTAAGCGACAATTCTACGAACTCATCGAGAGTAAAACTCCGCTGAGTAAATTTATCTTGATCAAAGTTTCTATTTAAAGCAATGAGTGCACTCCACACACATTCTTTTCACCATAGATATATTAGGAGAATGGTGCTCACATTCCAATTTACACTTAAGTCTTCATTTTATATATCAGAGCATCAAAGTCACCTGACGAATTTAGTACCATAGTATGCTACAGTAGATATCTGGGAAGAAGACCATAGCACAGAAATCCCAACGACAGAACACCCTCCTCCCCAATCATTTTTTTCGCGACTGTTGTTGGAAATACAAAATTGATTAGCCTTCCTTAAATGCAAGTCCTAGAACGTTTGAGAATCAATTGCGATTTGTTAGTCCTAGGGCTATTGTAGAGCTTTGACTCTTGACGTTTCTCAGTGTAAATTTTTTCTCGGCATTGTCATATATGTGCGCTACAACGAGCAGAGTAATCCTCGCTCTTGACAGGACAAAGTTTAAACCATAGTACTTATTCAGCTTTTGTATGATTAATATAAGATATGAGATTGTGACCTGTCCAGTCTGTCTATCAGTTAGTTTTTGTGAGCACTGCAGTGAACATGATCAGTTTACGCTATTGTCCTTCTCGCCGATTACCAGTAGACTTGCCCTCTGAAGACTGTTCTATTGAAGTACTCTTTTGCAGGCGAGGTGCTCTAGCGTTATATAGTATTAGTTCCAAGTGAGATGCTGATGGTTAGATAAAACAATGCGTAGCTTCACAGCTGTTTGCGCTTGACTAGCTCAAGTTAACATGTTAAGAGAAAGGATTATGACAGTTAAGTGTTTTCACACCTTTGAAGAGTCCAGAACAATGCAATACTACAATATCCATAAGTTCGTTAAGATTAACCTAACTTCTCATCGATGTAGGACACTTGGATTATGTTTGATTGGAACAGTATACTCTTGTCACTCTGAGACTTATATTCTATCAAGATAACACCTGGAGATTTATGCTATTGTCATGAATGTGTAAATGGAGAATACTCATGATTGTGTGAGGACTCTGAGTTTTATCATAGTTTCGTTTTTATGTTGGAACTTTCAGAGACATTAAAGGAATTCTGTGAGAGAAAACGATGCGAAAGCAAGACCAGTTATAAAACATAGCATTAATATTATGCAATTTCCTTGTCCCTCCACCCCCCCCTCATATATATAGAAAGCCTTTAGGAGAATCATTCATAGGTGAGAAGAACATACATAAAATCTGATAGAAAAAATGCTGCCAAATTGAAGGATAATTCTAATATCTTAGAGAGAAAAAAGTGTAAGGTCTTTCTTTGATGAAATAGCTCACTAACCAAATTTAGTGACCTGTTCTGTTTGATTCTGATTTATTTATAGAAATTTCACAGGAAACTTTTCTTGACAAGACCCCAAAAAAGAAAGAAAATGAAAGAAACTAGAGTTTAATATTAGTCCAATTTTTGTATTATTACGTTTAATCAAGGTATTGAACATGTTTACTTACACATTCACGGAAATAAGCATCACTCTAAGTTCGAGACTAAACCAGTTAGACGAAAAACTAAAAGAGTACAAGCCAAAATCATATAAAATGACTTAGTAAAGAAAAAGGCTGCGAACCTAAAGGTTATATATTCTTTCGGATTACATTTTCGATTATAGATTCCCCAGTATCCGCTCGGATCATGGAGCAAAAGAATCAAGATTATCTGCTTTATATAGGCTCAATTCACAATCCGACACCCATTATTTCCACACTTCTCATCCTGCCTGTTATTGTGTTAGAGATATGTAGAGTGTTGCATAAGGGCTCCTTTAAAGTCAACTATTATGAGTGATAACTCCTTGATTCATTTTCGCCCCCGGGTCACGTTGAGTACTTTCTCATCTAATAGTAACTGAATACAGAGAAAATTTTAAACCATTGTTGATCCAAATTATGTCGAGCTGCCTTCTGTTCTATCAAGACTCCATATATAGTTACTTGGATACTCATAGACTTCTAACTAAGATTCTCACTAGATATATCTTTCATTCGTATTGGTAATGAAACATGTTCAAAGGCCATGAAGAGATTACAAGGAATATTAGGCATGCACTTAGTAACTCCCTAGTTCTTTTAATTTTCCTTTCTTATTGGAGGTATTTACTATCAAATAGGAGACTTACCTTGAGAAATCGTCACTATCCTACTAACCAGACATATGTCAACAAAGCTACCCTAAAATTTGTGCGCAAGACTCATTTCTATGATAAAGAACCACCAATCTCACTCCATTTGTGTTCTCTAGCGTTACACCAACCCTCTACAGTAGTATACAAACATAGTATAAAATAAAGATTCCCACACTGAGGAAGACTCGCCCAAGCCTGAGTATGTATTATGGGGGAGGAGAGGCTTCGGAGGAGAGGAAGAAATTAGAGACTGAGTTAATTCATTTATCTATCATCTTGATCTTGCCTTTTGGCACTAATTCTTTCCTAGAGAGTCATAAGTTCTCTAGAAAATGCCACCCAAATAAAAAAAAGCATGATAGAATCGAGTTCCATCGAGCATAACACCAAACTGTAGCATATCATCTCACTTTTTCTGAGTCAGGGACAACGCGAATTTTGACCTGCCTCGCTGGCTTTGTGGTATTCATACGAAGACTAATACATTCAGAGTATACAAGCGATGTTTTATCTGTTCCGACAAGACAACAAACAAATACACCAAATGCTTGCCATTCATTAAGAGGTGTCAACCGGGTCAAGAGTGCTTCGATAAATATCCTTTGTACCAATACAGTGAAAAAGAAGAGAACATTATAGAAAGCGAGATGAAACTCTTTCTTCTCTGAATTTCAAACGTCGTCAAGAGCAGAGGTCTCTAGATACCTCGTTTGGTCAAAAATCAGTCCTTCTAACCTGTAATTGGTTCAAGCACAGCGGAGCTCATTGTTTCTAACACTCACATTCATTGGCATAACAAATAGTTGACCCCCAAAGACTTCAAAGAAAGTTTCAGAGGCAACTCTATGGTATGAGGAATAATTCATGTCACTGGCAGGTCACAAACTCTGTACAGGCTCAGTCACAATCTCAATTTATATTATATAAAAGCTGAATAATACTTGGCAATTGTTTAGCGGTTCTTACGCACTTTATATGGAAGACAGTTTACGAAAGGAAAGTCAATCTAACCCCAAAACCAATGAATACCAACTTCCTAGATTTTTAGGAAGGCTAATCAATTTCTGTACTTTCCAACAAGCGCAAAAATTGGATGTGTTCTGATGTGGTTTTGTGTTGACTCTTCCAGTTTCTAGAGCAACTAGATAACATGCTCAGTCGATGATGAAACTTGTTAAAAGAAGACTTTGTAATTGAATGGAGGACACCTTTCAGGTGAATAATTTGGTAGTGCACATTGTTAAAAGAAATTGACAAGATTTTACCACACAGATATTGGATGAGCGAATTTTATTCTCCAATCGTGTCAAGCATATTTTCGAAAGAAGATGCCAAGATCTTCTTTGGACTATCATCTCATACATCTATACAGATAGTAAACAACAGTTTAAATTGCAGACGCTTAAGTCAATTTTGACATTTTTCTTGAGATGTACCCTTCCAATTTATGACCTACTTCGGCATGTGAAAATTAAGACTTGTCCTTTTTTATATAATTGGGAAGGCACAGACTATCATAATGCTAGCCGAAGACAAGACTTATCCTTCTTTTCTCTTTCAAATTCAACACGCACGCAAACACAATTATACGCAAAGTTTGTTATTTCAGTATCATAGTTACCCCGATGTAAAATTTCCAGTTACCGCTATTTCACATGCAACAAAAGGGATGGTATTCAGTACATTTTCGTTTCTCTTCTTACTATCCTACATTTTCCGAACAACCAAACAAAGCGTCAACACTCAAAACCCTTATTGCAAAGGAAAAAAACAAAGCGAAACTCACACCAAACTCATTTCCAGCATGCATGCACAATTTTTTTTATAAAAAATGATCTAGTCATTCATGAGGCAGAACGTTTAATTTTCTTCAGTCTTCTCCTTCATTAATCTAAGCAACCAAACAGACCACCGATATTAAAACCCGCTGGCGGGGTCCGCTAAAATTAAAGAAGAACACCCACGCCTACAGAAACAGCCACTTGCATTAGAGACAGTTTCTTCTCTGTTTTACAATACTTTCTCACCAACAAACAGAGCACGAGTAACAAATACACCAGGGCGGACAGTTAACCGGTCGCACCTTATATTTTTATCTTGGCCACCAGCTGGAGAAAGAGACTTCCAATGCTTTTGCAGCAAATTTCCCCGAAATCGACCAAACACCGACAAACCAGCAGAGAAGACGAAACGACGCCGCGGAAACGGACTCGCTCGACGGCTAACGGAGATGAATGCAGTACAAAGAGAGAGCGAAAGAGAGTGGACCAAGAGGTTATAGAGAGTGTTCGGCTATACTTCGATTGGTTTTGTATTCAAATTTTTTCACTTTAATTTTGGAGTATTGTATAAGATTACTTATGGAATTTTAAAAATATTTAATTTTAAAAAAGACGAAAAAAGATATTAAAATTGGAATGAAAAAGTGATTGAATTTTAAAATTTTGGGTAAAGTACATAAACAGTCTTTGTAGTGTAAGAGGTAAATACTGGATAGTCCTGGGGTAAGATCATGTAACAAAAAGGTCCTCCTGTTAGATCTGTTAACCCATCAAAGCTTCCGGGAGGACCTTTTTGTTACATGTAACCCATCAGAGACTAATTTGTCAAAAGGTGATACCACAGGGACTAACAAAGACAGAAATCTAACGGGAGGACCTTTTGTTACATGATGCTTACTCTAGGAGACTAATGTGTTCAAATTGAAACCACAAGGACCAATTTGTCAAAATAAACCACAAGACTATTTGTGTACTTTACCCTAAATATTTTGAGATCAAACCAAACATAGTCTTCACTTCTCCAACATGAGTAAAGAGATTTTTTCTCTGGTACATTGGACAAGAACGGAGCAGGCCTATGCGTAATGCAGGCACGTAAAAGACACTCTCTACGTCGACAAATTCCTTTTATTTTCAGGTTAAATATATTTTCTCCCCTTACCTTTAGGGATATTTATACATTATAATATAATATATTATTTTTGAGATAGTTAAACCCAAAAAATAAATATATTTTTTAAATTTAGATAATTGTATCGTAATTGAACGTTAATTTAGAGCGGACCCTGAGTAAAATGTATAAATACTCCCAAAGATAAGGGAGGCGAAGAAGGAAGAGGTCGATAACATATTCGTAATTTCACTTAGATGGCAGTCACGTGAGAGCACGTTTTGACGAAATCCGTCTAAATTGACACTTAATTACGGTGTAAGGTCTAAATCGAAAAAATGTGTAACTTTAGGTCCAATGTCTCAAAAATAATTTATCAAGATGCAATGTGTAAATATTTTCAAAAATAAGAGAGACAAAGTATATTTAACCTTTTCTGTATTTTGTCGTCGTCATCTGCTTTTTTTTTTTTATAAAAAAAAAGTCACTTTTGGCTACCATTCAAAAAATCTCAACAGATCTTAGGATAGTTAAAATTTTAAATATAGAAATTAGTGAAAAAATAAAGAGAGAGAGAGTGAAAAAATTAGTGAAAAAGTTTATGGGAAAAGTGAAAAAAAATTAAAGGTTAAATACACTTTGCCCCCATTTATCTTTGGGGTCATTTACACTTTGCACCCCGATGTATTATTTTTGACACATTGGACCCCTTAACTTACATTTTTTTTCAATTTGGAACCCGCACCCAAATTGTCCGTTAATTTAGACGGATTCCGTCAAAACGTGGGGTGCAATGTGTACGTACGCCCAAAGATAAGGGGGGCAATGTGTACATACACCAAAAGATAAGGGGGACAATGTGTAAAATTTTTGACGGAATCCGTTTAAATTAACGGGCAATTTGGGTGCGGGGTCCAAATTGAAAAAAAGTATAACTTAAGGGGTCCAATGTGTCAAAAATAATACATCGGGGTGCAAAGTGTAAATGACTCTAAAAATAAGGGAAGCAAAATGTATTTAACCAAAAAAATTATAGAGTTAGTAAAAAATGAGAAGAGATAAATTTTTGTAATGATAATAAAATTTTAAATAGTAAAAATTTTGATCAATAAACATAGACTTAGTTACATACATAAATCTAAAATTATTAAAATTTTATTAATTTACATTATTAAAGAAGATTCAACCTTCAATATGTGAGAAGGAGTGGGCAGATTTTTTTTTCTTTCATTCAGGAGCGGGTAGTTGAAACTTCTTTTAAGTTTGATTTGACAGTTTAAACTTTTTCCTTTTATTTTTTTCATCCTTTTCGGACTCAGAGAAACCCGTCATCTCGAAGTTGGGATATGGAATATACTCGCAAAAAGAGGATTGCATTTCGGTGGTTTTCCGCCAAGCGGTGGGGAGAAAATAAAGTAAGCCGGTGTAGAAAGAAGGTATATGAGCGAGTATGGTTTGGTTTAGCGGCTAAGCAGTGTGCCTCACTTTTGCTTTACTGGGGCCAGGCAGCTGTGCTCTGATTTTGTGGGGTCGCGTACGGAAGACTCTTCGTGGCTGGCATTTGGCAAATGGTATTAGATTTCCAGCGCGTTTGTTTTTAAAATTTTATCAAAGTTTTGTTAAAATTTTATATTATTGTTAAAAAGTAAAGGTTATTGAAATTGGTGAATCAATAAAAGTAAAATTTTATTAATATTTTTGTTTAACAAACTCAATGTTAGTTAAGATAACATAATCGAAATTAAATAATATCACAACCCAAGATGGCTAGAGGTAAATTACATTAGATAACAAAACAAAGATACTACGGTCAGAGGCCCAACTGGCCAACTTAGTGAGGAAATGGATTATTTTTGTTTCTTGTGGGATCCACTGAAACGATCGGAAGTTGGTAACCAGCCAGATGACCCCAAAGAGAATCACACCAACACTTAAAATGGTGCGATTGATAGGTAGGAGTCTCTGAGAAAAAAAAAAAAGAGAGATAGGTAGGAGTCTAGAGTAACTGGTTGCACATAACGAAACAATCACTCTAAAATTTACCTGAATCTAGCCTTCCTTCTCGGCCAGTTCATTAGCGCGAAAAGCAACCATTGTTTTTCCCATAAAATGGATTTCAGGGCTGAATGTGCTTCGTGTATATCATACAAAGGGAGCTAAGGTGCAATTGGCATGGGATGAAAGTGCTAAAATGCTATAAGAAAACAAACTTAGAGAATCATGCAACACTTCTAAATGGTGCGGTTGATAGGTAGGAGTCTAGTGTAACTGGTTGCACATAACCAAATAATCATTCTTGAATAGCTAAAATATAAGGCGTGTCCCTATGGTATCACTCTTTTCTGGAAATGCCCCTAGGATTTTTTTTTTTTTTCGGTCGTCCTGTGGTTTTATACGTTTCTTATTTATGTCCCTCCATCCAATTTTCGTCCATGACCTAACAGAAATTGCTGACGTGTTAAACCCATCTTTCCCCACTGTGCATGCCACGCTGACAACTTAACTTGAAATATCTGTTTTGCCCCTGTCTCGTCATTTAAAAAAACATTCAGCAATTGTCTAAAGTGGCCCTCGTTTCTTTGCGTTGCCTATGTCTCCTTCTTCGCCCATATTGTCCCTAAATCATCTCTGAAAACCCTAGGTAAGCCAAAACAGGTCAAAGTGTCTGGTGTTGGTGTTGTTGGTCTCTTCGGTTTCTGGTGTTAAAGAATTGTAAGGCATGTTAGAGCGAATTGCCAATGACAGGAAAAGGTTTTGGACCTGGCGGAAGCTTTATGTGGATCGAATTGCCACTTGGGATTCTCTGAAAGGCTTGGACTAAGATCCAGGAGAGGTAAAGACATATTGCATCGGTCAAGAAAATCCATCTTTCCCTAACTCGACTTTGATCGCAAAGAGGAAACAACAAGATAAAAGCAAAAGCAGAGTACCACTCTACAAATAGAAGGAAAAGAAAACTTGAGCACGCCACCTTATGTTTAGATTGATACCTTTCTCTGCTATAGTTTACTTTGTTGATAGCCTAAAACCAGGTGATCGTTGATTTAAAATATCTTTACAACCTAAAACCGTGTGATTGTTGATTTAAAATATATCGGCAACATAAAACCAAGTGATCTTCGATCTGGAAATCCTCTCCAATGCCTAGGTATTGGAGAGGGTACAATTCTTTAAGGGGAAAATTCACTTTGCACCCCTGAACTTTGGGGTTATTTCTAAATTGCACCAATTTTTATCGATTCGTTAGATTAGTACTCCAAAGTTTATGTTTACATCGATTTCCACCCTGGACCTCAAATTGTCGTTACCTTTCACGGCAAACTAACCAAGCGCCGTCCACGTGAGAACTTAAAGTTTCCATTTCCCGTTTTGCCCTTCGTTTAATCCGCATATAGACGTTGAACATAGAAGCCATATGTCCATCTGAACACCGATGCGCCTCCAGCTAACTCAAATCCAGGAATAGGACGACTGAGGCAGCCGCAACACTGGAAACATCGAAGCGGAAGTGAAAGATGAGTAAAAAGTTCATGGGCAAGAGGAAAACTGTGTCAGGCAAGGGATGCCAACGTGAGCGGCTGAGTAATGCCCCGAGCCGGAAGGTAAATGGGATTGGGTGAATGAATGAGTTGGTTAAAAGGTCCGGGAGACAGAACATTAGGTACGTGTGAGCCATATGAGTGATGTTGGGGTCCTGGTGCAGATAAAGTAGAATTTTCCACTCTATAGCATTGCACGAATCCCCTCCGACCAGAACATAACCCTCATGTTTAAAAGCTGCTTCACCTTCAGCAACCTCAATGAAAGCTTTAAGAAACAATGGACCAGTGGACACTATGAGGACCTTGATGAATGCAAAGAGTCCATAAATTAAAATTTCTTTTTTTCTGGCAAGACAAAATTACTGTGAACATTGAAAATGTTTTAATATAATAGAATATTGTATTCCTTTCTCAATGATTACAAGAAAGGAGCGTATATTTTATATACACACTGTACAACCGAATCAATAAAGAATATTCTAAAAGCAAGGTTGTTACAAGACGTAACAGAATTTGTTACGTGATAGCTGTGGAAGGCTCTAGACCCTATGTTGACGTGGAAAGCTGCTGTGTATAGGTCTGCTCGTTGGCTAAAAGTTTATTTAGGCTAATACGGCCTCGCGAGTCCAATAGGGTGTCAACCACAGTAAGACTCGAACGAAGAAAAGCAAAACGATCAGCAACCAGAGGCTTAGTAAAGACATCAGCAAGTTGATCTTTACTACTGCAGTAGGAGACATGAAGAGTATGAGCAGCAACCCGATCAGGAACAAAATGAAAGTCAATATCAATGTGTTTTGTGCGGGAATGAAAAATAAGATTCGTCGTGAGGTAAGTCGCACCAAGATTGTCACACCACAGGGTAGGCGGATGAGGCAGAGATATTCCAAGATCATGTAAAAGAGTCTGAAGCCAGATGAGTTTGGCAGCAGTATTGGCAAGGGATTTGTATTCCTCTTCGGTGCTGGAATGAGCCACAGTGCGCTGCTTACGAGAACTCCAGGAGATAAGATGGCGGCCAAGAAAGATGCAAAACCCCCCAGTGGACCGACGGTCATCAGGACAGCCGGTCCAATCAGCATCAGAGTAGGCTTGGAGATGAAAGCCAGAGCTAGAAGCAAAGAAGGGGCCGTGATTGATGGAGGCCTTCAAGTAACGAAGGATGCATTTCATTGTAGTCCAATGAAGGAGCTTCGCCTGATGCATGAACTGGCATACACGGTTCACGGCAAAAGAGATGTGTGGGTGTGTCAAGGAGAGATACTGGAGCCCCCCAACCACACTACGAAAAAGAGTGATATCAGTAAAGGCAGGAGAGTCAAATGCAGATAATTTGGTGGAGGCAGACATGGGCGAGGAAATAGTGTTAGCAGAGAGCATGTTGCAGCGGCGAAGAAGGTCATGGATGTATTTCCTCTGAGAAAGAAGAACACCACCAGTAATGTAATCAACCTCAAGACCAAGAAAATATGAGAGTTTACCCAAATCTTTGACGGGAAAGACGACCATAGCAGAAACAAGAGCATCGGCAGTAGAGGGCAGAGAAGAGGTGATGATAATGTCATCCACATAGACGAGGACATACATGTGAAGGGCACCTCGGTTGAAAATAAACAAAGAAGGATCGGCAGCAGAGGCAAGAAATCCATATCCAAGAAGCCAGGAACTGAGCTGAGCAAACAAAGCCCGGGGGGCTTGCTTGAGGCCATAAATGGCTTTATGGAGCTTGCAGATATGATGAGGATAGACCGGGTCAACAAAACCCTACGGCTGTTGCATATAGACCGACTCAGTGAGGAGACCATGCAAAAAAGCATTTTGGATGTCTAGTTGCCGAAGACACCACCCACGAGCCACTGCAAGAGAGATAACAAGGCGAATGGTAGAAGGCTTGACAACAGGACTAAAAGTCTCGTTGTAGTCAACGCCAGGCTACTGGTGGAAGCCTTTGGCAACAAGCCTTGCCTTGCGACGCTCAAGAGAACCATCGGCTCTTAATTTGGTGTGAAACACCCACCTGCAACCAACGACATTAAGGGAGGAATTGGGAGAACAAGAGACCAAGTTCGATTCTTAAGAAGGGCATCAAACTCTGTTGACATGGTCGTACACCATTCAGGGTACTTAGAGGCGATAGTATAGGAGGAAGGTTCATCTGGAACAGTGGCAGACGTGGTGAGACAATACCGAGAGGGATAAAGAATCGTGCCATCAGTAAGTTGATGAGGGTGAGAGGAATTGGTTTGAGCTCTTGTAATAATTGGTGACCGAGGAGGTATGAGAGGAGAGGAGAGGAAGGAGGTAAGGAAGATAGAAGAGGGTCTGGAAGAGACCGAGAAGAACTAGTAGGACAGGAAGGAAGAGAAGGAGAAGGCGTCGAAGAAGAGGCCGACAAATTGGAAGGAGTAGGACGTAGAGAGGGAGCAGGGCCTAAAATAGAGGGCTGAAAAATAGGAAGAGAAACCTAAAGATAAAGCAGCAGATTTTGAAAAGGGAAAAGAAGACTCATTAAAGATAACATCACGTGAGATGTAAAGTCTATCAGTGGTGGTGTCAAGACATTTGTACCCCTTATGAGAAGAACTATAACCAAGGAGGCAAGACTTAGACCGAAAAGCCATCTTGTGAGGACTGTAGGGTCGTAGGTTTAACACCACAATCGAAAACTTTAAAGGACGTGTAGTCAGGGTCCTTTTGGTGAGCCAAAAAATAAGGTGATTTTTGGTTGAGGACAGGTGTAGGGAGTAGGTTGATAAGGTAGGTGGCAGTCTCAAAAGCATCAGCCCAGTACCGAAAAGGGAGTGATGCATGAGCAAGCAAAGCAAGGCCTGTTTCGATAATGTGTCGATGTTTTCGTTCAATGAGACCATTTTGCTGATGGGTATTGAGGCAGGAAAAGCGATGAGAAATACCAAGTTTTGTGCACAGAGAGGTGAGAGAACGAAACTCTCCACCACCATCAGTTTGTAGGGTGACTAACTTAGTATTAAAGAATCGTTTAGCATAAGAGAAAAGAAAAGTAAAAAAAGTGCGAGAAACATCAGATTTTAAGTGAATGGGAAATAACCAAGTAAATCGAGTAAAATGGTCCAAAAAGGAAACATAATAACGATAGCCTTGTCTGGACACATAAGGGGCTGGACCCCAAACATCAGCACATACAAGCTGTAAAGGACAAGAAGTTTTCGTAAAACTAGGACTAAAAGGTGGCTGGTGGCTCTTGGCAAGAGGACAGACAACACATTTGAAGGAAGACGCAACAGAAGAAGAAGGGAGGTTGTTGGTGTGCAAAATGCGAGAGACAAGCTCCAAGGAAGGATGACCAAGCTGAAAATGCCATTGAGGAAAGGAGGTACGTTCGCCAATATGAGTGGATGGTGGAGGAGAGGACAACGTACAAGGAAACCGATAGAGACCATCACGGGTGGGACCGGTGAGGAGGGTCTTCCCCGTCAGCTTGTCCTTCACAGAGAAATGAGTATAATGAAATTCAAAATAACATGAATTATCAATGCAAAGCTGAAGGACAGACACAAGATTCTTGGTGATAGCAGGAACATGAAGTAAATTGTGAAGAGTTAAAGAGGCAGAGTTGACAGAGAAGGAAGAGTCACCAATATGCTGAATGGGAAGCCCGGTTCCATCACCCACTCTAATACGTTCACCACCAAAATATTGTTCAGAGGAAATATTCAGATGGTTAGATCATTGGTAATATGATGTGTGGCAGCAGAGTTTGGGTACCAACTGGCATCAGAAAAAGAGGAAGGTGCTGTGTAATTGGCAGAAAAGGAACGAGGAGGGTGATATTGGTAAGAGTGGTCAAAGCGATAGTAACATTGTAGAGCAACATGTCCCTGTTTGTTGCAGACTTGACAGGTAGGGCGATTTGAGTTATAGGTGGGTTGAGAGCCATTTTGAGAGGTAGGAGAACGACCACCATTGCGACCTCCGTTGTGATTGGAGCGGCCACGACCACGTCCATTATGACTGTTATGTCCTCTGCCTCTTTGATCACGATTTCCACCAGCACTGAAGTGAGCAGAGGGTTCAAAAGAGGAACTCCGAGAAGCATGAGAGAGCCGACTCTCATGAATGAGCAAAAGTTGATAAAGCTCAAGTGAGGAGACAGGTTCTGCACGCGTTGTCACCGAGGTGATGAAGGACTCATAAGCTGGTCCAAGACCAGTGAGTAGATAAGTCACAAATTCCTTGTCAGGAAGGGGATTTCCAGTGGCAGCAAGAGTGCGAACTTTGCTGAAATAATCAGAAATATTCTGGTCACCTTGAGAGAAATTCGTAAGCTGGAAACGAATTTGAAATTCCTTAGCCTGAGAATGAGAGCTGAACATAGACTCCAAGCTGACCCAGAGGGCACGAGAAATTTGGGCAGCAATCACATTACCGATGATGGACTCTGTGAGTGAAGAGAAAAGAGCGTTCAGAACAAGTTGGTCTGTACGTCACCAGACTAGGAAGGCTTGGTTTGGTTTGGGAGGTGCAGTGCCCTCAGCAGGAAGAAACTCTGCAGGAACTGTGAGAGTTCCATCAACATACTCGCATAAATCTTGGCCCCGTAGATATGCAGAGATCTGAACTCTCCAAAGAAGATAGTTTTCTGAGGTGAGTTTGATGGTAATAATATGAGAAAGTGAAGAGGGAATAGAAAGAGGAGAAGAAGAAGACGATTGAGCAGCCATGAAGAAGGAACGAAGGAATCAGAGAGACGATGAGTCTATGTGCTCTGATACCATGTTTTAATATAAGAGAATATTGTATTCCTTTCTCAATGATTACAAGAGAGGTGCGTATATTTTATATACACACTGTACAACCGAATCAATAAAGAATATTCTAAAAGCAAGGTTGTTACAAGACGTAACAGAATTTGTTCCGTGATAGCTGTGGAAGGCTCTAGACCCTGTGTTGACATGGAAAGCTGCTGTGTAGAGGTCTGCTTGTTGGCTAAAAGTTTATTTAGGCTAATAGAAAAGGATTCAGATGTTCCCTTGTGTTTCTTTTTGCTTAGTTGATCAGTAAACTTTAAGTAGCATGATTGTGCACGGTCTGTGTACCGTAACCGTGAATATCACTCTCCTCAAGAATTTTCTTCTTACCCTGCTTCATGAATGGATTCAACCACCAGAATGACATAGTGCTAAAAATTCAGCTTTGGAAAAAAGAGTAACATTTGCTTCTTCATCTTGTAAAGGTGCATAAGAAGCATCATGATTGAAGTTTGGATCACTTTCCATATTCTTGTGTCCCTGAAAAACGCATAAAAGCAACAGGATTGCTCCTGTAAAGGATGAAATATTTAGAACCATCTTGACAGATGCCATAATTTACACAAAAATGACCCAAAGAGTTGAAAAGCAGAGGAATCCTGCAAAGAAGGCAAAAGCTGGGAAAAGCATTGCAGTTGCGATGTGTCGAAGGTGTAGATTGCCAACAACTGCTGTAGATTCCAGCAGTAACCATGTGAACCCTTGGACTAGCAATACTAGCCATCCATGCAGAGGTAAAATGGTTCTCGTTGCATTCAGCTTCTAATAACATATCAAATTCTGGATCGAAACCCAGACCACCAATATTAAAAATTACCGAGAGGGCATAAGATAACGCTGAAAATGTAATTGTAAATGAGAAAGCTAAAACAACAAAGACGATATATTCGGACACCAACAGTAAGATCCACCAAACAGCGAAAAATAAAAACATTAGCGATCCAAGGAGAATCTATACTCAATTGAAACTGACGAAGCATTATAATCGGTTATAATCAGCAAGGATGCCTCTAGGTTTAGGTAAACCTTGTACTGAAATCCAAGAAGGAAAAGCAATACGGGAAAAAATAATTTAAAAGGAAGTCTACTATATGTACGAAATCTAAGACAACAGTGTTTTATACTTGAGTTCCAAGAAAACTAGAGTCGCACTCTACCTTTAGCAAATCAACCTTCTTAGCTGGCATGCCCTTACAGACTCTCTGTCCAACTTTAGCCTTTCAACCTTCATGACATCACCTTGAAATAAAGATTAACCGTCTCGTTAATGGACAGTGCATGGACTCGGCTACTATTAGGAAGTCCTCGGGGGACATCGGTATAACGTCGTCAAAATAAGCGACTCTGCCGCTGTCACCATTATCCTCCACTGAACTTAACGCTTCGACATACCTGCTCATGAGAGATGACATTGTTTCCGCCTCCGGAAGCAGTGACAGGCAAGAGTGGAAAACTATATATGGACACGTACAGTGACGTACTCTCAGTAAACATAAAGCTCTTCATAGAGCTTGCACTTACCTGTCTGAGAGAGAAGAAGGGGGATAGGCCTGGAATGAAGGATGTTGTGTAGGGACTGGCACGGTTGGCACAACGAAGATATAAAAGAGAGATTTAGCTTCAGAGATTATATCGGACACGGTTGGCACAACAAACTGCGTTTACTTTTCCGGGATAGTCTTAGGGTTCTCTGGGTCGTCTTTTTGTGGAGATGGCTAGTGACAAGAGGTTCAACAGGAGGTGGGTAACACGCTGTTGCTCTTCCTTCTGGCCTTTTCCAGCCGCAGAGATGGTGGTAGCGAAGGTCAGGGAAATGTTCAACGCATGCGTTAAATGAAGGGCAAAATGAGAAATGAAAACGGTAAGTTGTCTTGTGGACGGCACGTGACTAGTTTGACGTGAGAAGTAACGACAATACGAGGTCCAGGGTAAAAATCAACATAAACATAAACATAAACTTTTGAGTACTAATTTAACGAAATTGATAAAAAGTGGGTGCAACTTAGAAATGACCCCAAAATTCAGGGGTGCAAAGTGAATTTTTCCCATTCTTTAAACTCGCACACTCTGGTATTGTTGTTATTGGTCTCTTCGACTGATTGGGGTTTTTCAAGCCACTGTGGAAGAAAAAGGGTTCACGCACAGATTTGGGAAAGAGAGGGACGAAGAGGTCGATGGGACGAGATCGATGATATTTTTTAAATGACATGATAGGAGGCAAAAAGGGCATTTCACTTTGGATTACTCCCGTGACATGTACAGTGGCAAAGGGAGATGAACGCAATTAGCAACATGGACACATGTCTTATTATTAGTGGACGTTACGTGGAGAGGGTTTAACACGTCAGCAACTTCCGTTAGGTTGTGGACGGAAATTGGATGGAGGGACATGAATGAGAAACGTATAAAACTACAGGGATGGCGGGACAACAAAACAAACCCTAAGGGCATTTCCAGGAAAAGGTGATACCACAGGGACACGCCTTATATTTTAGTACTCTTAAATTTACTTGAATCCAACCTTCCTTCCTGGCTAGTTCATTAGCATGAATAGCAGCCATTGTTTTTCCTATAAAAGGGATTTCGAGGCTGAATGTGTTCCATGTATATCATACAGAGGGAGCTAAGGTGCAATTGGCATTGGATGAAAGTGCTAAAACGTTTTAAAAAACAAACTTAGAAAATACATAAATCCACTCATATCAAAAGTTTTATTTAATAAAAAGAGATAGATTTTATTATTTGAATTATATTATCTAACACTGCTCTCATTTATTGGCCGGGTTTACTCTGGAGTTAAATCTCAGTACCTTGATTTAGATACTATGTGAATCTACCACTTACTTCAAGAGCTTAAGATAATAAAAAGAGATAAATTTTATTATTCAAATTATATTATGTGAGAATCTAGAATGAGATTATTAAAATAAACGAAATGTATACAACATATATGAATAGGGGAAAATTAAGAAAAAATAACCGGTGGATGAGTTGGTCAATAGGAATATTATCAGTATCGAACTTGGTTCGATTTTCCAGAGTGAGAGGTCAAAAACAACCCAAGAGGGGGGTGAATTGGGTTTATAAAACTTTTCTCCCTTTTTCTTTTAAACCCAATAAGCTAAGGAACCGATCTAAGGAGCAAAAATAAATCTATTTAATCAAGACTAATATAGAGAATGAAAGAAAAGACAAACAAGTGCAACAAATAAATGGAGATAAGGATAGAGAGATGACACCGTGTCTTTTAGGTGGTTCGGCCAACACTTGCCTACGTCCACCCCCAAGGCTATTGACTTCCTTGGGCTTCCTTCACTATTTTCCAAATAGTAAGTACACCTTAGCTTCACGGGTGCTAAGTAACCTTTACAAAGTGTTTTTTGAGCTTACACTTTAACTCACTCTCTCAAATCCTCACAACCTGAGGATTTCTTCTACCAACAAGTAGACAAGTGTTTTTCACAAACACTCACGTGTTTTTCAAGAATGGGTACAAAAGAATCTTAGTAAAAGCTCTTTAAGCTGAATAAACAAGTGTGAGGTACTGAGGTGTGCAAAGAGACAAGATTTGCAAGAGAGCTACAGTATTTTCAAGTGGGAGTACGAGCTTTCTTGGATGGTGGAGCTTCCTTTCTCTTTGAAAGCTTTTTCTCTCTCTAGAAATTAGGGCAAGAGTTAATGGCGCAACCTCTTGTCTTTTCTCTCTCCATCTTCTTCTATTTAAAGCTTCTAGGGCACCAAGGGTCTTCTTGTAAAGCTTGAGTGCCGTTGGAGGTCATTTGAGACATTTGGATACCTTTTTGAATAAGTTGACGTTGCTCAAAGAAATCTGCAAAATAACACAATGTCGACACATGTGGTATGTGCTGACACATTAAACTTAAAAAAAATCTCGGGTGTTAGTTCAATGTGTCGACATTCAATGTGTCGACACTTACTTAGTGAATGTTAGTTCAATGTGTCGACACTTAGGGTCAATGTGTCGACACTTCCCATACTTAGAAAAAATCATTTTGAATGGTTGGAAGCAAACTTTCGGGAGTTAGTTCAATGTGTCGACACTTAGGTCAATGTGTCGACACTTCCACTTAGGAATGGGGGGTAGTTCAATGTGTCGACAAGGTCAATGTGTCGACACTTCCAACACTTAGTCAAAAAAAATGTTCTTTAACAAGAGCTATCCCAATTCAATCATTCTCAAAACCATTTACAATGAAAAGATGATCATTTACAAGTACAATGAAGATCAAGTAGCTTAGAGAGAATTTTTAAAGAGAGAACAATGATACTTGACAAAAATCCTTTTAAGAGAAAGGATTGATAATTGTAAAATCTAAAAGTCCTTAAAAACTTAGAACTTTGTTATCATCGATTGTTTGAAAACAACCTTGGGCTAACACAGAGTAACAAATCTCACGACTTAAACAATTCCTGTGATAAGGCATGGTGCAAGTGTCTAAAATTTGTCTTGGCTCTGAGCCCTCTATTGCAACCAAGTTGAGCGAATTTAGGTCGAATCCGGTGCACAAGAGGTGCAGCAGATTGTCTCTCATTACTCAAAAATAAAAACCAACGAAAAAATGAGGCAATTTATGTAAATAGCCTAAGAGATAAGTTTATTATTAAAGGGGTTTAATTGTTTAAGTGTACTGATAATTTTCTAAAGATCCACATTTTCATGTGCTGAAAATGCTTCACGTTTTCTCGTGGATAGTCGTTTTTTCTTGATTCATGGTTTTTATCTTGTTAGATCAATTATAACCTCAGTTTCACTAGCAATTGTCAAGTTGTATAAAAATTTAAACTAATAAAAATGGGTAAATCCACTTATTGGAAAAAGGTTATTTGACATCTTTAAATGGAGAGTATAAACCAATAGGAAGATACAGATTTTTTTCCTTAAATTATACACTTTTCCCCGACTAAATAGTACATAGACCCTTTCTTTGTTTTTTTCTTGGCAACATAGACCCATCTACGAAACAAAGGAGTTAACGTTTTCAAAGTGTATAGTTTAGTGTCATATTCAGGATCCTTGCTCTGAGACTGACACCATGTTCCCGTCCTAAAACTTGAGCTAATAAAAATACCGAGATTTAATTGTCTAAATTATATTTCTAACAATCGGGTTTATATTGAGAACCCAAAAAAAAAATGAGAATTGATTTTGATACCATATACGTCTAATCTAAGTTGGAGTGGCAATTAGTACCTGCGGGAAGGTTTTTTGGAGCATATTCATCCATCTTTCATGTGATTATAAGTGTATCTTAGGAAATTAATCATATAGGAAAACGTAAAAGAAATACGTCGTTTTGAATGTGTGCCGGGTACTATTTATCTATACTTACTCCATACTTCCCTCAACCTCGAGGGGCTCTAGTTAGGGATGATGCTTGGCCCATACAAAAGAAATGGAAATCTAATATTCTCACAGGTTTGAGTCTTTTTTTTCTTTTTTTTCAACATCTTCTGTTGCACAGAACAGTGATTCTTTATAAATTTGTTACACATGATCAATCACAAAACATTTATAAGACCCATACTATACTTTTTGGCCAAAATCACTCCATCAAGATATTATAAGCAAATAGTTTCTTGTGTTAGTGTCAAATTTTTCTCCAAATTTTGAAAGAGGAACAAGTAAACACATGTGACTCGCTGTAGAGTTCACGTTACCCGAGACTTTACACAACAACATTAAATAATATACATCCACACATGTTGTATTTATTTCTCTTTAAATTGTAAAATACAATTCGAAATAAAAATTGCATAGGATGTGGAATCCGTGTCGATTGTAATTAACTGAATTGTTGACTTAGCAAGAGTCAGATTCAATTGATAACTTAAAATTTCTTCACACAAACTAATAACAGCCAAGGATATGAGCGAGCTAATGGTATAAGGAAAAACTATTATGTAATTAAAATGCAGGTATGCATCATATAAAGTTCTGATACCTAATTCAGACTTATGAAGACAAACATCATCTCATCTGCTCCATACATCCTAACTTTTTCACAAACAAAAGACAGTAGTCAGCAAAAGAACAATTCAGAAGGTTCCTTATAGACGCGTATGTGCACCAGATAAAAGAGGGTGATAGACTCCTCCCAGCCAATGACCCACGCATAGGAAACTCTCAAACTTTTGAAGCACCACATATCCACAATTCCTCAATAAAAGGGGATGCTCCTGCCACAAATCCTGAAAAAAAAAAAAAAAAACAGACATCAGTGTAGAAATTACACGAGACAGGCAAAATGCCTGTGCTGAGTCTATATAGTAAGACAGAGGAGACAAAAATAAGATGCTGTTCAAACGAACAATACTCTCAAGTCTCACGTTAAGACACCTGCTTAACGTTGGAAACTTCAAAGTTGTGGTCTGCATATAGTCAGAATATGCCAAGTGCCAAATCCGTCTGATGCCAACTAGATATCAACATTGTGGCATGGATGAGTTGCATAAGAAGAGAGTCAAAACCAGTTGTTACGGACACATCATGGAAGGTACCATTAAGACAATCACTGATCAAGGCAACCAAAAAAATCCAATGCTTTTCCACCATCATTTATTCCAATTTTTAACTGCTACTTGCTTAAAACTTGACATACATACCTCTAGCGAGTCTGCCTCCTTTTCCACTCATTTAGTATGTGGAACACTCCTTCCTTTAACGTTGCCTTCCTTCCTTCTTTAAAATTCCATAGCTCCGGCACAAGGTATCTACCACTTGGATTATATTCATTCATCTCCTTCAACGCTCTTGTCACTGACTCTTAAACTTCACCATCAAACTCATTCTTCAAATTCTTCAGTTTCTCATCTTCTTCATCAACTACTTCCTGTACAACCAATTCAGAACCTTCACTAACTTAGATAGGAAAATATTAGAATGGATTAGTCTCACCAAAACTACATGAGAAACACTGATAGAAACCAAATTAAGAGAAAACAATGGCAGGATATTTATAGGCCAGGGGAGCCTGATACAATCTTTAATTATAACAAGAAGGGCAAAGTAAGTGACCAAAGTGTGACTCTTCCAAGAGAACAAAGAAAAAAACTCCGACAAAAAATCTTTGATGCATCAGCTGACGGTCCGAAAAACCTGGAAAGAAAATAACCACGTCTCGAAAAATCTAAATAGAGGACTGAGTATTGATGGTCCAGTCGCTAATTGGCTTCTGAATCAGGTAAATGCTTACAAGTTGAGTGACTAACAGTGCAACCTATAATGAATTAAATTTGGATGTAGATTACTTGTTCATCATTTAAAGAAAAAACCTTAACATGGCTCATCTACTGAAGTTCTTACAAAGAAAAGCTCAATGCACACCGGCATATTGAAATTTGCAGCAACGGCTGCGCATATGTGCATCTAGGACAATTGCTAAACAGCTAAGAAATTTAATAGAGCCAAATAAAATTGTTTTAGATACGCTCAAGTACCCTAGCTGTCCATATTCACTGCGTAACTGATCACTTTATGTTGGCAACACAAAAGGAAGAGACTAAAGTGGAAGCTCAGAGTAGGAATGCCCTCTAGAAATAAAATTGATGTGGTTCAGCAATCCACTAAACACCTTTGGTTGCCTTTTATCTTCTGGTTCCGGTAAATTTTCTACAGCTGGGACGCTTGCACTGCACGAGGTACAGCATAAAAGAACATCCCTGTCGTAACTTCACATGTGATGACGTGTTACTTACTTAAAATATTATTTCTCTGTACAAGTTCAGCCTCGGATATCAGTTAAGTATCACCTTAGTCTACTCCTTCCCAGCACTGCATTTCAGATCCACAAATTTCTATGTACTGCAAACAATGTTTAAAAGTTTAAACAAATAAAGGGATACATACATTGATTAACTCTTTACGAGCCTCCTGCAGTTCATCATTAGTTTTGCCTTGACAATAAGAGTTTGGTTCAGTTCTTCCATGCGAGCTAATTCTTCTTCCTTCTCGTTTAAATCTTTTCCAATTTCATCCATCTTTATTTTCAGTTCCATGTCCCCATCATCACCCATATGTTTCATTACTTGGAGAGCTCCTCTCATGCCCTCTACTTCTAACTCCAGTGCTTGTTTAGCATCAAGTTTCTTCTCCAGTTCGATGATTTTTCTGTAAAGTCCTCCTTTTCTCTCTGCCATTGCCAATCATACACAGAGGAACTCAGGAAACCTCAACAGTTGATAATATCTAAGAATTTTTTTCTGGCTCAACTGAGAGTATGCAAATCATACCTTTTGTTCCACTGCCAAGGTCAAGACTTTTTCATCAGCCCTTTTTGGCTCTAAGAAAGCCCTCGCAATCTGTAAAACAAAATATGACCTTAATTCTCACTTCACGTACAAACTAGCCGCATCTCCAGTCACAACCAGCCAATGACAAGCCCGCCAATGTAAAATGTAGAGTGAAGCCAAATATACATACCATGTTTTTTCTCATCATGAAGCTTCCTCCTCTCAGTTTCATTCTGAGTCTCACGTTGCTGCAATTGCTCCTCAAGCTGCTCAAGCCTTATCTCTTAGCTTCCAAATGCCTCGAAACATTCTCAAAATGATCATGTGCTTTCTGCTGCAACTTTCTTGTTTCTTACAACAAGAGTGGAAACAGAAAGTAAGCCATTGGAAAGCATGGCAAGGAAAAAATAAACAAATCACAAGTAGAATCGTTTCATTGTTGAGAAAATCTGTACAAACCTTCATTATAAGCCTTAAGCATCTTCTCCATTGGCCTCATCAACTTGCTTAGAGATGTATTGGTTTCCTGATATTCGTTCTGCATTTCTTCAAGGTGCGAAGTCTTCATCTCCAGGTATTGGTTAAATTTGAGACAAGGGTTAAAGCCTTCTGTTGGTCTTCTGCTTCTATGGCAGAAATGGTTTTCACATCTGTTTTCTTTCTGAGATGAACACCGATGGGACATCTTGAGTCATATTCATCCTTGTGAGCCATCCATCCAAACAACTCGTCTCCTCGATTTTTGGCTGAGTAGAAGTCCCTCTTCCCAAAATGATCAACTTCAAAACTCTTTGCACAGGACAGTGCATTTTCAAAACCAGCCCAATCTTTTTTAAACTCTATAATAGCAAAACCTGAATGAACCCCAGAATTCCATACAGGACGAACTCTCACAGGATTAAACCCCTTCATCAACAAGTCTTCCTCGAGTCTTGAATACATTCAGCGACATGTTTCTCATCTTTGCATTTGGTTTTCCATTTTTCATCAGGACACATAAACTCCGTTTACCTCAAGATTGCTGGCAGGTTCAAGAGAACGTTCCAAGCAACAATCAATGGTTCCATCATAAGAAGTAGTATCTTAAAATCTTAAGCAGTACACATCTTCTTCTGATTTCAAGGTGAAGAAACTCAACTGTACTCAAACTCCTTCTCACTGTAATTGGTTCAAGCAAGCGGAGCTCATTGTTTCTAAGCACTCACATTCATTGGCATAACAAATAGTTGACCCCCAAAGACTTCAAAGAAAGTTTCAGAGGCAACTCTATGGTATGAGAAATAATTCATGTCACCATCAGGTCACAAACTCTGTACACAGGCTCAGTCACATTCTCATTCTCAATTTATATTATATAAAAGCTGAATAACACATGACAATTGTTCAGCGGTCCTTACGCACTTTATATGGATGACAGCTTACGTAAGGAAACTCGATCTAAAACCCCAAAACCAATGAATACCAACTTCCTAGACTTTTTACAAAGGCGAATCAATTTCTGTACTTTCCAGCAAGCGCAAAAATTGGATGTGTTCTGACGTGGTTTTGTGTTGACTCTTCCAGTTTCTAGAGCAACTATATAACATGCTGTGTTGATGATGAAACTTGTTAAAAGAAGGCTTTGTAATTGAATGGAGGACTCCTTTCAGGAGGATAATTTGGTAGGCACATTTTAAAAGAAATTGACAAGATTTTACCACACAGATATTGGATGAGTGAATTTTATTCTCCGAGGGATCTTCATCAAGCATATTTTCGAAAGAAGATTCCAAGATCTTTTTTGGACTATAATCTCATACATCTATACAGAAAGTAAACAACAGTTGTATGCAACAGAGTTTAGAAAAATGTTAACTTTGGCGAGATTAAATCGCAGACACTTAAGTCAAATTTGACATTTTTCTTGAGATGTATACTTCCGATTTATGACCTACTTCGGCATGTGATAATTAAGACTTGTCGTTTTGTATATAATTGGGGAAGGCACAGACTATAACTGCAGCTAATGCTAGCCGACAGTGAACTACCCGCTTGTAGCTGTAGTTTGAAGACAAGTAAGACTATACTTCTTTTCTATTTCAAATTCACACGCACGCAAACACAAGTATACGCATTGAGTTTGTTATTTCAGTATCATAGTTACCCGGCTGTAAAATTTCCAGGTACCGCTATTTCACATGCAACAAAAGGTATGGTATTCAGAACATTTTCGTTTCTCTTCTTACTATCCTACATTTTCCGAACAACCAAACAAAGCGTCAACAGTCAAAACCCTGTGTTGTCGCGAAGGAAAAAAAAAACGAAACTCACACTAAACTCATTTCAGCAGTCATGCACAAATTTTTTTTTTTTAAAAAAAAAATGATCTAGTCATTCATGATGCAGAGCGTTTAATTTTCTTCAGTCTTCCTACATTAATCTAAGCAACCAAACAGACCACCGATATTAAAACCCGCTGTCGGGGTCCGCAAAAATTAAAGAAGAACCCCCACGCCTACAGAAACAGCCACTTGCATGAGAGACAGTTTCATCTCTGTTTTACTACACTTTCTCAACAACCAAACAAAGCACAAGTACACAAATACACCACGGCGGACAGTTAACCGGTCGTACCTTATATTTTTATCTTGACCACCAGTTGGAGAAAGAGACCTCCAATGAGCAAACCTCTCCGAAATCGACGAAACACCGACAGACCAGCAGAGAAGACGAAACGAAGCCGCGGAAAGGGAATCGCTCGTCGGCCAACGGCGACGAATGCAGTACAAAGAGAGAGCGAGAACTAGAGGTTCTAGAGAGGGTTTACTTCTACGTATCAGAGAGGAGATTCTCTCCTGCTAAGTTGGACGAGAACGGAGCAGACCTCTGCATCAACGAAGCAATGAAACACACAAACCCTCGAGTGGAACAAGAGGTTCTTTCAAATCGGGTTGTAACATGTGTATAATTGCACTGTAGGTCCGTGGTATTATGTTTTAACAAAATAGTCCCTGAGGTAAGGTTTTCGACAAAATAGTCCCTGAGGTTACATACTCGAGCAAAAAATGGTCCCTCCATCCCTTCGGCGTCAAACCACTAACGGTAGTTGCTGACGTGGCAAAAAACGCCACGTCAGCAACCAATTAAAAGGGGACGCGTGTCAAAAAGACAGCTCAGCGGTTTTACTGTATATTTCATACACGCCTGCAGCTAAAGAAAGGCCACATAAGCCATTTAAAAAAAAACGTAAAAAAAACTCATGACTAACGATCGGAAAAGAAAAATAAAACAAGAGCTTAGAAAAAAAAGAAGACAAAATAAAAAAGAGACGACGTCGTCCCTAATGGAGAAACACTTAGCAAAATCTGCATCCACCGATCATTGGACAAAACCCCCAAGTCTTTGACCCTAGCCACCTCGAGAAAACTCCCAAATCATCCACCGATATCGCGTAACAGATTGCATTTTTGGAGAAGCATCCTATCCATCTCACGTAACTCATGTGGCTTGACTTGTAAAGCATTCGAATCACCAAAGCCCGAGCTCAGTCAGAGGTCTTGTTTTGCCCAGTAAGCCAACTTCTCATTTGATTTCGCATTTGTTCTTTTTGAACTTATATGTTTGGATTTCCATCCCCTTCAACTTTGAATATGAATTATTGTTGCTTTGTGTTGGTGGACCAGAGGTAATGGCAGACATAGATGTGGTCCCCTCTGTTGGATTTTGTCAAACTGTTGGCAAATGTTTATTATCTCTACTTTTGGTTACTTTATTCCTTATGCACGTGGTTGGATATGAGGTGAATGTTTTTATCGAACAGAGGTGTTATGTTGTCCTTTTGCATGTGTTCTGATGTTTTGAATTGGGTCGTCCTATTTTCAAGTGGTCCCAACAGTGGGTACACGACAATATGTTTACTATATTTTAGTGTGATTTGTTGGTACACGAGAATTGAATTTTTTGTAGTCCCTAGGGTTTTGAATAGGTTTTATTAACTACGTTATTGGACCCCTAGGGTTTTTTTTAGTTGTGAATCACAACACGTGAAGTGCCCCATGGACTGTACAATTTAGTTTTATTTAGGGTTTCACAATGTTCTTTGTACGGTTATAATTATTTGACAAGTTTTCAGTACTCCTAATATGATGATTCTTTTATGTTTTCAATAATTCATTTGACTCAATTGCTTGGTTGTTTATGTACCATGGACTGTACAATTTTGACATGTGTTTATTTTGTTGTTGGCAGGTATGGTTCATATATATGTTCATCATACTGGATCATTGAGTTTGGTCAACGAGGAGTACGTTGGAGGTGAGGTGAGATATTTGGGAAATCACGATCCCGATTATCTTTCGGCGGTCGTCATTAACAATTTCGTCACAAACATTTGGGATTCCGAAATGTACAAGGATTGGCTTGCAAGTTTGAAGACGAGCCATGGTCAAAGGGCCTCACATATCTTGCTGATGATGCTGATTCGGTCAACTTAATTTCTCGAATTTAGTTGGAGAAGCGACACACACTTCATATCTATGTGGAGCATTCAGTCGACGAGCCCATATTCGGTGAAGGAGGCGAAGGAGTTGGTGGTGCTGGTCTTGAAAATAATGAAGGAGGCCAAAGAGTTGCTGGTTGTGGTCTTGAAAATGATGAAGGAGGTGAAGAAGCTGCTGCCAGTGGATTGGAACCTAATTGAGATGGTGAGGAGTGATCTAAAAGTGAGAGCGAGGGTGACGCCTTGGTGGAAGAGAATCTTTTTGATGTTGAGGTTACTGATGGTAAGGATCCCAAATTATGGCCATTAGTTGAGGGTGAGAATGAGGAGGAACTCAATAGGGCCAATGTGATGTCTTGGTTCGGTACGGGTCCCAGCATTACTAGGGAGGAAGAGGAGGTACCTGTGGATATTGGATCAAGCGACGATGTCACATCTGTAGAGGAGGATAGAGGTGTGGGTGGGGATGAGGATGCAGGTTCGGGAGGGGATGAGGAGTTGGGGTATAGGCGCAAGTACAAAGAGTTTCATGATATAAAGATTTGGAGTCAAAGAAGAAAATCAGATTTCAGAAGCTATTGAGGTTTAGGGATTTGGCGCAGTTTAAACGGGCTCTAAAACAATTCAGCATTCAAAATGGGTTCGAGTATATGTACAAAAAAAATGATAAGAAAAGGGTGACTGCTAGATGCAAGGCTTCGCAATGTCATTGGAGAATCCATGTTTCAGAGACGAATGAAAGGGGGTCCATGGCAATCAAGACCTACCGATCCACACATAACTGCGGGACTCATTACAAGAACAAGAGTGTAAACTCTGCATGGATTGCACGTAATTATTTAGAGTTGTTGAGGGATACTCCCAACCTATCACCAGCGGCACTTATAGAACAAATCCGTAGAGACTGGATGGTGGGGATATCGAAACATACGGCTTATCGGGCATTGCGGTTGGCTTTGAAATGATTAATGGAAACCATGCTGAACAATATAGGCATTGTTGGGACTACGCTGCCTGTTTAACAACAACAAATCCTGGTAGTTGTGTCTATATTGCTAAGGATGGAGATTTTTTTGAGCGAATGTATGTGCGGCTTGGAGCATGTAAGGAAGGATTCTTGGCGGGTTGCAGGCCCATCATCTTCGTTGACGCTTGCCACTTGAAAGGTCCATTTGGAGGTCAATTGTTTTGTGCAGTAGGAAAGGATGCGAATGACGATATGTTTCCTATCGCATTTGCTGTGGCCGGTAACGAGTGCAAAGCATCTTGGACATGGTTTTTAGAACAACTTCTGGACGATGTTGCTATGGATGACCGACGTCGCTGGGTGTTTATTTCAGACCGCCAAAAGGTATGTTATTGAATTATGTACAAAAGGATTAATACGTTATTGAATTATGTTTTTTTAATGTGTTATTGAATTCTGTTTTTTTAATGTTGTTATATGCTTCAATATGTTATTGAATTCTATTATATGCTCAATAAGATTTGTTTTTTTAATTCTGCTTTGTTAATACGTTATTGAATTCTTTTTTTTAATATGTGAATTCTGTTTTTTTAATAGGATATTGAATTCTGTTTAATAATATGGTTATTGAATATCGTTGATATAGTATCTGTTGATATTTGCTGTAATAATATACTGACTGTATCGCTAAATAGATGATGCTATATCTAACTCCTTATAATTTTTTACAGGGATTATTAGATGCATTAGACATTCTACTGCCCTTCAACGAGCATCGATACTGTTTGAAGCATTTGCACGTGAACATTAAGGGCAATGGGTACAAGGGACAATCGTTTAAGGATGTCCTTTTCGCATGTGCAAAGTCCAGTACCAAAGCTAGTTTCAAGATGCATATGGAGGAGATGCGTGCATTAAGCCCTGATTGTCATCATTATCTGGATTTGATAGACCCATCATCGTGGTCAAGGCATGCGTTTAGCACTCATGCGAAGAGCAATGTCCTTGTCAACAATATCGCAGAATCGTTCAACGCATGGGTATTGGAGGCAAGAGATAAACCCATTTTGACTATGATCGAGACCATAAGGCGGATGCTTATGAATCGTTTTCGTACAAAAGGAGAAGGTTTGAGAGATGCAAAGTTTGATATCTGTCCAAGGATTCAAACAAAGCTCGAGCGCGCTAAGAGCGATGGAAGACACTTTATATGCCGATGGGGCAATGGGATAGAGTTCGAGGTCGATCATCACACTGAGGAGCGGAGGATTGTCAACATGCGAGATAGAACCTGTAGTTGCGGAAGGTGGCAGTTGACGGGCATTCCATGCCCACATGCGGTTGCGGCCATTTACTTTACACGGCATGAGCCCGAGAATTATGTTGACGATTATTTCCGCATTGGTGCATACAAACGATGTTATATGCCTTCAATTGCTGCAGTGCCATGGCCGACTGAGTGGCCTCGCGTTACTGATGATGTCATTCTACCACCAAAGATTAAGCGGAGACCTAGACAACCGAGGAAGGTGAGGAGACGCGCGTAGGATGAGCCACCACCACCTGGTCATGCTGTGTCTAGGCTAGGGTACATCACAAAATGTGGCACATGTGGGGCTATTGGACACAATGCAAGGAAATGTCACCTTCCTCCAAGGGCGGATCGACGATCTATCCGAAAAAACCTAGCAAGAAGAAGTTTAATGGAACTGATCAGGTAAAACCAAACAAATCTTTCTGCACTTGCATTTTTTTTTCATTCAATTTCATATTTTGTTTGAAATATTACAATATTTTACCATGTTTTGTTTTCCCTTGTACAGCAGCAAGGAGAAGTTGTTGCATCTGGCGAAACAGTCGAAAAGCGAAAGAAAAAGAACAATGTAAGTTGCTGTCTATTGATAATTTCAAATGGGACTGCTTTAACCATGTCTGCACTGGAGTTTAATTGTTTCTGTTATAGGGAGATGGTGCTGAGACATCTAGAGATGGGGAAAGAAGGCACATGGTATCTGGAGGGAGTGGAGGGCAGGTAAAGGGGGAAAAAAAATTTAGTTGTGTTGTCTGGGTTCAAAATGTTAATTTTGAAACCTGATATGTGTCAAATATGTGCAGGTTAATCAACGGGACCAACCTATGACTCAACCCATGCACGGTAGCGAAAGAGTTATACGTCAACCTGCCATTAGGAGTACCCAGTGACTAAACTGGAGTTGTTATCTTTTTTGTGGATTGGGTCTATGTGCAATGTACTCGGGGTTGTGTATTTTGTGTAATGAATTATGTTTTTTAATGTGTAATGGAATGATTTTGGATGCATGTATTTTGAGTACTGTTGGATGGGTCTATGTATTGGTGGCTGGATGTATTTTGGACATGTATTGGTGGCTGGATATATTTTAGACGGACTTCAAAGTGCAAGGATGTATTTTGTGTATTGGCTATTGATATGTGACTGGAGATGTCTGAACTGGGTATGTTATGTAAGAAATGAGAGAAGTTTATGTCTGAACTAGATGTATTTTGTGTATTTCCGCTACTGACTTTTGCATAGGTGATGTATTATACAAGAATTAATAGTCATTCTGCATAGGTGATGTGTTCTGTAATATCTGCTTCCATACGTTGGACAAAATCTGCCATACCATACCACTTACAAAATCTGCCATACTCATAAAGTACTCATTAATTACAAAATACAGAGTCATAACTTAGAGAATACAGAAGACGGGGTCCATTGTCCAATACTGCTCCCTAGTCTAATGGATTTGATAGTACAACTACTCCTCACTACTCTAAGACAAACTCATAGTTACAAGTTGAGTTGTCATTCATCTTAAGACATTTAAAGTAACAGTAGATGACAGTGGCAGCAAGTAAGACCCATGAAGCAATCATAGAAATGAGCATGCAGTTTTCCTTCATCTTCCGCTTTCGAGCTTTGACCTCCATATTCTTCATCTTCTTTACCAAAGGTAGCAACATTTCTTCCTCGCGAGGGCACGTCGGGGGGTCAATCCACTGAAAGTAGTCACATCCTGAACCCTTCTGAAATAAGTAAACAAAACTGGAATAAGATCCACAGAAAAAAAGCCAATTTTCCACAAGAATGATAAAGTTAGTCAATTGAAGATTATTCACAGGCAACAACTAATTAAACATTCAAAACTAGGTGATCCGCTTTCTCTACAGGGGGCTTAGACTTGGCATAAGAATTCATACAACAAAGTGATGTGCATATTGTTACACCTTAAAAAAGTTACTTCTCATTGCTTCTGCATAAACTATTTCCGTCCATGCTCTACCACCTAGCTAGAAGTATTCTCGACCCTTTTAAGCAAGCAGTAGAAAATTCCTACTGTAATGTAGCACATGACTCCTCTGAAGTCCACTATAAATGCCAAAAAAAAGCTGAAGACACTTATTGCTGCCTGTTGATGATCCTCGCATCAAATCAAGATACATCATTCAGAGTAAACTAGAGAAACCGAAAAGAAAAATGTTCCCTCCACCACAAATATAGCAAATCCAAAACAAACTTGGTACATAGAGCTAGATCAGAATATGTTTCAGATGGCTATCTACCATTTCATGTCATCCCAAGTGATTCCATTAGAAATGAACCCTAGCAATTGCCAGCATTAGCAGTGGACCCTTTGAATGAAATTACACATTGATTGACGTGGTCCTTGGAACTTATCAATAAGATAGATATATTCTAATCAAAGCAATGATATTAAATACCCTTAATTAATCGATGCTCATTTTTTCCATGGAACAACTGTAGCTCTTAAGAAACATGAAGTAAAATACCCTATTGAAACTGAACCTCGAGACCAATGAGAGAGAAAGGAAAACAACATCTGCTGTTTTTTCTATCAACTCTTCACAAACATCACACACCGACAACAAGTCAAATATTAAGAATTCAGTCATGCATAAATGTCTCGCTCAGATAGCTGAACCCAAACTAATTTCTGAACTAATTTATCAAAATATGCATTTCTAAGGTAAAAATTGAAGGACTCACCACTCCAGCCGAGAACATAGGACAACCAAAGAATCGACGACCAGGGTTTCCGTTCGTCATAGACGTTTTGACACATGCCCGGAGATTGCAAAGGCAAAGTGGTGGTTCTGGCAAATCATTCCATTTCGAAGTAAATGATCCTCGTGATCCTCCTCCGCGGTGATAGGGTGACGAATACGACTGAGACATCCTAAGTTTGCACTGAGACCTTGTCGGAGAAGGAGAGTTCAGGGTCGTGTTCTTGATTATCAGCTGGGGAGGTTAGGGCTAGAATTGGGGGAAAAATGCTCAGTATCGGGGGAGGAAAGGGGGCTGAGGGGGAAGGGGAATGGCTAGGACGACGTCATCCCTTTTAGTCATGACTTTATTTTTTGTTTTTTATTTTTCTTTTTGATCGTTAGTCATGAGTTTTTTTTTTAAATGGCTTATGTGGCCTTTCTTTAGCTGCAGGCGTGTATAAATATACAGTCACCGCTGAGCTGTCTTTTTGACACGCGTCCCCTTTTAATTGGTTGCTGATGTGGCGTTTTTTGCCACGTCAGCAACTACCGTTAGTGGTTTGACGCCGAAGGGATGGAGGGACCATTTTTTACTCGAGTATGTAACCTCAGGGACTATTTTGTCGAAAACCTTTCCTCAGGAACTATTTTGTTAAAACGTAATACCACAGGGACCTATAGTGCAATTAACCAAAAAAAAAAATTAAAACACTACCAAATATGTAAAGAAAATTCAGCTGTGAGAAAGAAAATTTAACCATCAAAATCATACCTTAATTCAACCATCAAATTATACCTTATAAATTAGTCATGTGACATAATCTTATAAATTAGTACATAGTTTTAACAATAGAATTTTATTTACTGTACAAATTAATTAATTTTAAAAATTTAGAGAAATTCAATAATTTTATAAATTAGTCATGTAATATAATTTTAACAATAAAATTTTATTTAGTGTGCAAATTAATTAATTTTAGAAATTTTAGAAATTTAATGCATCAAAAGTGTCAGTTAAAACTTCTTTTACGATTATTTTGATAGTTTTGGAAGTAAAGTTACTTTTTTTTTTTTTTTTGGCGACCCTTTTCGGAGTCAAAGAGAAACCCTGGCTTCTGAAGCTGGGATAATTCTGTAAAGCGCCGTAGGGGTGAAGAAAAAAAAAATAAAAAAAGGGACAAGCAGTTCCGGCTTTAGGCATAGGCAGTCTATTGCTTAAAGCACCCAAATTTTAAAATTTTTTTAATAGGTTCTATTAAAATTATGTTTAATTTTACTTAAAAATAACAAATTTAACATAAAAAACTATATAATTAATTTATTTGTACATAGTTTTACTAAATTTATTTATTTTTGTTGAAAGTTTTACTAAATTTATTATTTCAAAAAGAGACCTATTTTTTTCTAAGTAAGTTAAAAAAAGAAAAGAAAAAAAAGAGGCCTATTAAATTGCCTCTTTTGAAGGAATAGTTAACTTTACCTTTTGAGCCCTTTTTTAAAATCTCTTTAATTAAAGGGATAACTAGCTAATTAACGAGTCCTATAAAATCTCCTTAATTAAAGAGGCAATTGATTAAAACTTAAAATTCCTATAAACTCTCATATTAATATATGTTTAAACCTACCACTGTTTAATTTTGCATACACTTAATAAACTAAAAATAATTGCTAGCCATTTAAACAAGCCACCTAATCTATTTATTATTTTTACCTTTGCATGCACTTAACAAGTTAAAAATCTATATTTAAAAGACTTAATTGATATAGTACTTGCCAAATTATGTGAGAAATTACTTGCCTCTGTCTTAAATAAAAAACACCAAAAAATCTTCTCATTCATTCTATTTTTATCTCCATTGATTCTTAGTGTTTCACAAGTCTTATCTTTGACCATTTTTCCAATCTAGATCACTTGTAGCTGATAAGAATAGATAGATTTTACTATTTAAATTATATTTTCTAACAAAAATGTGAATCTAGAATGAGACTAACAGCAAAGACGAAATGTACACAGCATATAGGATGAAGGAAAATTACGAAAAAATAACATGTGGATGAGTAATTGGTTACCGACCCTAGCCAAATTTCACAGACTAATAAATATCGTGACTTAAATGATTCGTGTGATAAGGCATTGTTGCAAATGTCTGAAATTTGCATGTTGTTAAGCCCTTAAATACAACCAAGTTGGACAAAGTCTGTCCGAGTTCAATGCACAAGAGGTGAAGCAGATTGTCCCTCATTATTATTATATTAAAAAAAAACCCAATGAAAAAATGAGACAGTTTATATAAGTAGCCTATGAGATAAGTTTATTATATTTTAACGGGGTTTAGTTGTGAATGTCCGATAATTCTCTATAGATCCCCAGTTTTCATGTGCTAAAAATGCTTCACGTTCTTCTTGTGGATGTTCGTGTTTTCTTAATTCTTGGTTTTTCTATTGTTAAGATAAATTATAAGCTCAGTTTCACTAGCACATGACCTAATGTTCAGTCAATCAAATTACAATGTATCAAGTTGCATAAAAAAATTTAAACTAATAAAAATGGGAAAATCCACTCATTAGAAAAAGGTTATATATATGACATCTTTAAAATTTAAATGGAAAGTATAACCAACAAAAAGATACAGACTTATTTCCTTAAATCAGGAAACGTCTACAAGTTGAGTGACTAACAGTGCAACATCTAATGAATTACATTTAGAGTTAGATTACTTGTTCATAATTTAAAGTTAAAACCTTAACATGGCTCATCTGATGAAGTTCTTACAAAGAAAAGCTCAATGCATGCCAGCATATTGGAATTTGCAGCGACGGTCTAGTACAATTGCTCAACTGCTAAGAAACTTAATAGAGCAAAATAAAGTTGTTTTTGATATGCTCAAGTACCCCTAGCTGCCCATATTCACCGGGTAACCGATCACTTTATGTTGGCAACACGTAAAGAAGAGACTAAACTGGAAGCTCAGAGTAGGACTGCCCTCGCCCCTCTACACATGAAATTGATGTGGTTCAGCAATCCACTGAACACCTTTCGTTTCCTTTCAATGTATCAAGTTCTGGTAAATTTTCTACAGCGGGGACGCTTTCTCTGCACAAGGTACAGCATACAAGAACGTCCCTGTCGTAACTTTACATGTGATAACTTGTTACTTAAAATATTATTTCTCTCTACAAGTTCAGCCATGGATATCAGTTAACCATCACCTTAGTCTACTCCTTCCCACAGCACTGCAATTCAGATCCTCAAATTTCTATGTACTGCAAACAATGTTTAAATTTTAAACCAATAAAGAGATACATACATCGATTAACTCTTTACGAGCCTCCTGCAGTTCACATTAGTTTTGCGTTCCTTGACAATAAGACTTTGGTTCAGTTCTTCCATGCGAGCTAATTCTTCTTCCTTCTCGTTTTAATCTTTTCCAATTTCAACCATCTTTGTTTTCACTTCCATGTCCCCATCGTCACCCATGTGTTTCATTACTTGGAGAGCTCCTCTCATGCCCTCTACTTCTAACTCCAGTGCTTGTTTAGCTTCAAGTTTCTTCTCCAGTTCGATGATTTTTCTGTGAAGATTCTCCTTTTCTCTCTGCCATTGCCAATCAAACAGAGAGGAAATCAGCAAACCTCTACGGTTGATAATATCTAAGAATTTTTTTCTGGCTCAACTGAGAGTATGCAAATCATACCTTTTGTTCCGCTGCCAAGGTCAAGAATTTTTCATCAGCCCTTTTTTGCTCTAAGGTAGCCATTGCACTATGGAAAACGAAATATACAATTTTCACTTGACTTAAAACTAGCGCATCTCCAGTCACAACCAGCCAATGTAAAATGTAGAGTGAAGCCAAATATAAATACCATGTTTTTTTTTTTTTTAGCGGAAATAAAAGGACTTTGTTGATGGAGAGACTCTGCTTCTTGCGTGATTGCAGAGGTCTGCTCCGTTTTCGCCCAATGTAGCGGAGATAATCTCCTCTCTGATACGTAGAAGTAAACCCTCTCTAGAACCTCTAGGTTTACTCTCCTTCGCTCTCTCTTTGTACTGCATTAATCGCCGTTGGCCGGCGAGCGATTCCGTTTTCACGGATTCGTTTCGTCTGCTCTGCTGGTCTGTCGGCGTTTCGTCGATTTCGAGGAGGTTTGCTGCAAAAGCATTGGAAGTCTCCTTCTCCAACTGGTGGTCAAGATAACAACATAAGGTACGACCGGTTTACTGTCCGCCGTGGTGTATTTGTGTACTTGTGCTCTGTTTGGTTGTTGAGAAAGTGTAGTAAAACAGAGAAGAAACTGCCTCTCATGCAAGTGGCTGGTTCTGTAGGCGTGCAGGTGTTTCTTTAATTTTTGCGGACCCCGACGACGGGTTTTAATATCGCGGTCTGTTTGGTTGCTTAGTTAAATGTAGGAAAAGAGTGAAGAAAATTAAACGCTCTGCATCATGAATGACTAGATCATTTTCTTAAAATAAAAAAAAATTGTGCATGACTGCTGAGTTTAGTGTGAGTTTCGTTTTGTTTTTTCCTTTGCGACAACACAGGGTTTTGACTGTTGACGCTCTGTTTGGTTGTTCAGAAAATGTAGGTTAGTAAGAAGAGAAACGAAAATGCTCTGAATACCATACTGTTGTATTTGCGTAGCAATTGCGGCAACGTGAGGCTCAGAATGAAACAGAGAGGAGGAAGCTTCTTGATGAAAAAAACATGGTATGTATATTGGCTTCACTCTACATTTTACATTGGCTGGTTGTGACTGGAGATGCGGCAGTTTGTAAGTCGAGTGAAAATTAAGGTCATATTTCGTTTTCCAGAATGCATTGGGTTTTCCAGAGGTTTGCTGATTTCCTCTCTGTTTGATTGGCAATGGCAGAGGGAACGGATTGCCTCCGAAGACAATTTCCTCCGAAGGTACCGAATGGATAGCTGAGAATTGAAGTTGCAGATCCAACGGTGTAAAATACTCCACCTCATTTAATGAATTTTTTTGGCTTCCGGCTTGGCTCCATGGCTTGGCTGCTCAATCCCTCCACTTTTCTTTCACGCGTGACTTTGAGCTTCAAGTTTTTTTTTTTTTCTGCGTGACCAGTTCCTTCCTTTCCAAGTTTCTTCTCCTTCTCCGTCACTATGCTCTGCCGCTCCTCCTCTTGCCGGAAGACCTCATCTCGCATTCCTCTGCTCGCCGGATCCCTCTCAAGAGCTAAAAGTGAGTTTTTTTTTTTTTTAATCTTTCCCTTGAATCACTAATTCTGAAAGTGACTGAGGAAGGTTCTGCTTCACAAGGCTCCAGATGGGTCGTAAGTGTTGGAAAGCTTCTTTGAGTTACTTTGTCAGGTTCGTTGGATTATGTTTTATATTGGCCGGATATAGAACTGAATTAATAGGTGCTACATTCTTCTTCGTATTGTGTACAGTGGCTTGCTCTGGATAAAGAGCAGAACGTGCTTTCGATTGAAACCACTGCAAACCAGACCAGGTATGGGCACTAGAGCTTTACCGTTTGAGTGACTACCATTCAGCCTTCTGATTCTGTTAACTTGCAACTTGTAATTCAATCTTCAAGACTATTTTTACCTGTGTTAGAATTGTCACTGTGCAATCAATCAAGTTGATTGTCTCTCTCAATGGTGCAAAACGGTGTTTGCTTTTTTTTTTAAAGTTGAAAATGTTCTTTGCTTTAGTGGCTGATGCTGCTGCAGTGGAAATTTTTATGGCCATTTTCACAAGTGTGAGTAATTAATTTTCTGTTTTAGGAGTTGCAAAGCTTTTTGAGGTGGTAGGCCATCTCCAGGATAAAGGATGAAAAATGTCAAGAAGATTGATTTATTCTACTGGTGCCTTTTCAATTCTCACCACTGAAGCTATGTCCTTAATTTGAAGCAAATTGCATCTCCTTCTCCCATAAACAATGGGTCTAGGGTGAGGTCACAGCTTTGATGCTGTGTGGGTGCATGATTTTATTTACCTTAAAAAACCCAAAGTTGCGATGAAAGCTGATTGGTTGTATAGCTATATTCTGGCAAAACCTTGCCCGTTCCTTTTGTTTTTAGCTGTTTATTTGGTAGGGACATTGTTATTTATCTTGTTAGTTACCGTGAGAACAGTCTCTACTATGTGATTTACTGCTGTTTGTTGAAAGTCCTTTCATGAAGTAGCATCTGAAATTATATTTGGCAACATAAAAATTTACAGGACCCACTCGTAACTAAAGGATCAGCTTTGGTTCCGTTGTTTGGCATTGATGTTCGGGAGCATGCATACTACCTCCGGGTGAATTTACTTCTTTTCGTGTTATTTCTGAGCTACTGATAGTTTGGTTTTAGCTGTATCATATTACATGATAATTTCCAAGCATTCACTTCGATAAAATCTAGGGAAAACTTTTAGATGGTCTCAAATTTTAGCCATTTGTTTGACTATGAATTAAGGCAGCCGAAGTGCATGTGACTTCTGGAATAATATGGTGTGAAAAATGCTGAAAAGATTGGCACATTTGATCTTCCTAAGACCATTTCTTTCATTTTAGTTCTTGACAGATTTTTCCTTGCCTCATTTTCTGAGTAGTTATGTTTATGTATTTTTGCAGCACATTCTCCAGATAATTGGGCTATAGCAAGAGAATGCAAAGATGTGAAAATTGACAAAGTATGTATAGGATCTTGTACCGGGGGAAAAACAGAGCATTTTATGGTTGCAGCCAAAGTGTTCCTTGTTCTTATCAGCCTCTTCAATCAGTCAAAGCCATGGATAAATTCCCCTTCCTGCAGAACCCAATGTGCAGGGGCTGAGTATACAAGAAAGTTCTTGGCTTCATTTTTACATCTTGGTCACCAAAATAAGTAGATGGTCCAGATGAGACCTTAATTTGCAAATCTCACATAAGAGAATTGGATAAGGAGTTCTATACATGTTGGATAAGGAGTCAGTTTGGCTAATCTTCTATGCTCCCTGCAAATATTTCCAAATCTGTATACGCATGTTGCAGTGCCAAAGAGAAGTCTATAGGGCATATGCATGTTGTAATTTTTTTTTTTCTGAATTTTAGATTTTTGTCAATCACAATGTAATTTGTACATATCACAAAGTACATCAATATGGTGGATTTTTTCATTCTTCTTATCTGTACCTACCTAAATTGGATTTTTCTCTTGTGGTGGACATTTTATTTGAAGACAGGCCTGGCAGCTGCACTTCCGGGCTGTCCGCGTGCTGCACTCCCGGGCTGACCGCACGCCCGGGATGAATAAGACGAGCAGTTTAGTTCTGACCCCAAGCAGTTTAGCCTCGACCCCGTATTTTGTTCTCGACCCCGAGCAATTTAGCTCTCGACCCGAGTAGTTTAGCTCTCGACCCCGAGCAGTTAGTTTTCGACCCATGCAGTACCCCGAGCAGTTTAGTTCTCGACCCCGAGCAGTTTAGCTTTGGACCCCGAGCAGTTTCTCTCTCTAATGAGTCTATACCTTCTGGTCAGGGGGAGTTTCACCTTGAATTTGTTGCTTTCTGCTTATATTATCAACTAGAAGAATAAGAGAAAGAGACGTGAAGTGGACCTAGCACTCCGACACTGAGTTGTATACATAGAATGTTGGGGTAGTACATGAACAGATAAAATCAAGATCTTCCAAAAGCATCGACATAAACATAATCTAAATCAAAAAGGTATGAGTTCGCCACAAAAATATGTACAATGTAATTCTTTCAGTATCTCGAGATCTTCCATGGTGAACCTTCGAAGCTCATTACTTCTCTTTGTGATATTATCTAGACAATCATCAAAAACTAGCAGACCTGCACAACATTCAAAGATTTAAGTCAAATTATGATAAGATTATATTTGTAATAGCATGCATCACTTAGAGATCCATAAAAAAGTTCAAATAGAACCTCAACAACAGTGGTCGCACTTATAACCCGATACAACAAAAATACTACGAGTCTTCGAGGCTCATATACTTCCCAAGTTGTGACAGCAGCTCATCCTCACTTGATACCTGTGAGGGAGCGAAATAAACTGTTATAATATATTCATATAAGAAAATAAAATGTGAGTACTCATATACATTGTACCTCTGGCTCATCCTCTAGAAGCAAGTGACGAGCTACTGGTTAGGACGATGTTACAGCGCCACTCTTGCTACCGCCCTGATGCTTTAACCGCTTCTTGCGTTCAAGCGCACTTTTCAACCGCTTATTTCCTCGATGTTTCGGCTCTCTAGTTTTCCACCCCTTTGCACCCACTTCTAGAGCGTCATCAGATATTGCTCTATCAGCCGCTACTTCAAGCTCACATGGCTCTCTAGTAAGCGGTAATTTAGCAAGCTCATCTGCCAATGCTGTGTGGTAACGTTGAAAGACCTCCCATGATTCTGGGGCATTCCTGTATTGGGAAATAGTGGATGCGTACATATTCATTAATCTCCTGCGGTTGGTTGCTCTTTCCAATTTTGGATCAACATGTACCCTCGATGAGGAACCCAGATCAACCCTCAATCTTGCCTTCCTTGTCCATCGGCTTAGTATATACTCCTCTGGGATAAATAAAGCACTTTTCTGTTTTAGTAACCACAAAATGTGACTACATATAACACTCATATAATTGAAATAATTGCAACTACATTGATGAAACCCATTGATAGTGGTGATAACATATCGTCTGGCCATCTCACAATTATGATCTGGGTCATGGCTGCAAACATGTACCTCGACCTTTTCGGAGTCAACATTTTCCCTTCAACAATTCAATACAATCCAAGAAGCCTTCTCAAACTGTTCTAAAAAAATGGTCAAAACAGAAGGAGTGTAGACTTTTGATGCATGAACACAAAGTGGATCAGCAAAATTTAGAATGGGTACTTGTCATCCATCTCAAAATTCGATTGAAACTCCTTGTACCGCATATCATCAACAGCTTGCTGAAAGTGGTCGAAAAATCGAGGCATATTCAGTACTATCTTCAAGTATTTACGCAAGGTTGCATTAAAAATTTCACTCAATTGCGTAGTCCTTTTGCCAGCAAAAAAAATACTCCGAACGTACATTGGGGCCCACTTCTCACGCTTCTCATATATCTTATGCAACCAATCATTATCATGGAGTCCATGGTCATCGATCATCTTAGACCATTCAAGCTCAAAATCATCTATCTCAGCATCAAACAAAAGTTTATCCCATTTCTTCTTAAAGTCTTTGTCACGAAACAATGACCCTAGATTCTTTAATGCATTCTGCTGAATATGCCATACGCAGAGAAGTGATGTGTGTCTGGTAAGACACTAGGGATTACGGCAAGCATCGCCGCATCTTGATCAGTAAAAAGAGACTGAGGTGTTTTCCCTCCCATACATTGAACGAAGTTCTCAAAACCACTTGAATGATTGGGCTGTCTCGTCAAACAATAGGCACGCCCCAAACACTACCCGCTCCCTATGATGATTCACTCCCAAAAATGCCCCCAATGGTCGGTGCTCATTGTTTGTCCTATATGTGGTGTCAAACGAAACGAAATCTCCGAAAAGTGCATAGTCATTTCTCATATCATGATCGGACCAGAATACATTAGTTATTTGCTCATCATCATCGAACATAATCTTGAAGAAGAATTATGAATTCTTTTGGTACTGATCACCAAACCAATTAAGAAGAGCACTGGCTACTCCAACCTCTACAGATTTACTCCTTTTGCTACTCAGATAATTTTTCAAGTCTATTTGTGTAAATCCCAATTTCTCACTACCCCCAGCCTGGGCCACCATCAAATCGTGTGCTAGCTTTGGACGGATGCCTGCTCTGTCTGCATCGTCACACTCGAGACGTTGCAATTCGTTGATTCGTCTATGTGAACGGAGCAGGTGGGCTTCGATGGTGTAGCCAACTCGTGGCTATATTGTGCACACCAATCAAACGTGCAGTACTTCCCATTTGACTGCGCTGAATGTGAAACTAGCAAGGCACCCACATCTAGTATTTCGTCGTTCCTTTAGTACCGGCGCATGTAGTTCAACACTTTTTCTCAAGTCTTCTTTGCTACACACGAATGTTCTACTTGTATAGTACCCTTTGTCTTTATTCTTGTACCCAGAATTCCTACGGATGCTAAACCCAATGCTAATTGAGTACGCATTGTACCAATCATAAGCATGCTCCTCATCTCTCCACTCTAAGGTCCAAATATTAAGTAGCTCCCCGTTGTTTGCTCGAACCATATCACCTACACAATCCAACAATACAATTAAAACAAATAAAAATCTATCGGAATCCATACACGAAGAGATTCAACATACAAAATAAAGACTTTGACAAACCTTTCGGGTTTGAGGTATTAGAAGACTCTCGCCTATTAATATTTGGACAAATACCACCCTCAATTGCTGTCATTCCTATTAGATTCAATAAAAAGAAGAAATCTTAGCTCAACTGCAGAATGAGGAGCAACCCACACTTTCTATAAGAAAGGGCTTCAATAGGAACCATATAATTTGACTAAAAGCTCAACTTATCCCAATTGAAAAGCTGATAAAATATTGAAAAACGGAATAACCTGATCAACTTTATCTTTTTTTATCCGACTGGTGATAGAACAATAGAGTGAAGACCTTAGAAAACAAAACACAAAAATAATTTTAGTCAAATTGGCTTGTAGTGGTGTTAAATGTTTTAGCTAGAAATGTATTGCTTCCAGGGAATTCCGAAGAATTTGAAGACCATGGAGTCAACCAACATCATGAGCTTTTTTTTTATGATGTCACGATAAGAAGCAGTTCTTTGGATACTTATATTATTATTACTTTACTCTACGTGATGTTTATCAGCACCAATTTAGAATTTTCAAATTTCTCGACCATTTCCGGTCAATATAAAACAGAATTAAATCGACCTAACAAAATAGCTCAAAGAAACTTTCCAACACTTACGACTCATCTGGAGCCTTATGAAGCAGAACCTTCCTCAGTCACTTTCAGAATTAATGATTCAAGGGAAAGATTAAAAAAAAGAAAAAACTCACTTTTAGCTCTTGAGAGGGATCCGGCGAGCAGAGGAATCCGAGATGAGGTCGTCTAGCAAGAGGAGGAGCGGCAGAGCAATAGTGACGGAGAAGGAGAAGAAACTTTGAGAGGGGGGAACTAGTCACGCAGAAAAAAAAAAAAACTTGAAGCTCAAAGTCATGCGTGAAAGATAAGTGGAGGGATTGAGCAGCCAAGCCATGGAGCCAAGCCGGAAGCCAAAAAAATTTGGAGTATTTTACACCGTTGGATCTGCAACTTCAATTCTCAGCTGTCCATTCGGTACCTTCGGAGGAAATTGCCTTCGGAGGCAATCCGTTCCCCCCATAATAGTCATATCACTAAGCTTCCTTTTTCCTTTCGACTGCGAAAACCTATCAGCAATCGTAACATCCGAATAAACTGGTGCAAGAGTGAGCCTTGGCTGGGGAGCAGATGCCTGAGCTAGACTGTGAATAGCCAAAGCAAGGACACCACTGCCATGAAGAGGACGAGTGGGTGCAGAATCCCTTCACACGGTAGAAGAGGTAGTTGAAAACGGCGGCTGTTGGTGCAAGTCCAACGGTGCAAGTGCATCATCATACGCAACCGCCTTGCCTTTGCCCTGTGAACGCCAAGTGTAGTCAGTGGCAATGGGGGCACAAAATGGAATCAGTTCAGTAGAAGGTACAGGAGGAGCTGTCATGGAGGCCACTGACGAAAACCGCGGGGTAGGACGAGTCGGGCAAGGGCCAAGGGTGAGCCAGGACGTGCAACAAAACAAGCAGCAGCTACATCGAGAAACTCCTCCAGAGTTTGACCTGGGAACGCAGATAGACTCTTATCAGTAGACTCAAGAGAGTCTAGAAGGTCACGGGTAACAGCAGGGGGAGTATGGAGTTCATCGTTCATAGGTTCGAAGCAAGCAAGAGCAAACTCGTGTGCCTCTGTATCAGGGGAAAGGGGACTATTAGGAGGAGTTAGAGTGATCTCCTCGATGGCAGCAATAAGACTAGAGGGTGGAGAGAAAGGCTAGTGCATCATCATTGAAGTTGGAGACGAGACAAGAGACGTGGGTTGAGATGCCATGTTGAGAGAGGTTTGTAATGGGGTGGAAGGCCATGCGGATTTTGTCTTTATACCCTCACACGGTGAGGGCAATTTTGTAATACTATCCAAGACTAAGATAAGCACTTGAACTGCTTAAGGATAGAACTGGGCGAGAGGCACGGCAGGCAATGTTGTAGGCAGTAGAGGACAAATTGGTGATGGAATAGGTTCTAACCCCCCACTAAAAACATGATCAAGGGGATTGAATGGAGTTAGAGGAGGCACTAGAGTAATATTAGGCTCTAATGATGCTGACCTCGACGGACTAAAAAAGGATGGGTGAGCTGGCATATAGGATTTAGGCCATAAATTGCTACTGATGATGGGGATGGCAGAAGGAGATCAACTGCCGGTGATGCCTTTTTGTCCACAAGCCACGTGTGAAGACAGCCACCAGAAGAAAGCAAAGAAGGGCCCAGATCAGTGCCAGCACATTAGAGAATAGTCGTAGTAGATTTGCTTGCAGTCAAACCAGAATCACGCTGTATGACTGGTCATGAACTAGGAGGATCACCTGGAGGCAGCAAGCTAGTGGGTCCCATTGGAGTAGACTGAGGCACTCGCGATGAGGAAGCAATAAGTGAACTGTCCCAAGAATTGGCATGTAACCAAGGAACAAAACGCTGAAAATCACTTAGAATAGTTTCATGAGGACACATGGAAAGTGAATGACCTATGCAGCCGTACTTATAACAGAAATCTGAGAGTTCGTCATATCAGAAACTGATAAAAGCATCTGATAAATTAGAACGAGGAAGATAGAAACCATTCTTGAGAGGATTGCAAACATTATTAAAACGAACTTTAATCCAAAAAAAATCGTTTGCAAGAAATACCAAAAGGGAGTTTTTCAAGCTCCAATAGCTTCTCAACTGAAGAACCAATATTTGCAATATTGTATTGATTCATACTAGCCATGGGGAGACCATGAAGTTGAATCCTAAAGGAGAACATAGTAAGATCAACCGCGTCAATGGTCATGGCCGGCGACCAATGCTGGAGAACAAGAAGGTGACCTTCAAAGTTCCATGGAGCCAGATTAAGCACCTTGTCTTTGTCCACAGGTCGAGAAAAATGAAACAAATATGTAGAGTTCTCCATGGCTTCGATTTTCAGATCAACAACAAACTTCCAAACAGCCAATATAGTATTAATAATAATGGATTTACCAGGAGGTTTAAGCCCGATAATTTTTTCAATCAAAACCATGCATTTGGGTTGCCATGTCCATATTGAGAGATGTACGTCCAGGAAGGGAATCCCTAGCATTTCCATAGCAGTGTTAAGATCACCTATGAGAATCGGCAGCTAGAAACCCAAGAGCACAGAGAAAGAATAGCCAGAAAGACTACTGGATGGAAGAGACAAAAACTCCCACAACCAATAAACCCAAGACCAGCCAAAAGGGAGCAGCAAGAGAAGATCGAATGGCAAGTAGCTGGAGGTAGTGAAAGATGAGCAGCAGAGATGTAGGATCCATCCTAAGAGGGAAGAGGAGAATAACCAGACATACCGTCAGGGAAGAAAAAGAGATAAACACTCAAGAGAAATAGGAGAGAAAAAACTCCTAAGCCGTCTTTCTTCTTAAGCAGCTCAAGGAAAAATGGATTGAGCTAACTTCTTCTTAAGCTTTTGCCCTTTTTTTTCTTTTGTTTGACGTCTATTACTAAGTATGAGTACTCTCCGAACTTCTATGTTTGTATCCAGAATACTCCTTTGATAGTTTAAAGTTATGTTGTTTGAAAAATAATAATAACTTGTGGGCCTCGACATAGTCGATTTGAGCTCTTGGGGGAAAAGGTTGGTCGGTCGACAATCTATATGCCTTACAATGGAGACAAAGTATTGTTGGGCTGCACTGCCATTTGCACTCCCAATTCCAGAAAAAGCTTCACAATTGATACAACAGGCGGGGGACGGGGAGGGGTAGGGTGCGGACACAATGATGTATGATGGTCGCAATTGTTGGGCTCTCATGGACTCCAAATTAATTGGCGTGCTTTAAATTATAAACCACCCCGAATTCTTGGGCCTTCTTGGGCTTGGATATTAAAACCATACTACGTCGGTGTCACTTGAGACACTTACGGTGTTTCCTTCCAACATCAATTTTACCGTAATACTGGAGATTCTCTCCTTCCAGTCACCTAGTGACCCCCCCTTTTTCTCTCTTGCTAGCTATTCTGTCTTTCACCCCAACCTTCCCCTCTGTACACTATTGCCATCCACTCTCTCCCGCCTGCCTTTGGTCTTCGTTCTTGTTCACTATTCTTTTCTTTGCTCTTCTCATCCTCTCTCTATTGCTTGACCTTGTTTCTGGTTCTTGTTCCTTCACCCAGCCCTTTCTCCCCCCTGTTGTCTTCCTTTTTCCCTTTCCCTTTCTCCCATCTCATGCCGACGAACCCAGACATGGTGGACTCTATTACTGAAAAATCTAAAGCCCTAGGTTGGTCAGGGTCTCCCCCAAACCCGGGGAAGGAAAAGGAAGATGCTTTTCGTGAAGCTAGTAGGCTCCTTGTAGGCAAACTCTTCATGCCTAAAGTGGTAAACAAAATAGGTGTTCGGGAGGCAATTTTCAAGTCATGGAGCTTTGTCCCGAACTTGGTCATTGAGGAAGGTAATGATGTTATCTTTATTTTCTCTTTCCCGTCTGCTAGTATGCGCCAAAAGATTTTGGCTCAATGTCCATGGAGTATCAAGGGTGTCATGCTTGTTCTTAAACCCTGGGAGTTGGGAAATACGCTCAATAAGGTGATTCTCACAATAGCTCCGATATGGATGCAAATCCACGGCCTCCCACTAGGCAAACTTACTAGACTGATGGCGGTTGAAGCGGCTAGCAAAGCTGACGTCGTGCTGGATGTTGATTTTAGATCAAATTTACAAGTCTAGGGGACCCCTTATTTACGTTGCAAAGTTTTGGTGAATTTATTGCAACCCTTAGTACCTGGGTTCTATGTTTTATAGAGGTTCTAATGATTGCTTGTGGATACAATTTAAATATGAGAAGATAGCTGATCTTCATCTTCAATGTGGTTGTCTGGGGCATTCCCAAAGATTGTGTAGTCATGAAGCAGATGGAGTAGAAGGTTCTCTTACCATTAAAGCAGCTTTGAAGGCTGATAGTTCTTCTCCGTACAGATTTTCTCGTCCTAGTGACAGTCCCAGTGCAAATTCTCTAGAAGCTTCTCTTCCAAGCAACCCTCTAAAAGTTTACTTACGGAAAATTAACTTAACAATTCTCTTCATTGATCCCGAGAATTCTTCGATAATCTTTAAGTTCTTGTCAATCTCACAATCCCGAGAATTCTACAATAACAGTCCAAGCGTTCTGCCTCATTCCTCTCCACTCTCACAATTTTCTTCGAATTTTCTGAGTCCTGATAGCCAACTCTAAAACTGACAATTAATCAAATTAGGGCAGACTATCTCATAGCTATCCTTATATAAGAAAACCCTAGCTGTGATAGTGCATGGGATCGTTAGGGATCTCAGATCTTGGCCGTAGGATCACATAGAAAAACTCTTTTTCCATTAACTCCCTTATATTCTTTAATTTCGAATTTTAGGCTTCTACTAATTGTAATCATGTCCATCAACATATTACAATTCACCCCCGAGAATTTGAGATTGATTTGTGAAATCCCTTTTGCTAATAATTTTTTCATTTATTTATCCTTCCACCACACTATATTCCATATGAGCTAATAGGACTAAAATATTATTATTGATAAAGTCCCTAGCTCATATAATTCTTAATTTTATAATCTATAACTCGTTGGACTCTCCAATTGTTTCCAAAACAATTTTACAAATAATATATATATATATATTAATTTCGAAAAATATTTTTACAAAATTCCTCTGGCCAGAGATTTCTTTTTCTCGAGTCCAACCCTATACAGATATACTTGAATATACTATCTCACAAAGAAATTGGTGGATTCCTTATTAAACATTTATATAAACACTTATTATGTACAAGACCTAACGTTATCTAGAATATTCGACCTAGAAAGATCATCATCAAATAACTCGGTCAAAGCATAAGTACACAACAAACATATCCATATAAATCTCTCAGGTCTAAGGATACAATAAATAATTGTGTTGAATACCTTCTCAACATCAATGATCACTTCCAGAAGTATCCATATTTGATCTCGTTCAGTGCATGTACTCTTACATTACACCCACTCGTTTGTTTAAGGTCACCACCTCGATGACTGAGTACATCATCATATTTAATAGAGGCACAATATGTACCTTGGTCTAGAACAAAACATCAAGTGTACAAGGAATCGAAAAATCATACTCTCTATCTTTGATTTATTAATCAGTGACATGACTTTTCTACAATGTCACTCAAAAAATCAAGTAACATCTTATGTCACAATATATTACCCAATATAATAAATATAAACACGTGACATCTAAATAAATAATTATTTAAAATAATAATTTTTAAGGCATATTTCTTACACCCTCAGTCCTCTAGTGAGGACACAGACAGATGATTGCCCATTGGTCCCGGCCGACTTTCCCCCCAACTTTGCAACCAGCAGCCACAAAACCCAATGTGTCTACAAAAGCGAGCAATAGCATCTCATGGGAGGTAATCCCTCCCCTTTCTAGTTCTCTGCCTAGAGATACGCATGTTGTTTCACACCCCTTCGATCCCTACATGGAAAACTCCATTGCATTAAATGAGAGTTGGTGAATTGTGGCAGAAAGCTATAATGCACAGAGTATAGAAGATTTGCAATCTAAATGGGTCTTACACGTAAATTGCTTGCTATTGAAAAGACCTTGCACCAAGGTCGAGGTAATTTTAGAGGAGCAGCACCCGCCAAGCCTAGCCACAAAGTCTCCTTACCGTTAGCGATTGAAACTTTTGCTCATGGGCCTAATCATAGCCCACGAGCCTTTGTCCAAACTTCACCCTCCACCCCAAAGAATAAAGGCGTAATTATTCAGGAGATTTTGGATGATGATGATCAACAAGCTTGGGCTAATTCGAAGGAAATTAAGACAAGTGGAATTAGGCTAGCCAGCGCCCATGGACACAGATTCACCCAGCCTTTTCTACAGCACAGGGGGAGCAAGCGTAGACTGGAATTTACTGATGTGGAGGTCCACCAGCCCCCACAAAAAAAGGGCACTTTGAGGAGCCTTTTTCTATTTATTTTGGTCCCTCTCAAGATAGTATGGAGACGACAGAGAGCAATGAAGAACTTTTAGCCCAATGGAAACAAGTTTCTCAGAAATCAAGCATGCATTCCTCCTCTATGCGATGTTCATTCAGAAAGTTTGGGAGAAGCGGGAAACACATGATGGCAGCTAAACTAAAAATGGCTGAGGTGGCGGGCCAAAATTCAGCCCCCCAGCAGCCATGATTGTATTATACTGGAATTGTCGGGGATCAGCCCGAGCCCTAGCAATCAGTGCTTTAAGGGCACTAATAAGGCAGGAGAACCCAGATTGTATTTGTTTAGCTAAGACCAAGATTCAGACTGCCAAAATCATCTTGAACCGTTTTGGGTTGGCCGCATTCGGTTGATGTCCCTGCTCTGGGGGTAAGTGGAGGTATGATCTTTGCATGGCGCCTTGGTGTTGATTTTGAATTTATTAGTCCATCTCGTTACAGCATTAGTATCACCATTCAATCTAACTCTGTTGATAGCCAATGTGTTCTTTCACATATTCATTGCACCACTGATCAAGTCTACAAAGAAAATTTTTGGAATTCTTTGATGCATGCTGGTTATGAGACAGTTTGCAAAGAAAATGTGCTCATCCTCAGTGATTTTAATGCCATTTCATGTAGCTCAGAAAAACAAGGGGGAAGACAGTTTGATTTTTCTTCCTGCAACAGATTTTATCAGTTGAAACTTATGCTTGGGTTGGTGGATATTGGACATTCGGGCAACCCTTTTACATGGTGTAATAGTCGAAAGGGCTATAATCAAATTCGAGAACACCTAGATAAAGGTGTAGCTAATGGGGAATGGTCACTCCTTTTTCCTAGAGCTATAGTGCAACACCTTCCTTGAGTGGCGTCTGACCATGCCCCATTGTCTCGAACACTCTGGGTAGCTCTAGAGGTGGACCAAGACCAATATGAAGCTGAATTGGCAATTTGGACTCAGTTGCAAGAAGAAATGATGAGGGAGGAAATGTTTTGGCAGCAAAAATCTCGTATTACATCACTTACAACCAAGGATCTCAACACACGGCACTTTCATCTCTCAACTCTCATAAGGCGCCGCAAAAACCAATTGACTCCATTAAGTCTTCCATGGGTCGATGATTGCACTGTAGGAAAGACATTGGAGATATCTTTGTTTAGCGCTTCTCTGATATTTATAAAACTTCAAATCTTGAGCTTGCGTTGGGCATTGGTGAGTTCATTTTTCCTGTTATCACTCCTGAAGATAATTCTATGCTTTGCAAATTGCCAACTAAAGAGGAAATTTGGCTTGCTGTGAAAAACATTGGTGCTAACAAAGCACCCGGGCCGGATGGCATGACAGCCCATTTCTATCAACAATATTGGCCTACGATTCGGCCTAAGGTAATTACTATGGTCCATTCTTTTGAGAACAAGAAATATTTGCCACAAAATTGTAGTTTCTCCTCCCCGAAAGGAATCTGTGTTTTTCACCATAGCCTTGATCTCTGTACTTTTATGGCTAAATATCATGTAGACATGTAACAATAGTCACAGCTATTTAAAGTAGATGCTACTTTATAGCACCATTCATTCTAATTATTCTTGACTTTCCTTTTTATTTTAGTTTTTTTTTTTGAAAATATATGTTGTTTGTATTCTTTTGATGCCCCACCAAAGTGGCCTGAAAGAATGTCTTGTGCAGTGTCTAGTAAAGAAAGATAGAGAGGACTAGAATGATCCTGCCATGGCTGAATTTTACGGTTCTCGGTCATCCTGGGAATTCAACGCCCCGTTACCTCGGGAAGTCAACTCCCAATTACCCCTGCCCAGTGACGCCGAGCATTTAACTCCCAATTGACCCGGGATCTTTCCAGGATTTTCCCCGGGCTCTCCTGGCCTGCCTTGTCAGACCTTATCTCCTGCCTGCCCAGTTACCCCTGTACATGTCAGCGCAAAGAAGAAAAACTCACATGAGCACATCTATGATAACTTATATCTTTTACTTAAACACGATATTAAACAGTTATATTAAACAGATGGAATAAACAAGGGAGGGGTGTTACATTATATAGTAGTTTAGGCATCACAATGAGTCTCTCATAGAGCGACACTTGTCAAACTCTCCCTCAGCCACTTGTCTGTACTTCAGTCCATCTTGTACCGTGATGCGTGCTACTCATGCTACCTCACCATGTTGACCATTTCTCATGTCTAGTCTTACATCTAGGTCTTGTGTGCACATGTGCTTGCCAAGCACAACTATCGCGCACATGAATAGGTCAAGTGTATAGGTGGGGCGCATGACTTGTCAAGTTCTCAACTAAAGCCTATGATCAAGGAGACCAAGATCTCTGGGCTTTGATTGCGTGCGCATGGCTTGCTGGGCATCCAACCGCCCACAAAATCTCTTCCATTTACTTGGTCGGCTTTGACTTGGTCTTTGCCATTCCTCAACATCCACCTTCACATGTTATGCCACCGTTTTCTCCTAGTTTATAGGAGGTTGTTGTGCCTAGGCCCTTGGGCGTGTCTGCATGTCATGGCCTTAGCTTGTATACGTGCCTATCCTTGGTCATCAGGGACGAGAGGGGGCTATTGCCCGCCACAAAAATGTTGAAAATTTTTCCTTTTAAATATTTTTAAGGTCAAATATTATCCCATCCCAATTTTACACCTTCAAATATCATTTTGCCACCTCAAATATTTTGAAAAAATCTCTTTTGCAAGGCCAAAAAAACTATCCCTTTTTTTCCCATTTAAATACCATTTATCCCTCAAAATGAACAAGACAAACTTAGTGCTTTAAAAATCACTCTTTAAAATGACAACAAATAAAAGATGAACTAAAGTATCATTAAAATAACAACAAATGCTAATGGAATTAAAATTTTTCCAAGAGATGCAATTTCTTTTATGACCTAAAAAGTGGTTTTTTGTTTCTATTTTGTTATTTATTTATCTCAATTTCACCTTCTTTTTTTTTGTAAAAAAAAATCCTATTGATTTTGCCTCACCTTTTAAAAAGTTTACATAAAGAAATCTCCACCAAGTTTCTTTTGTGGCTTTACATATGACAATTTTAACTTGGTTTTTTTCTTTCTTTTCTTTTGACGTTGTTTCGGTTTATGTAAGTTCATTCTCTCTTTTTAACTTCAAATCTATTTCGATCTCGAATTTTTTTCCCTCCTTTTATTGTTAATTTCAATCTAGAGTAAACATTTATATTACTTTCTGTATAATTGTTGGGTGATGAAATTGTATAATGATTTGATGGTATATGTTTTAAAAGGTATTAAAGTTTGTGTGAAAATGTGTAGGAGGTAACATTGAATTTTTTGAGATTTTGGATATTTAGTTGTAAATTTTTATTTTTTTTACATTCAAGTTATTTCCTAAAAAAAGTGAATATTTCCCTATGTGACTTTGCCCCCCTAAGGCTTCAATCTTGAATCCACCACTGCTGGTCATGTCGCCCATGTGCCACCAGGTCATGCCATGCTTCTTGTCTTGACTTGGGTCCACTTCAAGGTGGGGATGCTCCTAAGCAACCAATGTGTATTATGCAGAAGAGAAGGTGGTGTTTTATTTTTGGAGAAAGATGCAACATCCACAGGTTCAGTTTGTCTTGGATTGACACAATCAAATTAAATGGGCAGCTCGTCGCTGTAAATGCCCTTCCCTTATGAAAATGTCGAGGAGAGTCATTTTTGTTACATTAGTTTACCACATTTGGAAAGAGAGCAGAGGCGCAAGCTTCTCCATATATTACAAAAAAATGACCTTTAGCAGCGGTCAGAAACTGCTGCTAAAGGTCAAAAAACCGCTGCTATAGTTTTTAGTAGCGGTTTTTTAGCAGCGGTCGCGACCTATAGATCCGTCGCATTAGATCTATAGTGGCGGTTTGCACGATCGCTGGTGAAGATTGGATCTATAGCAGCGGTCACTTAGCAGCAGTCGCGACCGTCGCTATAGACCTGAACCGCAATTGTGACTTTTTTTCACAACGTTTCAAGAAATGCCGCTACACGTATTTAGTAGCATTTTTAAAAACCCTGAGATAGGTCTTTAGCAGCGTTTTTAAAAACGTTGCTATAGGTCAGCTTAGTTTTTTTTTTTTTGGTATGTACCAGCATTTTTAAAACGTCACTAATTTTTTCCTATATTTTCCTATACATGCTTTTTTAATAATACAAATTTATTTTAATAATCATAATTCATTGGATGTAAAAACTTAAAGAACAAGGATAATAAAACAAAATATACTTCATCATTGATTAATAATATTTTACAACAAATACAAGAATCTCTACAAGTAATCTAAAAAGTAACAAATTTCTAATATAAAATAACAATAAGCAAGGACCAACTAAAATATTCAAATACAACACAATAAGGAAGGACCAATTAAAATCTTCCTCCTTTTACACATCAACGTCCTCTTGAATTCCAACAAGCCCTAAATGTACCAAAATGAAGAAAAGATTAGTTAACCTCACTAGAAAGCAATACAGAATATGACAATGAAAAATGCATAACAATAAATGACAGAAAATAGTCTATCAGAATAATAGGGCCAACAATGGGATTGATAGCAAGATGCACACATATGTGGAAGGATATATGTATGTACATATTGCTATATCCTTTGTGGATAAACTAAAGCAAAAACTGATGATGAATTACCAGAACTAGCTGCATCAATGCTATCCAGCTCATTGTCACCAAGTACACTGAAAACCAACAAAGAGAAGAGATCGCTAAACTTTGCATCTAAGAATTAACAGAAGCCATGGTATTTAGTACAAGCTTAAAAGGAAACGCTGATTCCACATAGTTTACAAATATGCTTTGACCCGAATTATAATTAGTGTCAAGAGTTGAAAAATTTATGTCAAGGCATCAACCTTTTCCCTCTAAAATGCAAGTACCTCCATCATTCATTTTTCCCCCTCAAGCACTGCAAAACATTTCTTTATCCACAATAAAAACAAAACAAAAACTACTTTCAAGAGATGCACCTTATGTTCCATTCATTGTCAGCATGAAGTGGCCCTTCTGTAGCAAGCAAGTCTTCAGCTTCCATTTTTGCTCTACGTGCAGCATCCCTTGCTGGCATTGCAAGAATGTACTCATTCTGCAAATAGAACTTGTCATTTCCACAAGCAGTTAAAGTATGGAGAAACCTACCAAGTATGGAGACGTGAAGACCTACCAAGTATGGAGAAAAGTTTCCAAAGTTCAGCAAGAATTTAAGCGTGTTCTGCACAAGAAGCCCAGCAACAACCTAAACCAAAAGGAGGGAGGGGGGATAAAACTTTCCAACTGCGCATAGCATCTTAAAACTTTCGAACCAAACAGAGTGATGTTACCTATGCATCCAGCAACAGCAGATTTCTGCTATTCCCCTATAAATTAAAAATAGCCTAATGCTTAAGATAAAACTAATACTTGAGAACTCCCTTATGTGGAAAAATGTTTTGTAAAGGCAAACTGCACCAGATGCAGAACAAACAAACATATAAGCCAATTTTTAACAAAATGAATAATCATATACACATACGCGTACAAACTTTCAAAACTCTGCTTTTAATTATATTTCTCTAAAATCTTCCGGATCAAATATGAATTAGTTTTTTTGTTTGAAATATCCTGTAGTCAATGACAAGAACAACCTCAAAGTGATTTTAAAATTGTAGCTATTGGTGAGCTCGAGCACCAGCTAATCACATTCACAAATCAGTGAAATCACAATCAACAGTTAGCTGAGAGAGAGAAGGCTGAAGTGAGAGAGGGATACATGCTGCCGTGCAAGAGAATCGGAGCACGGCTGGCCGGCGGCAATGAGCAATCGACATTGTGCAGCTGAGAGAGAAAGCCCGAGAGAGAGAAAGAGAGGCTAGTGGCTACTGAGAGAGAGAGAGAGAGGCCGGTTGCCGGTGGAAGCCCCTGGGTTTCGGTCGACGGTGGGCTGCCGGTCGCCGGAGGAGGGAGAGGGAGAGGGAGAGATAGAGTGAGAGATTTTTCAAAGGGAGACTTAGAGAGAGAGACAGACGGGAAAGGGGAATTTGGGGCTGGGCGAGAAAGGGGGAATTTGGCGCTGTTCGCGAGAGGGAATGAAAAGAAAAGGGGGGGGGGGGGGGGGAGTTCACGGGAACGGAAACGAAAAGAAGGGGGGAGTTCACGGGAACAGGTGCTTTCAAAGCTTTTTTTTTTTTTTTTTTTTTAATTTGTAGTTTTTCAAATTTTTTAATAATAACTTATATTTTGTAGTTATGTGTTTTTAGTAAATTAAAATCAATTGTAAATTGTAATAGCATTTAAAAATCTTTATACTTAGTATTAAATACATAGCAATGTATATTCTTTATACTCTTTTTTATAATTAGTATAATAATCTTAATTAAAATAGGTTGGAGTAATAATATATAATATTTATAATTTAAAAGTATGTGTTTATTATATAATTGATATGTGCTAATTAACCTAAGTACTTTATATATATGTATCTACCTAATGACTAAATCATAGCCTCTAAGACCATATAACAACTTCAATTTTCACAACACTCTTTCTAATTTCATATTTTATTAAGTAGGTCCCTTAAAATAAAAATTTTCAAATACATGACAAAATAAAATTATATATTAAAAGGAATAAAAATAATATATAAAATAATTATTAACATTAAATAACTTATAATTAATAAATATTTTTTTTTTGCACTTATACCTATAGCAGCGTTTGTGTAAACAAACGCTGCTATATATATACCTTTAGTAGCTTTTTTATCAAAAACAATACTACAAATTAGGCATTTAACTGCTTTTTTTAAAACATCGCTAAAAAGGGTTTGTAGCAGTGGTCACTGATCGTCGTTAAAAAGACCGCTGCTACATACCCCCTTTAGTAACGTATTTTGCAAAACGCCTCTAAAAACACTCTTTAGCGGCATTTTTAATGACTGTCGCTAAAAAGACCGCCTCTACAGACCTTTTTTTTTTGTAGTGATATCCCCTAGAGGACATTGCTTTTGAAGTTAGAACCAGAGTAAACGAGAAACACGGGTTCACTCATACCAACACCAAGCGCTCGTCGTTTGCTAGGTGGGGGCTTGCTGACTCAATTACTTGTAGTTAATTGTAGCTGTACACATTGTATGTGGTTAGATAGCATTGCTGTGTTGTATTTGCTCTGATTTGGTGCCACTGTTTGTTGGTTTGTTGATGCTGAGTCTGTTTCCCTCATCCAGATTCGTGGGGATCTGATGTAATTTTGGGTACTTTCTGTGTAATGTTGTTTATATCAATACGATCCTCACTCACCCCAAAAAAAAAACATCTGGAGCTCATCCTTTAGCTCCCTCGACCCTTAGCTATCTGAAATATTACCTCAATCTGTCATAAGACGCTGTAGGACAATATAATTACTGGTACGCCACAACCTTTTTAATTGTGCGAGAACATGTAACTATAACATGAAAGGGAGAGAGAATTGGGAAGGGTTGGTTGTGGGGGTTTGAGGGAATTCTTTACTGGAAGAAGTGCTGCATTCAAAGAAAAGGTCGCACCAGATAGTCCAACTAATTATATAGCAGGATGTGCATTCAACGTCAAAAAGAAATTTGACAGTTATGTGAAGGCTAATCGCCATTAAAATACGCCTAGGACCAATGGAAACAACACCACAACAGAAGTTTTGCCATTGAAAAGAACAACGTAATTATGATGATGCTCTCTCCGCATACAGGTAGTGTCAAAATTCGAAGCAGAACATAATTAACAGACAAAATAAATTTACCAAAAACTCCTTAATACGACTTCCCACAATGTATCAGGCTCCCAGCACCCAAGAAAAGACCGAAAATAGCTGCACTGCCAAGTGTAGTTTGTCCAATATACCTGATCTTCATGAGTCCTGGCACCTGCATGTTCCAACAACAAATGATCACGCAGGATACCAAAAACAAAATAAAAAAATAACATAGGATACAACCATCTAGGCAAGTGCCAAGGTTGATAACCATAAAGAAAATTAATTGACTCGTAATTGACAGTCCTGGACAATGGAATAACTATTTACAGTGTAGCAGATCTAAGATGCAGAGAAAGTGTATTTCACAGTTTTTGAATCCAAAAGTGTGCTCCATCGATATATTGAAAAAATGATATGTTTCCTTGGCACTATATCTCGTGGCCACACAAATTAATATTCTTCTAGGGTTCAGTTTGCGGGTAGCTTATTACACGTTGAAGATTCTAGATCTACTCAAATGGTTGCCAGGAAGAAGACAGGCTAGTAGTTGTCATATCTCATTTAGAAAGTAACAGCTGCCATTCACCCTGTTAGTCAATGTTTTAATCGAAAATTTTCCAAATGGTCTCTCTCCTCCCAGTCTCTGA